>OY987266.1:22000793-22600793 GCA_963920665.1 Straminergon stramineum
TGGGTGGACGGATGGTTTAGCGGGAGAGCTTGCATTATATGGTGAATTAAGAAAAGTAGAGAAATTATTTTTAATATGTTATGTCATGAGGTTTTAAATTGATACAACTATCAAAAGTGACATCCCAAAGTCTCTTGTTTGAAAAATCATTTGACTTGTAAATAAAGAATTCAAATAAGTGTGTAAAGAAATTTTGTTTTACATTGGTGCTTTTGTACAAGTTTGTGATGTCAACAATACTTTTTGACTAATAGCAAAAGAAATTCGATGTTAAGATTGTAACAAAAGCCTTCGTGGTTCAATTTATTATTCTTTTTCATGCCTTAAAGGAAAATAATGAATCCCTAAACTCCCAAAGGCCCTACACGGCTACACTCTTATACAAGACTCTTGTGATATGTGATCTCAATTAAATAATTTATTTCTAAATTTTTGGTTCAAGATTCTTCACTCAAGAGTTAAATTTTTCAACATGAGATATTGTAACATGAAATTCATTAATGTAAAAAATCTAAAGTGAAGAAAATGAGAAGCCCAACAATCTAGTATAGCAAGATGGAAGAAAAGATTTCTTGGGCTTACTTTAAATGCAAATACCATGCGCAATGTATGTACTCAAAGTTTTCAAGATGACAAGATAACTCAATTAACTTTTATACTAGTCTAGTATAAATTCCTATGGTTAAATATGCCCAAAAATCAATTTTTAAAATTTTTGTCTCTTTGCATTCGAAATGGCAGTTTTGAGTGATATTTGATGGGAAAGAAAGCATGAAGGCTTTAGGGATTCCAGATTTTAGAAAATCCTAGGCCTACATAACTACAAAATTAACATAAGCAATTCAATCAATATTGTAAATTTATAATTTAAAAGATATGATATTATGAACCTTTCTATATAATCATTTGCAAAAAAGTTTTGAGATGAAACACACTTGTAATCATTGAAGTGTGACCATTTTTAATTTCTTGTAATTGAAAACTCATCATATTTGAAGGTCAATCACATTGTACATTACCTAAGCTCTAATATTTTTGGGTTGTGATCAATTTATGATTGGTTTACAATTTAGGATGCACACAAGTATACATAGGTATAAGTGTCAAAGTGTATATGATATGAATTTTCAATTCATTTTGTTGTATAAATACTTACTTTAATCTTGTCCACAACATTTCACATTACATTAAAATGCTTGAATCATTTTAGCACCATCCCATACATTCGATAAATGTTATAATAGAATAACGAGATAATATAATTTCTTTTGGTATATATTCATAATTTCATATTGGTGTTCTAAACTATGAATACATTTGACAACAAAAATTGAAGACACACTCCAAGTTATAATTGAATGTTCCACATTTATTTAATGGCTCATAATAAAGTGATAATTGAGGTGCTCAATCTTAAGAAAAATTGAAACCTACCTGAGTAATGTACTCACATGAGTACATGACAAAGTAAGAAAGGTCTACATTTGCATTATATTGTCATGATTGCATTCCAAACTGCAAAGGAATCATAGTCTCATAGGTAAAACATATTTCACACATCACATCAATAATTTTGAAAATTCTTGCAATGTTATAAATTCAATATGTACAATTGAGGGTTGTATAATTCTGATTTTTTGGCAACCCAGGCCAGGGTTTAGGGTTTAGGGTTTAGGGTTTGGACTTTGGAGAGCATGTTTAAATGTGGGAAGGAATATTTGGAATTACCTTTTCTTACATTAATACTACATTGGATACTTCTAGCATTCAAGAGTATTTTTTGTACATGAATCTATCCTTCTCAGAATTCAATGCTTTAGGACTGCTGGCGGACTGCCGTTAGGTGGGGTCCACAGTGAGGTGAACAGTGCTGCGTCTAGTTGGTCGGCAACGGGGGACGGCCTAAGCGGACGGCCTGAGCGGATGGGATGGTGTGGGAGCGGCCCACAGTTCTGATTGGCAGACGGGAGGTCCGGTCGCGGACAGACAGTTGCCCGTCCGCCAATCCAAGTGGTCCTCCCGCATCCGCCGCGGTGGACGGTAGGTTCGGGTCCGCTTCGGGGCGGATGTTTTTTAGGTTTGGTGGCGGACGGGTATATGGGGGGACATCCTCCTCATTTGCTCTCACTTCTACTCTCCTTCGGCGCTAGGTTGGATGTGCTACTACTGCTTTATGTGTTAGTTGCTCCTATAGGGTGGAGAATGGGGGTCCTTGAGCTTTTGTTACTATTGCTGATTTACATTGTTACTTGTTTACATACATCTCACGGTATTCACGTGCTGTGGTACTATTTTTCGAAGGGCTCAAAAATTCAAATCATCTATCATGGCGGATCAAGGTGTTCCTACCAACAACGGGAGGACTTCAGGAGGTGAAAAAAAGAGAGGGACTAAAGTGAAGGGGGCCCCTCATGGGCTTCACTATGAGATTTTAGATGACCCGAACATCAAAGCGGAGAGCGGTTGGGAGGAAGAGGAAGGGAAATATTGGACCTTCAAAACATGCAAGAAGTATGTTAAAATGTACCACATTGACAAGTTGTGGCCTCGGGATTGCCACGTGGTGCATACACATGGTTTTTGTTGTAAGCGACGTAATTGCAACAATAAGCATTTTGTGCATCGATCGGAGGAGGTGTGGCGGATGCTATATGAGGACAAGCCAAGGAGTAAGGGATGCATAAATTATAGTGTGGTGTCCATGGTGTATGCAGAACTCATTTTAAACCGCAAGGTAGATTGGAGCACTTATCCATCCAAGGTGGATTCTCCACTTTTACTGCAACCCAATCAAAAAGACATTCCCGATTAGTACGATTCTCAGGTAGAACCAAGTGAACCAATGAAGACCCCAAAAGTATTAAAAAATACTACAATGCGTACAACAAAGGTCTCCGAGGTTTTAGGTGATGTAGTACAATTAAGGCCCGTAGAAGTGGCACAACCTTGCACGGAAGTGAGCAATGTCTCCTCAGGAGGTGTGTCGCAGCATAGGATAAGTAAATTCCCTATTATGCTCACAAAAATCACTCTAGAGCATAACGAAGTGACTCTAAAGATCGAACCCACGAGATTCTGTGAAGTATTTACTTGATTTGGGCGAGTAAGCGCTCTCACCCTCTAAAACCTCCTTTCCGGTCCTAGATCTAAAACCGGAAACAAACAACCACCAAGAGGATCACGACCGGATTACTTCCTATCCGATTCTTTGAATCCTCTGGATAACCCAATTCCCCCAACCTCCAGGACCTAAGCAATTCCGGTCCTGGTACTACTCTGAACCAATCCGCTCCGACTGGTTCCCGTATCTCCTCAACACTCTTCCGGTTTAGTTTTGCCTCTGTTGGACCATCAGAGGGTTAGCCGCTTAGGTTTCTGAGTGGTAGGCCCACCACTCCTTCTGCGGATTATAGTGGTTGAAGACCCACTGTTCTCTCCCCTCCTTTCCTAACTAACTCGAATCCGGTTTGATCCCTCACAGCAATTCGGACAGCAATTTGTAATGCAGGTCACACAGAGATCCCCTGTACGATCCGTTCTTACTACAACGACCTCAATACCAGCTTCTACCCGGACAAAGCTAGGTGGTTACAAGTGTACTCGTCTGTTCCAACAGTAACTAGGATCATTCCATTTACCGACTAAGGTGGTGAGACCTCTTAGAAGATCGAACACTCAATCGGACTACCCGTCCAGGAATTCTAGCGCAATTAAGGATACCCTCCCTATCCGCCTAGCCTAACAGTGGCTATCTCACCCGGAACTTCAAAACCCTAGATCTTGCTGAGGCACTGAAATACACTCCCAACACTTACACAACCTGCACACACACTAAGGATCGGAAACTATCGCACTAAGGGGAGAAACCTAATCACAACTCTGCCTTACGCCTTCCTAACTCCACATCATGCAAACCTGCCAAGCTTGGGAGACACACACAACAATAGAGCACATACAAAGGTACAACAAAAATTGCAAAAAGAAGACTTCCAGCGTCCCTCGCGGGCACTGACTATATACATTTCAAAAAGTTACAAATGGGCGGGAAAACTCGCGAAAGTTCCGCCGCCATCTTGATCAGACTTTCCGTTCCTACCTACTCCCAACTGGATCGGAACAGGTTCCGTATCCATTCCTACTCTACCTACTCTGTACATCTTAAGTCCCTATTCGCGATCCGATGGTCACGCTGTCCACTCCCGGGTCCATCTACTCAAAAACCTCGTTTAGGTTCCAACTCCTTTCAATCTCTTGAGGTCGAGGAACCGGATTGCCTTTTCTGGACGCGGGTGGTGAGTCCAAGTCGATGGCGATTCCAGGTGTGCCGGCCTGGGTTGTTCTCTTGGACTTGGGGGTCGTATCCTTCCCCTCTCCTACTGTCACTTCCGGGAACGAATCCAGGAGGGAGATATCCGAGAGTCGAATACCGCGTGAGCAAGTTGCTCCCGACAATATCCGGGTACTCTCCTCCATCCAGTCCACTGCCTTCCGTGCCTCCTTCATTGCCGCTTCTACCTGCTCGGCAAAGTCGTTGAAGATCCGCACCATCTGGGAACCGGATAGCTTCTTCTCCTTGTGCACCCGTTCGTCAAATAACTTGGCCTTGGTGAGGGCCGTTCCGGTCTCCCCGAATGTGGCCTTCACTTGCTCCATCATCTGCCGAGCATCCTCTACAATAGACTTGGTGGCTGCGAAGTTCTCCTTGTGCACCAGGATCTCCGTCTTCATCCGATCCACCTCCTCTTGTAACCGGCGGATCTCTGCTTCCTGCTTCTGGGACTCGACCGGATCAGAAATACAGCCCACCACCTTTTCCGGTAGCTCCCAGTCGGATGCTGCTCCCACCAACTACCCGATGGCTACGACTATCCTTCTCTTCCATTCCCAATCCATCCAGATGTCACAGAGGACCTTCACCAGAAGTTGGAACGGGTCCTCGGGATCCACTGCCTTCTCCTCTTCCGGTTTCCCTTCCGGAGCGGGAGTGTTGGGCCTAGGTGGCGTCCCTTGTTTGTTGGGGGAGGTAGTCTTATGACGTTTGACCGGCGGCACTGGCGCCTCCTCGTCTTCAGACTCCGAATCCTCTCTCGGTTCAGAACCGGATTCACTCTCCCGATCCGATCCTGATTCCCCATATCTCAGCACTACTTCCTGATTCTTATACACCTCATCCTCTCTGTCATTCAGGAGTTGATGCGACTGATAGAGGTGCATCAAGTAGGGGCTTACTGGAGTTGCCCTACTCTTTCTGATTCTACTAACTAACTGGAGCACCAGATCGGAAATAATCCGGGCCTAGTCGACTTTCCGGTCCCCTCTCAAGGCCCCGAAAATGGTGTTCGCAAGGGTAATGGTTACCCTTGTTGGCTTTTCCGGATGGAGGATCGGAACGAGGAACTATAAGAGTCGGCGGTTCCGCTCATCCTTACAGTCCTCTATGGCGTATCCGTCCTTCGGGTTCACCGCACCCTCGAACTTGCCTCGGACGAAGTTGTCCTTCTGGTTGGCCATCCCAAATCCTCCCGGCCGGAAGCTGTAAACTAACCTCCAGACCTCTTCCGTCCAGAGGGGCGGAACCGCTCTCAGCGTATTATCCCACTCATTAGACACTTTCCCTGAGAGTTCCCGGACGAAGACTTCCTCCTTGAAACCCTAGGGCTTGGTTGCAAACCCTATACAACCCATGGAGTTTAAGTCGTCCATGAGTTCCGCTTGGGTATCCTCTGACAGTGGGATAACCGGAACTACTTTCCGGAGTTTGACATCTACTGCTGACGACGAGCTAGCATGACCTCTAGTTCTTTTGAGCTGTGGCATAGTTGCGGACGAGCGACTCCGAACCCTTTCCGATTCTACCTTATTGTCGCTTTCCTAGCCGCACGTCCCGTTCCTTTCCTTCTCTCTCCGATCTCAACCGGAAACCAAACTTGTACTGTAGTAGACACAATAACACTTGCGAAAAACACTCGAAACAGTGATCGACACGGAACGCCGAAACTGACAGACACGAGGAGCTTGAAAGTGCTGGAAAATGAAAAAGTGAAAAGGGGTGCGACTAGCCAAGCCAGACCATTTATACTAGCTGGCCCCCATTGCCACCTCAGCACAACCTAATCCAAATCCGGTTTCTGTAGGGTATCCGGTCCGTCACCTATCTGGTCAGACATCCGCTCCTATCCGTTCATTCCCTG
Organism: Straminergon stramineum; assembly: GCA_963920665.1. Taxonomy (NCBI): domain Eukaryota; kingdom Viridiplantae; phylum Streptophyta; class Bryopsida; order Hypnales; family Calliergonaceae; genus Straminergon; species Straminergon stramineum. The sequence continues at coordinate 22,006,985 of OY987266.1, forward strand.
GAAACTAGATTGAGTAGATCTTCCCGCTATCTTATTTTCCACATCTATTTCTGCTCCTTATGGTTTCTTAACCAAATCCGGATACCCTTATCTAGCTATCCTGTTAGTTTTACTAAGTAAAACCCCAAAAAATAGAATTTCATGCTGCCACAAAAAGGTGCAGGCTTGGGCTAGAGGAGCATTCGTTTCTTCTCTTCTATATGGCTAGACATTTGGTTTTCGTGGTCCCAACCATTTTTGCTCCAATCTATGACCTCCTTTTTTGGTAGTTCCACCATGCACATGTTAGTGGGAAACATGTCCTCCAACAATGCCCATGACGTCAGTCCATTCTCACGTTTAGGAGCATTTACAACAAAGTTTCTAGAAACTTTCTCTAGCTCCTTCGCAACTTGTTGGGATCTATCCACGAAGAGAATGCAAGTGACCTTCCAATGGTAATATGTGGTAGTCAACTTAGCCAACTTTCTTCGAAGCATCTTATTTTCTTCTTGAAGTCCATGGTCTTTCTCCAATTGAATAATTGATAGAACCACAGGAAACAAAAGAGAGTCTTGGGTCCCATTGAGTTCAATTGTGTCATTGGTAGTATATCTTGTGACAATAGTAGGAAGTATATTCGGAATGATGGGGGAGCGTCTAGTGTGCTTGGCAAGAGGAGAATGCTGAAGGATATGGTTGGTAAGGTCCTCCACAACCTTGTCCACATTTTGGAGGTTTTGCTCAACAAAGGCGTCATCCATATCCGACAAAGTGAAAGTGTCATGGTCTTTCTCACGGAGGTGTTGTAGTTTTGTAGTTTGTTGAGAGATGAGTGTACTTTTGTGTTCACACTCACATCGTAATTTCCTCATTTCATTCTTTAGTGAAGAAATTTCAACATCTTTGGTCTTGAGGAGGTCCAGAGCTTTTGCCAAAGTCATAATGTTGTGGCTTGAGCCCATTGTTGATGGAGAAATGGGAACACGGTTAGTTTCTTCCATAGCCATGCCCTCATCGGGCCCGAAGTCGAAGATGTCATTTGTACGCTGTGTTGGCAGTGATGGGTTAGGAACTATAGTTGGAATCGATGCGGGTCCCACTCCTATTGTTGAACGCCGTACTCTAGATGGTTGCCTTGGTCGTTGTCCCATGAATGTCGTAGGTCCTTCTACAATTTCATTTTGAATCTCACTAGGGCAAACAGATTGCTCTACGATTTGTATTACCCTATGGACGCGAGTACCATCAAAGTCATCATCTTCTTTAGACTCCTCAGTGGCAACCTCAGTGGCAAGGGTTTGCATTTTGTATGCACTTCAAATAGGAGCAAGTCCCTCCTCGGGAAAGGCTAAAACTCCTCTTGGGATGAAACCACTCTCTGGACGAGTGACATACGTACTTCCCTTGATTGTGCTCCAATCAACCTCTTTGTTTAGAGCGACCTCAGCATATGCTCCTCTAGCAAGGAAGAAGGGGACCTCATTCCTATCTACAAAGGCAGTTTTGTAGAGGACTCGCCACAATTCAATGCATCTTTGAAGGAATGTTGGATTCTCAGAATACTTCAAGTTGGCCTTATTGGTGTGTCAATTATAATGATAACGCCATAAAGGAAAGAACTTGCTGATGTAGCACCACTCGATGTAGTCTTCGCAAGTTTGTATTGTCCAAGGCTCTGGTTCTTCATTCCAACCCTTAAAAGCAAGGTGGGCTTCACTATTGAGCATATGCAATTGCTTCCGATGAATAGTGCCCGTACGCTTGCGATGTTTGTCTTTGGCAGCCTTCCGTAATGCCCCGGCGGTATGTGCAGCAACGGAGATAGGCAATGCCTTGGCATTGTTAACTCCAATGGCCATCAATGATTGTCGTGTCTAAGGCTCAAAAAACTCGTTTGGGAGTTTAGGTGGTCCACAACTAGTAAGGTAAGAAGGGTAGATGAATGTAATAAGTAGTAAATAGTCAAGGTTCACGCATGTAGCCGCTAAAGGATACAAGACAAGAAGCCTCAATGAAAGGTGCCCAAAAGGTCATAGGCGAGTGGATAAATAGGTGGGGCGAGCGCGGGTGAGAGTTGGTCATGGGGCGTGTGCAGGTGGGCGACCACCGGTTGAACCCGCGGTCTCCAAGGGGCGTGCATGGATCTTGGAGAGCGACTATAGGTCTGGTAGGGCACATTCAGGTCTAAGGAGGTGACTGTGGGTCCAGGGGCGCTTGCGGGTCCTGGACGGGGCCACTCCGGGTACAAGGGCACGTGCGGATCTTTTGGGGGGCGATTGCGGTTTCAAGGGCGCGTGGAGTTCCTCTAGGGGGCGACTACAGGTCTTTGGGGGACGCGTGCGGGTCCCTTGGGAGGTGATTGCAGGTCTTTGGGGGCAACCGCGGGGAATTGTGGGGCGTTACTTCTCTTTGGGTTCTCACTTTGTGTCTTTGCTTCGCAGCTTGCCACATACTCGACACCCGCAGTCGTCCACCAGCTTGGACCCGAAGTCACCCTACTCGTGGTCGCCCAAACCCGAGGTCGCCCACACCCGCATGCGCCCCTTCAGGATGCTACATGGAAGACATGTGTCTGCCACATGGCATCTAGGTGGCCTCACGGGCAGGATGAAATTTTTTTTAAAAGTCAAATGTAAGTTTGACTCTATTAGATAGAGAAGAGGGTCTACTTGACGTGTTGGACGTCGTATTCGTCGAGTTGTCAAACTGTTCGCCGGAACAACCATGTCTTCAATGTTTAGAATGATGCACGCAAAGGCCCCCTATTTGCATGCACATGGAAGACAAAAATAATGTTTTTTTAAGTGCACTTTCGTAGGCACATGCCTGCCTAATATAGGAATAGTCTACAAAATTTTCAAGTCTACATCATTAATTTTGGGTACTCCACATTATGAAAAAACCCTAAACCCCAAAGTGTGACAAATTAGCAAAATTTAAATTTAATTACAAAAAGTTTTTTGAAAATTTCTGAAAAATAAGGAATCTCATTACTACTAAGTTAGTCATCTCCAATAAAAATTTCAAGTATATGGGCTTCATGTTCAAAAAGTTATGGCCAATGACAACTCCGTCATTCCAAATGTAACACAAAATAGGACTGGTCTTTCTTGCAATCACCTTGAGCATAGAAATATTCTCATTTTTGAACAATCTATAGAGCTGCAAAGCCTCTGAGATATAGAGCATTAAACTTTCACTTTGTTGGACTTGTAGGATATTTTTAGTGAGCCTGATCCACATCAATTGGACAAGGTTGTAGGGTGTGAGTCCCTAATTTGTCACTAGGGGCTCACTCTTTTTTTTTTTTTTTTTTTTTTTGTAATTTGTTATTTTAAATACAATTTTATATACAAAAAGACCCCAAAAGAATGTAGAACCAAAATAGGTGTGTCACATAACAATGTAGTATTTGGTCTATATTTAGAATATTATAGCTAGATTGACCCAACCATGAGTTGTAAATAGGTTAGAACCCAACTAATCGTGACAATTTGATAAATTACGAGTGATGGGTGTATCAAGCTCAAAATCCTACATAGAAAGGACATCTCTAGGCTAGAATTGGTTGAGGGGATCCTGGTGTGACACATAGGTTAGTTCCCGGAGATAAGTTCCACTTTCCCTATTTCATCAACAAAATAGCAGAACCCTAATTATTGGTTTGCAAATGTTAAAAAATACCAAGATGGGACTGTGGGGGAATCTTAGGTCTAATGAGGATGACTTAGAGTTGAAACCCTACTCGGGAACCAACAACGAAATCGGTTCGCCAAGATTCCCTCCGGTGTGGAAGATCTCCTAGCCACCAATAATTTAACGAGGGGGTGGATTTTGTCCCCCCTCGGCCAATGTGTAGAGTAAAAATATGAGCCTACACATGTGTTTTGAGATTCCATGGGAGGTTCTACAAAAAGTTTCAAAATTTTTTGATAGTTAGAAGATGCCTTTCTAGATGATCAATTGTCCAAACCTATGATAGGAAATTCCTAAAAAATTTCCAAGTCATAGTAAAATCTCACTAAAAATTCATATAGATTCTTTTATGTTAATAAGCTAACCTGAAAAGTTTCAAGACATTCTGATAGTCAAAAGTACTTGAACATGCAAGATTCCTCAACAATTAATGAAATTTGAAGTCCATGATGGAGTTGACCAATGGAGCAAAAACATATAGAAGCGGAATGGGGCCCAAGCTAGATCTTTTCTCACTCCCCCACACCTACTTAAGAGCCTAGGCTAGTTACTTTTGCTAGAAAAGTCAAACTCCAAAAGTTGGGATCTTTCCTAGTTTTGGCGTTAAGCTAGCACTAGGTTTTGTTGAGATTTTGAAGATAGAGAAGGAGGAAGGGAAGTTCACTATGACTGAAAATGGCTTCCTGAAGTCAACGGCACAATCTGTTTGCAATTCAAAGCTAATCTCCAAAAGTTAATCTAGTGAACCAATATAGGATAAAAACTTTGAGGATGAGGATGAAAATCCGAAAATATAAGGTTAACTTAGATGAACGAGAGGAGGTGGGTGCCTAGGAGAGGGTATAAAAAGGCACCCCTTCTCCTCTCTCACCACCCCTTTTTTTGAGTAATTGAGTCTGTTGGGTCTAATTTATGTTGGAATTCAGGCATTTTAGCCACAAACCTTGCAATGGTGTTTTTGGCACTTTTGGCCGTTGTTGTTTTCCTAAGCTTGTGAGGTCTTTGTGAGTCCCTTGCATCTTGAGTGTGTATAGTACTAACTCTCCCAAACTTGAGTTTGGAGGCTTTTTTTACCTTACCATGTTACTAGAAGTTGTATGTGTTTATCTTTGAGAGACCCTTTTGTCACTTTCCTTGTCTTATCATTGTACTAACTCTAAAGCAACCCCCCATATGACTGGCGATGCCGCTTTGGGGGGCGGTTAGTTTAAGTCTTTCATGATACTAACCACGTGTAGCTAATCCTTTAAGTGTCAAGGTCTCTTTTTGGTCCTCCAATCCTAGCGTAGTGTTTCTTTGGAATAGGTCAAGAGAGAGTAAGGGTTAGTGGGTCTTGCCATGACAACGAAACTTTGGATCCCCCTAGGGCCAAAAGTCTTAGCGATATGTTAAAAGAGGGAATCACAGCGAAGCTTTGAACCCCCTTGGGGTAAAAAGTCTTAGTGGTGTGTTAAAAAAATAAATCACGGCGAAGCTTTGAACTCCCTAGGGATAAAAAAATTGAGCGGTGTGTTAAAACCACTGCATGGGAGAATCATGAGCCCCTATGGTCCCTTTCCCCACAAGTTTTAGTTCCCAAAACGCATTGAGAACCAACCAAGGTTAAGGCCCCAAAAAATAGGAATTAGAGGTCAAGATGAGCATGAAGGGTAATTAGTGAAAAATAAAGTGAGGTCGTCGTCTCTACAAGCCTAGCCCACCTTGCACTAGTATGAACATGACCTTCCAAGTCTCCCTTAGAACTTAGCATAGAAAGGAGAAAAACACCCTACACCAGCCCCAACACAACACCCTAGACCCTTGATATCTGGAAGGGAGACCAAGGTTGGGTATTGTTAGGCAATTGGCGAGTTAGGGCTGGACCTGGGCAGGGTATAGTAACCGTTGGAGGTTGGGATCACAATAACTAAGCAAGAGTCTAGACTCACAATAACCAGGCAAAAGGCTATGGGCTGGGGGTTGCCATATTGGGCCGGGGATTGGGGTCGCACTAACTAGTGGGGGTCTCTAAGCCTTCAAGTTGGCACTCAGAACTCAGGGTTTTCTATTTTTCGTTTTAGCCAACATTTTAGCATAATTATATGCAAAAATGCATAAAAAAAGTGTTTGAGTGGTATTTGGTAGAGGTCCCTGCCAATACAGTGAGGGGTCATCTTAGAAGTGTAGAGTATATAGAATACTCGAATTTCATACTTCTAAAGCCTAGTTGAGAGTTTGAGAGGTCGATTAAGTGTTTCCGAGAGAACTAAAGGTTTGAGTGTTAGCTAGTCCTAGTAGTTGTCCATGTTAAATTAAGTCTTACAATTGCATGTGACAAGCTAGCTAAGTCTATTTTAGGTCTAGAGAGTCTAGTATAGGTCACCATCCAATTCGTAAAGAATTTGGATTGGTAAGTTCTTATTTGCATATTACTTATACAAGAATTATCTAATCTGCAAATAAAGTAATGGGAGAGCGACCGGAGTATGAAGAAAGGTGCTTTTACTCTAAAAACATGCCAAGAGCCGACATTGGAGCCGGTTGTTCCAAGATTCCCCGATACAAGAATAATTTCCCCCTCGGGTAGAAATTAAAAGGGAATTGCTAATTTTAGCTTCCTTATGAATAGTGCAAAGTGAAATGTAATGTTGCACTTTGGTTTTGGGAGTTTCCTAGAAGCTACCCAAAAAGTTTCGGAATTTCCTGAAACTATTACAATGACTCCATAGAAAGTCAATTGCCTTTCAACATGGTTGTAAATTCCTAGGAATTACCCAGGTTGCGGTAAAATCCCACTAAAAATTAGGATAGTGTGTTGTGTGCTAATAAAGCGTTCCACAAAGTTTGAAGACATTTTGACATTCCTAGGTACCACAATCGGCAACAACAATGGACTTTTGAAGAATTTACGACTTTACGGCCGGTTGACCGGTGTACCAGGAGATGGCGGTGTCCAAATGACATGAATGAGGGGTCTTTTCTTACTTCCACGAACCTTCTAAGTAACCCTAGCTAGATAGTTTCCTCAAAAGAAACAAATTTCAAAAGTTAGGATTTTCACCTTTCTTTGGAGTTACCGTAAGTTGATTTTACACTTACAAAGGGCTAGGAAGAAGGGGATAGAGGGTCCCCTTGGCTAATTTGGGTCTTCTAAATACAATGGCGCAATCGTTTTTCAATTTGGAGTTGTTCCCTAGAAGATAGGAGGGGTCCAGCAGTAGGTTTGACTTTTTTAGATTAATTAGCAGTAATTCAAAGTTAATTTCGCAAATATCTTTTGGAAAATTGAAGATTGGATTTGGGTAAGACCTCTTTTCTTGTGTAACAGTCCATCTTTTGTTTAAAGAAAGACAATTTAGAAATACTTTGGGTTAATTAGCAAAATATCTAGGTTAATTAGGGTTATTTTCAAAATATCCTTGGGAAAAGATCTTGGATTTGATTTAGCCAAGATTTATTAGCTAAATGGAGAGGGTTCTAGAGAATTCTTCCATTAAACAAAGATTATTTGGGAATTACGATAGGGTAGTTTAGAAAATATCTCGGGATCAAAAGTAAATGTTTTTCCACCGACAACTTACCGGGGAGGGACCTGGGACGAGTATAAAAAGTCCTTCCCTCGAGATTGTCGGTACCCTCATTCTTATATCTAACCTTTGCTTTTGTGCTACCGGCGTGGTCGGAGCATTGATCGAGGTCGAGATCCGACCTAAGTTTCATTCTAATTCTTGATTTGTACACTTTGAAGGACGAGAGGGTCCCTTCAAAGTGATTTCTATTTGATTTCTTTAAGTTCTCGGGGCGAGGTCTCCATTTTCTTTGAATTGTGAGAGTTTTGGAAGGGATAAACCTCCGAACTCTAATTTCGTTTAAGATTTCTTGAATACTAACAAATTGTGCTCATTACAAACAAAATCTGGTATTAATATACTTAAGGCGGTGAAGCTTGACTTTGCCAAAAGTTTATTAAACCAACCCTTGCCTAAAATTCGTTGTATAACGAAGATTGGGCCTTTAATTGCTTAAGTTCGGTTTAAACGCTGTCATGCGTACCTCCTTTAGTGATTAAACTTGGATACTTGGAAATTTTAGAGAATTAATCTTTAAAGTTCAGTTTAAACACTGTCATGTGTAGCTCCTTTAAAGATTGACTTTCAAAATACTAAATTTGATCTTTGACATTGTGTATACCTGGGGTTGCCCCCGCACAGCGAAGCTTTGACTTTGAAAGAATTGAAATTAACACTTGGGAAAATTTCCTTATTTGCATGCTTGGAAAAATGCTCTGCAGGTGTACTAATTAGGAATGTTTGATTTAGTGAGAAAGATTAGAGAAAAGTAATCAAAATTGCTTAGTTTGAATTCTTGATAAAATCCTTAGTAGTAGTTATAGAAAACCAAAATTTAGATTAGTTGCCCTTTAGTTAGAGTCATTAAAAGAGATTTTTAATTAGTTTAGAATACTTAGTTGTTTAGTTTTAACCTTTTCCCACAAATCCCAAAAAATTAGATTGTTAGTTTAGAATTTAAGAAGTTCCCAAAATTCCCCCAAAATTGATTAGTTTTAGAGTTAATTAAGTCTGAAAATTAGATTAGATAAAAATCCATTAGATTAGTAAAAGTTTTCCAAACCAGTGATCAAAGAATGAGCATAACCCGAGACACCAGATCCGGTGGTTAATCAGTCAACTGGGATAAAGATAGAGGGAGCCAGCCGATCAGTAACCGGGGAGCCAACGAGGAAGGGACAACCAGTAGCACCTCGCCACATGGCGGAAGCCGGCAGCCAGCAGGGAGCCGGTAGATAGGGGCTCGAGGGGAGAAGACAGGGAGCTGCTCAAAGAAGACAGGGAGTTGCTTGGGGGTTGAGTCCTTTGAGTGATTAACATTACTAAAACTCAGATTTACAACTACTGATCATCTTTAAACTGGTACGTATGAAGCCAAGGCAGTGGTAGCCATGCACAAAACTTTTGATTAAATTTGCAAGAATTCTCTTTTCTTCCATAGCTAATACAAACTCTAAAAAGAACGAACACACCAAAACAACAAGCAAGGAAGATGGAGTGAAGGACTTTTGAGAGTACGAAGAAGGAAGGAGAGAAGGAATCTAGATAATTAATGAGGTGAGAATCGTTTGAATTTGATTTTATTCTAATTACTATTCACTAAGTTGTTGGTTAGTCATTGATTAGGATTCTTTTCGGAATTAGAAGGCTAGGCTTTGGTTAGGTTTGGTTTTGTTAGGCTTAATAAGACAAATAGATAAAGACAAAAACGCCAACTAATATCTTTTGAAAGATTAGGAAATTACGAAATAATTAGGATTTATTAGATTTGATTTGATTTAGTGGATTTAAAAGGTTTTGAGGTATTAAAATAATTTCTAATTATTTTAAATACAACCAAAATTAATAAAATCCCATAACCATTAGTAGGAAAAGAAAAATTGAAATTGAAAAACAACATCGAACAAGAATTGATTTCAAATGGCATGATGAATTAGCGAAATGGAGGATGGAACGGGATACTACAAAACTATTCACCTCGTAATCCTCGAAGACAGTACGATCAATTACTTCATGACAAAGGTACATTAAAATTCTTTATATTTCATTTCTTTTAATTTCAATTTGATTAAAATCTCACTTGATAAAATAAACCATTGGAAACTTTAGGAAAATTAAAAAAGAAAATTAACATTTAAAAAAAAAGTTAAAATTAAAATTGTTTGTTTAGACTAAGAAATAATTAATGAATGAAATTTAACTCATTAGACTTTTGAAAACAAATTTCATTCATTAATAATTTTTTAAGAATTTAGTTTTTAGTGTTTTACCTTGTTGGAAAGGTAATTTCTAAATTCTCATAAAATCCTAAAAATCCTAATTTTAGAATAGAAAATTTAGTTTACGACAGATTAGAAGATAATTAAAAAGAATTTCTATAGAATCTTTAAGGAATCATTTCGGGAATCTTTTGAAGATTCCAGAACCTCTTTTCATTTAAAAAATACTTTAATTTTAAGTGAGAAAAGGTTGGATGAAGTTTGATTTCAATTTGGATGAAATTCTTTAATTAGTAGTCAAATTAGGTTTAGTCTTAAAATTAGGTAACTAACATAACTAAAAACTTAACCCTAAAATTTAGATTTATTTCGAGTAGTTTTACTATTTTTAAACTGTGGATGAAGGTTGTGATGTAGTTTAGGATCAATATTTCATCCATTCATTTCTTTTATTAGGAAAGTCAGAATTTAACTTGCTTTACCATTCTGGAAAGGAAAAATTACATTCTATAAGTAGGTTAGATTGAAGTTAGTTTGGATTTATCTTTTGATTAGTTATTTGATTTAGTTAACCATAGTTTAAAATTTAGGATTTAAATGATTTAAGTTCAATTTGGATATTTAAAAACAAAGTGTCCATTGCTTGGAAGGCGCGAATTGAACTTAAATTAGAAACACCCTAAGGAAATTAATTTAATAGGCCGTTAGAACCTGTGTGCACGTTTTAACTCGAAGGGTGGAGTTTAAAACACTCACAGGGTCTAGGCTTGCCATAATTGGATAGAATTGGAGGTTGCCATAACTAGGCAAGGGTTGGGGTCTACAGTGATTTTGAAGGAGGGGAGGGTCCAGTAGTTGAAGAGGGAGGAGGCCAACAATTGTAAAAAAACAAAAGGAAACTAGTAAGGTCCACGGATTATGGAGAGAAAGAGAAGGGAAAAGAGTGCGGCCCTTGTACTAACACACTAATTGGAGCGGGGAGTCCAATGCCCCATCTTCACAACCATCACAAGGGTAAAGAAGACAAACGAATTGGAAATGGCAGGAGGCCAGAAGAATGAGAGAATGACAAGGGGGAAGACAATTTGAAGGAAAAAAGTGAAAGTAGATAAGGAAGGGGTGAAATCCCTAAGACTTACTTTAGCCCTTGGATTAAAATTAGGTGATCATCACGAGATTAAGCGTGAGATGTAAAACATAGGACGTAAGAAGTAGCTCAACCTTGGAGGATGGTATGACTCGTCCTTAAAATTAGTCTCGTAGGTAGGTATGTGGGTAGTTGGGCCACCATAGTATGTAGGAGGAATAGAGTAGAAAGAAAAGAGGAGAGGAGGAAAGAAATAGGACACTAATGAATAAATCCTTGTATTAAATTATTTTATGATTAAAATGGTGGTTCACTGTATCATGGCACGGGAGTTCATGGTGGAGGAGGGAGAGCTTCCGGTAGGCACAATCAATGATTTAAGTTCCGAGGTATGAGTTAAACCTTTCACAACTCTTTCAAGGTCCCTAATTAACGATTAGTATCTCCAACCGAGGTCCACCCCTAGGTCAAACCCTTAGGACTATAGGTCAGGTCGCTTCTTAGGGTAGAAACTTAAAGAGAAGGAACGTAGCTTTCCAAAACCCCAAGGCATGCCAAAATCAGGCCAAAAACAAAGAAGTTATTGTCGGATGAAGCTTAGGGTCGATTTGGATGAAGAATAGTTAGACCTAGGAATTGACAGTGAATGAAGAAAATTAAGAGGAGGCTATCAATTAGGATCCAGGGCCAAAAAGAAAAGTTAATTCCAAATTATAGGTTAGGAGAAATTAGTAGATGAAGTTTAGGTAAGGCTTAGATGAGAATTTTGTGGGAATCCTCAATTAGGGCCGAACTCCAGATCTAGGTAGGAGAAAGTCTTTTGACCCATCTCTAAAAATTTCGAACCTTTTTGAATTGGGGAACTAGGCTTATTAGATGAATGAAATTTGAGGAACCGAATAGTAGTCAAACTTCATCCACTCATAACTTTGGCTAGGAAGGTCAAATAGATTCGAGTTTTAGGTTTTTAGAAATGGAAAAAGAGGAACTAGAGTATTCTTAGGTTAGTTCTGCCTTGACATAGGTCCCATCAAAAATATACAGCAGGCCATCCATTCAGCTGGCCAAAACGTTGAAGGTAGATTAAGAGAATTTGTATATTTGGGGGTCGCATTAGGCACTTAGTAGAAAGATCCATTTCTTGGAAGGCACAATGGACCACGCTTAGACACCCAAAAGTAGGATTCACTTAGCCAAAACCTAGAACCTGGTTGTGCTCATGATTTACCAAGGGTGGGTAAATTGGCACTCACATAGGGGACCTTACCAATGATGTCCTTGATATTTCTCTTCTTGCCAAACATACCAAACGTTCTTCAATTATTCCAAGTGTACTTTCTATTGCCATCATGGAAGATACTACCAATGATGTGAGTGGTCTCCATGGGACCTAAGATTCATTCTCATTTCCTACAATTTTACATCTTATACATTCACAAAACTTAGGCCTTCAAAAGAAAATAGAACACTTCAAGTGCAGTTGTCATAGTTGGCAACTATATACTATCATTTTAAGATCGCCTGCATTTAGGTTGTCATATTGGATGGACCGCCCACTTGCCCATCCAATAGACGTTAAACCTGTCTTATGTAGTCAACTTATAGTTGACTTTTTGGTAAGGTAAAAAAAAGTGATGTGTACTTATCTTGTCCATGGTATTCAACACGTGGCAAATCTATCTGGACGTAGATGCAAGTCAAGTAGGGCACTAACACTTGTCTAGGTGCAGACGTAAGTTGGGGAGGGGTGCAAAAGCAAGTCCTAGTGCCTACGAAAGTAAAGGTGGTGTTCGGGCACTGATTTCTTTCTCTTTTAGTGATTGCAATTTTGAGAATTATGGAGCGTGTTATATGTAGTTGGAAAGGTCTTCAAAATACCTTTCCAATGGTATATCACATCCCTTGAAACTCTCAAAACTCCAATTGCAAATTGAAAAACAAATCTATTGCCACGATAGAATACACACAGACAATAGAGGACACTAAGGTGCAAACACAAGGGCCTAACATTCACTCCCCAACCATAGGATTTCAGGACACTCCTGAAACCTTCTCCATTTCAGGCCCCTTTGAAACCTTCTTCATTTTGGGACACAACCTCAACCTTTTTTATTTTGGGAGTGTCCAAGTATAGATGCATTGATAGAGCAAGGAATTAGTTGGGTCTGGGCAGGGGCTTCGCTAGGTCAGGTGGGCATTTAATTTTGTTGAGGCAGGGACGTAACCAAAAACCTAGAAAGGGCTCGGATACTAATTTCTTTCTCATGTAGTGACTATAATTTTGAGAATTATGGAGTGTATAATATGTCGTTGGAATGGTCTTCAAAATACCTTACTGATGGTATTTTACACACCTTCAAACTCTCAAAACTCCAATTGCAAATTGAAAAACAATTATGTTGCCAAGATGGAACATGCAAGGACAAGCGTGGACACTATGAGAACAATCTACACCATGGGAGCACTTGGTTCTTTCTAGGACCCACTCATTCAATGTGCCATAGGGTTCTTCTTCTAAAGTTAAAAAATGATAAATTCTATTGTTGGTAGTTGAAATTAACACAATTTTTTAGATATTCATTTAGAACAAATCCTATCTCTAAAGTTTGATGTACTAAAGATTGTAAAAGAGGTCACTACAAGGGAGCAGTGTCAATTCGGACATTGATAGTAGATTAAGAGGGGTTGATTCAGAAAATATTTTGTCAATTTTTTGTCAATTCGGACATTATTCTGTCAATTTAGACATTGTTAGTAGATTAGGAGGGGTTGATTCGGACATTGTTTTGTTGCAGTGGTTTGGTAAGAATTTTCCACTATCATAACCTTTAATAGAACATGATAAGGGTCTTTGTATGAAAATTGCTTTGTATATTTGGTTTGAATGTTTTAAATTCAATATTGTTTAAAAATTTAACTTTACTACTTTAGGTCATTTTAGAAGATAGGTACAAGGAGTCAAAGACTTGCCATTTCAATTGTTGAATTCAATATTGGAATTGCATTGAGATTTACATGAACCACCTTATTTCATTTAAAGAAAATTCTCTTGGATTAATTTAGTGGGTATATAGAAAAATTTGTCTTTAAATTAGTGAATTAATCATTGGATCTATTGGGATTTTCTTACATTTGTCTTGTTTAGTTTAGTTTTAAGAAAATATTGTTTTGCTTTAACTCCTAAAGTAAGTCAGAAAGTCTTTTCTCCATTAAGAAAACCATTTCGAACAATTATTTTTATTGCAAATAGCATAAAAATTGTTCTTTTTGCAAAACTAACCATAAGATCTTGTACTAGACTAGTGTAAAAATATATGGAAGAAATTTTAGAAACTTTGACAATATGCATTGCAAGATATTTGCATTTGAAGTTCATAAATTAGATTTTTATATGACTTCCTTCACTAGATTTTTTGGCTTTGATCATTCTTAACTTCAAATTTTTGCACTATTCATGATAAAATTTTCATTTTTTATGTCGAAGAATTGAATTGAGAGCCTATAAGAAAAAAATTGAAAAATACACATTGAATTTTTCAGTCATTAAAAATAGTTAAGTAGAAGTAAGTTCAAGATTGAAGGAAAAACTAAATTGTAAATAGCTATGATAGAGATGCAATTGAAACATACTGATTACAACACTAAAATTGTTCTAATAGGAGATGTTAACCTTGTAAAACTTTGTTTTCTTGGAAAATTCTGAAAATTGAGTTCAATTGATGAAAGAATTCTAAAAGTTATTTTTTCCAAGAAGATGTTGTGATTGCGTGAAAAGCAAGATTGTCCATAACTTTCACATAACAAATCCAAATAGAACAAATCAAACCTACCTTTATTGATAATAATATAACCTATGAGACACAAAAATGATTTCTTTTGTTTAAATTTTTTGTAATTCTTTTTTCAATACACCAAACTAAAATTTGGACTTCCTACATATGCCATAACTTTTGATCCCAAGCATAAATTGGAACAAAAAATTTTATTCTCCAAAAGCTAATGTTTTTTTTTTATCTTAATAAAAAGTTTCACAAAATTACAAAAAATATTGAAACTATAAGAGCCTAACCAAAATCCATTTTGTCCCTATGATGGGACAATGGTACTATAGGAGTTAATAGGTATGTACAACGACGCTAGCATGCGAGCTTGGAGCTCTGAGCCTGTGAGCTGTGAGCGTGGAGTTTGTGAGCCTAGAGCCCAGAAAACCTCTTTTTTTAATTTTTTTGCCACCTAATTTTTTTTTCACCTTTTTCCCCCCAAATAGAGGAAAACATCCTATTTATAGTAATTATTATGACCTATGACCGTGTCCCCTAAAACTGTGGATTGTGGAATGAGTCATTTTTTATCCTTTTTAAATTGCTTACTACTACTGGAGAAGACCTTGGAACTTTGGTGAAAAGTTTCGCCACTTAGTTCAATGATTACAATGGGAAATATGTTGGATGGTGTAAGGGTTATAGGTAGATTTCGTTTGGACACAACTCAATTGCGTTTTTTGTCTATCTAATTTGAATACATAGGATTTAGGGTTCCGAATATCCCATGGGATTTCCACGAGCAATAGTGTATGTGCACATAGATAGGATGAGTAGACAATCTAAAGGGTTGGAGGAAATGACGTCCACAAGCCACTGTGGATTTGTGGTAGACCTTTCACTGAAATCTTCAAATTATTTTGTTTACATAATTTTGTATGTTGAATTATTTTTTGGGATGATTGAAATTTACTACCAAATGTTGACATCCTCAGAAGAAATTGTAATAATTGGCCCCAAAAATTGGTGGAAGAAAAAAAAAATGGGGAAAGGAAAAAAATGGGAAAATAAAATAAAATGGGTGGTGACCAAAAATTGGGAAAAGGAAAAAACAAATGGGTACAGAGAAAACCAAATGGGGAAAGGGAAGAAAAAAATGAGGGACGGGGAAAAACAAATGGGGAAAGGGGAAAAATGGGGAAAGGGAAAGAAATGGAGAAGAAAAAAAATGGGGAAAGAGGAAAAAATGGGAGAAGAAATAAAATGGGGAAAGGGGAAAAAATGGGTTAAAGAAAAAAATAATGGTGAAAGGAAGAACTCGGAGTATAGGAAAACCAACAAGAATACATAATGGAAAAAACCTGGAATAAAAAGCTGATATGAAGGGGAAAACACTGGAATTCAAAAGACTATGAAGAAGTTAAAGAAATGGGAAAACACTAGGGCAAAGAGGAAAGACCAAATTACGTATTCATATATGCCTTACTAAAATAGGAATTACGGTGCTATATTTCAATCATTTATATGAACTAACTACAAAATAATAGACCGATGAGACATGCTTTTCTATTTCATGATTGCATTCAAATTTTCAATTCCATACAGTCCAAATCATTTCAATTATAATATATATGAATGAATACAATCCAAGTGAAGTACATCGATAAATGAGTTCATGCCTACTCTAGAATTGTGATAATTCCTGCTCAAACTAAAAGTAGCTTCAACTCGTTGAAGCTATAACTTGGTGCATGAATGAATTTGTCATCATGTAGGTCCATCTTACAAAAGTAGCGGTATAAGTAGTATAAGTGCTTGCAATTCACATATTGATGACGACCTCCAATAGCCAAGACAACCATGTTTACAAAGTCGGGGCATGTGCATGTAGGAAACATACCCACTATAATTTGATAGACATTTTTGTTATGGTCTACCTTTATCTCCAATGACACAATTGCACCGAGGCCTAGAAAGGGAAGTAATGTGACTCCAAGGATTTGTCCTTTAACATTACCAGCGCTTTCCCATTTGTTTCTCTGTTCTGTGGATGGTGCATTTGCAATTCACCGAATGGTTCAATTGTTCCTAACCATTGGGTACGCATCCACATTCGTGGGTGGCTTATTGTCATATACAACACTTTCAAAAATCTTGGACATGTTGAACAGGCAACGTGGCGATAGTATAGGACGTTCTTGGAGACGGAAGCCTGCATGTTGTAGTAGCAAGGTCTCCTCTTGATTGAGATTGGTCCTAGTTAGAACTGGCCATACTTCCGGTACCTCTGGCCAATCAATGACCCACTTCCTTTTCGTACCTTTCACACATCTTTCTATATCGTCCCAGCAAAACCAGAAGTCCGCCACTACCTCTCATTTACTCCCGTAATCTTCTTTCCTCCCGCGGTAGGTGGGAGCTGGTGTGTCACGACCCTCATCACGAGGCGTGCCCGTGCCACCTTGGTGAGCAAGGGGGACATTGGGGGTGACTCCCCAAGCCTTGCAAGAGATGAGGTGAGGGGGACTAGGAGTTCCGAGCGATCAGAGCGATGTAGCGCTCTGATCCGGATGAATTTGGGGGCTTGTAATACATGCTTGGAAAGGTCTTGAGAAGACGCTTCTAGCCGTCCAAAGAACGCGTGATTTGGACTTGCAAGTCAAAAGTTATGGGCGTTCAAAGTTGGGGGTATCCCGGTCGCGCCGGGAGTGCCCTGGTCGCACCGGGAGTGTCCCGAATCTTTGGAGGGCGATATCTTTGCGAGTACTTATCCGAATGGAGAAAGTGAGTAGTCCATCGGCATCTACGCGTCGCGTAGATGTCGAAAATGGGGTCGCATGTGCGATTTGGATCCCGGACCGCAAAGTTATACCAGGTGGAAGTTCGGGAGTCCCAAACTAGCGCGAATCGGGAGAAATGGGTGGTCTTCCAAGATGGGATGCATCTTGGGGGTTCCCGGTGACCTCTAGTACGGGGGGGGCTGCCGAATCCCGCAGAGAGTACTATGAGGAGGGGTGGTCTCCCTCCTCACTCCCGGATGGTGCCATGGTGAGCCTAAGTGGCCCGGGTGGGGAGGCTAGTGTTGGAGCCTCACCACCACTTGTGTGTTACCATGGAGTGCTTGTGCACTTCTTGATACCGGTTGGGTGGTGTCCCACTTCACACTAGGCCATGGTGTGAGTCCCGTTTGGTGAGTCCCGATTAGTGAGTCCCGAAATGAGTTGGGTTGGGCCTAGTGAGGAGTTGGGTCCCATTTAAGGGCGGTTGGCACCGGTGGGAGTAGTGCCTCACCGAGTGCTTGGACATCAATGGAAGTTCCGCCTCATGTCATCAAATGACATGCTCGGTGTCTTGTGGGGGTTAAGGATTGGAAGGAAAGGATTGGGAGTCACGGAGGAATGGGGAACCCCGTGACTTGAGATGGAACCTAACATTGTGGGTGCGTGTCATGTGCAGTGTTAGGAGAGCGTGAACCTTAGTGGCACTAAGGTGTTAAGGGTTTGGAAAGTGAGCTTAAGGTGGTAAGTGTTACTAAGGGGTGCGACATGGTGATCCCTTCCGTCCCCTTGTAATTTTGGCGGTGCACTTGATGGTAGACCCACGTTGTTGAGCTTGACATTTTGCGTTTGATTTGTGGTTGATTCTTGCTATGTGCCATTTCGATGTGTCACAATCGCTTTCAAATGCAACAGTGACATGTTGAGAAAGGTTCACCACACATTGTTTTTCAAAATCCTGCATGACCTGTGTAGAAGCCGCGGTGGATTTTGTGCGTACACGAGGTTGAGAAAAATTAACTTTATCTGGTCGATGTGAGTCTCCAGCATCGCCAATAGGTACGTCCAACTTCCTCTTTGTGCTTCCAAAAATTTCTTCTCCTTCTAGATGCGGTACTCGAGTTCCAATCCCTTTGGCTCCAAGCAATGTGTTTAAGGCCTCAGCCATCTTCTTAGGATCTCCACTTCGTCTTGCAGCTCTCAACTTCAACTCCCCCTTTGATGGACCAGACCCAGATGTATGGCCTCTCAAGTATGCACGGTAGTTTGTCATTTGCATCCAAGCTCGAATACTGTCGTCACAAGTGGCATCAAACAAATTGTTTCCTCGATTTCTAGACATTTGAAGCCACTTGTTGTGAACTATTTTTGATAGATTGCACGAAGG
Source organism: Straminergon stramineum (assembly GCA_963920665.1). Taxonomy (NCBI): domain Eukaryota; kingdom Viridiplantae; phylum Streptophyta; class Bryopsida; order Hypnales; family Calliergonaceae; genus Straminergon; species Straminergon stramineum. The sequence goes on from OY987266.1 coordinate 22,025,442, forward strand.
CATGTCTGCCATTTCCTCCAAGCTCAAATCCTTTAAATCCATCCAGAACAACACTTCAATTACTACTTTCAGAGACATATTTCAAGTCCCTTAGTACGCTTGAACTGTTTTGATGACTAAGGGTGCAATCTATTGAAGATGAACATACAAAGACATTTCACCACTATACAATGAATGCGTTACCATACTAAAGAAGAACACTTGAAGAATTGGATTCGTCACTGTCAATAGTACTTGATCACTTCCTAGAGGTAGGGCCAAAACAATACTCTTTTTACATGGTGTTAGAACAGAAAGGGATACTTCTACCCCCCTCTAAACACATCAATCGGATTTGACTGATGTTCCGGTTGAATGTTGAGGTACTCCCATTTTGGGGTCCCAACTCCATTCTCCTCAGATTTTTGGGAAATTGAAAAAAGTGGATGACATTCTCAAATCCTCTATCGGTAATGACACATATAATCTATCACAAACCACAATTTGCAAGCAGCAAAATGATTATATAAAATTAAATACAAATAGATACTTACCATTTGCATGAAGCCTCCCCATTGATGGTACCGAAAATGCCAGAATGCTAGCCAGTGGTCTAAGTGATGAAGTGATTCTTCATTGGTAGCTCCAGATGACAACCACCATGATTGAATCGCTAGATACTGCGTCTCTGCCTCCTCTATAGTTTTAGAATCTTTGTACTGCTTGCACAATGTATTGTGTTGTTGTTGGAATGCTTCCTTTATGTGTTTTTGTGTGTGCTTTTGAAGTGAAGTAGTCCAATGCAACAAACAAGTCCTTTCACGATTCTCCATTTTCTCCTTGGCAGAACCACTATTGTAGATGATGCAAACCGCATTCCAATTAGCCATTGCACTGTCTGCCATGAATCCCTTGAAGTTTCGATGGTGAACACCATTTTTGGACATGACATCATTCAAGCATCTCCAGAATTTCACTTGGATCTCAGTATCCTCAGATTGCATATCGCAGGTTGAAATGGTCATCACCTTTTTGTATTGAGGATCATACACGTGGCAAGCCATCATAGTCCACTCCTTCACATGTTTGACGTGGTCAAACATCATCCACGCATTTTGAAGATCACATCTCGGTTGCATATGCCTCACTAGATCGACACCACTTCCGGGTCCTTTGGTGAGCATTTTGAAAATGTACACCTTCTCTTTGCCTTGGCCTGGAAATACGTTGTCATGGACGAATTCAAACTTTGATTCTTTCTTCATAGTCATGATGTTGTTGATGACACCTCCTCGATTGTTAGAGTGAAATGAAGAGATAAGATTCCTAATATTCGGACTACTCAAATATTGGAATCGGTCCATGACCTCCTCTAGTTCCTCCCCCTTCAACATTTCCTTTTCTCCCTCTCCTTTGTGAAATAGATAATTGGTAAGGAAATCTTTGCTAGCAGAGAGCGCGATAGCGGAATTCGTGGCCGTTGGTGTTTTGGCCACTTGCTCTGCAATGAGTCCACATATTTTCTCTTTGGAATCTTTGTACATGCCTTTCGCAACAGGGTGAGCATGATCTCCGAAGTGAATTGCAGCCCTACTCATTTTCGGATTATCACTATAGGAGTAGTATACCCTAGCATTGCATGTTTTCAAGCATATAGGGGCCATTTTGCACACCTTGCAGACTAGAGTAGAATCTTTGGGCGGATTGGCCCCTACAGCAAACGGGAAGATTGTATAACCACTCCACTCTGTTTCGTTCCCTTTCGCAGCCCTCTTCAAAAAATCACACTCAGGATTTTGACAAGACAGATGCCCAGCATAGTAGGACTTACGGAATTTGAGATTGTCAGATTTGTTGATGTTTGTTGTCACCAACTTGCACCACGGGTGTCCGTCATATCGCTTGTCCATTCCTTCTAAGTTCTTGGCCGCCGAGGAAGATGAAGAGGAGCAACATGGGGGCAACTCGAAGATGACATCGCCATTAAAAGTTGGAGGCAAGAACTCCACGCGATGATGCTTGACGGCATTCAGATCAGTTGTAGACAATTCATTCCGCGAGCGATGCATGGTGGCGAGTCTCCTCAAGCTATCCATGATGCTCATTGTCTTAGGTGGACTTGGATACAAAGGAGGACACGAGAGCAATGACTGCGTTAGAGTATTGGATGGGGTACTAGAGACCAAGTTGACATGAGTTGGTCCTTCCCATGGAATTTTGACAGAGCGTGGTTGGTGGCGGAGCATTAAATCTGGAGACTCTCCTTCCGATTCAAATGACACTTCTATGATAGGATCTAGTTTCTCTACTTTCACTGTATGAAGGATTGTAGATTGGGGCATAACCGTCCCAGCTTCTTGAGGAGAACTAGGTGAAATGGTATGTGTGACATACGGCATATCTACTATTGATGCATCGGATTGGCGGCTAAGAATCTCCGTAGAAGCAGCAAGTATAGATAGAGGAAATCTGTAGGCCCTATAGTTTCCAGAAGAGAGGTACCAACAATGCCCCTCATCTTCTAAGAGTTTTAATACAGGGACAGATTCCTGTAACTCACCTAATTCCGACTTCCTCTCTTCTTCGACATAGATGGAAGACTGTACAAACTTGAAACGAACGTGTAACAAGTGACTCGTGCCCCTCGCAAATCCTCCGCTGTCTACAGGAAACACTAGGGGAACCTCATGACCGTCTACTTGTATGCAAGCCATGAGAATACAATGGGCACAGTGGATGTAGGGATTGAATGGAAATGGTCCAAGTGGTGGGGTTGCCAAGAAGTGAATTTGGAAGACACTATTTTATAATCTCTAGTTCGATGTCCGGCTATGAGGGAGGGTGATGGCAAAACATAAATGTGATGCTCATTGTGGACTCTCATTTAGAATAACAGTGTATGCACCACCACGTACGGCCTCTTCCATTGTGTACTCCTAGAATTTCAATAATGGCATACATGCGCCATTGTCGACGGGATTTCAATAGGATTAGTTTGGAAGGAATGTGCGGATTTGGGAGTACTGATGCATTCCTCATTTCTTTGGAGGCTCAATTGATGAACACAACGTCGTCAAGAAATTTGATTTAGCATGAGTACATTCTAAATAGGGACGGCACCTTTATGGTAATTCCAAATGGCATGGTTGCCAATTTCGATGTAGGCGTTTGTCATAAATTCTTTGAAGTGTGTGAGATGTAGAGTTGGCAACTCCCAACAACCCGCCCACATGAATCCGTATCCAATCCGTTCAGACGACACATTAAATAAGGCTGTGGGGACAATGTTTTGAAATTCGAAGTATGCGTCTATAATTTTAATGTTTAAGTAGACCGTTTGCACTTGCATTTCTACGGTTGTTGGCCAGCATAGAAGTAATGGGCATTCTAGCATCCTGTAGCCATTCTAGTGTGTTTTGGTAGTTTTGCATTTGTAGAAGTGATTCAGTTGTTCCAGGTGATCTTGCATCCCCTCATGCACCTAGATGACGATAGCACCTCACTTATCGTAGCAGAACAGTCAAGAAAGAAGAGGAAGCGTAGTTCCTTTTTTTTTTCATCTTCCAAAACACTTAGAAGGTCAAGGATGACTCATGCCAAGAAAGTATTGTCGAAGACAACCCAGTCAACACCAGATGATCTTCGTAGAATACTAAGCTTTGGAGAAGTTAGTGGCGCTGTGGAGGAGGATGTCGAAGTGCACAGCCAGGCTATAGTGCGACAGATGTCACGAGGTCCAAGGAGCACACAGAATCAAGCTGCCGACAACCTCACAATTTTAGACACTATAAGCACCCATCGTTCATATTGCTTTTAGAGGAATCCTTTTCCATTCATTACTACATTTCAAAGTTTCTTCATTGTCTCCTAGAAACTAGAGTACATTATTCTTTTCCATTAAGTGAATAGGATGCAAAAATCAAACTTTTCACCCTTAAAGTGGAAACCATGGTATTTAGGAGGAGTGAAGAGCTATCCAACTTGTCTCACAGTTTGTTAGATTGAGACATGTCCAACAATTTTGGAGGTATAACGTATCCTTTGCATGATCACTTCTTAAGGATTTAAACATTTTTGGGATTGCTAAAACGGTCTCCCTTCATTTGAGCATTTCCACGACTCTCGTCATTTGAATTCCATCGTCAAGAGCATTTGAACACTGATTCATTCATGTAAGCTTTTGAATAGCTGTATCATAGAAATAGTATGGATTAGAGAGTGAATGCGAGGTTGACTATTCTTTCGAGAATTTTCAGATCTTCCGTACCTCCGAGATGTCCGGGGTGGATTGACCCTCTTGCTCGTCCTCTATGGGTTAGTCCAGGGGTGCATGTAAAAAATGAGCCCCCTTTTTTTGTGCTTCATTAGTTTATCTTCTCTACCTCACCAAGCTAAATTTGGTCATCCAATTAAAAGTAGAAGTATGAATTATTAATCTTGAAATTTGATCACATCTAACGAAAATGGAAGATTCGGTGAGGCCTCTCGAATGGGGACACCATGGGGACCGTCCACACTATCCAACTGAACAGAGGAGGAAGATTCTATTTCCGGCCTCTGATCCATCCCGCCGCCCAAAGCATCGGCAGCTTGTGGGGGACGGAACTCCAATTCACCGAATCCCTCGCTGAGCTACCTGGGAAGCGCCAAGCCCCCCCATCGGAATGAAGATTGGGATGAAGTCTCCTTTCGCTTGTCTGAGGCTGCCGCTATTGAACTTGGGCATCAATCCACATATTTTCCATGCATTTGACACAAAAACTGATGTCAATTGTCCAGCGCAAGGAGCTAACCGGAAAGATGCGGAGGACTCGTAGTCAAGCTCGTGATGGAGAGGAAGAAACTCAACAAGACAACCCATCACGGACACCGCAAAAGCTACGCATCTCTGAGGTAATGCACATCACCTTCTATCAACTTCATACACCAATCCACTAGAGTCACTCACATTTTTTTTGTCTCACTCTCGAGTTTTGGTGGAGTTGCGCCGCGACCTCCTCGTCATGGCTAAGGCACCTACGCCTCAGGCGCGGCCGACAGGCCCACAGGATCTCGTGGCCTTGGGCTGATTTCACTTTCAGTGTGGTGTCCTCACGACGGTGACACCAATGCGACCCAAGGACGCACCAACCGCGTGTTTCATATCAATCTCACTAGGTGGGCTCGGGACAAGGATCCTCGCGGTGGGGTCCTGTTTTCATGGGTACCTCAGGCTTGCCTTGGGACGTTAGTCGGACCCGACTGATCCCATAAGGGATGCCGGTGGTTCAATGTCGATCGGAGCGGTTCAATGCCGGAGCGGTTCAATGTCGATCTTGCCTTTTCTACATCTCTTTTTTCAATGGCAAGGTTGTTTTCTTCCATCCTACATTTTCCCATTATTGTTTGAAGTCGTTCACCTATAACAGGATTGACATTTGAACTGGAACCTCCATCTTCTCCCTTATTGAACTTGAGGTAAAATTGTTTCAGTTGTTCCATTTCTCTTTGTTGGGCTGCCAAACGAGTTTGTCCAGCTTGAATTAGTTCTTTGAGGGTGCCCACATCCTCAACCTGAATCTCTTGTGTACTCTACTTCTCGATGATCTCACACTCCCTTTCTTTTTCTTCTAGATCCTTTAAAAGCATCTCCAACTCCACTTTATAGGATTCTTTCGTTCGCCAATTATTGTCTTCTCCAAGTACACCTTGATGTTCTTGTTCCATTTCACACAATCCTTCCATGGAAGGCAATTTCATCAAGGTCAGAGGAATCTCTTCTTCGGCTTCATTCTCCCCATCCAACCTATCTTCATTAATTTCCTACAAGCGAGCTTGCACATAATGGAACACTTTGTCATCTTCGAGACGACGGACCCCTATCGGTTCCACAGACATAAAAGGTTCCCCATACATTGTTGTGGTCCGTTGCATGTTGCCTTCTTCTGATACCACCAACGATAAGTTTTCTTCTATTGATGTATCTTCGATCCTATCCCTAGATTCAGGCAATGGCTCTTCATCGGAGTCCGATTCTCTAGTTGACGTTGACCAAACGTAATCCTCATCTGCCAGGGTTGCTAGCATGCGAGCTTGGAGCGGCAAGCTTGTGAGCTTGTGAGCATAGGAGCGGGAATTTTTTTTTAGAAAATAATTGGAAGGGACCTATGACCGTGGATTTTGAAAACCCTATAATTCTCCGAAAGAAGGGTCATTTCTATGGAATATAACGTACTTTTAACTTTTAGTTCATTTTTTGAACTAACAACTACATTTAGTCCAATATGGTCCAATCCTGAAAATGATAAATGCGAAGTAAAATAACAAACATGCAAGATATAGCCATAAAACACACAAATCCAATCCCAATAGAAATCAACACTTAACAGCACGACTCATGAGATATGTCAATCTCGTGAGTCTAAGTCTCTGCAGACTCGGTCGTAGAATCAAAAGTCTTGGATGAGTTTGAAGACTCTGTACCCTCAGACGCAGATCCATCTATAAATTGCAAGACATTCAAAGCGTAAGTGTCTTTACGGCGTTTAGGTTTAGAGCAAACAAAATCCGCAAAGGCCTTAGCCATTTGTTGAGCATACACTGGAAGGTCGAAAGGCTTCTCCGAACTGATGACACTTTGTTTCTCCAACTTTGCACTTGCTGACATCAATCCTCGATGACTGCAACCCAATATGATTCCATGTAAGACTGTGACAATTTGGAAATCACCATATAAAGACAAAATATAGAAAGTGCCAACTTACTTACTGAATTTTCCCTTCCGAGTGAATTTCCGAGGTACGACGAGCATATCATCTGGATCTTGTGAAACCAAAGCAATTGTCTGTGGTTGTGTCACCACCACAGTTGGAGCGGACTTCTTCATCGGGGTGAGGATGGCGTCAAAAATGTCCTTGTTCTCCTCCAAAGCCACAATGTGGCGGCTTGTTCCACGGCAAGCGGTAATCGATGCACCTGAAAGCAAGAGGAAAAAATTATTGTTTCAAAGACTTCCACCATAAGTAACGGTTTGGAATACAACAAATGAAAGTTCAACCCTAACATGTGGATGCACTGCAATCTAACACCAAATCGCCTTCGACGGTTGTAGCTTCCAATAGGATTTAGAAGAATCGTGGGTCTTTCTCGCGAGCACCCAACCATGGCTTTCCACCGTTCATTGCCATGTCATCTGGATGGGTGTAGTTCATCAATATGTCATCTCGTGCAATGTCTACACCAGCTTTCTTCATCGTTGGTGTGCGTCTGAATGAGAAATTGGACTCCCCTTTTGCGCCTAAGTCCTTCACTACAAGGGTGATTCCAAATTTTTGCGTCTGCAATCATCCCAAAGACGTATATAATCATGAGGAATGCAAGGAACATAATGCACTCTGAAGTGGTTGTGAATGCTACAGAGGTCCAATGGAATTTACCGTTTTGGAATTGTCTATAGCCGAGGTCAAGTGCATTCGGTTCATGCCCATCCACTCCTTTTTCTTGACCATTTGATACGTGTTACACAATCCAGCAATGTCGGACTTAGCTTTGGCACTCCACGAGTGAAACAATATGATGCATCCATGGTCCTGTAGGTGCTTCAAGGCGAAACTGAATGCAGATTGGAGAGCCTCATCTTCCAAATCTTCATTCCATTCCGGCACCTCTCGTGGCGGAGAAGATAGCCCTGGCACTAGCAAGTTTTCCGGGCAGTCAAAAAACACGACATCCACCCCCGGCCTAGAATTTGGCACACCGTAGAACATGCGAGGCTTTCCCCCTGATAGCTGCCATTATAAAAAAGATCAAGAAACAAATGATGAGCATACCCTATATTCACAATAATTCAAACATGGAAATGCATTTTTAATTTCAACTCCAAGAACATTACCTTCTTGAGAAAGGCCAAGACTTCTTTGTAGCATGTCGGATTCTTGGACTCCATGTCGTCCACAAGGTCTTCGATGGAGATGTTGAGGATTAAATCCTCAGACTTGGTTAAATCATCTTCACTAAGAACTATCGCATGTGTGACATGAGTAATGACGTCTTGTGTGAGCTGCGAGAGAGTGGCCTTCCTCTTGATTCCGCTCTGAGATTTGGCTTGCATCTCAAAGCCTTGATCCACCGTGGAAGATGCTGGATTTTGGTTGTCCACTTCGACCTTCTTCTTGCCTTTGGCCTTGGCCTTCTCTTCCTTCTCTTTTTCCTTTTCCTTTTCTTTCTCCACCAACTTGGCCAGTTGCTCCACTTCCCTCTTTTCCTTGGCGGTGAGAAGAACTTGGACCCGCACCTCCTTCTTTTTGTCATTTGCGTCCCTCTTCGCAATGGCCTTCCTCCTCTGCTTGTCCGTCATGCCTGAGAATTCATCCACGTCCAAATCGATGGCACCTTTGCCATCCAAAGATGTGCGGAGCTCCACCTCAGACAGATGAGTGAATGCCAGTGCACAGTCCAAATACCACGCTCCTCCACTGAGATGAGCCATGGTGAATGTTCTCATTTGGCTCGGTGTGAACATGCAGTCGGTGGAGCTTTGATCGAGCTAGGTGGACAGGAACGGAGGTAGTTCCTTTCGGTCAATTGCACCCTTTGCCTCTAGCTCATACTTGAAGTATCTATAGCGCAAGAACTTACGGTCATTAAGATCAAGCGGACAAATGCAGATGCAAATTAGAAGAGTGGGAGCACTTTGTCATCCACCGTAATGCAATTTGAAGATCCTTCAACTATCCAAATAATCAGAGCATTTGAAAACCTTGGAAGAGAACCAATACGACCATAATATCTGCATGGAGCCATCTTTTATAGTATTGGAAGACATGTAATGTCCTTAAGTTGTAACGAACTACAATCATACCTAAAAAGAACCCTTCTGATTGTCAAGTTTGACCCCTCGTGATTCATGAAGGAGTCCCTTTTCTTGAAGTAATTTGCCCCTTTGAAGTATGGTCCAAAACCTTGGTCCCAAATCTTCCTCCTCCATCCCTCCACGTACTCCTGTAAGGTCTCTAGTTGTTGCGAGACATTCATGTCTATTTTGATGTTGTCTTGTTTGACCACCCCCTCAAAGTACTCCACTGCTGCATCTTCGATCTGGACAAATCATTTAGTGTGACTAACATAGTATAAATGAAGGAGATGAAAGAGTCCTAATCAATTACAATTACGGGTATTGGACAATATACATCATTCCATTGAATGCACTAACTTTAGATACAAGTATACTTACCCCCGCATACCAAATACACTTGTTTAAGAAAGGTCCGAGGTGTGTTTCAGAGACAGGCTTGGGAGGGAACTTCCTCGCTTCTTGAGATGGAAGTGAGGAGTTCCACCATTTCAGGAATTTCACCTTGTGGTCGGTTGTGGTGTTGCAGGTGGCTACCATCTGCAATTTCTCCAAGGTCATTTCTGGCACTTCATTGGAGCTCCAATGCCTCTCCACCTGCGCCAACAAAAAGTAATGTTCTCATATGTTCAAACTGTAGTTCCAACTCGAAGAGAAAACAAATCATGACATAATTTTTGAAATTTGTGTACTCACTTCTTGAAGAAATCCAGCCCCATGAGCAAGATTGGCCACTGTCAACAACTTTATCATATTGACATAGAGCTTCACGTTTTTCTCCATCACCCCTACCCTCATGGCGTGAGCGGCCCCTTCCACGGACTTCTCATCAATTGGTGTGGTCTCGTGGTATCTTCTAAGGGTTGCATCTGCTGCCAAAGCAATTTCGTGCTACCAAAATCCAAATACTTTTGAAATATTGAATAAAGCAAGTCATTTAAGAACTTAGAGGACCACAAAAATGAAGCGGAATAGTTTCCTAATTCCAATCTCACCCTGAAGACAAATGAGGTGAACACCTCTGCTGGCATAGAGTACCAAGTCTTCCTTTGTGGTTGGGAGACACATCTCTTCCTCTCCGATGGTCGCAACATTTCATTGAACCTCTCCATCGGGAGAAGGCCGTACTTTTGAACCCGATATAGGGTATGTACCAAGTTTGTCTTCACATGTGAATCCTCTGTCGATCTACATGATTTTGAATGGACCATGTCTTTAGAACTCCATTAAAAAATGACACGACAATACGCCCCCCCCCCCCCACAACAATCATTTCAAAATCCAAATGTGAAGCATGTACTCACTTGTTGATGTTATGCATAACCTCCATGATAAGCTCGATCTTCCCTTTCGTGTCCAATAGTATGCAGTCCACTGCATAATGCCAATTAGGGTTCGTAGAATACATCCTTGAGATGACGTTCATCCAAGCCATGCGTCAATGGTTTCCATCGCAAACGAAGAACTTCATATTCTTGAGAAACTTCAACGCCGGCTCGGAATCCACATACTCCTCAAAGGTGTCGTTCTTCTACTTCCAAAGAGGATCCCAGTCGTCCATCTCTTGCGTTGTGAACACCGCACTCTCTCCGGCCTCATTCGTAGTGGATACATAGAAGACGGCTACCCCATCCCGGTAGCCACAAGCAAATTCCCGCTCTAGTAGCTGTATGTCACACGAGAGTGTGGGACGTACCATTGGCATAGCGACAAGCCTACAAAGCAGTATTGAAAGTCGAAAGGTTTTCTCTAGCTTCATTCTCAGAGCATTGATAGTTGAAACTGAGTCTACCTTTTGCAAACGGCGTAGGTCATCTTCTAACAACTCTTTCTCGTCCTCATCAACCACGTCCTCCTCCATGAATTGTCCTTCCTCCTCCATGCCGATTTCAGGTTGCATGGTGTCATCAGTCCTTGGAGTCTCTATTAATGTGTCTTCTTGTGTTTGATTGATAGGCGACACATCCATCTGTAAAGCCAATTCAAGAAGAGAAGGAAGAACATTTAAATGGTAGAATGAAAAGAAGAACACAAATTCTATGTGAAAACCAATACAATTTCACTTTGCTGAAACCCAAAGTCCAACAACACTTATAATGAAAGATATGAAACATGTTCATTACCAAGAACATGGTGTAGCCTCCACATTAGATAGCGAATGTATCTAAATACAAAAGAATGAGGTACACTCAATCCTCTATGATCTCCACATCACTCTCTGAGTCAGAGCTAAGAAGAATGATCACTTCACCAAACCAATCCACACTATCACTACTATCACACTGACAGAAGTCTTTAAACTCTAGACTGACAATGGAAAGGGAAACATGTGGTTCCGAACTATACTCGGTCTCTGAGCTCTTAGAAGAAAACTCAAGCCTTTTTCGTTTATGAGTGTAGCCTGCAATGAGGTGGCCTAGCCAATTGGTGTTCTGGCTAAGCTTTGATAGCACCAAGGTGTCAAAAGTTGGCCTAGTGGACACCTCAGGACCCTCAAGTCTTACCAAGTCTTGCTCCTCCTCTTCTTTGTCTTGCAAGTCACTTGACATCTCCTCTTCCTCATCTATGGAAGTCTTTGGTTTCAAGATACCACAAACCTCTTGGGCTTGTTCTTGTGCAATTGGTTCATTGGATGACGGAGTAATGCTTAGGAGTTTGCTTCCTTCCACCTATACAATGCACTAGAAGAAATCAATGTAACAACTACTGATGAAGGATAAAAAATAATTGAATAACCACATTACAACCAGAAATAATCTTCAAGAACATTGAGGTTGCCACCTAGACATCTTATACCATACTCCATGACCAAATAAATTACTAACAGTAGAACCAATATTAAGCATCCGATAGAAGGTGCCCTCCCTTGGTGCCACGACCGTCATGAGGAGGTCATGCCACATAGGACCCCACCACAAGTCCCCTTGTCCCCCGCCTAGAGATGCGAGTGAAGTCAAGGACGTTGCCAGTCAAATCAAGGACGCGGTAGCTCCTTTCCACGCTCGCACTGGTGGTGAATGCCATGAGGAGCCCACATTGTGCATCAACTAAATCCAAGTCCGCGCCATCCTGTCTCGCACGCCAGAGGCATTGGCGCCACGGCAGTGACGAGCAAGTCACGCCGCGCCTCACAAAAGCTCAGGAGTGATAAAAAAAATTTGTAAGTGAAAAGGTGAGGTCCTGTTTTCAAGAATACCCCAGGCATCACTGTCGACCCCAGTTGGGTCCGACTAAAGTCCCAGGCCAAGCGTGAGGTACCCCTGAAAATGGGACCCCACGGCGGGTACCCCTGTCCCCACCCTCACTTGCGACTGAAGTCAAGGACGCGACAGCTCCTCTGCACGCTCGCATTGGTGGTGAATGCCGTAAGGAGCCCACACTATGCATCAACTAAATCCAAGGCCGCGCCATCCTATCTCGCACGCCAAAGGCATTGGCGCCGCAGCAGTGACAAGCAAGTCACACCGCGCCTCACAAAAGCTCGGGAGTGATGAAAAAAATTTGTAAGTGAAAAGGTGAGGTCCCGTTTTCAAGAGTACCCTAGGCATCATTGTCGACCCCAATCGGGTCCGACTGAAGTCCCAGGCCAAGCGTGAGGTACCCCTGAAAATGGGACCCCACGGCGAGTACCCCTGTCCCCCACCCTTACTTGCGACTAAAGTCAAGGACGCGACAGCTCCTCTGAACGCTCGCACTAGTGGTGAATGCCGTGAGGAGCCCACACTGTGCATCAACTAAATCCAAGGCCGCACCATCTTGTCTCGCACGCCAGAGGCATTGGCGCCGCAGCAGTGACGAGCAAGTCGCGCCGCGCCTCACGAAAGCTCAAGAGTGATGAAAAAAATTTGTAAGTGACTCTGTTGGGTTGGTGCATGAAATTGACTGAAGGTGATGCGCAATACCTCATGGACACATTTCTTTTGCGGTGTCCGCGATTGGTTGTCTTGTTGAGTGTCTTCCTCTCCATCACGAGCTTAACTGCGAGTCCTCCGCATATTGCCGGTTTGCTCCTCACGTTGGACAATCGACATTAGTTTTGGTGTCAAATGCTTGAGAAATAGGTTGATTCAAGCGCAACTACACCAGAGAAACCCAGAGACGCGCGGAAGGAGGTTTGAGACCATAGTATGCGCTCGAGTTCATTCTAATCGTGATTCCAAGACCCGGGGCTCGACGCTTGCCAAGCACCTCATCGAGGGAGGAGGGTGAAGATTACATCAAGTCGTGAAAGGCTCCTAATATATCGGTCGGCGGAGTTTCTCAAATTGACAGGAATAGAATAATTGGAACTTTCAGCATGGGGCTGTTCAGTTCGGTAAACCGGTGTGTATGGACTCGAGCGGCGGGGTTACTAAGAGTTGACAGAAATAGAATAATCAGAACTTCCAGCATGACGCTGTGGAGCTCGATGGACTGGTGTGTATGGACCCCGCGTTGGTCCCCATTGCTCAAGCCTCAACCGATTTGTCTTATTCGTCACATCTGATCAAACCCTCCAATTTTGAGCTCATACTTTTAATTTGAATTGTATGACCAAATTTAGCTTGGCGAGGTAGAGAAGATAAACTAATGAAACACGAAAATGGGGGGCTTCTTTTTTACATGTACCCCTGGACTAACCCGTCGAGGACGAGCGAGAGGGTCAATCCACCCCAAACATCTTGGAGGTACCGAAGATCTGAAAATTCTCAAATGAATCGTCAGCCGTGGGTTCACTTATGCTACCACACTATTTCTACGATACAACTATGTAGAAGCTCACATGAATGAATCAGTATTCTAAACCTCTTGACGATTGAATTCAAACTACGACAGTCCGGGAAATGCTCAAATGAAGGGAGACCTTATTAGCAACCCCAAAAATGCTTAAATCCTTACGAAGTGATCATACAAAGGATACCTAAACCCTCAAAAATTGTTGGACGTGACTCAATCTAACAAACTGTGAGACAAGTTGGACGGATATTCACTCTTCATAAATACTAAGATTCCCAGTTTAAGGGTGAAAAAGTTTGATTTGTGCATCCTATCCACTTAATGGAAAAGAATAATGTACTCTAGTTTCTAGGAGACATTGAAGAAACTTTGAAATGTAGTAATGAATGGGAAAGGATTCATACAAAAGCAATCTAAACGATGGATGCTTACATTGTCAACAATTGTGAGGTTGTCAGCAGCTTCATTTTGTGTGCTCCTTGGACCACGTGACACCTGTCGCACTATTGCCATGTTGTACACTCCGACGTCCTCTTCCACAGCGCCACTAACTTCTCCAAAGCTCAGTTTTCTGCGAAGATCATCTGGTGTTGAGTGGCTTGTCTTCGACAATACTTTCTTGGCACGAGTCATCCTTGACCTTCTAAGTGTTTTGGAAGATGAAAAAAAAAAGGAACTATGCTTCCTCCTCTTTCTTGACTGTTCTGCTACGATAAGTGAGGTGCTATTGTCATCTGGGTGCATGAGGGGATGCAAGATCACGTGGAACAACTGAATCTCTTCTACAAATGCGAAACTACCAAAACACACAAGAATGGCTACAGGATGCTAAAATTCCCATTACTTCTATGCTGGCCAACATCCGTAAAAATTCAAGTGAAAACGGCCTACTGAAAAATTAAAATGATAGACGGATACTTTCAATTTCAAAACATCGTCCCTGGCCGCCTTATTTGATGTGTCGTCCGAACGGATTGGATACCATTCAAGGCAATCATAGCCTCTTCGTGTGCGCGGGTTCTTGGGAGTTGCCAACTCTACATCTCACACACTTCAAAGAATTTATGACAGACGCCTACATCGAAATTGGCAACCATGCCATTTGGAATTACCATGAAGGCGCCGTCCCTATTTAGAATGTACTCATGCTAAATCAAATTTCTTGATGACGTTGTGTTCATCAATTGAGCCTCCAAACAAATGAGGAATGCATCATTACTCTCAAAACCGCTTATTCCTTCCAAACTAATCCTATTGAAATCCCGTCGACAATGGCACATGTATGCCATTATTGAAATTCTAGGAGTACACAATGGAAGAGGCCGTACGTGGTGGTGCATACACTGTTTTTCTAAATGAGAGTCCATAATTTTGCCATCACCCTCTTTCATAGTTGGACAACGAACTAGACATTATAAAATAGTATCTTCCATATTCACTTCTTGGCAACCCCACCATGTGGACCATTTCCATTCAATCCTTACATCCACTGAGCCCATTGTATTCTCATGGCTTGCATACGAGTAGACGGTCATGAGGTTCCCCTAGTGTTTCCTGTAGACAACGGAGGATTTGCCAAGGTCACGAGTCACTTGCTACACGTTCGTTTCAAGTTTGTACAGTCTTCCATCTATGTCGAAGAAGAGAGGAAGTCGGAATTAGGTGAGTTGCAGGAATCCGTCCCTGTAATAAAGAGCTTGGAAGAAGAAGGGCATTGTTGGTACCTCTCTTCTGGAAACTATAGGGCTTACGGATTTCCTCTATCTATACTTGCTGCATCTACAGAGATTCTTAGCCGCCAATCCGATGCATCAACAGTAGATATGTCGTATGCCACACATACCATTTCACCTAGCTCTCCTCAAGAAGTGGGAACCGTCCCGCCCCAATCTACAATCCTTCATACAGTGAAAGTAGAGAAACTAGATCCTATCATAGAAGTGTCGTCGGAATCGGAAGGAGAGTCTCCGAATTTAAGGCTCCGCCACCAACCACGCTCTGTCAAAATTCCATGGGAAGGACCAACTCATGTCAACTCGGTCTCTAGTACCCCGTCCAATATTCTAACGCAGTCATTGCTCTCATGTCCTCCTTTGCACCCAAGTCCACCTGAGGGAGTGAGCATCATGGATAGCTTGAGGAGACTTGCCACCATGCATCGCTCGCGGAATGAATTGTCTGTAGCTGATTTGAATGCCATCAAGCATCACCGCGTGGAGTTCTTGCCTCCAACTTTTAATGGCGATGTCATCTTCGAGTTGCCCCCATGTTGCTCCTCTTCATCTTCCTCGGCGGCCAAGAACTTAGAAGGAATGGACAAGCGATAGGACGGACACCCGTGGTGCAAGTTGGTGACAACAAACATCAACAAATCTGACAATCTCAAATTCCGTAAGTCCTACTATGCTGGGCATCTGTCTTGTCAAAATCCTGAGTGTGATTTTTTGAAGAGGGCTGCGAAAGGGAACGAAACAGAGTGGAGTGGTTATACAATCTTCCCGTTTGCTGTAGGGGCCAATCCGCCCAAAGATTCTACTCTAGTCTGCAAGGTGTGCAAAATGGCCCCTATATGCTTGAAAACATGCAATGCTAGGGTATACTACTCCTATAGTGATAATCCGAAAATGAGTAGGGCTGCAATTCACTTCGGAGATCATGCTCACCCTGTTGCGAAAGGCATGTACAAAGATTCCAAAGAGAAAATATGTGGACTCATTGCAGAGCAAGTGGCCAAAACACCAACGGCCACGAATTCCGCTATCGCGCTCTCTGCTAGCAAAGATTTCCTTACCAATTATCTATTTCACAAAGGAGAGGGAGAAAAGGAAATGTTGAAGGGGGAGGAACTAGAGGAGGTCATGGACCGATTCCAATATTTGAGTAGTCCGAATATTAGGAATTTGATCTCTTCATTTCACTCTAACAACCAAGGAGGTGTCATCGACAACATCATGACTATGAAGAAAGAATCAAAGTTTGAATTCGTCCATGACAGCGTATTTCCGGGCCAAGGCAAAGAGAAGGTGTACGTTTTCAAAATGCTCACCGAAGGACCCGGAAGTGGTGTTGACCTAGTGAGGCGAATGCAACCGGGAGGTGATCTTCAAAATGCGTGGATGATGTTTGACCACGTCAAACGCGTGAAGGAGTGGACCACGATGGCTTGCCACGTGTATGATCCTCAATACAAAAAGGTGATAACCATTTCAACCTGCGATATGCAATGTGAAGATACTGAGATCCAAGTGATATTCTGGAGGTGCTTGAATGATGTCATGTCCAAAAATGGTGTTCACCATCGAAACTTCAAGGGATTCATGGCAGACAGTGCAATGGCTAATTGGAATGCGGTTCGCATTGTCTACGGTAGTGGTTCTGCCGAGGAGAAAATGGAGAACCGTGAAAGGACTTGTTTGTTGCATTGGACTACTTCACTTCAGAAGTACACACAGAAACACATAAAGGTTGCGTTCCAACAGCAACGCAATAAATTGTGTAAGCAGTACAAAGATTCCAAAACTATGGAGGAGGCAGAGACGCGGTATCTAGCGATTCGATCATGGTGGTTGTCATCTGGAGCTACCAATGAAGAATCACTTCATCGCTTAGACCATTGGCTGGCATTTTGGCATTTTCGGTACTATCAATGCGGAGGCTTCATGCAAATGGTATGTATCTATTTGTATTTCATTTTATATAATCATTTTGCTGCTTGCAAATTCTAGTCTGTGATAGATTATATGTGTCATTATCGATAGAGGATTTGAGAAAGTCATCCACTTTTTTCAATTTCATAAAAATCTGAGGAACATGGAGTTGGGACCCCAAAATGGGAGTACCTCAACATTCAACCGGAACATCAGTCGGATCCGATTGATGTGTTCAAGGGGTGTACAAGTATCCCTTTTTGGAGTACTATCCTCTAAAAAGAGTAATTGTTTGGCCCCACCTCTAGGAAGTGATCATATATTGCTGACAGTGTAGAATCCAATTCTTCAAGTGCTCATTCCTAGTGTAGTAATGCATTCATTGTATAGTGGTGAAATGTCTTTGTCTATCCATCTTCAGTAGATTACACCCTTAGTCAACAAAAAAGTTCAAGCATACTAAAAGACTTGAAATATGTCCCTGAAAGTAGTAATCAAAGTGTTGTTGTGGATGGATTTAAAGGATTTGAGCTTGGAAGAAATGGCAGACCTGCCTTCGTGCAATCTATCAGAAACAGTTCACAACAAGTGGCTTCAAATGTCTGGAAATCGAGGAAACAATTTGTTTGATGCCACTTGTGACGATAGTATCCGAGCTTGGATGCAAATGACAAACTACCGGGCATACTTGAGAGGCCACACATCTGGGTCTGGTCCATCAAAGGGGGAGTTGAAGTTGAGAGCTGCAAGACGAAGTGGAGATCCCAAGAAGATGGCTAAGGCCTTAAACACACTCCCTGGAGCCGAAGGGATTGGAACTCGAGTACCGCATCTAGAAGGAGAAGAAATTTTTGGAAGCACGAAGAGGAAGTTGGACGTACCTATTGGCGATGCTGGAGACTCACATCGACCAGATAAAGTTAATTTCTCTCAACCCCGTGTTCGCACGAGATCCACCGCGACTTCTACACAGGTCATGCAGGATTTGGAAAACCAACATGTGGTCAACCCTTCTCAACATGTCACTGTTGCATTTGAAAGCAATTGTGACACATCGAACTGGCACATAGCAAGAATCAACCACAAATCAACCACAAAATGTCAAGCTCAACAACGTGGGTCCAACATCAAGTGCACCGCCAAAATTGCAAGGGGATGGAAGGGATCACTAGCTCCCACCTACCGCGGGAGGAAAGAAGATTACGAGAGTAAACGAAAGGTAGTGGCGGACTTCTGGTTTTGCTGGGATGACATACAAAGATGTGTGAAAGGTACAAAAAGGAAGTGGGTCATTGATTGGCCAGAGGTACCGGAAGTTTGGCCAGTTCTAACTGGGACCAATCTCAATCGAGAGGAGACCTTGCTACTACAACATGCAGGCTTCCGTCTCCAAGAACATCCTATACTATCGCCACGTCGCCTGTTCAACATGTCCAAGATTTTCGAAAGTGTTATATATGACAGTAAGCCACCCACAAATGCAAATGTGTATCCAACGGTTAGGAGCAATCGAACCATTCGGCGAATTGCAAATACTCCATCTACAGAACAGCAAAACCAATGGGAAAGTGCTGGTAATGTTAAAGGACAAATCCTTGGAGTCACATTACTTCCCTTTCTAGGCCTCGGTGCAATTGTGTCGTTGGAGATAGAGGTAGACCATAACAAAAATGTTCATCAAATTACAGTGGGTATGTTTCCTGCATGCACATGCCCCGACTTTGTGAACATGGTTGTCTCGGCTATTGGAGGTCGTCATCAATATGTGAATTGCAAGCACTTATACTACTTATACCGCTACTTTTGTAAGATGGACCTACATGATGACAAATTCATTCATGCACCAAGTTATAGCTTCAACGAGTTGAAGCTACTTTTAGTTCGAGCAGGAATTATCACAGTTCTAGAGTAGGCATGAACTCATTTATCGATGTACTTCACTTGGATTGTATTCATTCATATACATTATAATTGAAATGATTTGGAGTGTATGGAATTGAAAATTTGAATGCAATCATGAAATAGAAAAGCATGTCTCATTGGTCTATTATTTTGTAGTTAGTTCATATAAATGATTGAAATATAGCACCGTAATCCCTATTTTAGTAAGGCATATATGAATACATAATTCTGTCTTCTCCCTTTGCCCTAGTGTTTTCCCAATTTTTTAACTTCCTCATAGTCTTCTTAATTCCATTGTTTTTCCCTTCATTTCCGCTTCTTATTCTGGGGGTTTTCCATTATACATTCTTGTTGGTTTTCCTTTACTCCAAATTCTTCCTTCCACCATTATTTTCTTCTTTAATCCATTTTTTTCCCTTTCCCCATTTTTTTCCTTCTCCCATTTTTTTCTCTTTTCCCATTTTTTTTCTTCTCCCATTTCTTTCTCTTTCCCCATTTTTTCCCTTTCCTCATTTGTTTCTTCCCTTACCCCTTCTGGTTTTCCCTGTACCCATTTGTTTTTCCTTTTCCCATTTCTTGGTCTCCACTCATTTCATTTTATTTTCCCATTTTCTTCCTTTCCCCATCTTCCTTACCCTAAACCAATTTTTGGGGCCAATTATTACAATTTCTTTTGGGGATGTCAACATTTGGTAGTAAATTACAATCATCAAAAAAAAACTATTTCAAAATAGAAAATTATCTAAAGAAAATAATCTGAAGATTTCAATGACATGTCTACCACAAATCCAGAGTGGCTTGTGGACGTCATCTCATCCAAACCTTCAGATTGTCTACTCATCCTACACATGTACACATACACTATTGCTCATGGAAATCCCATTAGTTATGGGATATTTGGAACCCTAAATCCTATGTATTCAAATTAGGTAAACAAAAAAACGCAATGGAGTTGTGTCCAAATGATATCTACCTACAAAATTCACACCGTCCAGCATATTTCCCATTGTAATCATTGAACCAAGTGGCGAAACTTTTACCCTAAGTTCCAAGGTCTTTTCCAGTAGTAGTAAGCAATTTCAAAAGGAAAAAAAATGACTCATTCCACAATCCACGGTTTTAGGGGACACGGTCTTAGGTCATCATAATTACTATAAATAGGATGTTTTCCTCTATTTTTTGGAAAAAAGGTGAAAAAAAAAAGGGGTGGCAAAAAAACTAAAAAAAGAGGTTCTGTGGGCTCCAGGCTCACAAACTCCATGCTCACAGCTCACAGGCTCACGGCTCCAAGCTCGCATGCTAGCGTCGTTGCGACCTATAGTGCCCGGATTTGGAGAAACGAATAGGGCCGAGGAGTTCCATGAGAAGATGGATTGGTGGCAAATTGCAACAAAAAAATTGTCAAGGTCTAAAGCTAGGGGTATGGGATGGCAGACGGATGCATTGAAGGCTACATTTACGAGAGATAGTGGTTCATGTATCATGTGGGTCTACTCAGAGGCCAAGGTGGTCCCACTTACTGGATTTGACCATCAAGGAGGATATGCAAAGGTGCACAAGGTACGCATTGAAGGGATGTCCACGATCCCAGCACATGTACATTTTGCGGGGAAATTGTCAAAGCAATGGAACAAACGCAATGGGAGGGTGGAGTAGTCAGTGGAGGCTTTGGTATGCCCGTTGAATCATCCGACCATTATTAAATTCCTAGCTGTCCATGACCAAACAATGGAAGCATACACTTTGTGGTGGAATGGTGGTAATTTCAAAGAGTTGCTTCATTTGAATGAGAAGGTGGTGCCGTATCTGGAATGGCATGAAATCAAGTTGGTCAAGCAACTTACAAGCCAACAACAAAAAGAAATTAGCTTCTTTCGAAGACACAAGGCAAAGTTGGCGTGGGCCCTAGTTTATATGACAAGTCTCGTGCACAATGCAGGGGTGCTACACAATGACTTGTCACCTATGAACATATTGTTGTATTATCCCCCCTTCTCAGATGAAGAGATCAACATTGGGATTTGTGATTGGGGAATTGCAAGTCGTATTCAAGAAGGAGCTCCCTTGCATTTTGGATATGAAAAACAAGAAAAACTTGATGCTAAGAAGATGGGCCATTGGTGGGCAGCTCCAGAGTTGTTCTATTTGTTTGGGCCAGAGGGTTCAGATACAAGTCTAGATGTGATGAAAGCGACCTACAAATATTCGATGAAGTTCAACTCTTATTCGATTGGAAAGTTGATCCAACGCATGAACATAGAACACATGGTTGAATACGACAAGGACTTATTTAGAAATCATGAGTCATCAAGGTACTTTGCCATGAAGTTACGTGAACTTGTTGATCTTGATGTTAACAAAAGACCAACATGTGCGCAAGTGGTGGACCTCCTCATGGATAAACCATGGTTCATGAAACCACCCGAATTTGTCTTTCGGGACTCTGTCCTCTCATAGGATTTGATGTAATAGTTTTCTAGCGGGAATAGTAATGTTGGCCACCTTTTGTGCATCTCATTTTGGAAAAGCAATGCAAGTGTACAAACTATTTTTAATGTGAAGTGCATGTTTGGACCCAAAATATTGAGTATTGTACATACACATCACCTACTTGTATGCATTTGGGTTTGAATATGAATTCTTTGCATGGTTCATTTGGGGGTAAGTCAATCTAATTTTTAAGGCAATCTAATTTCACTATTCAGTGAAGGTATGTGCCTTCGTGGTCGGGGGTTTGGGACCCGCGGTCGCCCCAGACCCACACGCACCCCCAGTCGCGGTTGCGCCAGACCCGCATGCGCCCCCAGTTGGGGTTCCCCTCACCTACGGTCGCCCCAGATCCGCAGTCGCCCTAGACCCGCAATCGCCATCACCCGCGGTCGCCGGCGCTGGTCCTGGACCCGCGGTTGCCTTCACGACCCACACGCGCCCCCCACCTTGGACCCGCACGTGCCCCATACAAAGCCGCGCTCGCCCTGAGGCTACTGCGGGTACAAAATTGGAGCCCAAACCCACAATCTCCCATCTTTCCCTTTTGCGCCTTGTCTTTTATCCACCTAGAAGTGGCTAATTGCAGGCTTGAGAGGGAAGATGGGTGTTGTGAGGAGGATATTCTATGTCTCCTCATGTCACTTTCATCCATTGATTGTAAATCACACCAAATTGTTTGAAACTTGATTATGATTGTAAATGTTGATGTTGATGTATTTGTAAATGTGAATTACCATGAGGTAATAGATTTAAGTTTGTACAACAAGGTTTTAGGCTTGGTATATTTGGCATAGTATCCGAGTAGAATTGATCGTATAGATTGAGCACTATGGAGAATGAGCCCCCACCATTGACGCCTGCCACAATCAAATGCCTTACACAACAAGAGATGAAGCTCATCCGCGACAAGGGTCGGAAACAGTGCCGTAAAATTCACAAGAAGCGTGTGGCCATTTTGATCCATCCAAAGATTAAGGCATTTAAAGGTTGGAGAAATGAACCTGAGCCTTGGAGTTACAAAACGGTTTGCAAATACATGGATTAGTGCAACATCAGCAAGTTATTTCCCTTGTGTCAACACAAAGAGCATCTAAAGCAAAACAAAGTAAATCTTGCATACTCCAAGGACAAGGGCTTCATACTTAGATGTTGTGAGGTGTGGAAGCACTTGTATTTGGAGGACTCAACTTACCGAAACGACAATTTATGTTTCTTTCTTGTGAGAATGGTGTATACTGAATATGTGTTGAAGAAGGAGGTGGATTGGTCAACATTGAAGGAGATCCCTATTGCGATCATTCCGGAGACTACAAAAATTTTACCACCAAATGAACTTGTGGATGTAAAGAAGATGTTATCCAAGGTGAAGTGTGGGAAGTCATTTGTTCGCGATGAAAGCGTGTTTTGGTCAGAGACTTCTAGGTCTGATCAACACACCCATGAATACGATGGATATTCTTTCCACATTGATGATGAGGAGGTTGCCATACAAGAATCTAGGACGGCTGTGGATGTGGGAGTCCACCAAAGTGGACAATCAGCCCAAGAGCCCATCATAGTACAAGACATGGATGAAGAAGGCATGGATGATGGGGTGGCTAGGAAAGTGGACCCTGTTTTGCAAGAGGGTGATGGGAGTGGTGGAGGAAGCGATTCAGAACATGAAGAGGCAATATTGCTTGCCATAATAGAAAGTGCAAAATTAGCATTGCGTGCAAAGAACGAGCAATTGAAAACTTTGAAGGAGCAAGAAGTTAATCCCACTTTCGTAGAGGTGTTGAAGCAACAGTTGAAGGCCATAACAAACGTCATCGAAGAGAATGACAAGGGCTTCCATTCCTTAAAAAGAAAGCGCGATTTTTATTTGAAGAAAATGAAGAGTGGAAAGGTGCATAAAATGGACCATTATTTGATATGGGAATCAAAACTCGAAACCCTTGTCTGCAAACTTCAACAGGTACAAAATGAAAGGTGAAGCCGAGAACTTCAAATAATGGAGAAGAAAAATGAATATTACGAGGCCGCTGTCCAGCACGTTCCAAAAGTAGAGCTTTTGGCTTCTTCCTCAATATATGGTAGTGTTGCTGGAGAAGTAGCATCACTTGAGAAGTTGGTGAAGTTCCATGAGCAAAGATTACCATTGATGGTATGAGAGTTGAAAGCTTTGAGGGCGGAAAGTCGTTTTTTTTCAGATTGGTATAAGTGGAATAGAACTAGCATAGGGAAGTCTGATGCAAAATTACAGCAAATGGGTCCAAAGCCCATTTTGAAGGACTACCTCAACACAGAATAAAATACCTAGAAATACAATGAGGAAAAATACTTTCACCACGATTATTTTGTATGTTGCCTATACTAGTTTTATAAAGAAATGCAATGTTTTGAGATAAAACAATGTATATGGTGTCTTGAAGCAATGTGTGTACTAGAATAGTTAAATTGGTGTGGGCACACTAGTGGCGTGCATGGAAGGGAGAAAATGCCACACCATTTTTGGATCTTACAACTTTTCTATATGGATGAATATGTCTTTCTCATGTTTTGGGAGAAGGTGATGGTATGATGAATGGAATGGGATTCTCGCACATAATTACAATCGAATAGTTACATGGGATTGATGGGAAGTTCTTGATTCTTGACCATAAAAGTCAACATAGTATTTTGTGAGAATGTCCTCGTGAAATCTACAGTACAACTTATATTTATGATTTTCATATGAATAGTCGAGAACTAAGAACCGATTGGGCCCAAAATACCATATTAATTGAGGAAATTTATTGGGCTTATTTGTCTCGGGTGATTTGCTTCATTGTTCCTCCTTGTATATAGGATTTTTTAGAATTCTAGCTTTAGCGTAATTTGAAGAAAATTACAATGGATATTGAGGAATTAGGTAGGTTTTATATGTAAATTGGCCTACTCATGTTTTTTATGAATCAAAATTTTGACCCCCAAGGACAAGGTGAACCAATTGAAGGTATGGTAATGTGAAGTCAACAAGTCAACATCCACGAAAAGGGGCATGTTGTATTTGAATGCCTTTTATTCCTTCTTTGGCCAAGTATCTTGAAAGCTTAGAGGAAAAGCTTCCTATAATTAGAACCTCATGATTTTAAAGAATATGAAAGGAAATATCCAATTGGACAATGATGCTCCACTCTAGTGAGTAGTGACCTAGTTTTCTTCTCAATGCAAGTGAAATTAATTTGGAAAGTTAAACTTTAGGAGCTTTGTTGATTTGATTCATACAAACTATTTTCGGAAGAATTGGAAAAGATCATTCTCGATATGATTTCAGAAATTGGTACTTTGGTAGAGAGGAAAAAAAGGTAGTATTAAATAAAAATCAATGCCATATGGAATTGCCGTACATAGGTATGCTAGGAAGTCGTAGAAGTGGAATGAAAGAAGCAAACCCTAAACCACTCCATCGTACTTGCTGAAACAACTAGAAACGTAGTGTAACTAAAACCTAACCCTTACTTGTCATCTATTATGATAGGAAGTAAGGCTAAATTGCATGATTCCTACGAATGTCTAGTCAATTACATTTGGGTTATTTTGAGAGCCACTTCCTTCACCTTGTTCGTAGGTGGATGCTTCCCCAACCCCAAGCTTTCGCTTTGCACAGGTTTGTGAAGTTGGTATGTCTGCCTTCAAAATTGATTGCAACACGTTGGAGTCCTGTAGAGCTTGGAGGGTCCTTGTTGTTTGTAGAGAATGTGCTTCCAACAAGTAGTCAAGTGCTTGACTTTGGTAATATGGTCCGTACGTAGAGTCGAGGTAAGCCATACTAGTCAAGTCTTCTAGGGAGGCACTATCATCTTGATTAGCCACCCTTTGTCCTTCTAAATTTCAACGGTGTCGTTGCGGATGAGGACCCTACTTGAAGGTTGAAGAGGTCTTGTCCCAATATCCACTAAGGCATTGGAAGAAGAATGCCCTCCTCCCTTCGTTTTGTGGTCCCTTTCCCATGAGCCTCGGTGCAACTCTGGCAATTTCGTCTAGGTCTGTTTCCCAATTCAATTGCGAGCTAGCAGGTCCTTTTTCTTGATCATGTTGTCCTTCTCGCCAACTCCAAACCAAATCTCGACCCCACAAAGTTGAGTCAACCGTAGTATCATGGGTATGTTCCCAAGAAGGAGGCATGTAGGTCGTCAAGTTGAACATGGTATACAGGCGATCGTGGAATGGTGCTGAACAAATCACACAACGTCGTCTAATCAAGCATTGGGTGATGAGACATTGGGGGTGGTATACATGTGCACAAGATCCTACTGCCCAACCACCTTCGGGACCAAATTGTTCAAGACATATGGGACATTTGGTTTGGTCCAAAACAAAAGATGCAGGCTTGGGCCACAAGAGCATTCGTTTCTTCTCTTCTATGTGGCTAGACATTTGGTTTTCGTGGTCCCAACCATTTTTGCTCCAATCTATGACCTCCTTTTTTGGTAGTTCCACCATGCACATGTTAGTGGGAAACATATCCTCCAACAATGCCCATGACGTCAGTCCATTCTCACGTTTAGGAGCATTTGCAACAAAGTTTCTAGAAACTTTCTCTAGCTCCTTTGCAACTTGTTGGGATCTATCCACGAAGAGAATGCAAGTGACCTTCCAATGGTAGTATGTGGCAGTCAACTTAGCCAACTTTCTTCGAAGCATCTTATTTTCTTCTTGAAGGCCATGGTCTTTCTCCAATTGAATAATTGATAGAACCACAGGAAACGAAAGAGAGTCTTGGGTCCCATTGAGTTCAATTGTGTCATTGGTAGTATATCTTGTGACAATAGTAGGAAGTGTATTCAGAATGATGGGGGAGCATCTAGTGTGCTTGGCAAGAGGAGAACTCTGAAGGATATGGTTGGTAAGGTCCCCCACAACCTTGTCCACATTTTGGAGGTTTTGCTCAACAAAGGCATCATCCATATTCGACAAAGTGAAAGTGTCATGGTCTTTCTCATGGAGGCGTTGTAGTTTTGTAGTTTATTGAGAGATGAGTGTACTTTTATGTTCACACTCACATCGTAATTTCCTCATTTCATTCTGTAGTGAAGAAATTTCAACATCTTTGGTCTTGAGGAGGTCCAGAGCTTTTGCCAAAGTCATAATGTTGTGGCTCGAGCCCATTGTTGATGGAGAAATGGGAACAAGGTCAGTTTCTTCCATAGCCATGCCCTCATCGGGCCCGAAGTCGAAGATATCCTTTGTGCATTGTGTTGGCAACGATGGGTTAGAAACTATAGTTGGAATCGATGTGGGTCCCACTCCTATTGTTGAACGTCGTACTCTAGATGGTTGCCTTGGTCGTTGTCCCATGGATGTCGTAGGTCCTTCTATAATTTCATTTTGAATCTCACTAGGGCAAACAGATTGCTCTACGATTCGTATTACCCTATGGACGCGAGTACCATCAGAGTCATCATCTTCTTTAGACTCCTCAGTGGCAACCTCAGTGGCAAGGGTTTGCATTTTGTATGCACTTCAAATAGGAGCAAGTCCCTCCTCGAGAAAGGCTAAAACTCCTCTTGGGATGAAACCACTCTCTGGACGAGTGACATACGTACTTCCCTTGATTGTGCTCCAATCAACCTCTTTGTTTAGAGCGACCTCAACATATGCTCCTCTAGCAAGGAAGAAGGGGACCTCGTTCCTATCTACAAAGGCAGTTTTGTAGAGGACTCACCACAATTCAATGCATCTTTGAAGGAATGTTGGATTCTCATAATACTTCAAGTTGGCCTTATTGGTGTGTCAATTATAATGATAACGCCATAAAGGAAAGAACTTGCCGATGTAGCACCACTCGATGTAGTCTTCGCAGGTTTGTATTGTCCAAGGCTCTGGTTCTTCATTCCAACCCTTAAAAGCAAGGTGGGTTTCACTATTGAGCATATGCAATCGCTTCCGATGAATAGTGCCCCTACGCTTGCGATGTTTGTCTTTGGCAGCCTTCCGTAATGCCCCAGTGGTATGTGCAGCAACGGAGATAGGCAATGCCTTGGCATTGTTAACTCCAGTGGCCATCAATGATTGTTGTGTGTAAGGCTCAAAAAACTCGTTTGGGAGTTTAGGTGGTCCACAACTACTAAGGTAAGAAGGGTGGATGAATCTAATAAATAGTAAATAGTCAATGTTCACATATCTAGCTACTAAAGGATACAAGACAAAAAGCCTCAATGAAAGGTGCCCAAAAGGTCTTGGGTGAGTGGATATATAGCTAGAGCGAGCACAGGTGAGAGTTGGTCATGGGGCACATGCGGGTGGGCGACCACTGGTTGAACCCGCGGTCTCTAGGGGGCGCCCACGGATTCCGGGGAGCGACCATAGGTCTGGTAGAACGCATTCAGGTCTGAGGAGGCGACTGTGGGTCCAGGGGCGCGTGCGGGTCTTTTGGGGGGCGACTGCGGTTTCAAGGGCTCGTGCAAGTCCTCTAGGAGGCAATTGCAGGTCTTTGGGGGCGCGTGCGGGTCCCTTAGGAGGCGATTGCGGGTCTTTGGGGGCGACCGTGGGTATTTGTGGGGCGTTACTTTTCTTCGGGTTCTCACTTTGTGTCTTTGCTTCGCAGCTTGCCACGTACTCCACATCCACGGTTGCCCACCAGCCTGAACCCAAAGTCGCCCACACCCACATGCGCCCCTTTAGGATGCCACGTGGAAGACACTTGTCTACCACATGGCATTCAGGTGGCCTCACAAGCAGGGTGAAATTTTTTTTAAAAGTCAAAGATAAGTTTGACTCTATTAGACAAACAAGAAGGTCTATTTGATGTGTTGGACATCGTGTTCGTCGTGTTGTCGAACTGTCCACCGGAACAACCCTAGTCATATAGTCTACTCAAGTTTAGGGTTCATAAAAAAATTTTAACAAAAATTCTAATAATGAATTCTGATTGAATTTTTTTTCCATGAAAAACAATCATTTCTAACTTTATATGCTCAAAAAAAATTCCATTTTTTTTTCATTAGTTTTTATGGCTTAACCTTATTAGCAAAGGCCAAAAAGTAGTAGATGGATGACTTTTCAAAAAATTGTAGAAATGAAGAATGCATCTATTGATTCAAAAATGAAATCATTTTTCATAATATTCCTTGGTGACAAGTCTCATCCTTTCAAGGTTAAAGAATGGGATTTAGGTCCCTCAACCTTAGAGCATCACCAATAATACACATTATACACCAAACAAGCCCAAACTAATATTTTTTGGATGAAAAGTGAACAATACATACTTGACCCCGCTAAAATATTCTCTTTGGCATGCCAAAAATTGCAATTTTTTGGCAAGGACAACAACTCTACTAGAATTTTTGTTTCTTCCACAAATTATAGTTCTTTGGATTAGTAGTGATGAAGGAGATTCTTTTTGCTTTCAGCCACTAGAGGCCTTGTGGTTGATTAGAAGACAAAATAGGAAGTTGCATTGGTAGAAGAAACAATACTTTAATTGTTTTTATAGGAAACAATGTCCACATATTTCCCCGAGAAGATGGATCCCCATTCCATTGGAAACAACAAGTTTTTTTAACAAAAAATTGCTAGAAGCCTTCAGAGCGTTGACATAATTTCAAAAGGGAAGGAGTTTGACAAGCTTGAACATGTCAAAGTAGCAAACATTCACCACAAAAGAAAAACAAAACTACACTAAATAATGAAATTAGGTTGCCTTACAACAAGAAAGTTACTTTACAAGCCATCGAAGTCAACAAATATTTCTAAAAATATTTTTGTTTGTACTGACACATAGAGGTTCACAACTAAGTCCCAAATATAACAAAATACAGAGTACCTAATTCAAAAGTAGTGCATTCTTCTACAATAACAATAAATATTTATATTGTGTCAATCATCGAGAAATTAGTGGGGGGGGCAATCTAATTTAGTGTAGCGGGTTGGAAATGCTCTTGTACCGGTATCTTACAAAACTTGACTTGCTAAGAATGAAGCCTTGAGGTTGAGTGGTGTGCAGGACACTAAGGTAAGAGTACCCAATGGCATCCACATACCCAATAGCGTCCTTTTCTAGGCTAGGAATTAATTCTAGAACATAAATGTAGTTGGACTATAGACATCTTATCATTTTAGGTTAAAAAAAAGCTCTCTACTGTCTACTTACATTTACAACGTGAAACGATTATACTCTGTAGAGTTTGACGCCATTGGGTATAGGGATGCCATTGGGTGCTCTTACCTTAACCCCTAAAGGACTGAATGACCATTGAACATACGTAGGTAATCTCGGGTAGGTTTGTATGAAGTCACTTTGTAACAGGGTTGTTCTGTCGAACGTGTTTTGGGGTTTGGGTGTCGAGTTGTTCGTCTGATGTCGCATGTCGTATAAGACGAGTGTCGCTTATACGAGACAAATTTGACAAGCGCGAAATTAGGGTTTAGGGTTTTCGGGCAGGGCAGCCAAAAATTTTATCTTACGTGGCGGGTTGTCAATAGTGACGTGGAAAGCTTTGACCACGTCACCATAGGCAACTACGGGTGGGGCGACCGCGGGTCCTAGAATGAGGGCGACTGCGGGTTCAATCTAGGGCGACTTCGGGTCCAATCCAAGGCGACTACAAGTCGAGGGTGGGGCGAGTGCAGGTGGGGCGCATGCGGGTAAGATGGGGCGACCTCGGGTCCTAGAATGAGGGCGACTGCGGGTTCAATCCGGGGCGACTACAGGTCGAGGGGGAGGGGCGAGTGCGGGTAGAAGGGGGCGACTACGGGTCTAGGGGGGTGAGTGCGGGTCTAGGGGGGGCAAATGCGGGTAGAAGGGGGCTTAGGGGGGCGACCACAGGTCATTTCTTGGGCGACCGCGGCTGATGGGGCGACTGCAGGTCTCAGACTCAAGAAGTCTTCTAGTTCATGACGATGGAGGCGGCTGCGTATGGGGCGACCGTGGGTCAGGGGCGCCAGAAAACATGAGTTTGAGTTTCCCCCCTTACAAAGTGGAGGGAAGGCGTTCAAACTTTTCAAGTACCACTCCCCCCTTTCCTGAGGAATAACTCCAGAAAATCCTAAAACTAAGGCATTCAATACTAAGTGATCAAAAGTTGATTAAGTAATAAAGAAAGCAAATTGGTTTAGGAAGTGGAGATTTGGAAAAGCTCTTTTTCTTAACATTTCATTTCTCCTTCATCCATCCTTGTGGTCATGTCAAATTCAACGTAACCATTTCCTATTTTAATTTTTGGAGGGAGTACATTGAGAGGAGACCTTCCCTTTTGGGGGAAATCATGTACAAAAAAAATACTAACATCGTGGGATGCACAAAGAAGAAATCTTCTTATCTATATAAGAAGTGGTTTAAGAAATGGAGACTTGGGGAAGCTCTTCTCCTTGACATTTTATTTTTCCTTCGTGGTCATGTCAAATTCAACGTGACCATTTCCTATTTTAATTTTTGGAGGGAGTACATTGAGAGGAGACCTTCCCTTTTGGGAGAAATCATGTACAAAAAAAATACTAACACCGTGGGATGCATGAAGAAGAAATCTTTTTATCTACATAAGAAGTGGTTTTAAGAAATGGAGACTTGGGGAAGCTCTTCTAATTGACATTTTTTTTTTTCCTCATGCTCATGTAAAATTCAACATGACCATTTCATATTTTAATTTTTGGAGGGAGTATATTGAGAGGAGACCTTCCCTTTTGGGGGAAACCATGTACAAAAAAAATACTAACATTGTGGGATGCATGAAGAAGAAATCTTTTTATCTACATAAGAAGTGGTTTACGAAATAGAGACTTGGGGAAGCCCTTCTCCTCATCATTTCATTTTCCATCCTCCAACATAGGAATTTCAATATAGTCCTCCCCTTGATACATCAAGGGGATTTAAAACACATTTGAAGGGGTGAATGAATATTCAATTTATTGAAGATTAAAAAGTTAGGAAATGACACTTTGAATGGTTTTTATCTTACAAGTACAAGGTTTAGGAGTTCAAACATTTTTACGACATATAATGAAAAGCAATTCACATGTGTGTGTCATTTTATCCATCCTAAAAAATAGAAGTACATTACTTTTGGACTCGCATACATAGAGAAGGTCCATGGTTTTTCTATAGGGTTTAGGGTATAGGGTTAGGGTTTAGGGTTTGGAAAACCCTCTTCAATTTCTCTAATTAGTCATACTAAAATTTCTGTATTTATAGACTAATTCTGTAGTATTAACTAACTACGAGCATTGAAGGACATGTCAATTATAGTGTATGGAAGATGCAATTAAGCTTGACTTCACTAGAGTTGGAGATGGCTCACATCTTGTGGTATATTGGTTCCTGCACTGACGTGACTTTAAGATAGAGGTGAATATAGGTCTTGGGTGACTTCAGGTCTTGGACGACCACGGGTGGAGGCGAATTCAAGTCTTGTTGTTGTTGAGCCCAATTTGGTGGAATGGGGGGCGACCTCGGGTCTTGGGCGACCGCGGGTGAGGGCAAGTTCGAGTCTTGTTGTTGTTGAGCCCAATTTGGTGGATTGGGGGGCGACTTCGGGTGGGGAGCGACTTCAGGTGGGGGGCGACCTCAGGTCTTGGGCGACCGCGGGTGAGGGTGAGTTCGAGTCTTGTTGTTGTTGAGCCCAATTTGGTGGATTGGGGGGCGACTTCAGGTGGGGGGCGACTTCAGGTGGGGGGCGACCTCGGGTCTTGGGCGACCGCGGGTGAGGGTGAGTTCGAGTCTTGTTGTTGTTGAGCCCAATTTGGTGGATTGGGGGGCAACTTCGGGTGGGGGGCGACCGCGGGTGAGGGCAAGTTCGAGTCTTGTTGTTGTTGAGCCCAATTTGGTGGATTGGGGGGCGACTTCGGGTGGGGGGCGACCGCGGGTGAGGGCGAGTTCGAGTCTTGTTGTTGTTGAGCCCAATTTGGTGGATTGGGGGGTGACTTCGGGTGGGGGGCGACCTCGGGTCTTGGGCGATCGCGGGTGAAGGCGAGTTCAAGTCTTATTGTTCTTGAGTCCAATTTGGTGGAATGGGGGGCGACTTCGGGTGGGGGGCGACCTCGAGTCTTGGGCGACCACGGGTGAGGGCGAGTTCAAGTCTTATTGTTCTTGAGCCCAATTTGGTTGAACCGACGGTCTGCAAGGGGCGCACGCAGATTTCAGGGAGTGACCACGGGTTTGGTAGGGCGACTACGGGTCCACGGGCGATTACTTGTCTTGGACAAGGCGACTGTGGGTCTAGAGGCGACTGCGGGTCCTGGACAGGGCGACTTCGGGTCCAAGGGCGCCTACGGGTCCTCTGGAGGGCGACTTCAAGTCTTGGAGAGGGCGACTGTGAGTTCTGGGCAGGGCGACTGCGGGTCCTCTAGAGGGCAACTGTAGGTCTTTTGAAGCGCGTGCGGGTCCCCTGGGAGGCGACTACGGGTCTTTTGGGGCGCCTGCGGGTATTTGTGAGGCATTACTCTCTTTAGGCTCCGACTTCATGTCTTTGCCTCACAAGTCACCAAGTACTTCCCACCCGCGGTCGCCTAGCAGCGTGAACCCGAAGTCGCCCTATCTATAATTGCCTACAGCCGTGGTCGCCCACACCCGCATGCGCCCCTTTAGGATGCCACGTAGAAGACACATGTTTGCCACATGGCATCCAGGTGGCCTCACGGGCAGGGTGAATTTTAAATAAAAAGTCAAAGCTAAGTTTGACTCTATTAGACGGACAAGAGGGTCTACTTGACGTGTTGGACGTCGTGTTCGTCGTGTTGTCGAACTATCTGCCGGAACAACCATGCTTTGTAACAGATGCTCTTCAAATTTTGACACAAGGTGTGAACATGTATCCCCTAAGTGGGAATGTAGTTTTTTTTTGGATCAGGTGCCTGGATTAAAAGTTATGCTACCCTAAACTTTTCTGGCAACTCGGGCAACATATGCAAAACACCTCCTCTACTTTTGAAATTTGGCAGGTATATAACTTACATATTATAAGATGAAAATGTCAAAAAAATTAACCATGTGTAGTGTAAAAATCTCACTCTAGGAGGAGTTAAAGGTTGTTGGCCTTGTCGGACAAGGTAGAAAAAAAAGTTTTTCTCCTAACTTCAAACGTTAAAATCTTTCAATCTACACAGTCAAAGTTTCTGAAATTTTGTCCACACATTCCCATAGTAGTCCATTACACATTTGTACGTTTGAATTTTTTTCTTAAACTTATTTTTTTTCATTTTTTTCTCACTACCCTAAAAAATGGCAATTTTTCACAATTTGTGTCTAAAATGTGCCTTGGTCCTTTAGGGGTTAAATACTCCATTCGAATTGAGCCCCATAGGGTAATTTTGTAGGTTATCTAGAGATAAAAGTAAAAAATGCCCCCTATTTTGAGCCATGTCTAGGGTATGTTCTAGACCACATCCAACGGTATCCAGGGTATGTTCTAAGTCTCTGTTTGCAATTATGAATTCAGAATTTGCAAAAAAATTAATGTGCAAAAAATTTTAAAAATTCCTTCGTTTTCTCCAAGGAATCTGCCCCTGCGGAGCCCAGTTCGAATGGAGGATTTAACGTCCTCCGAGTGGCTTGGACACCGAGCCTTCCGCTTCAAGCTTCTCCTGTAGAACCTCCACGTCATCCGTCACTGCCTAAGTGGAGACTTGGCCAACCAGCCATTTGTGCACTTTCAGTGGATTCCACGAACATTTCCGTAAAGGAGATCACCCATTTCCGATTAGTCTCCCATTTTGGCAGTTTAGGCTGCTCCATTTCCGATCAGGTGAAATGTAGGTGACAGCTCATGCATCGCAGGACCCCAGGGACAACAAAAATGTCCAGAAGGTGTACATTGGAAGCTTATATGATCACATCGTGTACATTGGAAGCCTTACATCAATTTTGGAACCATGCTATGGTTGGAAATAGGTTTGCCTACATATCGAGAATGGGACAAATAGAATCTTCACGAAAAAAATTCGTGATAATTTTGCTTTTAAGGAGAAAATTTTAAGAAATTATGAAATCCTTCTTAAATCTATTTCTCTACACAAGGAAATTTTTTCCTGAACTTTTCCATGCCGTGGATAGGCTGAATTGCTTAAGTGATCGGAAATGGGTGATCATCCTAATACACCGATTGAAACCATGCAACCGATTGAAACCAAACCAGGCCAAAGTGAATTGACCCCCTCATTGCTCCGCAGTTTAAACACTGAATTTTTTTTAATTGCAACACATGGTAAAATTTGAAAATTTTGAATTCATAATTGCCATCAGAGGCCTCTAATTATTAGATAGGAAAGATGAAGAAATATCAAAAAATACAACACAGAATAGGGGGCAATTTTTTACAATTATCCTTTGGTGAGACAATAAGGGGGGCAATTCTTCATAGCCATCACAAATGGTCTTGTCTTACCTTGGATGGAAAAACTACAAATTTACTTAATCATGAGAATAAATGAAAAAATCAGTAATTTATTTTGTAGATAGGTTAATTTTGTATCCTACAACCTCTTCCTCTTCATTTGAGTCCTCGATCGATTCCAACTACATACAAATCCTAAATTTCCAAATTTTGTGGACATCTTGCAATCTTTGTCATTGGTGGCATTCCATGCAAACCAAATGTGGCTTGGTAGGTATTGTATCTTACCCTTGTAATGAAATTCTATTTCATTTGTTAAACAAAATTCCAAATTTTATCATCCATATCTTTAAGTTAGGTTGTTTGTTTTGTTTGTTACGTCGAGATCTCCTAGACCATGCATTTTCTAGTCGTATTCTTAGTACCATTTGAAAGCTCTTTGCGAAGAGGAGTGCATGGGCTTTGTTTTGTGGCGTTTGGACCTATGGTGTGAAAGTTACGGAGTTTTGAATTATTTTTTAATCGTAAATTATGCTAAATCATAGATTTCTTGGATTGTGCATCCTCCAATCACACTCTTAGTACCATCTGAAAGCCTTCAACAAGGACATGTACAGAGGATTTGTTTTGTGGTGTTTAGACCTATGGTGTGCAATTCCATTTCAAAAAAATTATGAAACAAAAAATGAGAAAATTACTTTTAGTTTTGTTTTGGTTGTGCCAATAGCACAGGGCACACTAACTTAGTCCATGTTAACCCCTAAGTGGTTCATAGGACACATTGTGTCTTGTAGATTCATACATGACCCTTATTCTTCAAATTCTATGAAGTATTGGTCAAATATGTAAACTACAAAATTGAAGATAAAATAGCCATTGATTTTCTCATGTTTTTAGAAAAATTGTGTGATGCTCGTTGTTGAAATCAGAAGTTGTTGAGCATGCACAAGTGTGTATTTCTAAAGAAACACGCGTATTACTTCATGAATGTGTACATCCATCCATCCCTCATGTCTACATCTACCATGACCGGGTACGTTGGTTTGTTGTAGTTACAACTACTTTGATGGCACCTACGGACCACGACAGGGGTAGATTCATCCTCTTGGGTTCCAAAAGGGAAGGACCAATAGAATAATAAAGAAGTAGAATGTGACCAGCTCTGCAGGTTTTTTGGAAGAGGAGGATGATTGGATTGGGGATGAGCACTATCAAGTACTTTGTCCTATTTCATGTCCTTACGTGAATCAGGGTCATTATCTACCGGTGGGAAGCAAGTGAGGTACTTTGAATACAGTGTGTATGTATGCGAACCCCCAAATCAAAGAGCTTCAAGCATCAAAATATTTTATAAATTAGTAACATGTCTAATGCAGCTAGGAAGTGTGCAGCTCAATAGAAAACTTTGATATGCATTCTACCAAAAAAAATGAAAAAAATAGACAATAAACCATTCACATGCAAGGTTGTGTATACTGCATTTAGGCAACGTACAGACGTATTGAAAGACACCCAGAACGACTTAGGGGTTAAATGAAAATATTCAAGGTTTTTTTGGTAAAAATTCCACATCGGCAGGTGTGGTGGATCGCGGGCTCATGACGGGCGTCGGCTGGTGAAAGGGCCACCCGCGCTCTTGACTGTGAGGTCACCGCCGTAGTTGCAGCAACTGAAGCGCAGAAATAAGATACGGAATCAAATTATGCCTCATTTTAGAATTACTCCGCCCTATCCCATCGTCGTGGAAGTTGTTTACGAATGTTCTTCGTCCCTTCCTCTCTGCAGGCACTTGACGTGGGCGTCAGGGGAGAGTGGGACAGCCCTTTTTTTTTTACTTTTTGAGAAAGTGCCAGAATGGCAATCACTAAATTTTTGGCGAAGCATTGTATTCCTGTATTCATCCATCTTTTGGACCCCAAAAACACATTTTTCAATCATATTCATGCACTTCTTCATCCAAATTTGGCAACTGCATCCACATTTTTAATAGAAATGGAAAAAATGTGGCGAAAAAAGATAACTTTTATCCAGCAAAAACTAGGCACTTATTTTGAAATGGTGCAATTTAGCCCCATCTTGCCAAAAAAAAACAAGGTTGGAGTGGGAGACCCCTGTCCTATGGTACAAAAAATATCTTCCACATTTTCTTGAGATGCTCAAAATTTACCCTCAAGAGGGATACTAAGGGGACCAAAAAATTACAGGGACTTATTGTGGAAAATTGTTTAGATGTTTGAAACATGATGTACATCCCTTGGACATTTCAATAACTATTGATGTACAATAAAGGTACATATTTATATAGTGTGAAATGTCGATTTGTTAGTATGGGTCCTCTTAAAACCCCTATTCAATGTAGCTCCTTGGGTTGTTCAGTTTTGACAAAATTTGAGAGATGGAGAATAAAGTTTTGTGACACAAGGAGTAGGGTTTCCTTGAAAGCAAACAAAATCTGGATTTCAACCGCTGCCTCGACCTATACTTATTCACCTAGCTTGAATTTGTGTTGGGCACTTGTATGTGAGGTATGCATGATCTACCATTTCTCAAGTACTTGCACATTATCAAAGCATTTGGGAGTACTTATTTTTTGAAAGGAAAATGGAGGTTGCATCCAAACAACTTTTGTTTGGGGCCATTTTATAATAGGGACCAATTATTGACCAGATTTCAAAACCACCAAAATCAATCAATATAATAGGAGAGCTTAGATCCTTATATTGGGCCAAAAGGCTTTATATAGAAAGTTGGCCCAATTTTTGTCTATATCACATGGTCACTCATGTGGTGGTACTTTGGAGCCAAAAAAATAGGCCCAAGTGCTAAAAATTGGGTGGCCATGTATCTTTGACAAAAAATATTTTACTTCAACTTGATTTGAGTTCACTTGGCCCTATGTGTGTTAATTGGGTCAACTTGGAATGGGGCCTTGGCCCTAATAACATTACACCCTCATATAATTGGAGCCCTTTTTACAAGAAGGGTAAGTATATTTAATTCTGGCTTGCATACAAAACCAACCCCTTCAAACTATTTTTCTTTTAATTGTAGAACCTCCAAATTTAGAAGCCTAGGATTGATTTTGGATGTAAGTATTTTCAGCACTTTGAAAATTCCTCTCTTAGTCATTGTGTGTCCAAATAATGCATCCTAAGAAAACCTAAAATCTTCATTTGACTAACAACAAGGTCCACTAAAACATGTTCTAGTTTGATAATAGGAACTAATGTTAAATTCTTTATTTAGGCAATTTCAAGTGATGCTTAACCTTAGTTTTAAATTTTTAAGTTAGAATGACATAGGATTTAAAAAGACCAATCAACTTTTTTCAAATGATATAGTGACAAAGCCATTTGGTGAGGCAACTTTTTGAATTTGTCGTGCTTCAAAATCTAGGTGGCCATAAAACCTTATCCATTTAGGGCACATAAGATCCCTATCATTGTCTCATCAATTTTGAGTCTCAATCACTTCACTTAGCAAACAAAATGGAAAGGGAATTTTGGGTGGTTCATTCATTTTTTTAGTCAAAAGTGCATCAAATGCTTGGCTATGACCCTTTGTCATTAGTTTGAAGACCTACTTAGTTTCATAATTCAAGTTATTTTTCTTAAACAAATAGACAATATGTAGACCTTTTGTGCATATTTAGATTGTGAAATATTTTTCCAGTCTTTTTTATGGTTTTAAATAAATATAAATTAAAAAAATGACATATATAAAGTATATAAACTTGAATAAAGGTGATTTACAATCCAATACTTCAATTTGCGTAGTCAGAGTCTTCGAGGTGAGCACCTCCATCCTAATACATGGGTGACTCTATGCCTCATTCTAGGGTACCCTTAGGATATGAGTGAGGTATCAAATAAAAATCTTGCAATTTCAAAAAGGAAGTCGGCTTGACTTGCACTCATTTCTTGATTTCTTGTTTTTTTCTCCAATGGACAAGATGATATGTGGGCATGACAAGCATGGGCAATGGATCCCCAAGTTTAATTGGAAATCATATATGGATATTACTAGGTTGCCAAATCAATGAAGTCAAAAGCATAGAATTTAGGGAAAGCTTTGAATTTGGAACTAAAATAATTGAAAGTACGACCACTTTCCAAGACATATTCCATTTAGTTTCTACCTTTTTAGAAAACTTTGGATTTTTTCCACCCTTCCTAGAGGACCTTCGAAAAAATTTAAAACATCAAGGGATGTGCATAGTAGGGCTTCTTTTTTCATTTTTTACGAAGTGCCAAAATGGCAATATTAAATGTTATAGTAGTGCTCCAAATTACAACATTCATACACATATTAGATGTATACTATGGTTTTCATCCACAACCTAGCGATTTCATCTAGAGATTTTTTTTAATTCAAAGTTGTTTGGTGATTTCATCCAAGTTTTTTGACATTTTTTTTGGCATTTTTTAGCCAGATTATTTTTTCTGGTGCAATCTAGCACCAAAAAGCCAAAAAGAAAGCCCCAGTGCATAGTGCCTAGGAAGGGCCAAATGCACATCAAATTTAAGGCATGCATATCAAGCTTATTGAGCTAAACATTGTCTACTCTAGTCTTAAGAAATCCATGTCACATATAGAAGGCCATATTAGGTGTTCAAAAATGATAAAATACACTTTAAAATGTATTTTGTGTGATCTATACTAACTACTCAATCAAGGCTATAACTTTTTATAATAGATGAATATTTTTTACTAAGATCATAGGTATGAATACTATTCAAAGACAAGCATCTCTATAGCATAGTTGAAAAAGAATATTCATCCAAAGTATAACTTTAGAGCATTTTAAAATCAATAAGTATAGATGATTCTAAATACAATTTTAAATGTACTCAAAATCAACCAATACTAACTAAGGATTTTATTTTCAAATTTTGAGTGATAGAGCAAGTTGTTTCTTGGATGAATGTTTTGTAAGGACAAATGGCTATAGATTCCTTTTTCATTGAGACATTTGACTCTATAATTTTTATGAAGTACATTCACTTTTGCTAATTTATTTACTATTGTCATGGGGTGTTGAAGTGGCTATTTCATCCTTATGAATGATAAGGTAGGAGACCCATTTTCAACCACTTAAGCAATTACACATATGTGGAGCATGGGTTTCTTGAGTGAAATTTTTTTCTTGTGTATAGAAATAGAGTTTGGAAGGATTCCATAATTTTTCAAAATTTTATTTCTCAAAACATAATTACTATGAGTTTTTAGCTCAAGATTCTATTTGACCCATATTGATCATATAGGCCTTTCTATTTCTGACCAAGAGTTGGTTTCAATATTGAGAGTCTTGTAGCCAATCATTATGAATCATAATATGCCACAATTACACTAGAAACTGTGCCATAATTAATCACTATTGATAACTACTTGATTGAAAGACAAAAGTCTACATGGCAGAAGTGGAACTGCAGGGAACTCACAATCTGCTAATTGACCCAGATCTCATCTAATGAACAATAGTAATTGGCTACCTTGACTCCCAAAAATTGCAAAAGGTCCTTCACAAAAAATAGCCAATGTCTTTGGGTTGCAAAAAAATACATTTGAGTGGTGCCCAAGGAAGCTTATCATGTCTGCATAGAAAATTGTTTTTGATTGCCCAAAGATAGATGGTAAGTATGTACGGAACTTTGATGAAAGATTCCATGATTTTTAAGCTCCAGCCACCCACTCCAGGTGACCGAGCATCACTCATCCCATGATCTCCTACAGAAGCTTGAGCACCAAGTTTCCTGCCTAACTTAAGTTGGTGAGCCCGCGCACATGCCCGTTTGAATGGCGGGTGCCGGCGGTTTACGCCATGCTCCGCCTGGTGGACTGGCGGAATTGGCCCCAGCGGAGTTGAGCACCACTTGGTGTGGTGGATGCTGAATTTTTTTACTTTGGATGAATGAAAAACAGAGCCAGTTGGAGCTGGGTTGGTAAACTGAACTTGGGTTTTATTCACATCCCCTGCAATCCCCTTCCTCGCAACTCTTGCACACTTCCTGTCGAGGCTCCACAATAAGTCCATGAGGTTCAGGGCTTTTATTTCATTTTTTATGAAGCGTCGAAGTAGCTATGTAAAATGTTATGGTGGTGCTCTAAATTGTAACATTCATCCACATATAGGATAGAAAATATTACATTCATGCATATCACATACCTGGGCAAGCAACTCTTATATTATACACAAGGGTCTGTGGCATTAAAATAGCTCAGAGGACAGCATTTGTTAAAAGTATATCAAATTAAAAAGACCAAAAAGCTAGGTGAACCAAATTAAAAGAAAATTAAATGTAGAAAATGTTGAATTGCATACATTTTAGAAAAAAAACTCATAATGTATATGAAGAATTGAAACACCTACGCAGAGTTTCTAAAAATGCATACATGAAGTTCCCTCCAATTAAAATTAAATTTTTATTAGAAAGCCCAAAAAATTGCCTAGCTTGGCCTTCAATACATGTTTAGTAAAAACTCCTATAATTAGATTTTTCTTGCTATTATTTTCCTAAAAAATATTCGTTTCATGTACATAAATACATTTTTGGATTCCTTGTTAAAAGGATTACAAGATTATTCTACAATAAAACAAATTATATCCCTTAAGATTGGATTAAAATGCATAATAAGTGATTATAATCATAGCCATATAATACTAGAGTTGCATACCTAGGATTACATGTCCATAATTTTGTTTCACCCACAATTTGGCAATTTCATCTAAGAATTTTTGTATTTCAAAGTTTTCTAGCAAAAAACTCACAATGTGGTACCAATTTAAAGCTAAATAATTATCTTTTGGTACTATCTAGCACCAGAAAGCCAAATAAAAAAACCCTAATACAAATCCAACAAAGTCCATAGTTTTTTTTTGTGTGCAGCTTACAAGCTTGTGTTTAGGGTTTAATATCTCTTCATGTTGACTCTTCCTAAATTTAGGGTAAGAAATTTCATTTAGAGATTACTGTAATAATTAATTTTAAAATGCAAATTGCTCACTTACTTTGTTTGTGTTTGACATGTGAGAGGCAACCCATTAATAATTAGTCATTCTTGCATTATAGAATGGTCTTTTCTATACAATAAAGATGAGTAGTGATTAATTACAACGTTTCCAAATATAATTGTAGAACATTCTGATTGCAAGCAAATATCTCAATTGCAAATAGCCCTCAATCAAAAATGAGAAGATCTATATGACTAGAGTGGCATGACCAAAATTTGCAACTAAAAAATGTATGGTAATTTTTTTTGGAAAATAAAATGGTGAAAAAATATGCAATCCTTTTAAAACCTGTTTATGTACATGAGGAATTTTTTTCCCCGCAACATACCCACAATCTAGATATGTTCAGTTGTTTAAGTGGTTAGAATTGGATTGCCTCTTTTAGTTCAAAATGATTCTAGATCATGGTGCAAAATCTTGTTGAGAAGGCTCCATGAATGAGAGAGAACTATAATTCATGCTAAGATATCTTTTGTAGATGACACTGGTTTTTTAGTGGAAGGATGAGAAAGCAAAAGACATAGTTATGATAGGAAACCTTGTTTCTTTTCAATGTTGTTTCTTAGAAGGATTAGAAAACAAATGAAAGACTACCATAATTTGTTTTTGAAGTTTTTGAAGTGACCAATTAAGATTTGATTGCTTTTCCAAAGAAGTTATACTCCTTGAAACAATTTCAATAAATTTTTGTAGGAGGTATAGTGGAATTGGCATCTAACCAAAGTCGTTTCATTAAGTATTTGGACCTATTTACATTAGCATTGGTTTTAAACCCAAGTCTCATTTTCTTCAATACCTACAATTTTTTTTACCACTTTTCTTGTGCCCCCTCTCTTGGTTTGCTTCAATTTCGCAACTAAAAGTGAATGAAATTTTTTATATTTATTTTTCAAAGGTGAAGGCATATGTGTACTAAAAATGTTCATTTTTTTTGGGAAGAATATGAACTTATTGAGAATTCCTTAAGACAAAGAGGAGGAGCTACGATGTTGCACTAAAAAGTTTAACCCCTAAGTGCTCTGACAACCATTTTCTGGACAATAGACAAATAAAAACTCAAGTTTCATCCTCCTTATTGCTTGGATGAAAGTTATCCTAATTTTGTAGAAATATATTATCAAGTTCCTGTCCTATCTAAGGGTTGGATTTGGTGTTACTAGAGTACATTTTTTTCTAAAATTACAAATGTTGGAGTATGTCAAGTGGTTGACCAAGCCAAATTTGCATTGACTCTAGTTCTAAACTAAAATTGCCAAAATTGTCATAGAGCTTAAGAACACACAAATTTCAAGAAATCACCATGTTAAGAGAACCTCATTTCAAATCCATTCCAACAAAATTTTACTCAAAAAATGATAATATTTTTCTTGAAATTGCATTCAAAAGGAATTTAGAAAAATTCCTTTCAAAATGTATAAAAAAAAAATATTGGTCATAGCATTGGTGAATCTAACCGTACGGATGGAATGTACAACTCACAGTCTACAACTTTTATTTGTATAAAAATTCCAAAGTAGTCTTCTAAATAGCACTTTACAATGTTTTTTCTCAAATCTTTAATTCTGGAGATGAATCTCGACTTGTAGTGCTTAAAAACATTTTCATTGAGGTCACGCTGGCCTTCGAACAAATGGGGCTTCCCAATTTCACCTGTGGCGGGGCATGGCATGGCGGGGGGGTCTGGTTCATGTGCGTGGGGGAGGACCGCCAGCTTGCGAGAGCGTCCCGATCAATCACGCCCCGCCACGTGTCCACGCGACTGGTGGCTGGCGGGTCGGAGTTCTGGCATGTGCGCTGGCTGAGTGGTTGTTGGTGTTGCAAATTCTAACATTCGTTCAGCGGGTACTTCCAAATTTGATTGAGAAACAGCACAGAAATTCAGGTAAGTTACGTGGAATACAGACAGTGTTATAACCCCTTGGGAAAACACTGGAACTTTCTATTTACCACTGATGATAAAATTTGGAAATTTGGAATTCATATTTGGAAT
The DNA here is from genome assembly GCA_963920665.1 of Straminergon stramineum. NCBI lineage: Eukaryota > Viridiplantae > Streptophyta > Bryopsida > Hypnales > Calliergonaceae > Straminergon > Straminergon stramineum. The sequence goes on from OY987266.1 coordinate 22,069,297, forward strand.
CAGAGCCCAAAAATGTAGGCGGAGAGGTGAAGAAGTACTAATAATTAATCAAGCACAAAATAGGGGTCAATTTGTATACATTTATCCTTATTTGAAGGAATGAGGGGAGCAATCCAACTTGGCTGAATATAGACTGAGTTAACCACACCTAATTTTGACCACTTTCTAAAATCGACCACTCTAGATTTCTACCTAAAATGTACTCCTACTACTCATATGAGTCTATGGTCGGATTTTGAAACACTTATTTTTGGCACTTTGAAAATTCATAATTTATTTACATGGTGTCCAAAAAATGCATTCTAAAAGAATCTAGAAGCCCCTTTTAACTACCAACAAGACCCACAAAAAAAATTCAATATAATAATTGGAACCATATTGAATTGCTTATTTGTGGGATTTTAGGTGTAGCTACTATAGAGTGTGCATTGGCATTTGGGATAATGCCAAAGTAACTAAAAAAGGGGAGTATCATAATCTTCATGAGGATAAAATAACCAACATTCATATCAAAATGGAGTGGTACAAATAACTTTGCTAACTTATCTTGTGGTTGGTTTCAATACATAGTTGACAAAAAATAATTACTTTACAATAATTAGCAAAGGTTCCCAAACTCCAAATCAGTTTTAGAGGAATTTTGAAACTTTCATTCATTTCAATGAATTTCTTCATGATCAATTTTCATCTAATTATGTTGATGGTGAAATCATTTTTTCAATTTCAATACAACCATAATTTATTATTTCTCCATACATTCAACATTCTCCTTTGTACTTTGTAATTAATTTATGTTGAAACAAGTTGTTTTGTAGGATAGTGCTTTCCAATTTGAACCCTTTATTGGAGTGTTGATCATTTTCTCAACAATCCAAAATAATGTATTTTCTTGATGGGAATGTTAGTATCACAAGGATGCATTCACACCAAGGGGGGAATATCTTAACCTCTAGAGGGACATAAAAACCTTAGTGCTTAAGATGAAGGGATTAAGTATCATTTTTTTTGCAATTACAATAATTAGAGAATATAAATTGTATTCATTTTAGATTTCTGATTGCAAAGATTTTTCTTAAAGTAATATCTTAGTCAAGCATAATGGGTATTGCAAATCATTTGATCCCATTGGTCCCAAGGTTGTCACCTCAAGGAAGAGCTTTGATATTTCAAAAGAGGGAAAAAAAATGAGTCATGTATTTTATCTGTGGAAGGAATAGGAGGCCCATAAAATTCCCCTTTAATATCTAGAAATTAATTTAGGGAGGTTAGACTTCTTCAAATATTTTTTAGTGAAATTCTTTTTGAAAGTCAAATGGAATTGGCATCTAACGCAAGTTGTTTCATATTTTTAGGAGATTCATGGAATTGGTTATAAATTTTTGAAGTTGAAATGCATCCACCTCTTGAGATGTGCAATTTATTCCAATTCATTTACGAATTTTTGGATCCTATTACGATTAGGAGAACTTTTGAAGGCCTATGCATGGTAAAAAATGAACTGAATTTCAAATTGTAAATTGAGTTGGAATCACACTAAAGTCTATTTTTCATCATGATTACAAATACACATATGTAATTGAAAATCATACACAAAGTTTGATGTTTTCTATACACTATATACCTACCATCTAGTGTTGCCACCATTTGTGAAAATTACAACTTGTATTTAATGGTACATATTAGAAATGAGCCTTCACAATTGCTTTGGAAATACTTGATTCCATACCACTTAAATTGCTTGTAAGATTTCTTGCTCGTTCTTCACCCCATTGCAAAAAATCTTTGTCTATCTTCCAATGGCTCTCTATGAAATGGTAGACAGTGTATAAAAGAAATCCAAATTGTTCAATGATTTAAAATTTTTCACTTGTTATGAAGTTGAAGTGCACTTCATTTTTTAGCAAACAAGAGCTTCCTAAAGTTATTGAATTTTCTAGTGAAAATGAATTGGAAAATTTGTAAATGAATTAGAGTTGACCTTACACTGTTTGTACATTGGTGGAGCAATTAGAAAGCAAAATGTACAAAGATTGTCCATTTCAAGAAGTGGATGCTTTTTAGACTGAGTTCTTAATGAATTTCCTACCTAATTCATCTATGAAATAGATTATAGAGGCATGCCATCTTCAATGGAATTATATTGTTGTTGCTAATGGAGGAGCTACTATCTTTGAGAATGTACCCAAATACTTGCCCAAATATATTTATATAATTAATTGATGTACATTGTAAAATATTCAAATCAAGGACATCAAATTTAGGGCATGGATTAGAAAAATTTACTACTTGCTTTGGGGGGATAGATAAGGAAAGTTGGTCTTGTTGACCTCATTTGGGCCTATAAGGCCCACATTCAATCATCTGGTTTGATGGGAAAAAAGACTCTTGCTAGGGACAAAGTATTGAATCAAGACGAATTCTCTAGCCAAGGTTAGTCTGGTAGATTGATGTGTGTCAAATATAATATAAAGTAAGCAATAAAATCAAAATTTATCATTTTTACTACAATTTTTTTAGCCAAGGAAAAGAAAGTGTGATTGGACTTTGTGAACTTTAATACTTTTGAATACAATATTCAAACACCACTTGTAGACTGCATTTTGTTTTGCCTACAATTTATCTATGTGTAATTGAAAAGTCAAATAGTTTGTCATACCTCAGTTTATTTGAAATTTATTAAAGTACAAATGAAACATTAGAGATATAGTAGGATTTTTGAATTCCAATTGGAAAATCTAAATTCTAGTGAGAAGTTTGCTCAAGGTGACTCTATTTGATAGGCTAGCTACAAGATAATTTGAATTAGAAATTGCAACGGATGGATAAGAAGAATTCCATCCAACTAAGCAATTGCTATTCTTCCTCATTTGGTGTAATTACACAATTTGCCACTCCACTCTTAAAGGCCACAAGGGTTACTTAGGAACAACCAAATTAATCTTTTCTACTAGTTTGCTTTGCTCTATTCGGGACTTCCATTCCTGATTCTTTATCCTTCACTTTTCTTTCATCATTCAAATTTTATTCCAACTTGGCCCTTGCTCCTATTTGTTGTTCTAATCTTCAACTTGGAATTCACACAATCAATAGCCTTCTATCACATTTTTAGTACTCCTATTTGGTTTTTTACTAGATTAGATTTTATCTCTTTTTTTCTTCCAAAATTCCTCACTTGGCAATTTTGAATTTCTTCACATACATTAAATTTTCCAATTAGCATTTAATTCACTTTTTCAATAATGCTCTCTCAATCTAATCCAACACTCTAACTACTTGTTCAATTACTTTCCATCTTGGTACAATCATCTTCCAATCACTCATAGCTTGAATATACAACCAATTTGCAAAATGCTATAAACTAAATCCCCCATTGAGAACAAATTTCAATTAAGACTATGATATGCAAATGCACTCAACATCCTACTTGATAAGTCACAACTTCCACAAATTGTGTTTTTATTTGGTTCAACATTGCAAACAACATAATAATAATTCCAAATTGTATACTTAACAAATTTTTAAATTTCTACTTGCAACAAGGGCAAAAACTACTTCCCAATTAATTTATCTTTTAACCACATACAAATTCAACATTCAATTAGGGGAAATAACTCACAACCAATATTTAGCATTAAACATTCTAATTTGATAGCACATGCAACCACACTTCATAAGACCCCACTATGATAAATCCAACTGATATACTTAAATGAAGACAATGAGATTCCAAATCTACAATCAATATTTCTTAACCAAGCAAATTTTAGACATGAAAAAAATTGCAGATACAACACACTTACCAACTCCAGATCAAATGTTCATCAAACAACTATGAAACATATATGTTTTCATAATTCAATAAACACACAACTTCTCACAATTTCAATTAGGTAAATAACTTCACATATAAATGCATTCATGGTTCAATCAAATCATTCATAACACAAACGCACACACTTACAAATTTGGTAATTAATTTTACATTTCCAATGAGAACTCTAATGCAACAAAGTTGGATTGGACTCACATTCTTTCTCATGGCAATGGTTGAAAAATTCTCTTCCTATTTATTTCCTTCCTACTTCAATTGGAAGTGACGAAAGAATTGTTTCAACTTCACTAGAATTTCAATTACCTTAGTTCTACACCTATTGGAATCTTTGTGACTTACTAGCGGCCTTTATCTTGCAATTAGTTTTTTTGATGGTTATTTTTTCATTTATCTATTTTTATACTACAATTACTTGCCTCATAGGGCAAAAACTCTCATTTACATACAATTTGTCTTTTCTTTCTAAGTTGGAATCTCTAAATATATAAGTTGTAAGTTTGCAAGGGATGACAAGACTATATGTAGGGTGGATGAAGGAAATTCTCATATTTTAAAATACCAAACGAATTAAGGAATGGAGTATTGTACCAAAATCTAATGATTTTCTTAATAATTTGGAATCAAGTCAATTTTTTTGTACATAACTAACATATTTTGAAAACATTGTTTGTATTAGTCTCTTCAAGTTGTGAGGGCAAGAAGAATTCAACAATTCTTTTCTGTGTCTTGAAATTGTGTCAAAAGTTGTTTTCTCTCATAATATCCCTTGGACTTACTAAGTTTTAATTACTAAGTTCTAGCATATAATCTTGATATATGGTGTATATGCAACTTAAACCATTACCAAAACTCAACATTCTTTCAATTCATTACACTATCTTATATTACTATATTTTTTCAACATTCATGCTAATTTATATTATATTACCATTTACAATAATAGAATAATTGATTTAAAGAATTTCTTATCTACCTAGATGAAGTTTGTAGACAAATTAAACCCCAATATAGATTTGAAGTTTGTATTCTAGTCAGCTAGTGTTGAAGAAAGTCCTGGAATTGAAGTTTTATTCAAATAACTTCTCTTTCAAAGCAATGTTTGAACCTTACAAAAACAACTCTCGTTTATAATCAATTTGATGGAATCTGAGTAAGTATTGTATAAGATATAATGAAAAAAATACTAAAAAATTATAAAAAGAATACGGCTATTAAAGGGTTAATTTCTTGTTCTATAGTCTGCTTATTCTTAGACGTTAGTTGAATTTGATTAGTACCACCGCCTGTATGGGTTTTCTTTACTCCATGTCAAACTTTAGAAATCCAAATTCACTATAAATAGTCTCCAAAACCTTACTGCACAATTAATCAAAACAAGTCACACTTTTAATAATTTGTTAAATCCCCTCTTTGAATTCTAGAGGAAGTAAGGGAAATTTTTTTTTGAATTTCCTTGAAAATTCAGATTAAATAATAAACGTAATCCAATTTATTTATCACATAAACATGATCCTCTATCACAAAAATTGTCAACATATCATTTCGGATACTTATTTTATTTTCAAACAAATAAAACGAAATTTAACGTTTCTGATACTTAAGAGGGAGAATAACTCCAACCCTTCACGGTATATATAGAGTCTTTTCATTTAAGGTCACACGAGTAACTCTGATTAGTCAAGAGTAACTCCGAGGAGTCACGACTCAGGACAGAATAGCTCATCACGTGCCAGTAGCCGCAAATACCGCGCAATAGAACATTGGAAGGACCAAAAGTGCACGGGTGGAGACCGGTTGCAGAGTACGGGGAACGGGTCCGCCCGGCCCACAAGCCCCGGAGCTTTAACTTATATGCCTCCCAGAGTCACTACAAAAGCGTCACTCGTCTTCTTCTTCTTCTTCAGTAGCGGCGTTCGTCCCTGCCCATTACAAGCAGTAAGAGGGCGCTAGTGCATTGCCAGGACCTGTCGGTGCTTTAAGAGATTGCTGGCCTGGTTATCCAGAGTCTCGGACTCGAGAGAATCCCAAGTTTGCTTTCGGAATTCGGAGTACTTGCCTTAAAAATCCACTGGAAAGACCGCCGCATTTGAGTTGAGATCGGCTGAGAGCGAGAGAATGTGGAGGGAGAAGGATTGGAGATTCTCTCTTGAGGTGTTTACTAGATCGATTTTCGTTGCTTGTGAGTGAAGTAATTCTCTCTTGTTATCAAATTCGTTTGGTGGCGACATTGTGGTGTAGTAGAGGCATTTTCAGAGGGAGAGAAGGTTTGTCGGTAGGAGGATTTAAATTTTGATTATAATTATTCTGAGTTTAGAGGGTTTGAGCTGGCGCAGGGGAGGGGGTTCTGTGCATTGAAAGGCTTGGGGTTGCGACCGTCATACGGTCTTGATGGATTCGGTAGTTCGGTGCAAGTTTAGGATCTGTTGTGGATCAGCGCTTTGTTAGTTCAATCTCCGGACGACGCATGAGTATGATTGAGAGACTGTACGTAGAGAGGAATTATAGATGTCTCCTTGTCGCTCCACTGGAGAGGACGCTCCATTTGAGGTTCATTCGTCAGGGAGCGAGAATCTCTGGAAAAGCGTGCATGGTTAAGGATTTATTCTCGAGTTTTTTTACTTGGTCGGAAAGATCGACTTTCATTGCTTGTGAGTGAAGCAATTCTGTCGTTCTTTCCAATTTTTGGTGACGACGGTTAGTTGTTAGTCGATTCCTGTACTGAGGGAGGGATGTAACGTTCAGATTGAGGATTTGATCACTGAGAGAGCGCTGTAGAAACGGTTTTGCACATTTAGAGGATGTTGGATTGCTTTCACTCACAAGCAATTCAAATTTTTGGTGACGACAGTATGTTGATAGTTGATTCGTGTACTGAGGGAGGGATGTAACGTTCAGATTGAGGATTTGATCACTGAAAGAGCGCGGTAGAGACGGTTTTGCTCATCTGAAGGATGTTGGATTGAAAACTTCCATTCCATCGAGACTGAAATCGGTAGCTCTGTGCAGGTTTAGGGTCTGTTCAAGATCGGCGTCTTGCTAATTTAGTCTCCGACGCATGCACCTGAATGAGAACCGTAGAGATTGGAAGATCTGTGCGTTAATTGAGTGAACGAAACGAAGGGGAGAATCAGTGCGTTCTGGGCGGCACCATGGCAGACCATCCGATTCCGGATATTTCAGGACCCGCTGCGGCTGTTGCTGCTGCTTCGCAAGATGAAGTTCCAGCAGCCGGCGTCGACCTTGCGAATGAGAAAGCACAACAGAATATGAGCAAGGAGGAAAAGAAGGCAGAGAAGGAGAAAGTACATGTTGTGTCGTTTTACAAGCTTTTTTCATTTGCGGACCGATGGGATTACGTGCTCATGATCGTCGGCTCTCTTGGTGCAATAGGGAACGGTGCATCCATGCCGCTCATGACAATCATTTTCGGTAACCTCGCCAATGCTTTCGGGGACAATCAAGGCGATCAAAGTGCGGTGGTTCGCGTAGTGTCGAAGGTGCACACCTTTTCTTTTGTTCTTTTCTGGCTCTTTCCTTTACGCAATGGACACTTCCTATGTATACGTGGTCATGTCGCTCTTTTACCTCGACGAAGGTAAGTTCTTAAAGTTTCACCTCGAAGTTCATTGAAATTGGTCACTTTACCACGCGCCGCATTTGCCTACTGAAGTCCGGAAGAGCTGAATCATGGTGCTCACCATGCTTGCTGTGATACTTGAGCCTTCTTGAATAAATCTAAGACATCTATACCTTAAATTAGTTAGTTAGTTAATTTATTTTGTTTTGTTTGACACGCTAAGATCTAAGAAATCGTGAGTCCCCGGCAGCGCTCTTGCTACCGTTGGAAATCTCTGCGTGAGGAGGGGTGCACGCACTTCGTTTCGTCGCCTTCGGTGTGAAAGTTTATATTTTAGCAAACTAAATTGCATTATCTTTTATTTTGAAAAAAACTTACTTTTCACATTGCATGCCCAAATGCCCTAAAACAAAGTCCTTGCTCTCCTTCATGCATAAAAGATATTGAATTCCAAATTTTTTACAAATTAAAAAACTAAAAAACTATTTTTACTTTTATTTTCATTGTGGCAACGGTATAGGGCAACAAGGTGAAACAAGATCGAGCCGGGGGGGTTGAGTATGTAATTTAAGATTCTCCGGCTTTCGGATTAATCAGCCTAACTCGTCAGTGACACATGTGAATGTGTGTGAGTGGACCCATGCCACTGGCATCGCACACAAAGACTCCACTTCTTGTCGATTGTACCAATGGAATAGCGAATCCATGCTTTTACAAGAGCAGTGGGACTTTCCATCACTTCATTACTTGCTACCGGTTGCACTGTCAACTCACTCCTAGAGATTTCGAACTTAGGCATTGCAATATAGCTTGCCGAAAGACGTCAAATATCCAGGGCTTGTGCTCACTTGCTCGTGGCCTGAACTTTGGAGGGAATAGTTATCTGTTGTCATCGTTTAGAAAACCTGGCCTTTTGCTGTTTTCATCGTCTATATTCTCAAAAGATGGTCTGGTCTAAAGTGGATGGCTTTTATTTGCCAACAATTGAAAGCAGACCTCTGGGAGTTTTCTGATTGGTGTCCATATGCACAGGCAATCATTCACGCACCGTTTCTTCGAGAGTCTGAGCACTTAATCCTGCCTTAAGAGCTGAGATTTTGACACCGGGAGTGTTTCTTGAACATGTGCAGGTAGCTGTCAAATTTGTTTACATCGGTATCGGAGCCGCAGTTGCATCATACTTGGGTGAGTTTTCTTATTTAAACTTTCCCGCTTCCGTTTGTCGAATTACCTCTGGGTTCATATGCAGATCTCATTTGGTGTGAGGGATGCTTATGTGCTCTCCCTACAATTCTCTACCGGTCTATTATATTCTGAACTATTTGATTTGGGTGTAGAGGTCACCTGTTGGATGATAACTGGAGAGCGTCAGGCAGCTCGCATCAGGAATCTGTACCTAAAGACGATCCTGAGGCAAGATATTCCATTTTTTGACCAGGAGACTACCACAGGCGAGGTGGTTAGTCGGATGTCTGGGGATACTATTCTCATTCAAGATGCAATTGGCGAGAAGGTATTTCTTTGGATGCGAGAGTATCTAGTGTCTTGCATGCAGAAATATTTATATCTGTTTGGTACCTTCGAACGAGGCTGTGAAAACATACAGTGGGTTGAAGAGGTCTTGTCAGTTGCAGGACTTTAAAAGAGTCACATCTTTATTGTTCAAATTTTCTGCGTAGTGCTCCAAGTCTTCTCGAAATCTTCGTGCAGTGTTTTTAGTGGATTTCCGAGATCTTGAAGATCTGCAAAAATAATGACCTTGGCTTTTTATGACAGGTCGGCAAGTTCTTGCAATTTGTGGCTATGTTTTTCGCTGGATTCGCAGTTGCATTTGCAAGAGGGTGGAAATTGACTCTAGTCATGCTCTCTACAATGCCTCTTTTGGTTATCTCAGGCAGTCTCATGGCGATGGTGATGTCCAAGGTGTCAGGCAAAGGTCAGGAAGCATATGCTGAGGCCGGCACAACCGTGGAGCAAGTGGTCAGCTCAATCCGAACAGTAAGAAACCGGAGCCCTGTGTGGTGTTTAATTTTGGCTTGACGAGTGTTCTGTTCTGAGTTCGTTTTCAACTGGCTTTCTCCGTCTTGACAATGCTTAAATTCTAGCTCGATCCCTCATCTACGGGTGATCAATTGACCAGTTTTGTTGTGGTGAGTTTCTACAGGTCTTGTCATATACCGGGGAGAGAAAATCTGTAATTGAATACGATCACTCGATAGCCAAGGCAGAGAAATTGGGGATCAAGTCTGGACTTGCTACTGGTTTTGGTCTCGGCTTTGCACTTTTTGTTATGTTCGCTAGCTATGCGCTGGCGATGTGGTACGGTTCCGTGCTTGTGATTAATGACGGCTTATCTGGAGGGAGCGTAATCACTGTTGTGTTCGCTGTTCTTACTGGTGGGAGGTAAGTTGCTCTTGCTCTTGCTATTGAAAGGTTGTTGTCGCCTGCATGTGCAGCAAAAAAGTGTTCTGTATGTTGCTTGTATTTAATCCTTTGGCTACATCGTTTTCTTTAGAAACTTTAGGTTCGAGATGTCTAACGATACCTCTGTTCATTTCTTGTGTTGTCACTAGTTCATTAGGGCAAGCTTCTCCGTGCGTTCAAGCTTTCGCATCTGGTAAAGCAGCAGCGTACAAAATGTTTGAGGTCATTAAGCGCAAGCCCTTGATTGATGTATACGACCTCAGCGGTGATATTTTGAAGAATCTTCGGGGTGACGTCGAGCTACGAAAAGTGGACTTCACCTACCCAAGTCGTCCAGATGTGCCTATCTTTAGAAACTTTAACCTCGCTATCGCTGCTGGCACTACTGTCGCATTAGTGGGAGAAAGTGGAAGGTGAGATTCTTTGTCCGTTCGCCTGGAAATTCTTGTCGTGCCTTGGTAAGAATCCCATGCCTTGATGTCCATGGTCTCAGGTTTTCAATAAAACTTTATATTCGTCCTGTGGTTTGCAGTGGCAAGTCCACAGTCGTGAGTCTTGTGGAGAGGTTTTACGATCCGGATGGTGGGCAAGTGCTAGTCGATGGTGTAGATATCAAGACCGTTCAGTTGAGGTGGCTGAGGCAGCAAATCGGTCTCGTGAGCCAGGAGCCGGTTCTGTTCGGTACCTCAATTAGAGAGAACATTGCATACGCGAAGGATGGTGCTACAGATGCGGAGGTTGAGGCAGCAGCTGCCTTGGCAAACGCAGACAGTTTCATCACCAAGATGCCCAAAGGGTACGCCACACAGGTTGGGGAGCGAGGAATTCAACTATCAGGAGGTCAGAAGCAGCGTATTGCGATTGCGAGAGCCATCCTGAAGGATCCCAAAATTCTACTGTTGGATGAAGCAACGAGTGCATTGGATGCTCAGTCTGAACATGTTGTTCAGGAGGCACTAGAGAAAACTATGGTTGGTCGCACTACCATTGTGGTTGCACATCGCCTTACTACAATCCGAAACGCCGATCTCATAGCCGTCATACAAAGAGGGGTCGTCGTGGAAAAAGGTACGGACGAGTGAATTTGGGTCCCGCCGCATTCATCATGTTGTTCCTACAGCTATCATAGCCGGGTTTTGACAGTTTTACATAACTAGTGGTCAATGTCAAGAATGTTCAAGTGGCTTAAAAGCTGTTCAGCATATCGCTAGGATTGTCTCTTACAAATACGTGTTGTGGGTGTATAGGAACACACGATGAACTTCTGTCCAATTCAGATGGAGCGTATTCCCAGCTAATTCGTTTGCAGCAGATTCACAAAGAGCAGGACAATGAAATGTTGGACGGTTTGCATCTTGAGGATGAGACCGAAGCGATTAGCAGATCTCTCAGCAAAGGTTCACCTAGCAGCCGCGGTCTTAGTCTTCGCAAGTCGCGAAGTGCATCTCGGAGTGCACGCGACCAGCTTGGAAAGAGTAACAGAAGCGGTGAGGCTGATGTTGAGATGGGGGATATGAAAATCAGGAATCGCGCTGAATCGTCACTCTTCCGACTTGTCACATATAGCAAACCTGAATTTCACCTTTTCATTTTTGGCGGACTTGCCGCCGTCGCCAACGGGACCGCATTTCCAGTCTTTGGACTTTTACTGTCAAATATCATTGCTAGTTATTACCAACCAGATAAGAACAAGTTGAGACACGATGCGAATTTCTGGTCTCTCATGTTTTTGGTACTAGCGATTGGCATATTCATCGTTTCCCCGATACAATTCTACTCATTTGCAGTGATAGGCCAGCGGCTTATTCGTCGCTTGCGTAGGCTAACCTTTGACAAGGTGGTGAGAAATGAAGTGGCATGGTTCGACGAGGAAGAAAATAGCAGGTGAGACGGCTTGGCATTTGATGATGGTATCTTTGAGTCATAGCCTACATAATTGCACTCTCGTCATTTTTTGATGTCAATCCATAGCCATTAAATTTGTAGTTCTTTTTATATTGCAGTGGGTCTATTGGTACTCGCCTTTCCACGGATGCGGCAGCTGTGAAGAGCATGGTGGCAGACACCCTCTCACTTGTGGTACAGAACATCGGCACTATCATCTGTGGGTTATCCATAGCTTTCAGTGCCGACTGGCGACTCTCGCTTCTGGTCCTGGCCCTTGTTCCGCTCTTAGGCTCCCAAGGGTATTTCCAGATGAAAATGATGCAGGGTTTCAGCAACGATGCCAAGGTTCGCAATTTCCATCGTTGATTGTCTCTATGTGATTTCGTGCCTGTCAGCATTCAATTTTTGGAATGCATGTTGATTTCATGCCTCTTATGGTATGCAACCCTATTCTTATGATGTGTTCAGATAGCGTATGAGGATGCCAGTCGCGTTGCAAACGATGCAATCTCAAGTATCCGAACTGTATCGTCTTTCTGTGCTGAGGAGAAGGTGGTTAATTTGTACACTGAGAAATGCAAGAAACCTCTGAAGAGTGGAATACGGCAAGGCTACATCAGTGGAACAGGCTTGGCCTTCTCCAACTTCGTCCTTTTTGCCTGCTATGCACTTTCATTCTGGTATGGATCGAAATTGGTGCAGCAGGGTAAAACTACCTTTGGCGATGTTTTCAAGGTTTTCTTTGCCATCGCCATGAGTGCAATCGGTGTCTCACAATCCGCCGGTTTGACACCTGATTTAACCAAGACCAAACTCGCCGTCAATTCTGTGTTCGAGCTGCTTGATCGAAAGTCGCTCATCGATCCTTTCGACATGTCCGGAAAGACTTTGAAGACAGTGCACGGGGACATTGAGCTCCGCAACATAAGCTTCACTTATCCGTCCAGACCTGCAATTCCCATATTCAGAGATTTGAGCCTCACTGTGCCTGCTGGCAAGGTACGTTATTTCAGAAGCCCTGCTTGTGTCAATGCTGGCCTGTGAAGAATTCGTGTGCTGTTATTGTGGGCGTCCTTCGAATGGACGTCTTGAGGTGCTTCCTATTCGTCACCACTGACGTTGAGCGTTCAGGCAGATTGTCTACGTGTACTGAATTTGGCTAGTTGCTGTGTTTTTTGTATTGTGAGCAGACTGTGGCCCTTGTTGGCGAGTCGGGGTCAGGCAAGAGCACTGTGATATCCCTACTGGAGAGGTTCTACGATCTGGATGGTGGCTCCATCCTGCTTGATGGTGTTGATATTAGAGAGCTGCAAGTGCGTTGGCTTCGACAACAAATTGGGCTCGTGAGCCAGGAACCTGTCCTTTTCAACACGTCCATCAAAGCAAACATCATGTATGGAAGAGACGACGACGTGACACAATCCGAAATCGAATCTGCCGCCCAAGCGTCCAACTGCCATAAATTCATCACGGGTTTACCTGAAGGATTTGACACAACCGTAGGAGAGCGTGGTATTCAATTGTCCGGAGGTCAGAAGCAGAGAGTGGCCATAGCAAGGGCAATTGTGAAAGACCCGAGAATATTGCTACTGGACGAGGCGACAAGTGCCCTGGACGCGGAATCTGAACATGTTGTGCAGGAGGCTCTTGACCGCATCATGGTGAACCGAACCACCATTGTTGTTGCTCATCGCCTGTCCACCATTCGGAACGCCGATGTCATTGCTGTGGTGAAAAACGGGGTGATCGTTGAGCAGGGAAAGCACGACGAGTTGATGGCTCGCGAGAATGGGGCATATCATGCTCTTGTGCGTCTCCATCTCTCCTCATTGTGATATGCATTGTAAGTTATGCTCATTGCTTTCTGAATTTTGTTCCAGGTAACAAACTTAATTGTTTCATCCTGAACCTTCATCAGAGGTCTTCGTTTCAAGCATAGAAACGGGCATAGAAATCCCTCCTGAATAGCCGAAAGGGCTGGATAGATTGTATAATCCTAGAGTTTGGTTGACAGCAATTTTGACTACCTAGTACAGATTCTTTTGTGGCTCCATCAAAATATCCACTTGAGCAGCCTTGCTGCTTTGATCCGCTGAGCGAGTTCTTTGTGGACCCTACCGAAAGTTGCGGTCCACCCCTTGTATCTTATTTCTTCTGGATTTGGTAACAATGGCTTTGGCTCTTTTATCGTCATTCAACTTCCCATAAATCCTTTCGTTGATGAAACCTTCATTCGGAATGAGAATTAGGGGGAAATCCGCTTATCCCCAAACCCTTAAACCTGGCAGAGTTTATGAGCATTCTAAAGATGAGTGAATTCGACAATTCGTAACTCATTTTAGAACTGACTTAGCCCCAGATGTTCAAATTTTGAACAATGGATGAAGGAAAAACACATCCCAACTGAGCTCTAAAAATTGTGTTTTTTCATCCATTGGTTTTTATGAAGATACTTATGTTAGTTCATACTTATCCATAAACGAAGCTGCAGACATTTTCTGGTCGATGAATGACAAAGAATCCTTCTTGGTAGGATGAAAGTGCAACTATTTGTCTCCGGAATCTTTAGCAAAAAGGAGAGATCTTCTATAGTATTTTGACCTTGAATGAGTATTTTTAGTTTATTTAAGTAGATGTTGTCACATGGTCCAAAAGGGATGATTTTCATAGTCACTAGCTTATCATTTAAGAGTTAATATATGTACTTTAAATCAAGTTGTTTGTTTTGTTTTGTTTGTTATGGTGAGATCTCCTAGATTGTGCATCCCTTGGCAACAACATGATCAAGAAGCCTTCACCCGAGAGGGGGTATGGATTTATTTTTTTGGCGTTTGGTTGGACAACGGAAACGTTATAGATTTTTGAGTTACTTTTGGATCCTATATTATCCTAAATTATAATCCTTTTGGACATTGTGTCATTCTCAATCATGTTCTTGGTACCTAAGGTATACTTAACTTAGTTTGCTCTAAAAGTGACCATTTAAGAGTTGATCTACTTTTTTCATGGATTTAGGTGGATGGAAAGATTTTTAGCTCATTTTTTCATACAAAGAAAAATTGATGCAAAATGTAACACAATTGGTTTCATATTTTCTGAGGCATTATTGAATTACTTATAAATTTTCAAAGATATGTGTCTTAGTCACTTATTTGTGACCACAAGTCTCTCCAAATCTATCCACTTGCAACTTGTATAGAGAGGTGAGAAAACCAAGGAGAATGATTGGCTCTTTCAATCAAAAACATTTTTTCCTTGATCCACTCAATGGCTAAAGAAGACGATTTAATGACCACCTCATATCCATTCAATTATAGGGGTGATTTGAAGAAGACGGTTGCTTTTAGAACAAACTATCTTATATATAAAGTAACCACACCTTATTGCCACCTTTGCATAAATTCAATACTTTGTATCAATGGATGTTGAAAATATTCATCTCCTTGTCATTAGAATTGCATTAGTTTTAGATCATCTCAACTAACAAAAGTTTGAATTATTTAAACTTGTGCATTTGGTATTAAATGAAACACTTTTTGGTGCATTGGAATTCTCTTTGATTTACTAATAAATCTTGTACCTGTAGAAGGAAATTGAGGCCCAAAAGTCCCCAATCGATGACTTCAAAGATTATTGTAGAAATGAAGAATGCAACTATTGGTCCAAAAATTGGATCATTTAATTTTTGGCAAAGTACCTTGGTGATAGGTCTTATCCTTTCAAGTTTAAAAACTTCATCATTCTAATATGTGCAATTATGCTCAACTTTTAACCCTTAAAGGATGTAGCCCCCCATGACCAAGGTAGCCACCCAAATGCTGGGATTATTGGACCAATAGGTGCATTCTTTGTCTCTACAACTTTCTTGAAAATCTTTCATTGGACTCACACTTTGAGCCCTCAATGTACTTAGTAGATTAAAGTGTTACAATTAGGAGGGGTTACTTTATCACATGATTTGTTGGCTCTAGACGGAAGGGAATAAACTTTGCATTGACATATGCTCAATGTGAAAGATAGTGAGAGCCTCTTATAACAAAGTTGTTTAAGCTTATTTGTGATGCAAAATACACCATTGATGATGTTTCTTATGTGAGACCATGTTACTTCTGAGCTGGTAAATGTCAAGATTGATGGGCAACTACAAATTAAGGTAGGAGGTGCAAATTCTACCCATGCTCCAAGAACTGTTCCTAGAGTGTACCATAAATTGTCACTAGGTAGGAATGAAAAATGTTCCATCAAAGTGTTGGTACCATTTGGGATTCTCATTGCACAATTTCAAGAATGGTTGGGGATTGATTAGATTAGGAAGTTAACAAAATTTTAGTGTACATAATGTGGAGTTATGAGTGGTGGGAGACTTTGTGTCATCCTAGACAATTAAATGCACCATGTTGTTGCAATTTAAGGTTAGCACACCTTCATTTTGGGACTCCATTTGCACCATTAAAGGACAAGTGTTTGACTTTTCATGGCAGTACCTATGGACTCAAAAAGCACCCTACTATTGTTACCTTTAGAAAATCATATCTAATTCAGTTTAACTCTAAAAATTATAACTCAAATTGTGATGGATGTGTTTCCCTCTCTTCTTTCTCTAAAAATTTGTTAGAAAATGCTTTGATCAGCATAAAAGACATCCTAAGCTAGAATGCTCTTAAGTGGGTAGTTTCTGCCCTCCTACCTTAAAGTAGACTCACTACTTGAAGAAAATGAAACCTTCACTAGTTTGACTGTCTGTATCAATAAGCTCACTTTGGAGATTCGATATTCGCTTCCTCTTGCTTTGGGCCGGGGTGTATTGACCTCCATGCTCATCCCAAAGGGAAAACCCTGAAATTTTTTATTTGCCATGCATGATAAAATTTGCAAATTTTGAATTCATATTTACTATCACAAGCCCCAAATTAGCAAGGAGGAATACTGAAGATAAATGAATGAAGCACAAAATAGGGGGTCATTTTTTTTACATGCACCCCTACAATGACTTGTAGGGACAAGCGAGTGGGTCAACCCACCCCAGCCCTACTTTGTGAGTCATGCTACAATTGTACGCATGTAGGAATTGGAATTAACATTCGCAGTAAGCCAAACATGCAAGAAGGGTAAGGTTACTACACCTATGATTGGTTTTCCCCTAAGGTGTGTATTCTACTTTCTAATGGAAAATGAATAAGCAA
The DNA here is from genome assembly GCA_963920665.1 of Straminergon stramineum. Lineage (NCBI taxonomy): Eukaryota > Viridiplantae > Streptophyta > Bryopsida > Hypnales > Calliergonaceae > Straminergon > Straminergon stramineum. The sequence continues at coordinate 22,086,200 of OY987266.1, forward strand.
AATAGTGAAAATACAGTACTTAACCCCTAAAGGACCAACATGCATTTTATGGCTACATAGCAATTTTGGGCAAGTACAAGTGATTGGAGATTTCCATATTTTGGCCCAAATTTTATCAAAAGGTGGGGACGAGGAATATCTTTCATATGCACTAAATTTCATGACATTAGAAAATATGAGTCAAAAGTTATGGCCAAATGTATTCCTCTTTTTTGTAAATGGGGAGTCCGGGCAGATTTTTAAAAATCAATTTTTTCAAAAAAACAAATTGAAATTGGTTTTCTAAAGTTATATATACTTGGAAAGTGTTTAATCATTCCATTTTGATCAATGAGTCAAAAGTTATGAGGATTTTTTGTTAGCGGGCAATTATGGATTCTCTACTTTAATATAAACTTGAAAGTCCTTTATCTTACTCAATTTTCAAGATTTTTGGAAAAAAAATCATAGTATGTACACTACAAACAAAAGTGAGTACAAATTTGAAACGTTTTCATTCAAACAATCATAACCTAAGGATCAATGGACAAAGTCCAAAAATATATACATGAAAATTCACTACAACAAAATGGTTATTTTATGACTACAGAATATGATTGTAGTGAGTCATAAAATCGGAAAATATGACTGACGCAAAAATCATTGTAGATGACATGCTACATGACTGGGTCTAGTCATTAATGACTAGTTGCTTCAGACATGAGTCATATTTGTAGTCATCGTATTTAGGGGGGTAGAATCAACCTTTTTGCTAACGTGGTGAATACGTTAACTATCTTTAGAGGCTTGAATTTTTCTTGAGGTACCTAGGCAAATGAAAAAAAAGCCTACATGGCATACCACTCTATGTAGTCATATTTTAAGCTGATGTGGAATATGACTATGGTGAGTCATATTTTGGCTAATGTGGAATATGATTTTTGTAAATTATATTTTTTGTTGATGTGAAAATGACTCTCCTGGGTTATATTCTTTGCATGTTGATATAGAAGATGATTCTAGTGGATCATATTTTTCATTGATGTGGAATTTGACCTATTGATCTTTATAAGTTACTTCTTTTATTGATGTGAAATATGACTATTGTAAGTCATATTTTTGGCTCATGTAGTAGTTCATATGGAATGTTACTAGTAATTTTATGATTGAATGTAGTCGTACTTTTAAAAGTATAGAGTTACATTATTGGCATGATTGTGAGCATTATATAACTACAACGAGCCATATTTTGGCTAAGATATATTATAAAATATGACTCAAACAAGTGATATTTGTAACTGGGTGACTTGAGGCTTATAGTAACTTTTGTCTTAAACTACAATCACATTTTTCATAAATTTTAAATTGATGTGAGGCATTGCAATCATGCATCAACATAGTTTAGCAGTTGTATAAATGATTGCTTACAATAAAAAATGAGTACATATGATTTTTGAGATGCACAAGAAATAATCATATTGAAGAAAGAAAATGCAAGAAAAAATGTGATTATTTTCAATGACATTTATTAGTTATTAACACAAAACATATCACAATGACAGTCTATAAATGTATATTCTTACACACTCTAGGACCTGTATTCCTTACAAAAATGTAAAGAAGTTGCCTCTTTAGTGTTGTAAGTAGCCTCCAATAACTTCATTCCAACTTTAAGTGCCTCCATGTATAATGAAGGAGGTTAATTTTTAGTGAATGAACAATATAGTTCAACCTTCAAAGATTTAAACCAATATAAAATGTGAAGCACAAGTTTAAAGTAAGAAGAATTCATAACCACTATATCTTTAAAAAATGCAAAAAAATAAAAGGAAAGATAACAATAGTCATAAAGGGAACAAAAAACTAGAAGGTGGTAAGTGTTAAGAGATAATAATAAGCAAAAAGTAAGATGTAATAAAAAGAAAGAAAAAAGAAGAATTAAGATGCAACAAAAAGCAACAAGAAACACAAGTTAAGATGCAATAAAATGCAACAAATAACAAGAAAAAATAATAATTTAAAGGTTATAAGAAATACAAGTTAAAATACATCAAGAAAAAAATTAAAAGCAAGAACTAAGAAGCAATAACAGATAAGAACTAGGAAGCAAGAATTAAGACATAACAAGAGGAAACTAGAAGCAAGGAGCAAAAACTAGGAAACAATAAGAGGCAAGAATTAGGAAGCAAGAATTAAAAGGTAACAAGAAGAAACTAGAAGCAAGAAGCAAGAATCAAGAACTAGAAGTGAGAATTAAGATGTACTAACAAGAAAAAATTAGAAGCAAGAATCAAGAACTGGAAGTGAGAATTAAGATGTACTAACAAGAAGAAACTAGAAGCAAGGATCAAGCACTAAGAAGCAATAAAAAGTAAGAACTAATCAAAAGGAAAATCTAAGAGGCAACAAAAAAAGAAAAAGAAAAAAAAGAAACGACAGCTAGGGGTTCAAAACCCTAAAGCAATAGTGGCTAGGGTTTTAAAACCCTAGTCATGCACATGACTTACTCTAGTCATGTGACTTAACATTGTCATAGAGTACATGCGTTTATTATGTGAAAATACATAATTGTTTGTTAAATTGGAAGGTTTTCCCAGAGTTTCAAGAAACAAATGGGATTATACTCCACTTGAACCCTTTTTTTTACCTCCATTTGACAAACATTTGAATTTCGTTCTTTGATTTTTATACTAGAAGATGTTTTAATATTTTGGTTTGTATATTTGGAGTTATAGAAATGAAAGTTAAAACTTATTTTACCTTTCTTTGATAGTTTTTAATGGATTAGAAGTCTACGTAGATGTTGTAGATAGACTTATGGAGGATAGCAGGTGGTGTATGGGAGTATTATGGCCCATGTGGCATTTAGTGGCCAAAATCCACTAGCTTAGGTGTTTGGCATAAAGGCTGAGGTGTTGGATGAGGTGTTGGATGAAGTGTTGGATGAGGTATCGGATGAGGTGTTGAATGAAGTGTGGGACGAGGTGTCGGATGAGGTGTTGGATGAGGTGTCGGATGAGGTATTGGATGAGGTGGTGATTGAGGTGGCGATTGAAGTGGAGGGTCATCTTCTTCTTCTTCCTTATTTGTTAGGGAGAGTTGTGACTTTGGGGAGTCATTGCACATTGTACATGGAGTTTTTTGTAATGAAATTTTATAAGCTTGAGCATCTTGGTTTTTTTATTCTGAAAAACTATCATTCATTAAGTTTGGAGTTAATATGTGAAAGTTATGAGCTTGGAAGTGAAGTGTTGAAGAGTTGCCTTGGGTTTTCAAGAGAGTGAACTTTAGAAGACTATGAAAGCGGGACAATACCTAAGTTTTGAGTGAAAATTGAAGAGATTGTAGATATTCATATTAGCTTTTCAAAATGCTATTATTTTCTTAGTTTGGAGTTACTATGTGAAAGTTATGAGCTTGAGAGTGAAGTAGAGGTGAGCTGCCTTTGAGTTAGAAAGGATAAATTTTGACCGACCATAAAAGTTGGGCAATATCTTAGTTTTGGAATAAATTTTGGATAGGTTGTAAAATTTTTTGTTAACTTTTTAGGGACATATCACACTTTTATTTTGGATTTGTAAAGAGGCTGTGACACTTATTCGTATATCAAATAGTTCTTGAAGGAGAGTTTATGGAGGGTATGAGTTTTTTTTTCCACTATCTTTTACAAACATATAATGTATATCAAGACTCATGACATCTTGTGAAGGATATATGGAGATGTGACATTTTATTGGTTCATATGACATCATCCGGGGTTTACCATTATATTTGTAAGTTCATATGACCACATGATCTTTTATTTTTTAGGTTACATCTAATTGCAACTAGAAGCCCCGAATTTTCCCAAGGCAAGGCCTCTCTATTTGATAACATAGTCATGTGACTCACTAAATATAACTATACTAAGCTACTAAATTATTTTAACAACAAAATTTATTGCAAAGTGGATGTATGTTGCTATACGATTCTACAAAATGTCTAAAAAGAAGTTGCAAGGCCTTAAGCACCTATAGTTATAGCAAAAAAAAAAGACAACTAAGTTTGAGCTCCCAATTTGTCATTTCGAACTCATAGATTTTTTTTCACTTTTCGCAATTGATTAGGTAATTAGGTGTAAAAGTCCCCAAAGAGCCTAAGGCCAAAATAGGTTGTGACATACCAAATTACATACTTGGCCTCTTTTAGAATTTTAGGTCTAATTACCACTTAGATATCTACATGTACATAGGTTAGAACCACAAATGGTGGAAGTTAGTGGATTTGAGTGTAGTTGGTTAACTATGCCTCAACTAGCTAGGAACTTTGCTGAGGGAAGTCCTATGAGGTTCCTAGGTAGGTCTCTATTTTCCCATCCCACCATTGAAACCATAGAGCCTAAATTATTAACATTGGAAGAGTTACAATACCAAAACTAGCTTGTGGAGGAATCCACAAGTCCCGAGCGTGGATCTAGGGTCTAAAATATACTAAGGGATTGGAAGCGAAGTCCATTTGCCAAGATTCCCTCGTATGTAAAAGATTCCCTATTTTCCATGTAATTAGTGGAGGGTAGGATTTATCCTCCCCATCCCTACATGTGCAAAGTAAAAATATGAGCTTGCACGGCCATTGTGAGACTTTTTGAGAGGTCCACAAAAAGTCTCAGAATTTTCTGACTTGTAGAAATATTCTTTTCGGATGTTTAACTACCGAAACTCACTATGGGAAATTTGGAGAAATTTCCTAGAGGGTGGTAAAATGTCATTGAAAATCAGTTTAGGTTATTTTTTGTTAATAAGGATCCCCAACAAGTTTCATGACATTTTGATAGTGGGAGGTGTCCAAACCAGAAGATTTCCTCCAAATTTGATGATGTGGCTATGCGGATGAGGAGTTGACTAGCGTCTTGAGAACATATGAATTTGAAAAGAAGTCAATGAAAGGTCTTTTCTTACCCCCTTAGACCTTCCGAATCACCTTGACCAATCACCTTACTAAAAAAAGGCAACACCAACAAGCTAGATTTTTAACCCTTTTTTGACAAAGGATAGCATTGGGTTTCGATGGGTTTTTTGTGGAGGAAAAAGGGGTTGGGTTCCCTTGGGCTAGAAATGGAATTCTAGAGTCAACATCTCAATACGTTTGCCAATTGGAGTTAAACTCCAAGAGTTAGAAGTGGACCAACAAAGAAACGTAAAAGTCAATACTCAATTAAAGTCATAGATCTTGTGGAGATTAGGGTTAGGACATTCCCCTCTTAGGGATGAGGTTCCCAGCTTGTGAGTGGTGGGAGCTTAGTTGTCAACACCCTTGCATGGGGAGAAATCCTGAGGCAATCTAAGGTTTGCCAACACCCTAAGTAGGTTAAAATCTTTTAAGAAATCTAGGGTTTTTAAGGTTCCCATCTGTGGGAATGGAGTTTCTGGCTTGTAAATTTGAGGGGAATGAGGGTGCCCATCCTTCTATAAAAGGGGAAGCCCTTTTCTTCTCAAAACACCCCCATTGTGTATTTGGATCCGTTGAATCCACTTTATTAGAGTTTTGGAAGTTTTGCCAAAAAATTTTGTGGTGTTTATCTTTTTGTTGTTTTCTTTGCTCTCTTTACTCTATTTTGTTAGTCTTGCTATTCTTTTGCTCTCTATGGGTTAGTTTTGTTGTAAGTTGTAGAGGTGTTGGGGTTCCTTTTGCACCTTGTTTTGTTGTTACCAAGTCTTAGGTTCCTTTGTGGTTGTCTTGTCTTGAAATAGCTCTAGTCTTAAACTCTTAGTCTACTAACCAAGGGGGGGGGGGGGCTTCATGCCTTCTTCCATTATGTCTTGTTACGTGGTGAGAGTGCCCTAGGTCCCTATAGAGTCTTAATGTTGTCCTACCTTACTCTTGGCATTGTGGATCTTGTTGGGAAGGTGAAGCTTTGGACCCTTAGTTCTTTAGAGTCTTAGATTGTGTGTTAAAAAGTCTCATCAAATAGTAGAGCCTTGAACCCATAGGTCCTCTAAGTCTTAGATTTGGTGTTAAATTCAAATCAACAGCGGAGCTTTGGCCTTGTATGGTGTTCACCTCCAAAATTTAGTTTCTAAAATATTTTGGGAGCAAGTCAAAGTTTATTGCCCAAAACCCGGTCTTAGACTTCTATGTCCTAGCTATTAGGTGTAGGGATGCTCTCTAATTCCTATGTCTATGCATATTAGCTTCTTTTTTACTATCATTCAAACACTACCAACAATAACCCGAAAGCCCTAGCGGCCTAGCCAACACCAATGACCCGAGGGTCCCCCTAGCATCTATAGCCACCAAGTAGGCACTAGTAGCGAGGTGGGTACCAGAAGCCCTAGGTGAGTACCGGCAGCCATCAGGCGAGTGGGGAGTCTAACAGTTCATAGTCCAACAACTAAGAAAGGGTCCAGGGTAAAGAGGGGATAGATAGGAGGAATTAAAAGGTAGGAAGAAGAATAGAGTAGAGAGTGAAGAGAGGGGAAAATAGGATAGGATTGGATCAAAGTAATCATAGAAAGGCAACCTCACAAACCCATTCTCTCCACCAACTCCATAACAAAACAAGTGAAGAATGAGAAGGAAGGGAGTGAATTAATAGTACATTAGGGAGGGGCTCTACCATTAGAAGTAGGTTGGTAGGACATGAGCATTGATAAGAAACTAGTGGTAGTGGTCATGAATCCCAGGTTAGTGGGGGTAATGCAAGGGGGTAGTTTAGTGGCCATTAATCACTTCAGTTGGTGAGGCTTAGAAGTAGGTGGCTGGCCAACCACCTCACTCCATGTGGAGAGAGGATAGGAGAAAGGGAAGTAAGAGGAAGAAAGAAAAGGAAGGAGAAAGTTGGAAGGAAAAGATGGTGAGTTAGGCTCACCAAGTGTATCCACATCCAACCTACGAACCTCACCCAACATTTCATCCAACCCTACAAAGGTGACAAGGCTGCGAGGGATGTATTAAAAGGGAATCTCGGTCACCTAGATGAGAAACCCTGAGTTGAGGTATGACGTCAATGCTCCTCCTTCCATTTAGCTTGATCATTTCCACAACCATAGAGTAGGGCCAAGGCCTAGGAGTAGATAACACCCCTAGAGCTAGGAATCATGTTAAAGTTAGCAATATGATCCTAGAGTAGATGTTGAGGGAGTTCCATGGGTATTAAATACGCCCCAAATCGACTCATAACGAGGCTTGCTCCTGAGCTTCCAATGTTGTGCCATGTGGCGAGGTATGATTGGCTGGCAACCGTCACCCAACCTTGGTCCATTACTTGAACATGGCCCCTCAGTCATAACCTCGTTGTTCAATATTGATCTGTTGTAATTTGGTCACCTTGTTTTTATCCCTAATACTCGATTATGGCCCTTTCATATCACTAATTTTTGGAAACTTCACCAACTACTCTGATTTTGACTAATTTAATAAACTAATTAATTTTCTAACTAATTAATTTTTGGGTTTTTGAGGGAAATTTCTCCAGAATAACTAAGCAAATTTTCACTACTATAAATCTATAACTATGACATTCAAATGGGTTTATTTTGGGGGTTTTAGGGGAATAAGTTTAAACTAAGTAAACTAAGTATTCTAAGCTAATTCAAACTCTATTTTGGAATAAGTTTAATAACTCTAAATAAGGGAAGAACTAAGCTAAATTTTGAGGGTTTTTCTAACTACTACTAAAGGTTTAATCAAAAATTCAAACTAAAGAACTTTGACTAATTTTCTCTAATCTTTCTCTCAAAATCAAATGTCTCCAATCTATACCACCTACAAGGCATTTTTCAAGCATGCAAAGAAAGAGGTTTCTCTAATGGTTTCAAATACTTAAATACTTGGAACCACTTTAAAAAATGTCAATTTTCAATATTCCAAAGTCAAAGCTTCATCATGCGGGGGCAACTCTAGGTATATATAGTGTCAATGGTCAAAGATTAGTATTTTGAAAGTTCAATTTTTAAAAGAGATACACACAACAGTGTTTAAACCGAACACTAAAGACTAATTTCTCAAAATTTCAAAGTGTCTAAGATTTAATCACTAAAAGAGGTACGCATGATAGTGTTTAAATTGAACTTTAGCAATGAAAGTCTCAATTTTCGTTATACAACGAATTTTGGGCAAAGATTGGTTTAATAAAAATTTTGGCAAAGTCAAGCTTTGTCACCTTAAGCCTATTAACACCAAATTCTGTTGTAATGAGCTCAAATTGTTAGTATTCAAGAAATCTTAAATGAAATAGAGTTTAGAGGTCTATCCCTTCCAACACTCTCAGAAATCAAAGAAAATGGAGGCTTAGCCTCAAGAACTCAAATAAATCAAATAAAAATCACTTTGAAGGGATCCTCTTGTCCTTCAAAGTGTGCAAATCAAAAGATAGAATGAAAATTAGGTTGGATCTTGATTTGGATCAATGCTTTGACTCCGCCGGTAGTATGAGAGAAACGAAAGCAAAATTTAGTTATGAGAAAGAGGGTACCGACAACCTCGAGGGAAGGGCTTTTTATACTTGTCCTAGGTCTCTTCTCAATAAGTTGTCGATGGAAAAATATTTACTTTTGACTGCTAGATATTTCCTAAACTATCTTAACGTATTTCCTAAATAATCTTTGTTTAATGGAATAATTCTCTAGAACCCTATCCATTTAGCTAATAAATCTTGGCTAAATCAAATCCAAAATCTTTTCCCAAAGATATTTTGAAAATAATCCTAACTAACCTAAATATTTTGCTAATTAACCCAAAGTATTTTTTCTAAATTGTCTTTTCTTAAACCAAAGATGGATTATTATGCAAGAAAAGAGATCTTACCCAAATCCAATCTTCAATTTTCCAATAGATATTTGTGAAATTAATTTTGAATTACTACTAATTACTATAAAAAGTTAAACCTATTGCTAGACCCTTCCTATCATCTAGGGAACAACTCCAAATTGAAAACGATTGTGCCATTGTGTTCAGAAGACCCAATTTTGTCTAAGGGAATCCATACCCCCTTCTTTCAAGCCATTTGCAAGCATAATATCAACTTATAGTAACCTAAAAGAAAAGTGAAAACTCTAACTTTTGGAATTTGTTCCTTTTCAAGAAATTCTTTGGCTAGGGTTACTTAGAAAGTTCGTGGAAGTAAGAAAAGACCCCTCGTTCTCAATATTTGGACACCGTTAGCTCCTGGTACATTGGTCAACCCACTGTCAAGTTGTAAATTCTTCAAAAGTTCAATGTCATTGCCAATTCTAGTACTTCGGAATGTCAAAATGTCTTCAAACTTTGTGAAACGCTTTATTAGCACACAAAACATTATCCTAAGTTTTAGTGAGATTTTACCGCAACATGGGTAATTTCTAGAAATTTACCACCATATTTAAAGGTAGTTGACTTCCCATGGAGTCATTATAATTGTTTCAAAAAAATCCGAAATTTTTAGGGTAGCTTCTAAGAAACTCCCAAAACCAAAGTGCAATTTTAAATTTCACTTTGCACTATTCATAGGGAAGCTAAAATTAGCAATTTTCTTTTAATTTTCGCCCAAAGGGGAAATTATTCTTGTATTGGGGAATCTTATAACAATTGGCTCCAATGTCGACTCCAAGCATGCTTTTAAAGTAAAAACACCTTTCTTCATATTGTTGTCATTCTCCCATCACTTTATTTGTAGATTTGATAATTCTTTTATAAATTACCTACAAATAAGAATTTACCAATTCAAATTCTTTACAAATCGGATGGTCACCTATACTAAACTCTCTAGACCTAAAATAGACTTAGCCAATTTGTCACATGCATTTGTAAGACTAATTTGGTATGGACAAAACATTAGGACTGGCTAACACTCAGATCTTTAATTCTCTTGAAAACACTTAATTGACCTCTTAGACTCTCAACTAGACACTAGAAGTAGGAAATTAGAGTATTTTATATACTCCATACTTCTAGATGATCCCTCACTATATTGGTAGGGACTTCTATCAAATATCACTCATACTTTTTTTATGCATTTTTGCAGATAAATATGCTAAAAAACTATCAAAACAAAACAAAACACCCAAACCCCAAGTTCCAAGTACCAACTTGAGGGCTCGCACCAACTTCTCCCCAATATAAGCAAGTAGCTACCAATATCATGGTGTGGGCAACAGGCCGAAAAATCTCGGCAAAGAATGTACATGTTCTTTTGGATTTGTTTGATCTAAATTACCTTATATCGCATCCACTTCCATCATGAGCAAAGGGAGACCAAAATTTGCATTGTTTGTCAAGAAAACAATTGCGGTATCTTTCTAATAGAAATTCAACAAGTGTGCTTAGATAGGATTCCTGTCGAGTAGAAGGAAGTTTTGATGGATTCTCAACAAATCTCCATGTCGACTTGCAACAAATAATCTTTCCATGATGTGTTGATAGGTATACAAGTGAACAGAAACATTAGAAATAGAATATGCTTGTCGCAAGGTAGAAGATTGATAGGGTTTACAAGAGTATTCAGTGAACAATTGAATTTGAAATCTAGTAAATACGTTGAGCATGGATCAATCCGCTTCTAGTCTTCTATGGAGGCAATAACAAATATTGGTGAGACAATGTGGAGAATCGCAAAAAATGTCATGGGCAGAGGAATTTTGGAAGATGACATTGTTGTAAGCCCCTAATTCGTCACTAGAGGCTCACTCTTTTTTTTTTTTTTTTTTTTTTTCGTATTTTGTCATTTTAAATGCACTTTTATATACAAAAAGCCTCCAAAAGAGTGTAGAACCAAAATAGGAGTGTCACATTCCAATATAGTATTTGGTCTAGATTTAGAATATTATAGCTAGAATGGCCCAACCACAAGCTATAAATAGGTTAGAACTCAACTAATCTTGGCAAATTAGTCAATTATGAGTGATGGGCGTATCAGGCTCAAAACCCCACATGGAGAGGACATCTCTAGGCTAGAATTGGTTGAGGGAACCTTGGTGAGGCATAGAGTGTAGTTCCTGGAGATAGGTTCTAGTTTCCCCATTTCATCGATGAAATAGTAGAACCCCAATTGTTGGCTTGCAGATGTTAAAAATACCAAGACGGAATCGTGGAAGAATCTCAAGTCCAAGGAGGGTGGTTTGGGGTTAAACCCATGCTCGGGAACCAACGGCGAAGTCAATTTATCAAGATTCCCCCCAGTGTGGAAGATTCCTCGGCCACCAATAATTGAACGAGGGGGTAGATTTTTTCCCCCCTAGGCCAATGTGTAGAATAAAAATATGAGCCTATACATATGTTGTGGGATCACATAGGAGGTTTCACAAAAAGTTTCGGAATTTTCTGATAGTCAAAAGATGTCTTCCCAAATGGTCAACTATCCAAACGTACAATGGGAAATTCCTAGAAATTCCCCAGGTGGCGATAAGTTCCCACTAAAAAATAAATATAGCTTCTTTTATGATAATAAGCTACCCCGACAAGTTTCAAGACATTCCAATAGTCAGAGGTACCCGAATCTGCTAAATTCCTCGACAATTTACGAAATTTAAAGTCCACAGCAAGTTTGACTGGCGGAGCGGGAGCTTACGAAAGCAAAATGGGGCCCAAGATAAGTCTTATCTCACTCCCCCATGCCTACTTAGGATCCAAGGCTAGTTACTTTTATTGAAAAAGTCAACCCTTAAAAGTTGGGATTTTCCCCGGTTTGGGGCGTTAAGTTGGCATTAGGTTTCGTTGTGATTTTAAAGATAGAAAAGGGGGAGTGGAGTGTCATGAAAAAAAAAGTGACTTGTGAAGCCAATGGCACAATCCATTTGTGATTCAGAGTTAACCTCCAAAAGTTAGCTTAGTGGGCCAACATAAGATGAAAACCTTGAGTTTGGATGAAAATCCACGAAGATAAGGTTAACTTAGATGAACGAGGAGAGGTGGGTGCTTGGGATAGAGTATAAAAGGGCACCCCTTCTCCTCTCTCACCACCCCTTTTTTGTGTAATTGGATCCCCTAGGTCCAATTTATGTTGGAAATTGTGGCATTTTAGCTACAAGCCTTGCAATAGTGTTTTTTAGGCACTTTTGGTTGTTGTTGTTGTTGTTGTTGTTGTTGTTGTTGTTGTTGTTTGTTGAGCTTGCAAGGTCTTTGTGGGTCCCTTGCCTTTTGAGTGAGTGTAGTACTAACTCTTCCAAGCTTGAGTTTGGAAGCTTTGCTAACTTAGTGTGTTACTAGAAGTTGGGTGTGCTTACCATTGAGAGACCCTTTTGGTTACTCTCCTTGCTTTGTCGTGTATTAACCCTAGAGCAACCCCCCATATGATTGGCAATGCTACTTTGGGGGGCCTTTAGTTGAGGTCTTTAACGTTACTAACCTCGTATAGCTAGTCCCTTGAGTGTTGAAGTCTCTTTCGGTTGCCCTACTACTAACTTGGTGTTCCTTGGAGGGGTTTAAGAGAGGATAAGGGTTAGTAGGTTCCACTGTGATGATGAAGCTTTGAACCCCTTGGGATAAAAAGTCTTAGCAATGTGTTAAGAGAGGGAACAACGGTGAAGCTTTGAACCCCCTTGGGGTAAAAAATCCTACTGGTGTGTTAAAAGAGGAAACCACGGCGAAGCTTTGAACCCACTTTGGAATGAAAAGTCTTAGTGGTGTGTTAAAACCATCCCACAAGAGAAAGGTGGGCCCCCGTGGTCCCCTACCCCACAAGGTTTAGTTCCCAAAACGTGTTGGGAACCAACCAAGGTTTAGGCCCCCAAAACTAGGAATTAGAGGTCAAGATGAACATGTAGGATAACTAGAAGAGAATTGATGAGAGGCCCTCGCCTCCACGAATTTAGGTCACCACATATGAGCCCTAGGCATGATTTTCCTAAGTCCTTAGGAGTTAGCACAAAAATTAGACAAGGCAGGACGACCCTAGTACCCCATCCAGCACTCCAACACCCCCAAACCCCCAGCACCCCCAATGCCCGAGGAGGGCTTGGGCTAGGTACTACCAGATGGGGCAAACAAGCAGTGATTGAAAGTTGGGTCGAGCCAACAGTGATTGAGGGCCAAGGAGGGGGGTTCAAAGATTAAAGAGGGGAGGGGGGTTGATAGATTAAAAAGGGGGGGGTCCAGAGATTAAGAGGGGAGGGGGTTCAAAGATTAAAGAGGGGAAGAGGGTATTGGTGGTTGAGAGATTAAGAAGGGAGGTCTAGATATCAAGACAGGAGGGGGGTTTAGAGATTAGAGAGGAAAGTTCTGTGATTAGGAGAAAGGTTGGGCAGGGAGGTCCAACGGCCAAGGAAGACTTGGAGGGCCCAGTAAGGAGGCAAAGGTCGAGGGTCCAACAATCGCAGCAAGGGGAAGAGGGAAGAGATAAATCAACAAGTCAGGGGTAAGGGAAGATGCCAATCAAAGGTCCCCGTTGCTCTAACATAGCCCTTCAGGTGGGGAATCCAACTCCTCGTCTCCCATAAACCTCACCAGAGCAATAAAAGTAAACAATGAAAGAAGGAGTGAAGATGGCGGAAGGCCAAAAGAATGAGAGAGAGTGACAAGGGGGAAGACAATTTGAAGGTTAAGAGTGGAAGTAGATAAGATAGGAGGAGAAATCCTTGAGGCTTACTTAAGCCCTTAGATTAGAATTAGGTGATTACCGTGAGATTAAGTGTGATACGTAAATAGAGGACGAAAGATGTAGGACGTAAGAAGTAGCACAACCTTGGAGGAAGGTATGACACGTCCTTGAGATTGGCTTGGTAGGTAGGAGCAAAGGGTAGTTGGGCCACCTTAGAGTGTGGGAGGAAAGAAAAGAAAGGAGGAAAGAAATAGGATAAAATCAACAATGAACCTCTTGTACCCAAATATTTTATAATTAGAACAGTGGTTTGTTGTCTCATGGCATGGGAGTTCATGGTGGAGGAGGTAGAGCTTCCGATGGGCGCGATCAACAACTCAAGTTCCGAGGTATGAGTCAACCCTTTCCAACCTTTCCCTAGGTCCCTAATTAGAAGCTAGTAGCTTGGGCCAAAGCCTACCCCTAGATCAGACCATTAGGACTATAGGTAAGGTCATTTCCAAGGACATAAGCTTAATGAAAGAGGCCGTGGCTTTCCCAAACCCTAATGCATGCCCAAATCGGGTCAAAATTGAGAAAGTTATTGCTGGATGAAGTTTAGGGTCAAATTGGACGAAGAATAGCTAAACTCTAAATTTGATAGAGAACTAAGTAGGTCAGGAGGAGGCTACCAATTAGGGTCCAGGGCCGAAAAGAAAAGCTAATTCCGATGTATAGGTTAGTAGAAATGAGCAGATGAAGTTTAGGTAAGGCTTGGATGAAAATACAGTAGAAATCCCCGATCAGGGCCCAACTCCAGATCTGGGTAGGAGCAATAATTTTGAACCACTCCTAAAAATTTAGGGTCTTTTTGAATTAGAGAACTAGGTGCAATCTATGGATGAAGTTTGAGGAACTTAGTAGCAGTCAAACTTCGTTCACCTATAACTTTGGCTAGGAAGGTCGGATAGGGTCGAGTCTTATGTTTTTAGAAATGGAATGAGATGAACTATAAGGTTCCTAGGATAGTTCTACCTTGGAATGGGTTCCATCCAAATCATACAGCAAGCCATCCATCCGGTCGGCCCAAAACATTGGAAATAGTTTAAGCAAATCTTGCAATTTGAGGTCACTTAGGCACTTGGAAAAAGATTCCTTTCTTGGAATGCACAATGGACCACATTTAGACACCCCAAAGTAGGAGTCACTTAGCCGAAACCGAGAACCTGATTGTGTTTACAAATTACTAAGGGTGGGTAATTTGGTGCTCACACAATCCCATGTGGATTTGCATTTGGTACAATCCTACGGGGGTTTATGGGAGCAAATGGATCTCCTCATGTGCAATGTAACTTTGGTGCATACCTTGAAATGCAAACAGTGGCTTAATCAAGTTGTGAATATGTGCCATATTTTGTGCCACCAACTGAAAGTGCTAGTGCACAATTGTTTGTGCTTAGTGATACCACATCCTTGGATGAGAAAAAAAAGATGGAACAAGGGATAAGTCAAGGATATTCAATCCTTTTTCAATCGGAATTGAGTGACTCTGATTCGGAGCATGACTGGGATTTGGCCTTGTCTAATTGCGGGACTAACAATGGAGGGCTTTCAATGGAAGAGAGTGACTTTGACCATTATGAAGATGATCCTATGTGGTTGTTAAGAGAAATTGGCCAATATCCTTATGGGCTAGAACAAGATGAGACGAACCTTGATGTCAAAGTATGCTGAATGTAATTGGCATGCGAAAACATGGTTGTTACTTCCAAGACAATCGTTCACTGGAAAGACCCTAGTCTAACCACATTGTTGGGTCATGAGCTATTAGAGCCTATTCAATACTTCGCCTGATTTTGGAATGAGACACTTTAGCGGAAGATGGTTCATGAAAGCAATTACTATGCCAATTATGTTGATCCAACTATTAGGAAATGGAAAGGAGGTGAAGTGGAGGCCAAACCAATAACGTTGGAGGAATTTAGACAATTCACTTGCATTTGTTGTCTTATGGATGTGAGGAAGAAACCTTCAATTCAAGACTATTGGTGGCGAGGAAAGGACGCATTGGCATGCGAGGATATATCTAAGACTATGTCATATTGGTGCTTCAAATACATTCTAAAGTGCTTATACATGACCAATAAGGCCACATTTGTTACTGATAAAAAGAGTGCCAACTTCAATCCAATCAAGAAATGCAAATGGATATTAGAGCATGTTGAAGAGCAATTCCAAGTGCATTGGAACATGTCTCCATACATCACGGTTGATGAGTGCATGGTGGCATACAATGGTAGCTTTTGTTCTTTCAAACAATATCTTCTTACCAAACCCATCACTCATAGTATCAAGATATGGACTTTGGCATGTTCTGTGACGAGCTTTGTTTACAAGTTGGAGATATATGTTGGAGCAAAGAACATACCCACAACCAACAAGATGGTAGTGATTGGTGCAGTTGGCAAAGGTGTATCTAGACTAATTAAAAGCCTAGTTGGTCATCGGTACACTCTTACATGTAACAACTACTTTACTTCACCCTTTTTGTTTGATTATCTTTTGAGCCGAGGCATTTATGCAGTTGGCATTGCATGGCAACAACAGAAGGGATATCCAACAAGTTTAAACATCACACAAGGGCTACCTTAGGGCAAACTCCATATTCGTGTTCACAAATCCAAGCAAATGGCAACCATACATTGGCAGGATACAAAAGGTGTTCATTTCTTATCAACAACAGCTAATCCAATGACAACAAGAGGAGTCGTGATACATCGAATCTCTAGCCATTCACGGGTTGAGGTGAGTACGTCACCAATTCAGATTTTATATTCACGATATATGGGTGGTGTGGACATTGGTGACCAGCTACCTTGTTACTATTAAACCCAAATTGCCACCAAAAAATGGTGGCCTCCAGTTTACTTCTTTTGTCTGGATACATGCATTACTAATGCATACACCATACATAAGGATTTATGTGCATAGTTTGTAGTCAAGGCTATGACCCACAAGGATTTTCAAATGCATTTGGCATATGCTCTCATGGCAAGGCCTCATCACATCAAAGGTGTTCTAGTACTAGTGCTGCGAAGTCCACCCTTGGCCACAAATCCACCATACAATGTTCATTTCCCCTACAAGATTGTACTACGCCATGTATGTTGCATGTGCAAGAAATATACCTAGTGGATTTGTCAACAATGTGACAACACTCGCTTGTATACACAACAATATTTTGAGTTCTTTTATATCTCATCTAAGGTACCGTTACATTAACTACAATTGTGGAACTTCTAGATTATGCTAGGTTTAGAGATATGATTTAGAAATGGAGGTATTAGTCTAAATTGATGTATCTTCTATTTGTTGTTGACAAATTGCTCAATGATTGGTTTTGTGGAATTTGTAGTCCTATTTGTAATAACTTGCTTGCTTTGTTGGATTTCAGAGAATAAGCAAGGATTCGATGCCGAGTTATAGTAGTAAAATTTTTTTGATTCAACCACAACTTCAACATTCAATTCAATCATCACCACACCATTGAGGTTGTAGACTTCTTTTATTTTACTTCATGGCAAGAAATATCGAACTTATTGGTTGGAGGGTTCATCAGTGTTGTATGCTCTACACGTGACAATCCAATTTTGCTTTTCCTTCCACTACTAGGCAAATGTATAAATTGTGAGGTATGAGCAACTAGTGTGAATGGCTGAATTTTAGAACCTTTCAAATAGCCACTTTTGAACACTTGACATGTAGTTGTTTCACATCTGTATTGTTGCACACCATAACTGCTTTTGAATTATGTTTCATAACCACTTTTAAATTATGTGTTGTATGATTGCATTTGAATCTTTAAAGCAGTGACACTTCCGCCTCATTGTACATCATGTTCTAACCGCTCAAGTTTAGCTGAAGCTATGGCCTTCCGTGGATGACGTTCCCAAGCCATAAGGAACTCCATCATGGCAAGTGTTTTCCACCGATGAATGTTGTTGTGCGTGCCTACATGCCATCTTTGTTGTTAAAGATGATACACATGTGCAAACACAAATGCAAAAGAAGGCCTCTAAAAGAAATATAGGAGATTCAAGTATGTTTTGGTGGCTAATTTGTATATTTGCAATTTGAACAAGGTTTGGTGATTGTGATCTAATCTGCAAAGTGATACTTTTTTTTGTAGTCTAGTAGCTTGAGAACAACTGCTCCGATCTTCCTTCCATGGGCCCATTCATGAGGATGCACACAATATACTACTCATTGTAGTATCCCAAATTGCTCTAAAAGTCTAAATTCTTGCATTTTGTGACCTCCTATGATTTGACAACTTGTTGAATTTGAGAAGAACAAAATGCTATGAATCACCTCACTTGTTACCTTCCTGCACACACCAATTTGAATGTGATAATTGAAAAGCCAAGCACATAGCTAGCAAAACACTTCCTAACACTTTCATCGCATACCATAATACATATTCATTCACAATTGTTATAAACAGAACATCGGAACGGTAAAACAATTCAAATTTTTTAGAAGAAGTGCCTATTACCCAATACTTCACATCAGAATAGTCCAAATTGACATATTGGCAATCTCTTGTAGCTCACCTACCCTAAATTTCTAAAGATGGAAAAAAATGGCTCCACCCCCTAAATTGACCATGGACGTTGAAGGGTTAAAGGTTATAACAATGGAAAATTCTCACCAAACTCTTTTACAATTTGTAGTACATCAAACTTTAGAGATAGGATTTGTTCTAAATGAATATCTAAAAAATTGTGTTAATTTCAACTACCAACAATAGAATTTATCATTTTTTAACTTTAGAAGAAGAATCCTATGGCACATTGAATGAGTGGGTCCTAGAAAGAACCAAGTGCTCCCATGGTGTAGATTATTCTCATAGTGTCCATGCTTGTCCTTGCATGTTCCATCTTGGCAGCATAATTGTTTTTCAATTTTCAATTGGAGTTTTGAGAGTTTGAAGGCATGTAAAATACCATTAGTAAGGTATTTTGAAGACCATTCCAACGACCAGGGTTGTTCTGTCGAACACATTTTGGGGTTCGGGTGTCGAGTTGTTCATCTGATGTCGTGTGTCGTACACGACGAGTGTCGTGTATACATGACAATTTTGACGAATAATGCCTTATCCTAACAGCAGAGATAATTTGAAATCTCATTTTATTTATGATCCATAATTAAGAATGTAATAAGTGATTATTAAATTGAGACACTTCAATAAAATGAAACTCAATTATGTCAAGATTGGAAATAAAAAGTGCTTTATTTGAAAGTCAACCTTAAAGTTGACTTTATTAGACGGACAAGGGGGTCTACTAGACGTGTTGGACATTGTGTTCGTCGTGTTGTCGAGTTGTTCGGCCAAACAACCATGCCAACGACATATTACACACTCAATAATTCTCAAAATTATAGTCTTTACATGAGAAAGAAATTAACGTCCAAGCCTATTCTAGCTTTCTAATTAAGTCCCCACCTCGACAAAATTAAATGCCCACTCAACCCAGCTAAGCCCCCGCCCCTAGCATCTACACCCCAATTCCAACATGCAATGCCATGTCTTTAGACCCCATGCTATGTCACATAGTAATGGTAAATTATAATAACTTCAATTTTACTTGGAAAAATTTCAAGCCCTAACAAATTAAAGCCTTCCAAACTGTCCATCTATCTGGTCCAATTTGTCTCGTCTGATGACTATGAATTGCTCAATGTGACAACCCTACCAACACATCAACCAACCCTGATTTTATGTTGGACTAGACAACCTTATCAACGATATATTTAGTACAATTAGTAGTTACTTAAAAATATTATGTGTGTGGTACTTTTTGTTGTACTCTAATTTATATAAACCTAATAAGAGTAGAAAATTTAATGCAACTTAAGGTGAGTAGACCTATATTTGTTACGACTTAAAAGTTATATTTAGATTAATAAGGTGCATACACCTTACAATGGAGAAACTTTACTTTATTATTTATAATGTTACCTAGAGTGCACTTAGATAGTTTCTTTGAGATTCCTTTCCAATCCCAAATTTGAACACATTGACCAATTATAATCTTGTTTTGAATTTGCACTCAAGCCTTCTACAAGAGTGATTGAGAAGTTTGGTTACAAATACATCATTTCTACTCAAAAGTGTTGTTCATATGAATTTTTTAACTCAAATTCTTATAATAAATTTAGTGAATTTTTTTCCGTGAAAGACAATCATTTCTAACATTTATACCCCCCAAAACATTCAAATTTTCTCATTATTTTTCACAATTTATCCTTGTTAGGACACAAAGACCAAAAAGTGGTCTATGGATGACTATTTAGACACAAAACTATAGAAATGAAGAATGCATCTATTCATCCACAAATCAAATAATTTTTTAAGAAAGTACCTTCGTGACATGTCTCATCCTTTTAAGGTTAATCCTTGAAGGACCAAATAATGTTTTTTTGGCAACATAGCAATTTTGGGTAGCTCACTATGTACAAATGGAAATATTTACTAAAATTTTTAAATGGTTTTTAGATGTGGGCAAGAGGAGTATCTTGTTGCTCCACCAAATATCTTTACAATTGGATGTGCCTATGAGGAATTATAGAAAAAATGCCATTTTTCATGGACATAGGGCAACACAAGTTGGGTTATTTACACTAGAGCAAAATTCTCATTGCAATGCCCGGAGGAGCTTGGGTAGGTCCTTGGAAAGCCTCTTGCCCCAAGTTTAGACTAGTGTACTTCCTTGAAATTTTCCTAGACTCATAAATTCATCACAATGAACAAAAAGGTGTTTGCAAGGAGGTAGGTGCTTTGTGGCTTTTGTTGGTTTAACAGACAATTCCTCCTTACTACCACATTTTGAACTTAGGAAATTCAAACTCCCAAAGAATCCAAAGTCATACACCAATTTCTCATCTGACAATCTACCATGAAGAAAATTTTTGATGGCAAAATGAAGGGATGACTTCATTGCCATTTATGGGAATGAAGGGTGGTGAGATCCATTTCATAATAAAATCTATTGTCTGTCATGAATCCTCATAGGGTGTGGGATAATTTGAAGATGAAAGCTTGACCACTCATTGTCAAAGTTTAGGAATTGTTTTCAAAAGAATTTCAAACTTAATTTTGGCATAGTTGAATAATTTTTTCCCAAAAACTTTGAACTAAAAAAAGTGGAAAAATCGAGCTAAATGTCATTTTTAGACAACTATTTATGATTTTGAACCTCTAAAAATGCTATGGACAAAATTTAGTGAAGATATTTGAAAATTTAAAAAAAAATCTCCATTCTAAACCTTCTTTGAAATTTGTCCATAACTTTTGATTGGAGACTAAGAGACTTGAAATCTCAAAATGATTTTTGGGAGATTAAAGTTAGCTTGATTTCTTAATTTTTTTTTTTAAATATTGGAGAAAGTTATGATATTATGCCAAAATGCGGCCTAAAATTCTAATTTGAACACAATTCTTACTTTTCACTTAACTTTGAGTAGTTAAACTCCTAATAATTCTAATTTAAATATCTTGCGTGGATTGTTTTACCTCCTACCATCCCACTTGTATATAGTGCTTATCTTCTATACACACAAAATAAGTCACTTTCTAAGGAAGCTATGTGAGATAGTTGCCAAAAAAGTTATTACTTTGAATTTTAATGCCAAATTTTCTAAAATTATATTGCATGGAGCAAAAGAAAATCTCCAAAATTGAGGAAAAAGGAAAAATCTTCAAAATCAAGGAGAACAAGCTCTAGTGTCAGTGATTTATAATGAATCATGCTTAGCTAACCCTAACCCCACTAGAAGAAACCTATATTTTGTAACAAACCCTTAACATGGTACATATGTTCACTAGAAGAAAACAATGTCTATTTCAACAAAATCAACCCAACGCAAAATGCAGTTTTCTACCCAAAAACGGAGGAACTGTGTTGCAACCAACGTAGTTTCTGCGTTTTTAGGCAAAAAATTGCATTTTGCGTTGGGTTGATTTTGTTGAAATGGACGCTGTTTTCTTCTAGTGGTTTTTTTGGATGTGAACCGCATCCAGATATGCCCTAAAACATGAAAAATCACGAATAATACGGTTTGATTTGAAGAAAATTTTGGAGGACAACTTTCAAAACATGCTCTTTGAAGGTCATGAAAAGTCGCATGTGGCTATCGCGTCGCCTCCACATCATCATCAAGGGGGTGGGTAATGCCACATAGGAATGTTTTTTCATCTAGACTAGTATTGATGTGGTAGGTGACATGGCATTTCCAATCAATACACCTTTTTGAGGTTCTTTCACAATAGTGTTGTTTGTGACGACATCATATTTGAAACTCAACTATTTTCTCATACTTCTATACTAAGACTATTGTATTGTAGTTAATGTTCATGTACTAAATTTGTTTTGGTGGGAGTGGTTGTTTACTTCAAATATTGTAGTGTTTGAGAGGGCATTGTCTTGGACATGCCCAATGTCTACTTCATAGTACAATTGAATCATGCACATTCTGCTAGACATTGATGCTAACATCGAGCACTAGCATAGTTGCAAGAAACACCTACCACTTTTGGCTCAAAACAACCTCCATACTAGAAATTTTGTAACTTTGGAATAAAGAAGCATGCATGTGAAAATTCAGGCTTAGAAAAACTTATCTCTCAAAGTTATGCACAAAAAAAGAGTGATGAAAAATGTAGGAAAATAAATACTTTGGAATTTTATTTTTAGAAAATATTTAAAGAAATTTAGAAAAATAAAATATAAAAATCCATATTTCCTAATTTGAAGATGCTTCTTCTCAACTATTTGCATCTTTGGGGAAAAAATCGTATCCTCTACACATACGTAAAGGTAGTGCACTTTGAGTATATGTGGAAGGCAAACACTTTACTATTTTAGTTAAATCTCTTTGTAGACTTGTGTAACTTTAGTAAAAGTCCTTGTATGCCAATGTTGACTTTCAAATTTTGATTTTTTGGGTTGGAAACAATACTGAAATCCTCCTAGATGGCCAAGGTAGACAACCAATCTGGGGCAATTTTAAAATAGTAAATTAACTTTTAGAAATTGGAAAAAGAAATTCAATATCTAAAACTACCACATGTACCTTCAATTCAAATTTCATAGAAAATGGACATATGACACAAAAGTTATGAATAGAAAAACACTTGTCAAAGGCCAAGGGTACAAAAAAAAAAGAACAAATGTTTTTTACAATGACCCACAACTATCGTGCGTCTACCTCATGTTAGTTGTTGCATTCAAGGAGATAGGGAGTCACCGAACTATTTTTTGCATGTAGGCAATGATGTCATCATGGGCAACATGTTCAAAGTGCAATGTTTTCTCTTGTGCATATCAAAACATCCACACTAACATTTCACTATATAATGGCATCATATTGGACATTCTCGTGGTTGAATACAATGTTTTATAAGGCATCACTATAGACATACATTCATCTCATGAAGCAAGCCCACCCAAGTATGTTGATGTCGAAGACAATGTCTACGTAGACAACACCATTGCATACAAAATGTTTATTGTTTATGTCGTTGTTAATCCTTTGATGATAGTTATGTACTCCGGAATGTTGTTATGAAGCATGTTGACTTATGTGTTTCCAATGTTGTAGATGACATCATTGGTAAGAAATGTCTGTTGCTGATGTTCCACTGAACTATATGTGTTTCCATTAGCATGATATTCTAGGATCCATTGTGATGGTTAGAAATCAACAATGACCAATTCCCTACAGATTACACATACCTTGACTTTTACATATGGGATAACAATGTCCCTGCACAGAGTGTGCTCCTCAAATAAAGTTTCATTAGAAATTGCAACATTCCACACAATACACAACTTGTACAGTGCATAGTGGGCCTAATGCAATCAATCAAAATTGCCACATGTACATCATGAGGAAGATGTTTGCTCTGACTTCCACGTCCTCGGTTGCTCCACCACAATACACACCACTCTAAGTTTACAGTACATCCTGAAAATTTTTACCCTCTTTGCAACCAATATTCGGTGCTTGCAATAGGTGTGATGCTACAATCGGAACTTGTGCATGCACCCTTACTGGAAACACACGGACAACCCCCCCAAAATGTGGGTCAACAAAGAATAGTGCTCCAACATTACAGCAAGTACTACAGTAACTCTTGGTTGTTCGTGAGGACGTTCAAAGAAACATTGCCATTGTGTCATTAGTGACACTCTAAAAAATGTATCCTTGTTTCAATCAACGTCTGTCAAAACACCATTCAATACAGTTGACAATACATTCCAACTTGCATACATCTGTGCGGAGCGGTGTGATACAGTGATACGGCATGTTCTATATATTTGGTCCATGTGTGAAGTTCAGTCACTCACCAAATTGCATCGAAGATCGTGCCTTTCTTGAGATGCTTATCCACACTTGTGCAATCGATGTGTCAATGTGATTTTCAATTAACATGCATGTGTATATTTTTTGGTTTCTTAACCTAGTTATGCTATTGTGTAACTATCATGCATTTTATGCAAATACAGGATTCCCGAACTTGGCCCATAAAACATGCGAATCACTTTGTGGAGACAACAACAAACATCACGGTGTGCAAATTTTTAACCTTGGAAATGGGTTGATGAGGTTTCGAGAGGCTTGCTCACTTTGGAGTGTTTACTGAAGGTATGAAAAATTACATCTCACTTTTGAATCTGCAGAGATCATGTTAACGAAAAATTATAGATGCCAGAAACACATTACTGCCACAGAGAACAATAAACAATAAGCAACATATAGAGTAGAATACTATATTGATGCTAGTGTCATCCTAACAATGCTAATCAGCTTGAGCCTTCAAGATTGGAATTCGCACACATCTATAAACATCAAATATTTGCAATCCTGCCACCAAATTTGAAAATCGACCTAAGTATCTCCTAAACCTACATGTAAGAGATTGCAATCTAGACAATAGTGGCCAATCACTGGCAAGAGTTACATCTTTGACAGCTAAACAAAGCTAAAAATATATTTTGGGAATGCTACTTGGAAACAAAGATCACAGAACTTAAGAGCCGAAGTCAAGGCTTCACTATTGAAGAGGGACATGTGAGAAGGTCGTTACCAGCTAGCATAATATCTACAGCAGGTCCTGGTCCTTGCACATGAAGCATTATTTACATAATTCGACTTATTCTCCACCCTTGCAATCAAGAGTAGTAGTATTTTCCATCTAAAAGTAATGGAAGCAGTGCATTTCAAAATGAAAGCTTGTGAAAATCAGAATTATTTGTAAAAAAATTTCGAAGAAAATTAGCCTGACTACATTACTAATTTGAAGTCAAACTATTCACAATGTAGTGAGAGCATTCAATTCGTATTTTGCGTTTTTCAAAACAGCTCCTGCATCAAAAAGAGCTTTCAGGCGGAGATGCTGACATTGAGGATGCTTTCAATGAAACAAACTTGGCATAAACTCATGAAATACAAACCCTAAAGATGGGGCGTCTGGTTTTGCGGTGGTTTTGGATAAAGAAGCTATCTCCCAGAATATTTGTTCCTGGTGGCGGACCTTCTAAGTAAACAGACACTTTATCTGGTACCTTCTGCAATATCAGCCTAACCTCCAAATGCTTCCCCCACTCTGTCGCGTTTGCTTCTAAGCTGCACCAATAGTCATATACAACTCTTTTATTGACAATAATCAGAAGGATGCCATCGCACAGGCCGTGCACACTCAACAATGATGGTGACATGATTTACAATTCTTACAACTACAAATAATTAATATCAGATGGAATTTAAGCGTAAAAAAGATTTCCGAAAGCTTCTTGAGCCTTAGGCTGCTGACAGGAAAATGAAAATGAAAATGAAAATGAAAATGAAAATGAAAATGAAAATGAAACACAACATCTGCAGATTCCACAGGTAACACAACCCACCCTAATGATGAATTTCTGCTAAACCACCAACCTTCCCATAGTAAAGGTAACGCTCGGTATTGTCACCTTCTTTGAGGTACAGAGTGGCCTTCACAATTGCCTTGGATCAAGAACCAGAAATGCGAACAGTAGCCACCACCTCATACAGTCTCCAGATCTATCCGATCCGTGATGATCTGCTCAATACCGGACAATATGTTTGTCCGTTGAGCTGCCATTGCGAAACACTTTCCCTCCAACGGAAGAATTTTGGGACTCTAAAAAATACAACACACTAACTGACTAACCCTCTGCACCCTCTGAGTTTCCAGTTTTTTAACCCAAGAGTAAAGGTTGCATTGTGGATGATGCTTTCAAGAATTCAGATTCCTGTACCGCATGCTTCTGTCTTCTAATAAGAAGCACAAATTAAAGACACCAATTTCGTATGTAATCAATTCACGGTTCACATCTATAAACAAGGGGAAATTGGATACGAACACTGTGAAAATAGATTTGGAGACCATCACAAATTTCGCTGCAAAGATCATCACATCTAAACTTCTACAGTGAGATGTAGGGCTGAACCCAAGAAGGAAAGCGACACAAGAGGAGTAAATACGCCTAGAACTTGAAAACAATTGTCAAGAGTACTTGCCAGTTTCTTGAAAGGAGACACCCCGGAGGAGTGGCATGCTTCATAGTAACTATAGATACCAGTAATCTACACCACGAAGAGGACCCTGTATAGAGAAGACTGATTTTTGATGGTGTGCGTCCAGGTGAAGCTTGCATAACCCACTCTTTGCTTCGTGCCTTCATCCTGGCAGCTTTACAACATTACATCAGGAATAAATCAGTTCATCACTCAGAAAGGTCTGATCATGAAGAACAAGAATAAAATGCTAATTAATACTCACCCAACTTCATCAGATAGGAATTATTTCGATTAATAGTTAAAGAAGAAACATGTACCCAAACAGTCACGCCAGCATTCCGATAAAACAGAAATTGGGACCGTAGTCAAAGTCAGAAATAACACATTCGATTCAGAAGAAGAAGCATACTTTCCAACACATAAGTGGCGTGTGTTAGAGCCTTTATATTTAAGTCGAACTGTGGCCAACACATTGACTCTTATTCGAGGCTTTCCAGCAGTGCGGATCACTGCTACCACAAGATAGGTCTCATCGGGCTGCACTAGGGCAGTCATGTCTTCCTCGATTCCCTGCCATCCCTGTGTCCTGTCCAAAGCAAAGGCAGAAGGTTTTCCCCTTGGCCCCATAATGCCTTTCTATCCATGTAAACCCGAATGGATGACTTTGCAGCAGATTCCTGACCATCCCTGGATTCCAATGTTCAAAAATTGGGTTGACAAGGACATTCCCCTCCACGTCCACCTCCTCAGGTTCTTAAAAAGAAAACTCCTGCGATGTATGATTGCATAATCTTAGGATGTCGATGAGAAGTATCCTTCACTTGGTAATAACAGTCGACCCAAAACTCGAAAACTCCTCCATATATACCTTGAAGAAGCTGACTGACCATCGAAAATAAAACCTAGATACTGTGAATGGCATTGACCTAGAGGAACTTACAGGTTCCGGCTTTGATGGTGCGATAGAGAAAGAGCTAGCACGTAAATCTATCCTCACGAGAGGTCCTAAGCTTCCAAGTACACTAAAGCTTCGGCGGGTGCCAGTGTAGAGCAAATGACCCCTAACTCCCTCCATTCTGAAGCTGTAATGTAGCCCGTACATTGGCTAGCTCTACATGACCACAAATGGAAACTCAAGCTTCGACTTTGTACTCCACACTGCCCAGATGGAGAGTGAGGAGCGTAGTAAGTGACAAGATTAATCTCATCCAATCAATCTCAATAATTTTGAAATTCCATATATCAGATACAGACGTATTATCAGGAAGCACAGCAGTGGATGTAAAATAGACATGCGTTCGTCAGCTGGATTTCAGTGCTCGGTGTAAGATTCTAACCTTCAATCGACCAGTGATATCTTGTTCAATACCCTGCCACAATTGAGTACGATTTTGCAGAATGCACTGAAATTGATGTCCACTTGGCGGGCCTCAGCATTGAGGGAACATTGCTAATTGACATCGAGCAGCGCAGGGGCTACCAGTCATGGTCTGAGCCCCATATGAAAGAAGGGTTCACAATCAAATCTTTCGTCCCAGCCATGACGGCTATTGTGGCTACCATAATTCAAGCAGTTGGAATACTGAATACTACTGAGAATTATGAACAAAAATTATTTTGAAAAGCGTTGAGAAATTGACAGTCTAAATCCCCATATCGGATTTTCCTTGAAATTATTGTAGCTTTTGGCAGTACACAATTGAGGAAGCTCCCGATACCAATTGCACCTTCCCTCCTCAAAATTGCTTCAGTTGGAGGTTATAAATGTCCCTTGCTTAAAATATGCCAACACTAACTCCTAGGTTTGCAAATTGAATTTGATAGACGCCTTGAAAGAGAAAGAAAATTTTGAACTGGGAAGAGTTTGAATTCTGTTACTTCCATGTTTGCTGAAAACAATTGAGGATGATGATGTCAGCATTGAGCAGCCAATGTATTGATGCTTACCAAGTTATTGCACACATTAACTGAAGCTGTAATTTTTCCACTTCCCAATTCTATGGCAAGTTTCTTCATAGCAATTCAATTCGTGAATATCGCTATCCTAACATACAGGAAAAATCATTTAGTTTGACAAAAGGACACTGAACTTTTAAGTAGGACATATCTGCTCAAGGTGCTTACGTTCAACCATTCATGACCGAATTCATGACTGCACAATCACCGTATACTGGTCCGCCCATTGCAACAACTTTCATCGAATTGCAGTAGAATAAACCAGGAAACGGCAGTTTTGTACCACTTCTGCGGAAACTTATCCTCCTTTGACGGTTATATTGATGTGGCCTCTAATGAATACCACTAATGAATACCAAGACCTTCAAAATCCAGAGTTCCAGTGAGCCGATAGACTACCAAACATGCTATTAAGACGAATAGTATCCCATAAAATAGCATGTTACATCACAGTACAAAGATGTTAGACAGCCTTAACATCACTGAGAGTCCAAAGATGCAGAATGATACTTCGTGCTTGTTGGACCCAGGTCGAAATCCACACTGGATGACCTACACCTAGAAGCCAAGAACATTGTGCGAAATGATGAGCCAACGATGCAGTCCTTTGCATCTGGAAGACGAACCAGCGGAGCTAGTGGAGCTAGTGGAGCATTCTTGTTTTCATGATGACTAGTACTTTCAGCTAAGTGTCAGGGCGTTAACCTTAAAGACTGTAACTGAATACTCTCGTGTGTGTGTGTTTTACACACCACGTTGATGCTAGTCAGTGTGTTAGAATTTTTGCAGCGATAGTGTACTCTGTGCATGGCTTAGTGCAGAGGGGTGTATGACAAGTATGTTGAGTATAATATATTTGTCTTGCTGCTAAAGGTGTCGTGAGTACTTGTTTTGGGTAAAGAGATCTGTGTGAATTGTTGCTACAGTATACTAGGTTGCATGTTATTGCAGAAGTTTCAACAGTGCTGATTTTGATATGCCTCCAATTTTTCATCGAGGAACTGTACACCCGCCGCTCCTTCTTTGCTCAAGCCGTGTATTTTCGGCTCGACTATTATTTAATTCAGTTCGAAGATTTTTCATTTGTTGATCATAAGCTTCTTTACTCTGCCGGAGAATTTTAGAATTAGCTTCTGCCATGGATTCCGCCAATCCCTGCCTAATACAGTAGCTTCTCCATTCTTCCGTGCATTTGAGCGGGTAAAGTTCTCAACCTACACGTCAAATGAACAATACTAGTGGGTTTATCCTTGAAGAACGCAAGACGCCCATGATTTGACCTCATGTTTATCATGCCAGTTTCAAGGAGGTCATATAGAAATTTTTATTTGACCAATGAATGAACTTTTTCACAAACAAAATCATGAAAGAGAACTCAGTTGAACTTCACCTATACCAGCAGATGTAAATGCAACACGTACGTACAGCTCCGCACAAACATCAGTTGGATCGACTAAATAACGAATGCAATACCTGGTGGGGAAGAAGCAACCAAAGCAACCAGAGCAAGTCACGCGATACTGAGGATCAAAATGGATAATGCGCGAATAGCACCTCTGCGCTCAATAAATGATTATGAAGTCATGAAATCGACTAAATATTAAATTTTCCAAATTCTCCCACACGAATCGTACTTATAGCACCAACGCAACTTTTAAGCAACAGTCTGCCACATCGAAGCCAATTAGGTCACGATTCTACAAATGTACTTACAGAGGTCCTCCGCTCAAATTTGCGATTGCTAAAATTGGGATCGAAGGATCATGCACTACTAAATCCACAATCCGTAGCAAGCATTCCAAAATTCAACGGCAAGACCGGTAGTCTTCAAATCACTCCCTTTCGTGGAGCTATTCTCAATCACCCCTAAGCTCTGCGTACGTATAAATTCTAACCATCTGAAACACCGACATTACCTTCACCTCTCAACACAGTTTGTGTCAGACAGTCACTTTTCCTCAGCAACACACAAACCTAGAGAATTCTCACCGATAATTCAAGGCAGAGTCTATTCTTCATCAGCTCGATCACAAATAGACGATCCAAACAAGAAAAAACTGTCGATCGTAGAGGTCTCATCATAAGTATCCCTTTAATTCCAATGCTTCCTACACAATCAGCTGCGTCCGGCCAGAGAAAACATCGCTAAATATGAAATTTTGCACGACTGCAGATCTACGGAATTAAACAGAGTTTCACCTGACAACGACTGAACCCCTCACTATTCACATGGCGCCTGACAGAAGGTTCTTTTTTCTTTCTTTTTTGACTCAAATGAAAACCGAATTTCATTGCAAAGGCAGAGTACAAACGCCTGCGGAGAAGGCTGACAGAAGGTTCAACAGTGCGAGGTGCAAGGAAGCATGAACTAAATTTATGACAAGAGGCAGCAGACCAGTGATCCCAGAACTAGTTTATGGAATTCAGTGCAAATGCTACCTTAAAGACAGACAGGCATCAACTTTGGCTACCTTGAGAATGAGTAAATTTATATTAAAGAAAAGAATAGAAAAGAAAGGATTTTGCAAGTTGTGAAGGATTATTGGGAGTACTATAATACAAAATTCACTAAATAGATGCTCATTCCAATGTGGAGGAAGTTATATATTTTGTAAATTGGCTATCAAATTCTATTGTTTGTTGCAATTTTGGCTAAAATGTCTCCACTAGAGGCCCTTTTTTACTATGCACTAGTAGTGCACAGATTTTATGGGTAGAAACTCAACGAATTTTAGCCAATTTAGGGATCGCTAAAACAAACTAAACAAAGCTATCTAACTCAGGGTGCAAGATGACCCAAGTAGTGTTTGGGAAGTTTTTGAGTTTTACAAGCTATTTTCCTCCAATTTCCAAATTGAACAAGTTTTTCAAGCATGGACTTTGGTTATTTTCTTTGTTTTGACTAAAAACATAAACTTAGTACTTCATAGACTTTTTGACCATTTTTTTGACCTTGTTTCAAATTGCAACTAGGGATTTTCCCCAATTCCATCAACTAACTTAGCACCAACTGCCAATTATTGCCAAACATAGGACCTTGTCCCCACTAGACTATGGTAATACCCTCTTGTACCTAGTCAAATCTAGAAATCCATCATGATTCAGTTTGTATTCCACTTTGTCATGCACTTGACATAAGGTAACATCACCTATTTGCATTTGAATAAGCAATTGAGCATTGTTCCTATTATTAAATTGCCTATGTCTTTGTTAACTACTAATGACTCATTCAAACGACCATTTCTTGGTTGCTACCCTTCTTTTTTGAGCTACATATTCTATTCTCTTTTATTTTATTTATAGAAAATTTGTTTTGTTATGAATCCAGTGGTAGTAATTTCATCAAATTCCAAGTTAAACTCTACCTTGTGAAAATTTTCTAAGTTAAGTGGAATAATAAGATTATAAAATTTGATAGGATTTACAATTATAGAAAAAGAAATCACTTGTAGAATTAGAAAATTATACAAGAAAATTTTATTATCACATGAATAATAGTTTGAAATACTAATATTTTAATATGTGTACAATACTCAACATGCAATGTCTTTGATTCTATTACAAACAAAAAAAATTTCAATAGCTCCAGGGAAAATGGCATAAGTGCAACACACAATGGAAATAATTACAAAGTCATTGTGGTGTTTCAATATGTACTTTTGTGTCCAAGAAAACACTAGCAACTTCAAATTGCAATGAATCATCATGTTCCCATTGAGGGAGAATGATCACTTGTGGTGCTATAGATTTTCATCACAAATATCAAATGAAAAAATTGAATGATATTTCTCTCAAATGAAGACATGACGGATTGTATGACATGAGTCATAATATGGGTCCTAACACTACATACCAAATATTAGATTTACAATAACTAAAACAAAAGAAGATTTCCATTTGAAACATAGAAAGAAAACAAAACTTTTAAAATCAACCATGATGTATGTTCACTTTTGTACAACATGGCAAAATGCAAAGAGATGTTTAGATTCATTACATGTACTGCAATGCATTATAAAAACTATCTAAAAAATTCTAATACATTTTGTACTTTATTGGAACTCCAAAAAAAAAATTCAAGTCACCCCACAACTTTAACATCCATTCATGGAACTCTCTATCTAAAAGCATCCCAAAGAGCTACCCTTCCCTTATATTTTTCATATTTAGTTAGTGTTTTATCTTAGTCTCCAGTACCATCGACAAACTTACTCATAGTCAAACCATGAGCCCTTGTTGATGTCGCACTTACATATATTTTGGGATGTCTCCAACAATATGATTACATTTTTTTAAATGCCTCAGACAACATAGTTGTCATCTCTAGCATTTTGTCATTTTTAAACTGACATCCACGAGTTTTCTACAACATCTACTAGAATTTTGCCACCCATGGCCTCCATGTCTCTTATGCAGTTTTGTTTGCAAAAACATGCCTTGTTTTTGTCCAACAAAAAAAATGCGGGTTTCTTCTAGTGCCCACCTCTCCCTTTACCAGGTCCAATATACCCAATGGCCATTTATTTTAGCCTGGACATAGATTGATCAGTGAAGCTTGCTAAAGCTTGAAATTTTGAATAATTTTTTTTATTCTAGGGCTAGCTAAAATCTAGAACTCCACCATTTACATTTCGAAGAGATTATTGTATATTCAAGCCATAAATTGTTGGGAAAATGCTTTACATGAGACTTTTCTTGAAGCTAATTCCCTATTGGAATTTTTGGTATATATTCCCCAATTTGAATGTTATAAAATTTTCTAAACATGTAGCCAAATTTGTCACAGAATGAAAGCAAACAATTTTAAGCAAAAAAGTGAAATAAACTTGTGTAGAAGCCTCCCCACATAATAGCTACCCAAAATTTGCATGCTTCAATACTAAACATTTTTTCAACTTTAAACACTATAATCTTGCAATTTTTGTAGTCGAAACCTCCCATTTTCTTACTACAATATAATGAAGTATTTTACCACTAGATCTTACAATAAGATGCAACAAAATTTCATTTGTCACTTAGGGTGGTCCTTTGCCATAAAAACAAACCATTTAGAGTTGTTTTTCTAATGAAACATAGTCAAAGGATTTTAAAGGTTAAAGAGTGGGGATTAAGTCCCTCGACCTTGGAGCACACATTCCATGTCTCGGATTTTGTTTTCATCCACAATCTAGCAATTTCATCCAAGATTTTTTTTTGTTAATTTGAAGTTTTCTGGAGAAAAACCTCATGATTTGTTGCCATTATTTCGCCATGTTGTTTTTACCTGGTGCAATCTGTCACGAAAAAGCCAAAAAAAACCCTACTCCAGATCAGATCGCTTTCTGCGCTGCCTAACTTAAAACAAATGAAAAAAACAAACCTGGAGTGGACACCAAGCCTTCCGCTTCAAGCTTCGAGAACCTCCTCGTCAGCGCTGCCTGGCTGCCCAGCCATTTGCACCCTTTCAGTTGACCCCCACCAACAGTTCCGTACCCCGAAACCGTGCAACCGAAATCAACCCCTTCCTTCAAAATTATCTTTACGGCTCAAAGTTGACTCCACTTTCCGCCGGGATTCCAATCTATCATGCAGTACGTTTGGGAAAGCAAGTGGATGGATGGATGGATGGATATTGGGTGGGTGGGTGGATGGATGGATATTGGATGCATGGAACTAGTAGTATCGGATGGATGGATGGATATTACTGAGTGAACAGAAGGGCTGCCCCCCTCACTCACTCCTCCCCGAGGGAAAACGCTGAGATTTTTTTTTATCTGCCATGCGTGATAAAATCTGCAAACTTTTATTTTTATTTTTATTTTTTCTTCTTGAAACATGGACAAATCTGCAAATTTTGGATTCACAAATGGAATCAGTGGCTCCATATGAGCTAGGAGTGGTATTTATGAAAAATAATTTAATCAAACCCCAAATAGGGGGTCTTTTCTTTTACTTGCAAACTGGAATGACTTAGGGGGGACGGGCCAGGGGGCCAGTTCTTTCCGTCCATCATATGGAGACTTCCTTGGGTTGTAATTCTATGCACCCTCTCTTGTAAATGAAAATGCTCTCCTTGAAGGTCAGGTTTTGCATAAAGTAAGTCATTTCTACCAAAAAGAAGGCGCCATGTGCCATCTTGTCATTAGTTTAAGATGACATGGATCTTTAAAAAGATGACATGCAAATTCAATCTTCGCACTTCTTTGTCAACTTTGACCCTGATCCACTTGTTTAGTGCCAAATCACAAATGGTCTTGTCACACCTCGAGTGCAAAATCTACAAATTTATTGTCCATGCATTTCAAGAGAGAAATTATTATTATTATTTCACCTTGAGAAGAAATGGAAAAAAAATTAGAGATGTATTCTATAGAGGTTAATTTTGAATCCTATAAACCCCCTCCGGAATATGTCCCATTCGAAAGGCAAACAAATTTTTTCCTGTAATCTCTTCCTTGATGCATGAAATCTTCATAATCAATGATTATAAGTTTAAAAATCATCGATCACATATTTTATCCATTCCTAGGCACATGTTTACATTGGGCAATCTCCTCATTGTCAAGAATTTTGAAAAAAAGAAAAGAAGAGCATTCCTTGTTGGGTTTTGCCTATGTTTATTTGTCATAACTTTCGGGTCTTTGATTGATTCCACCTATGAATTCAAAATTCCCAAATTTTATCATCGAGTGTAAATTAAAAGATGTGTGCATATTAGAGTTAATTGTAAAGTGCATGCAACAAGGGACTAATTGCTCAAGTTTGAAAAAAATCCAAGACAAAACTCCTTGAAGCATCCAAACTTAGTACAATGGAATTTGGTGATGTGTATTTTTGGTACTATTCTTAGGTAAACCTTCCTCTGACACTCTCTCTACAAAAAAAAGTTCACTTTACGATTAACTCTTAACTTATACAGAATATATTGTAATAAAAATTCCACAATGACAGATGTGGTCTACAATAGCCTTCCGTCCAACCATGACTGACCGATATTTCATTTTTATTAACCTTTGAACGCTAGGCTTGTGACTATGGAAATGAGGCATTTTGGAACCATGTGACATCATCCACTTTTAAAAAATCAAAAATAATCATTGGGAGTCAAACTACTGTAGAAGATCTCCCCTTTCCACCCCTAATTCCGAGGATGAATAGTTGCAACTGGCTCTGTCCTACAGAGGAGAATTCCTTGACGTTCATCGGACAAAAAACGTCTGCAGCGTCGTTTAGGGGTTAAAAATAAATCTCCCTTTCCGTTCCGTGAAGGACCGATCCCTGCATCCACGGAGATCCGGACTGGCGCCCCGTGCAGGACAACAGTACAATCCAACAGCGGAGGTTGACGATTGGTGGAGGGAGTTTGCCAATCACGGGCTCATGACGGGACGGGCGTCAGCTGGAGGAAGGGCCACCCGCGCTGAAGACTTGTGAGAATGTGAGGTCGCCGCCGTAGCAGCAGCAAGCGCAGAATACGGAATCAATTAATAACGTACGCCTCATTTTGTAATTACGGACTTACGGTATACCGCCCAAGCTAAGCCATCGTCGTGGAAGTTGTGCGCGAAAGTTCTTCGTACCTTCCTCTCTGCAGTTACTTGATGTCACTGGGCGTCAGTGTTTCGTGGACTGTTTTCATTTATTAAAAAAGAAAAAGAAAAAGAAACTGAGGTTGACTGCTTTCGAGGAGACCCCCGCTGACGGTACTTACAAAACTAAATACAGTACAGATAAGATTGGGACCGGTCTGACACATTGGGTAAGAGAGTTTATTGCATTAACCCTTGAACGCTGGGCTGGTGACCGTGGAAATCAGCCAGTTTGGAATGTAGGATGTTAAAGCGTGCATACCAACTAGGCTCCGCAGGGGCATTTTGTGTTTTATCGGGGGATAAAAGTAAAAATTGCCCCCTATTTTGAGCCTTGTCTAGGGTACCTTGTAGACCTCTCCTAGCTAATTTGGTGTCTGTGATTGCAAATATGAATTCAGAATTTGCAAAAAAAATAATGCGCAAAAAATAAAAAGTTCTTGCTTTTCCCCAAGGTAAATCTGCCCTTGTGGGGTCCAGTAGGTATGCATGATTTAACCTCCTCCTTTTGGAACCGTGTGACATCATCCACTTTAGAAAAACCAAAAATATTCATTGGGAGTCAAACTACTATAGGAGATCTTCCCTTTCCACCCCTAATTATGAGGATGAATAGTTGCAATTTTGTCCTACACAAGAGAATTCCTTGTCATTCATCGGACAATAATCATCTGCCACGTCGTTCAAGGGTTAAAGTAGACCAACCTATTACCACCCTAATTCGTAATCTAAGTATGTTAGGACCGACTCCAGGAGAGGCACATATTTTTCAGATGTGTGCGCATGTTTCATGAATCAAACACAAATGGAATTATAATTTTTCAAGAAAAATTGTAATTTCTACAAATTTTTAAAGTAGTTTGCCTTAAATTACAAAACCGCCGCTAGACTAGAGTCATAAATGTCCTATCCTAAACCTACAACCGCCATTACATTTACCTATTAACATTGGAGTAGCCACCAATCAAAGGCTGACATATTACCCAAGTTGAAATTAATGCACTAAAAGTGTCAGAATAGAGAATGGATTTGGGAGAGTTTTATCGTGGAGATGGGGCCAAAACTAGAGTGGTGGTTATAGGAAGCTGGCAGAAATGGGATGGTCTACCTTAGGGAGGGGCATGATCCTTATATGTACAGTAGTTCATATTGTTAAGTCGGGACCAACAATCAATGTGGTCTGACAAAATTTTATTGAATTAGAGAGGATTGAATTAGGGAGGTTCTACTGTATATTCCACATTTTCTAGAGATGCTCAAAATATACAGTAAGTTAGCTCCTCAAATTCTGTTTCATTTGTGTCAAAAAGAAAAAGAAATATAGTTTCTGCCTCTAGGTGTTAACTTAGTTTTCGAGCAAACTTGAAAGATGGGGAGTAAGGCATACGACCCATTTCCAACCACTTAAACAAATACACCTATATGGAGTGTGGGTTTCTTGAGTGGGGAAATTTTTCCATATACAAAAATAGAGTTTGGAAGGATTCCATAATTTTTCAAAATATAATAACTGTGAATTTTTTAGCTCAAGATTCTATTTTATCCATATTGGTTATATAGGCCTTCCTATTTCCAAAGAAGGGCTAGTTGCAATATTGAGAGTCTTGTAGCCAATAGTAATGTGCCACAACTACATGGAGAATTGTGCCATAGTCAATCATTGCTCACCTAGCTTGAACTTGTGTTGGGCATTGGCATGTGAGGTATGGTTGATCTACCTCTTGCACATATTCAAGCATTTCATCACAAAGTTT
Source organism: Straminergon stramineum (assembly GCA_963920665.1). Taxonomy (NCBI): domain Eukaryota; kingdom Viridiplantae; phylum Streptophyta; class Bryopsida; order Hypnales; family Calliergonaceae; genus Straminergon; species Straminergon stramineum. Next base: position 22,123,531 of record OY987266.1, read on the forward strand.
AGAAGTTGCGGTTTGTCAACAATTATCATGTGGTTATCATTGTTTCATGGGTTCGCACATTAATATACAATTTAACAGATCATTACAATGCATTACTTTACAATTTGTCACACCATTACGATGCATTACTTGCAATTGAAAGTAATGCATCGTAATGATGCAATAAATTGTATATGAACATGTGAACCCATGATAACCACATGATAATTGTTGACAAACTGCAAGTTCTAAACTTTGTGATGTTTAGAGTATATATTTTTTGAAAGGCAAATAAAGTGTGCATTCAAACAATTTTTGGGGTTGTTAATTGATTTCTAAACCACCAAAATCAATCAGTAGGAGAGCTTAGATCCTTAAATTGGGCCATAAATTAGGCCCCAAATACTTTACAATGAAAGTCAACCCAATTTTCTTATACATTTGTGAGTGTTTATTCACCCACCTATGGTAAACAACTTTCACAACATGTTTTTATTTTGTTTGAAATTATTTCCTAACGGGTGTTTAAACATTGTCCATTGAGCCTTTCAAGCAATGGACTCTTTCCTAAAATTCTAAATTCAAAAAAAGTCATTGGAAACGAACATATTCACAAAGATTAGTCTGAAACAATATAAAGTTTTTTTACTAAAATTGTATTAATTGACCTACTTTGAAAATTAGTAAAATTTAAATTATTTAGTAATTTACCTCATTTTGGGAGTTATTTTGCACGTTGTTGTATAGATCATTGAGTTCTCCTTCATTTGTCATTTTATGCTTGCAGCTTGAAGAGTGAATTTTAATTACAAATTGGTGAAGTATGGCTCTAGGAGATTTTTTCTTTCCTTTCTCACTATTTAAACTTCATTTATTCTATTCTACAAGTTGACTTGAAAAGATATGATTTTTTATAAGATTTTCACTAATTCAAGGCAACTTTCTAATCTATCCTATTTTCAATGGTTCTAATTGCTTCTCTAAGATTTCTTTGATTTCTATCTAATTTCTATCTAATTTCAAATTTTTACACTCCTTCATTCTATCATTCAACTTTGAGTTTGTGACCTCTAATCTTTCTTTGGTACAATTGCTACAAATTATAGGAAAGAAAGAATGGTGAGATTAGTGTTTAATGCTACTTCTTTCCATACTATGATGATTTTCCCTCAATTTATTTCTATGGCTAAACTATTCTAATTCTATTCTAACTTATTTTGTTTTTGTTTTTGTCTTTGTCTTTGCACCTCCTTATTCCTCCTCTCTTCTATTTTTCTTAGGTTTAGTCTACCTTTCCTCTCTACCCTAGTTTAAAATAAAAATAAAAAACTCCAAATCAATTTTTTGGAGTGGAGAGGTGATTAATTCCTCCCTTGCCTTCTTGCTGCGAACTGTTGCCCTGCAATTGGGGGCCTCCAACTGGCTGGGGGGCTTTTGTTAGGGACTTCCCCACACGTCGGGGATTCCCTAAGCGGCCGGAGGCTCTGACGCTATTGGGGCTCCCCCTTGTTGGCCAGGGCTCTACTCTAGCGTTTGATGGGGCTTCTGGGTACAGGGCTCCTGCTTTTGTTTTGTTTTTGTTCAACTTTGTTAAGGAAAACTTCTATGAAAATTAGTCCCCCTACCTTCCCATAGAACTAAAGAATTTGTGAGAAAGAGAATGTGATAAGATTTGTTTTGGATACTAACTTGGTGAACTTTCTAACAATCTTGTTTTTGAGGAATTTTTCTAAGACTCTAAAGTTCAAAGCTTCGCTGTGGTTGGAAATTTTTAGCAAACTACTATAGAACTTCTAAACTTTGAAGTCAAAGCTCCGTTGTATTCTACAAAACCCACTAAATTTCTATCAAATTCTAGAAATCAAAGTTCAAAGCTTTGTTGTGGAATGGTAAGCACGGAAAATAACACCAAGATTTTGACAAGAGAAAATTAAAGGAGGATGAATCAAAGTGTTAGTATAAAAATTACTACAAAAATCATAAACATAACAAGCTAAAGGTTTTCCCTAAGCGACAACGCTAGTCACAAGGGAAGAATCCTCTAGAGTTTGTGCACAATACTCAAGTCCTAAACAAGGACTTGGAGGAACAACAGATCTACTAAAGTAAGAGTTAGTACAACAAAATACTACCAAATTTCTGTCCAAAACTTGAAAAAACAATAGAAGGACAAAAAATAAGACTTGAAGGGACCTCAATGTCCTTCAAGGCTCACAAAATAGAAACAAAAGGAGCTTGAAATGCTCAAAAAACACCATGTTTACAACTTTGGCTCAAAAATAGCCAAAAATCCACGTTTAATCGACCAACGTGTTTACAAAGCCAAAATAATGGCTAGAAGGGGTGATTTGAGAGAAGAATTAGTGTCCTTTTATAGTCTTTCAAGGTTACCCACCTCCTCTTATTTCAACATGGTAAACTTATCAATTAGGATTTTCATCCAAATTTACCAATTTTGACTTTTTATGGTGGTTCATTTTCTAACTTTTGGAGATTAACTCCAAATCACAAACAGATTGCACTATTGGCTTTAGAAAGCCATTTTTTTCGGTTGAAAGAGCCTCCAACCCCTTTTTCTAACTTCCAAATTTTGACGAAACCTAATGCCAACTTAACACTAAAAAGGGTTAAAAATCCAATTTTGGGAGTTTGATTTTTTCGAAAAAATTAATTAGCCGAGGCTCTTAAGTAGGTGTAGGGGAGTAATAAAAGACCTATCTTTGACCTCATTCCGCTTTTGCATGCTCCCGATCCATTGCTCAACTCCACCGTAATCTTTAAATTTTGTTAATTGTTGAGGAATCTTACAAGTTCGGGTTTTTTTGACTATTAGAATGTCTTGAAACTTGTTGGAGCGTCTTATGAACATAAAAGAAGCTATCCTAATTTTTAGTGAGATTTTACCACCACCTGGGGAATTTCTAGGAATTTTTCATCGCGGGTTTGGGCAATTGACCGTCCGGAAAGGCATCTTCTGACTATTAGAAAATTCTGAAACTTTTTGTGGAACCTCCCATGTAATCCCACAACACATGTATAGGCTCATATTTTTATTCTACACATCGGCCTAGGGGGAACAAAATCCACCCCCTTATTTAATTATCGATGGCCAAGGAATCTTCCACACCGGAGGGAATCTTGGCAAACCGACTTCGCCATTGTTTCCCGGGCATGGTTTCAACCTTGAGTCACCCTCCTCAGACTAAAGATTCCTCCACGGTCCCATCTTGGTATTTTTGATATCTGCAAGTCAATAATTGGGGTTCCGTTATTTCGTCAATGAAATGGGAAATTAGAACCTATCTCCGAGAATTGACCTATGTGCCTTACTAGGGTTCCCTCAACCAATACTAGCCAAGCAATGTCCTTTCTATATGGGGTTTTGAGCCTAACATGCTCATAACTTGTAATTATCACAATTGATTGGGTTCTAACCTATTTACAAGTGGGATTTGGATTTAATTAGTAAAAAATCTCAAAATATGACCAAATACTATATTGGCATGTAACACACCTATTTTGGTTTTACACTCTTTTGGGATTTTTTTGTACTATTTTCTACACTTATTTTTGAAAAAAAAAAAAAAAAAGTGAGTCCCTGGTGATGAAATAGGAGCTTATAATATCATAGGGGCGCTTATGTGGTGGTGTTTTGGCACCAAAAAATTAGGCCCAAGTACTAAAAATTGTGTGGCTATATATCTTCCACATAATTTTCACTTCAACTTTATATAAGTTGGCCTTATGTGGAACAACTTGTAATTGGGCCTAGCCCTAAATAAAAATTCACCTTCATAGTTTTGGAAAGTAAGTGTATTTAATTGTTAATTGTATATGAAATCCACCCCTTTGAATTCTTTTCTTTATTGTACAACCTCTATTTTGGGGAGCCTAGGATTGATTTTGGGTATAAGTATTTTCAAAACTTTGAAAATTCATTGCTTATTCATTTTGTGTCCAAAAAATTCATACTAAGAAACCTAAAATCTTCCTTTGACAAAAAACAATGACCACCAAAACATGTTTTAGTTCAATAATAGGAACTAATATCAAATACCTTATTTGACAATTCCAAATAATGCCCAACTTTAGTTTTAAAATTTTGAGGTGGGAATGACATAGGGATTTAAATAGACAATCAAATTTTTTCAAGATGACTTAGTGAATAGAGACAGAGTCATTTGGTGAGGCAACTTTTTGAAGTTGTCTTGCTTCAAAATTCATGTCTCTATGAAACCTTATCTACTTAGGGCATGTAAGATCCATATCATTTTCTCATTCATTTTGTTTCTTATCCTGAAATTTTAAGAGGGTGTACTCTAAGTTATCTAAAGGATCCTGTGGTAAGATTTACTACTGAATAACTATACGTGAAGTTTTTAGCCTTGCTTTGGATTTGAGTACTTTGAAGCAATTTGGAGCCTAAAAACATCAAATTCATTTACAGGTTAAGATCAAGGGATTACTCAAAGTATCATTTTCTTACAATTCGAGAATAAAATTTTTTCTTTGTTTTAGGTTTATGATTGCAAAGATTTTTTCTTAAATTAATCCCTAAAGGACCAAATGGCATTTTTTGGCAATATAGCAATTTGGGGCAGCTCACTACAGATGGAATTTTTATTTTTTTTATTTTAAATTTTCAGAAAACATGTGCCCAAGGAGTAGCTTTAAGGCCCAATAATTTTCATAACATTTGAATACATGATTGAAAAGTTATTGTATGATATGTAGTTTTCATTGCTTGGCAGGTAGCTTGGGCAGCAAAAAAAACTTCTTTAAAAATTATTTTTTTTAAAATAAAAAATGGAAATTGATTTTCTCTCTCTCTCTCTCTCTCTCTCTCTATATATATATATATATATATATATATATATATATATATATATATGGAATGCTTTGAATCATTTCATTTTTATTTATGAGATGAAAGTTATGAAGAGTTTTAGTTATGGGTAGTTTGTAGGTAGTTATGGAATCTCCACTCTAAAATAAACTTTGAAGACCTTTATTTAACACAATTTTCATTATTTTTGGAAAAAAATAAAAATTTTAGGTGTAGATTGTTTATTACAACATTACAACCATTGGGATTCTCATTTTTCAATTCTATAAATAAATTGTTAACACTTTAGTATATTGAATCATTCTCTACTTCTTTCTACTTACTAATTTTTTCCTATATGTTGTATAATTCCAAATAATCTAAATTTTTTCAAGAATGTAGACAACTTGAATTGAAGAATGAATCCAAAGAGTTACAACCATTTCAGACATTTTTTCATAATGATCTGACCTCGTGAAGTGTGGCTACCCGAGTTTTTGCAAGGCTCAAGAAAGGCTTTTTGTCAATTTAAACGCTAATATCTTGCAATCTATACAGTGAAAATTTCTGAAATTTTTTCTGCATCTTTTCGACCCAGTGTACTACGAGATCCTATGGTTGCATGTGTCCATAAATGTATTTTTAAAAAAAATTGATACTTGTACTAGAAATGGCAGTTTAGGTGCGTTTTGAGTGAAAATATAGTCAAATACATTTTAGGGGTTGATATCTTAGTCTAGCATAATGGGAATTGCAAAACACTTGATCCCATTCATTCAAAACACATGTAAGCCTAGTTTCAGTTCAGTCCAGTGACTCCGTCATGTGAAAAAAGCCATTTTCATGAAACACTTTTAGATGGTTCATATAGCCCAGCTTGTCAGTCACCTCAGGAAAGAGCATTGATATGGTAGAACCTCCCATGACCAGCCAAGACCCATGGTCAATACGTAGGTAATGGGAAATTCAACAGAGAGATGACCAATAAGTAACCATTAGTTTTTTGGTTTCCCACCATCTTCCAGCCATCACTGTTATGACACATGTGCTTCATTTTGAGAGCCAACTTAGTCTTTAGATGAGCAATGATGGAAGAATCTATGTATTGGGGATGGGAGCAGGTCAACTTTTGGCTTCTAAAATTCATAACAATTTGAATTCCAGGAAAGAAATTATAAAAATTTGACAATGCCCATCATTTCTATCTCTCTACATGGCAAAAATTTAACAATGCCTTCTACTACTCCAGATCATGCAAAAAATGCTTAAGTGGCTGGTAATGGGCGGTTCTACTATATGTCAAAAGAGGGAAAACTGGAAAAGGAAAGAGTCTGCTTTGATTGGCATCCTTTGATTGGCACCAAGGATTATGTGCTTGTACTTGTAAGGTAGGAGGTCCATAAAGTGCCCATTTATAGTAAGAGATGGAAATTAATTTGGGGAAGTTGGACTTCTTGAATTATTTTTTCAGTAAGTTTTTCCTTGAAAGACAAATGGAATTGGCATCTAACCCAAGTTGTTTCTTATTTGGGGGATTTTCGTGGAATTAGTTATGAATTTTTGAAGTTGACTGTAGTTGCTTGCAGTTGACTACACTTGACTACAGATTTTTAAAGCTTGATGGGAAAAATGACTTTTGTAAGTGGCAAAGTATTGAATCAAGATGAATTCTTAGGCCAGGTTTAGTCTAGTAGGTTGATGTGTCTCAAAAATAAAATAAAGTAAAGAGTAAAAGCAGAATTTAGTATGATTTTTTAACCACAAATTTTCCAAGCAAAGGAAAGGTTGTATTGACTTTGATCTTTAATGCTTTTAATACAATATTCAAACACCACTTCTGTACTTCTTTTAGTTTGAACTACAATATATCCATGTGTGATTGAAAAGTCAAACAACTTGCCCTACTTTAGTTTGTCTAGTGTTTATTAAAGTAAAAATGAAACAATAGGGATGTGTTGGGACTTTTAAAATCTGATTGGGAAATCTAAATCCTATCGTGAAGCTTGTTCAAGTGAAACAATAACTATTAGGCTTGCTACAAAATAATCTGAATTAAAAATCACAAATCATGGATAAAAAGAATTTCCTCCAACATGTCTAATTACACAATTTATCACTCCACTCTTAAGGGCCATAAGGGTTAGAAACACCCAAATCAATCTTTTCTACTTGTTAGCTTTGTTGCAATCAAGATTTCCACTCTCAATTCTTCATTAGTCTTTGCTTTTCCTTCTTCCCTCTAGCTTAATTCCAATTCGGGCTTTGCTCCCATTTCTGGCTCCAATCTTCAACTCAAGAGTCACATGACCAATAACCTTTCATCACGTTTATAGTATTCCTATTCAATTTCTTATTGGATTGAATCTTATGTGAGATAAACTAGCCTACCACAAGCAAATTGATTGGTTTGCCATGTTGACTCTTTTGAAAATTATTTTTTTTTCTATAGAAAGACAAACATGAGAAATGAAGAGAGCATTTGAAATTTCATTTTTTTGACCAAGTATGAATTTATTAAGAATTTTTGAAGTATGTAGCCCAAATGGTTCAAAACAATTTGTAGACTACCTCAAAACCATCAGAAAGAGTGCTCATAATGGTAGTTAGATCACCTAAAGCAGTCACAATATTTTCTAATATGGTTGCAACATTTTTTAAATATGGACATGACATGATGGAATCAAAAAGTTAGAGCATCGCCATCCATTCACATCAAAGTTGGCTAGCCTGATCTAGGGTGCGGCCGGTCTCCAACAAATACCCCACTAGAGACCCATCCAGGTACGAAAAGAGACCGGTCACTCCAAAAATCTCTCACCAAACAATAGGACACGATCCCTGCCATGCTTGTTATTTGGTTGCTTGATCCTATCAGTTTGTTAATTTGTGGGCCACAACACATCATATTTTTCATTATTTTGATCAATTGGTATGTTGATTGGCTCCTTGGTCTAACAAGTCATTATAGCTTTGAGATTGATTTGTTTTGGCATGGCTTGAGGGTGTGGATGATTGGGGGACAAAAGTAACCCAAGAGTTGCCGGGCTCGGGCCACCCTTTTTCCCCAACACTATTTGGGGGGAATGGGTGGTAGTGCTCTTAGTTTGTATAATGACTTTAGACTAGAAAGGTAGAAGTTCCTAAATCAGTCTCTAATTACTTCATCACCATCATACAAAGCATTGATTTGGGCCATTACCCCCCCCCTAATGAAATCCTAACTTCATTAATTAGAAAATTTCCCATGGATTGATAGAAAATTGTAATGGGTAGTTTTGTAGATGTTTACATTAGAGAGTTGGGTTGTCATAGGCTGATTTACCTTACTTCATTTCCAAAATTCTACTACTTGGCAATTTTGAATTTCCTCATATACATTAATTTTACCACTCAACATTTAATTCACTTTCAATTAATGCTCTCTCAATCTAATCCTACACTCCAACTAGTTCTTCCATTACTCCTCAACTTGGTACAATCATCTTCCATTACTCATAGCTTAAATATGCAACTCATTTGCAAAATGCCAAAAACAAAATCCCATATCAAGAATGAATTATTATTAAGACTATGACATGCACATGCACTTAACATCCTATTTGGTAAGTCACAATTTTCACAAATTGTATTCTTATTTGGTTCAACATTGCATACTACATAATAATAATTCCAAATTGTATACTCAACAAATTTTAAAATTTTCACTCTTTAGGACAACAACTACTTTCTAATTAATTTATCTTTTAATTAACCACAAATAGATTCAACATGAAATTAGACAAAGTAACTCACAAGCAACATTCAGACATTAAACATTCTAATTCAAGAATATAGCAACTACACTTTACAAGCCTCTACTAAGATGGCATCCCAACTGATATTATTTAACCCCTAAAGGACCAATTGTCCCTTTAGGGGACAACTTGGATTTTGAGTATGTACCTATGGTCTCAATTTTTGTTATAATTTTTTGAAACTTTTGTAGAAGATAGAAAAACTGATTATATCTATGGGAATATAATTTTTTTTGAATTTGATGCTCAGTAACATACTTGTTTTTTTCATTTTAAATGCAAACATCTTGCAATCTGTGGTCAAATTTTCTGAAATTTATTTCACACATTCTTGTACTAGTTAGGTGTAAGATTCTATGGTTAGATGGGCACAAAAAATAATTTTCAATTTTTTTACTCATTGCAATAGAAATGGTAGTTTTGAGTGTTTTTTTGACTAAATAAGGCCTTTGTCTTTTAGAGGTTAACCAAAACAATGAAATCCAAATCAACAATCAAGAAAATTTCAGATGCAAAAAAATAATCAAAGATACATAGCACACACTCACCAACTCTTAAATCAAACATTCATCATACAATGAGGAAACTTGTACATTTTCATAATTCAACAACTACTCAACTTCTCACAATTTCAACTATGTACATAATTTCAAACATAAATGCATTCACAATTCAAACAAATCATTCATATCAAAAGTGCACTTACTTACAAATTTGGTTATCAATTTTCTATTCCAACAAGAAATAAAAATACAACCACCTTAGATTGAATTCGCACACTTTCTAATGGCAATAGGTGAAAAATACTCTTCCTATTTGTTTCCTTTATATTTCGATTGGAAGTGACTATAGAATTGTTTCAATTTCACCAAAATTTCAACTACCTTATTACTTGGCCTTTAGTTTATTTCATATTTATTTATTTCTTATTTTTATTTTATTTTATCTCTTTTCATATTATAATTACATGCCTTATACTTAGGTCAAAAACTCTCATTTATTTACAATTTGTCTTTTCTTTCTAAGTTGGAATTTCTGCTTATATAATTTGTAAGTCTACAAGGAATGACAAGATGCTAGAGTGGATGAAAGAAATTTTAGTATTTTAAAACACTAAAGGATGGAATACTGTACCAAAATCTAATATTTTTTCAATAATTTAGAATTGAGGCAATTTTTTGGAAATAACTAACATATTCTGAAATCTTTGTTTGTATTAGTCTCTTCAAACTATGAAGCCCACAAGGGTTCAACAATTCTTCTCCATCTTCAAGTTTTTAAATTGCATCAAAAGTTGTTTTCTCTCACAATCTCACTTGCACTTATTAAGTTTTAATTACTAAATTCTATTATGTAATCTTGATATATGGTATAAAACTTAAACCATTACCCAAACTCTACACTCATTTAATTCATTACACGATCTTGTATTACTATATTTTTTCGACATTCACACTAATTTATATTATATTACCACTTACAATAATAAATAAATGATTTAAAGACTTTCTTACTTACCTAGATAAAGTTTACAAGACAATTGAACCTCAACATAGATATGAAGTTTGCACTCTAGTGTCGAAAAAAAATCCTCAAGCAATGTTTTATCCAAATAACTTTTTGTTCAAAGCTATGTTTGAACTTTACCAAAACAACCTTCATTTATGTTCAATTTGATGAAACTGAGGTCAATATTGTATAAGATATAATGAAAAAGAAGCTAAACATTACAAAAGGAATATAACTGCTAAAAGCTTAATTTTTTGTTCCACAATTGGCTAATTTTTAAACGCTCAGTTAGCTCCAAATTTGTACTAGCAACTCTACAATTTTCCTTTCCTCTATGTCAAACTTTGGCAACCCGTCTTGACTGGAAAAAGTCTCCAAAACCAGACTGCAGTCACTCCTTGTGGGTCAAAACAAGCTAAATTTTTAAGAATTTGTTAACTTAAATCCCTTCCTCGAATTTGAATTCTACAGTAGTAGAAGTTAGGGAGGATTTTCTTTGTATTCATTTGAAGAATCACATTAACCAGTAAAAGTATTCCAATTTTTTTTTTAATCTCATAAAACACAATCCTCCATCAAAATAATTGTCAACGCATCATTTCTGTAGCTTACGAGGATTAGAAAGGAAGAGAGAAAACAAGAGAACAAGTGAACTCCAACCGGTCAAAATGATTGACGTGCATGAAGAGCCTTTTCATTTAAGGGTCCCACTAGTAACTCTGAGGAGTCAGGACGGAATAATTTATACCGTGGCCGCTCAATAGAGCATTCGAAAGGCCAAAAGTGCAAAGGTGCTGTTGCAGAGTAAGGTACGGGCAAGGGGTCCACCGCCGGTGGGGGTCAGCCGAACCCACCGGCCCCGGAGCTTAGCTTTACATATATTGCCTCCCAGCTCCTTTGCCAAAACGTCACTCGTCTTCTTCTTCAGGAACTGAGCGGCGATCGTCCCTGCCGTTGACAAGCAGCAAGATGGGGCACTTGCATTGCCAGGACCTTCCGGTTCTGTAAGAGACTGCGGGCCTGGTTATCCAGGGCCTCGGCTTCGAGTGAATTCCAAGTTTGCTTCTGAAATTCGGAGTACTCGCCTTAATAAAATCACTGGACATACCGCTGCATGTGAGTTTCGATCGGTTGATCGAGAGCGAGAGGCTGTGGAGGGAGTAGGATTGGAGATTCACACTTGAGGTGCTAACAAAATCGAATTTCGTTGCTTGGGAGTGAAGTAATTTTCTTCTTTTTATCAAATTCGTTTGGAGGCGTTTGTAGTAGAGGCATTTTCAGAGGGAGAGAAGGTTTGGCGGTGGGAGGATTCCAGAGGATTTGCTTTAAATTAGCATCAGTATCATTATAATTATTCTGAGTTTGAGTGTTGTCGAGGCGGAGGGGGTTTTGCGCATTGAGAGGACGTGGGGTTGCGACCTTCGTTCGGTCTTGATGGATTCAGTAGTTCAGTGCAGGTTTAGGATCTGTTTGAGGATCAGTGGTTTGTTATTCCATTCTCCGACGCATGAGTATGAACGACAGACTGTACGTAGAGAGGATTTATAGTTGTCTCCTTGTCGTTCCACTGGAGAGGACGCTCCATTTGAGGTTCATTCGCCAGGGAGCGAGAATCTCTGGGAAAGCGCGCAGGGTTAAGGATTTATTCTCGAGTTTTTTTACTCGGTCGGAAAGATCGACTTTCATTGCTTGTGAGCGAAGCAATTCTATTGTTCTTTCCAATTTTTGGTGACGACATTATGTTGATAGTTGATTCGTGTACTGAGGGAGGGATGTAACGTTCAGATTGAGGATTTGATCACTGAGAGAGCGCTGTAGAGACGGTTTTGCACATCTGAAGGATGTTGGATTGAAAACTTCCATTCCATCGAGACTGAAATCGGTAGTTCTGTGCAGGTTTAGGGTCTGTTCAAGATCGTCGTTTTGCCAATTTAATCTCCGACGCATGCACCTGAATGAGAACCGTAGAGATTGGTGCGTTAATTTAGTGAACGGAACGAAGGGGAGAATCAGTGCGGTCTGGGCGGCACCATGGCAGACCATCCGATTCCGGATATTTCAGGACCCGCTGCGGCTGTTGCTGCTTCGCAAGATGAAGTTCCAGCAGCCGGCGTCGACCTTGCGAATGAGAAAGCACAACAGAATATGAGCAAGGAGGAAAAGAAGGCAGAGAAGGAGAAAGTACATGTTGTGTCGTTTTACAAGCTTTTTTCATTTGCGGACCGATGGGATTACGTGCTTATGATCGTCGGCTCTCTTGGTGCAATAGGGAACGGTGCATCCATGCCGCTCATGACAATCATTTTCGGTAACCTCACCAATGCTTTCGGGGACAATCAAGGCGATCAAAGTACGCTGGTTCGCTCCGTTTCGCAGGTGCACACTTTCTTTTCTTCTTTTCTGGCTCTTTCCTTTACGCAATAGACATTTCCTTTATATACGTGGTCATGTCGCTCTTTTACCTCGAGGAAGGTAAGCTCTTAAAGTTTTACCTCGAAGTTCATTGAAATTGGTCACTTTACCACGCGCCGCATTTGCCTACTGAAGTCCGGAAGAGCTGAATCACGGTGCTTACCGTGCTTGCTGTGATACTTGAGCCTTCTTTTACATATCTTAGACATCTGCTTGAAGTTTAAATGCGAGACAAGGACGAGCCTGGGGGTGTGAGAATGTAATTTAAGATTGTCTGGCTTTTGAATTATCAGCCCAACTCATCAGTGATACATGTGAAAATGTGTGTTGAATGGACCCACGCCACTGGCATCGCACACAAAGACTCCACTTCTTGTCGATTGTACCAATGGAATAGCGAATCCATGCTTTTACAAGAGCAGTGGGACTTTCCATCACTTCATTACTTGCTACCGGTTGCACTGTCAACTCATTCCTAGAGATTTCGAACTTAGGCATTGCAATATAGCTTGCCAAAAGACGTCAAATATCCAGGGCTTGTGCTCACTTGCTCGTGGCCTGAACTTTCGAGGGAATAGTTATCTGTTGTTATCGTTTAGAAAACATGGCCTTTTCCTGTTTTCTTCGTCTATATTCTCAAAAGATGGTCTGGTCTAATGTGGATGGCTCTCATTTGCCAACAATTGAAAGCAGACCTCTGGGAGTTTTCTGATTGGTGTCGATATGCACAGGCAATCATTCACGCACCGTTTCTTCGAGAGTCTGAGCACTTAATCCTGCCTTAAGAGCTGAGATTTTGACACCGGGAGTGTTTCTTGAACATATGCAGGTAGCTGTCAAATTTGTTTACATCGGTATCGGAGCCGCAGTTGCATCATACTTGGGTGAGTTTTCTTATTTAAACTTTCCCGCTTCCGTTTGTCGAATTACCTCTGGGTTCATATGCAGATCTCATTTGGTGTGAGGGATGCTTATGTGCTCTCCCTACAATTCTCTATCGGTCTGTTATATTCTGAACTATTTGATTTGGGTGTAGAGATCTCCTGTTGGATGATAACTGGAGAGCGTCAGGCAGCTCGCATCAGGAGTATGTACCTCAAGACGATCCTGAGGCAAGATATTCCATTTTTTGACCAGGAGACTACCACAGGCGAGGTGGTTAGTCGGATGTCTGGGGATACTATTCTCATTCAAGATGCAATTGGCGAGAAGGTATTTCTTTGGACGCGAGAGTATCTAGTGTCTTGCATGCATGAATATTTATATCTGTTACCTTCGAACGAGGCTGTGAAAATATACAGTGGGTTGCAGAGGTCTTGTCAGTTGCAGGACTTTAAAAGAGTCACATCTTTATTGTTCAAATTTGCTGCGTAGTGCTCCAATTCTTCTCGAAATGTTCGTGCAGTGCTTTTAGTGGATTGGTTTCTGAAATCTTAATGATCAGCAAAAATAACGACCTTGGCTTTTTATGACAGGTCGGCAAGTTCTTGCAATTTGTGGCTATGTTTTTCGTTGGATTCGCAGTTGCATTTGCAAGAGGGTGGAAATTGACTCTAGTCATGCTCGCTACAATGCCTCTTTTGGTTATCTCAGGCAGTCTCATGGCGATGGTGATGTCCAAGGTGTCAGGCAAAGGTCAGGAAGCATATGCTGAGGCCGGCACAACCGTGGAGCAAGTGGTCAGCTCAATCCGAACAGTAAGAAACCGGAGCCCTGTGTGGTGTTTAGTTTTGGCTTTGACGAGTGTTCTGTTCTGGGTTCGTTTTCAACTGGCTTTCTCCGTCTTGACAATGCTTAAATTCTAGCTCGATCCCTCATCTACGGGTGATCAGTTGACCAGTTTTGTTGTGGTGAGTTTCTACAGGTCTTGTCATATACCGGGGAGAGAAAATCTGTAGTTGAATACGATCACTCGATAGCCAAGGCAGAGAAATTGGGGATCAAGTCAGGAATTGCTGCTGGTTTTGGTCTCGGCTTTGCACTTTTTATTATGTTCGCTAGCTATGCGCTGGCGATGTGGTACGGTTCCGTGCTTGTGATTAATGACGGCTTACCTGGAGGGACCGTAATCAGTGTTGTGTTCGCTGTTCTTATTGGTGGGGGGTAAGTCGATCTTGCTCCTGCTATTGAGGTTGTTGTCGCCTGCATGTGCAGCAAAAAAGTGTTCCGTATGTTGCTTGTATTTAATCCTTTGGCTACATCGTTTTCTTTAGAAACTTTAGGTTCGAGATGTCTAACGATACCTCTGTTCATTTCTTGTGTTGTCACTAGTTCATTAGGGCAAGCTTCTCCGTGCGTTCAAGCTTTCGCATCTGGTAAAGCAGCAGCGTACAAAATGTTTGAGGTCATTAAGCGCAAGCCCTTGATTGATGTATACGACCTCAGCGGTGATATTTTGAAGAATCTTCGGGGTGACGTCGAGCTACGAAAAGTGGACTTCACCTACCCAAGTCGTCCAGATGTGCCTATCTTTAGAAACTTTAACCTCGCTATCGCTGCTGGCACTACTGTCGCATTAGTGGGAGAAAGTGGAAGGTGAGATTCTTTGTCCGTTCGCCTGGAAATTCTTGTCGTGCCTTGATAAGAATCCCGTGCCTTGATGTCCATGGTCTCAGGTTTTCAATAAAACTTTATATTCGTCCTGTGGTTTGCAGTGGCAAGTCCACAGTCGTGAGTCTTGTGGAGAGGTTTTACGATCCGGATGGTGGGCAAGTGCTAGTCGATGGTGTGGATATCAAGACCGTTCAGTTGAGGTGGCTGAGGCAGCAAATCGGTCTCGTGAGCCAGGAGCCGGTTCTGTTCGGTACCTCAATTAAAGAGAACATTGCCTACGCGAAGGATGGTGCTACAGATGCGGAGGTTGAGGCAGCAGCTGCCTTGGCAAACGCACACAGTTTCATCACCAAGATGCCCAAAGGGTACGCCACACAGGTTGGGGAGCGAGGAATTCAGCTATCAGGAGGTCAGAAGCAGCGTATTGCGATTGCGAGAGCCATCCTGAAGGATCCCAAAATTCTACTGTTGGATGAAGCAACGAGTGCATTGGATAATCAGTCTGAACATGTTGTTCAGGAGGCACTAGAGAAAACTATGGTTGGTCGCACTACCATTGTGGTTGCACATCGCCTTACTACAATCCGAAATGCCGATCTCATAGCCGTCATACAAAGAGGGGTCGTCGTGGAAAAAGGTATGGACGAGTGAATTTGGGTCCCGCCGCATTCATCATGTTGTTCCTACAGCTATCATAGCCGGTTTTAGACAGTTTTACATAACTAGTGGTCAATGTCAAGAATGTTCAAGACTTGTTCTAGAAAAGCTGTTCAGCATATCGCTAGGATTGTCTCTTACAAATACCAGTTGTGGGTGTACAGGAACACACGATGAACTTCTGTCCAATTCAGATGGAGCATATTCCCAGCTAATTCGTTTGCAGCAGATTCACAAAGAGCAGGACGATGAAATGTTGGACGGTGCGAATCTTGAGGATGAGACCGAAGTGATTAGCAGATCTCTCAGCAAAGGTTCACGTAGCAGCCGCGGTCTTAGTCTTCGCAAATCGCGAAGTGCATCTCGGAGTGCACGCGACCAGCTTGGAAAGAGTAACAGAAGCGGCGAGGCTGATGTTGAGATGGGGGAAAGGAAAAGCAGGAAGCGCGCTCAATCATCACTCTTCCGACTTGTCACATATAGCAAACCTGAATTTCACCTTTTTATTTTTGGCGGACTTGCCGCCCTCGCCAACGGGACCACATTTCCAGTCTTTGGACTTTTACTGTCAAGTATCATTTCTACTTATTTCCAACCAGATAAGAAGAAGTTGAGACACGATGCGAATTTCTGGTCTCTCATGTTTTTGGTACTAGCGATTGGCATATTCATCGTTTCCCCGATACAATTCTACTCATTTGCAGTGATAGGCCAGCGGCTTATTCGTCGCTTGCGTAGGCTAACCTTTGACAAGGTGGTGAGAAATGAAGTGGCATGGTTCGACGAGGAAGAAAATAGCAGGTGAGACGGCTTGGCATTTGATGATGGTATCTGTGAGTCATAGCCTACATAATTGCAACCTCGTCATTTTTTGATGTCAATCCATAGCCATTAAATTTGTAGTTCTTTTTATATTGCAGTGGGTCTATTGGTACTCGCCTTTCCACGGATGCGGCAGCTGTGAAGAGCATGGTGGCAGACACCCTCTCACTTGTGGTACAGAACATCGGCACTATCATCTGTGGGTTATCCATAGCTTTCAGTGCCGACTGGCGACTCTCGCTTCTGGTCCTGGCCCTTGTTCCGCTCTTAGGCTCCCAAGGGTATTTCCAGATGAAAATGATGCAGGGTTTCAGCAACGATGCCAAGGTTCGCAATTTTCATCGTTGATTGTCTCCATGTGATTTCGTGCCTGTCAGTATCGAATTTTTGGAATCCGTGTTTATCTCATGCCTCTTATGGTATGCAACCCTATTCTTATGATGTGTTCAGATAGCGTATGAGGATGCCAGTCGCGTTGCAAACGATGCAATCTCAAGTATCCGAACTGTATCGTCTTTCTGCGCTGAGGAGAAGGTGGTTAATTTGTACACTGAGAAATGCAAGAGACCTCTGAAGAGTGGAATACAGCAAGGCTACATTAGTGGAACAGGCTTGGCCTTCTCCAACTTCGTCCTTTTTGCCTGCTATGCACTTTCATTCTGGTATGGATCGAAATTGGTGCAGCAGGGTCAAACTACCTTTGGCGATGTTTTCAGGGTTTTCTTTGCCATCACCATGAGTGCAATGGGTGTCTCACAATCCGCCGGTTTGACACCTGATTTAACCAAGACCAAACTCGCCGTCAATTCTGTGTTCGAGCTGCTTGATCGAAAGTCGCTCATCGATCCTTTCGACATGTCCGGAAAGACTTTGAAGACAGTGCATGGGGACATTGAGCTCCGCAACATAAGCTTCACTTATCCGTCCAGACCTGCACTTCCCATATTCAGAGATTTGAGCCTCACTGTGCCTGCTGGCAAGGTACGTTATTTCAGAAGCCCTGCTTGTGTCAATGCTGGCCTGTGAAGAATTCGTGTGCTGTTATTGTGGGCGTCCTTCGAATGGACGTCTTGAGGTGCTTCATATTCGTCACCACTGACGTTGAGCGTTCAGGCAGATTGTCTACGTGTACTGAATTTGGCTAGTTGCTGTGTTTTTTGTATTGTGAGCAGACTGTGGCCCTTGTTGGCGAGTCGGGGTCAGGCAAGAGCACTGTGATATCCCTACTGGAGAGGTTCTACGATCTGGATGGTGGCTCCATCCTGCTTGATGGTGTTGATATTAGAGAGCTGCAAGTGCGTTGGCTTCGACAACAAATTGGGCTCGTGAGCCAGGAACCTGTCCTTTTCAACACGTCCATCAAAGCAAACATCATGTATGGAAGAGACGACGACGTGACACAATCCGAAATCGAATCTGCCGCCCAAGCGTCCAACTGCCATAAATTCATCACGGGTTTACCTGAAGGACTTGACACAACCGTGGGAGAGCGTGGTATTCAATTGTCAGGAGGTCAGAAGCAGAGAGTGGCCATAGCAAGGGCAATTGTGAAAGACCCGAGAATATTGCTACTGGACGAGGCGACAAGTGCCCTGGACGCGGAATCTGAACATGTTGTGCAGGAGGCTCTTGACCGCATCATGGTGAACCGAACCACCATTGTTGTTGCTCATCGCCTGTCCACCATTCGAAATGCCGATGTCATTGCTGTGGTGAAAAACGGGGTGATCGTTGAGCAGGGAAAGCACGACGAGTTGATGGCTCGCGAGAATGGGGCATATCATGCTCTTGTGCGTCTCTATCTCTCCTCTACGTGATACGCCTTGTAAGTTATGCTCATTGCTTTCTGAATTTTGTTCCAGGTAACAATTTTAATTGTTTCATCCTGAACCTTCAGCAGAGGTCTTCGTTTCAAGCATAGAAACGGGCATAGAAATCCCTCCTGAATAGTCGAAAGGGCTGGATAGATTGTATAATCCTAGAGTTTGGTTGACAGCAATTTTGACTACCTAGTACAGATTCTTTTGTGGCTCCATCAAAATATCCACTTGAGCAGTTTTGCTGCTTTGATCCGCTGAGCGAGTTCTTTCTGGACCCTACCGAAAGTTGCGGTCCACCCCTTGTATCTTATCTTTTCTGGATCTGGTAACAATGGCTTTGGCTCTTTTATCGTCATTCAACTTCCCATAAATCCTTTCGTTGATGAAACCTTCATTCGCAATGAGAATTAAGGGGAAATCCGCTTATCCCCAAACCCTTAATCCTGGCAGAGTTCATGAGCGTTCTAAACATGAGTGAATTCGTAACTCATTTTAGAGATGACTGAAATGACTGAGGGGCTTTGAGTATAGCTCTTGTTTTCTTGACTAGTTCTTGTAACAAGCATATTACTTGATTCACTTGGGATTATTTTTGATGATTGCCACTGTTGAAATGAATTGAAAGAAGATTTATGTAGCTTTCCTATGAAAAAAAAGATCGATAAAATTGTACAATTTTTGAGAAATGCCACCATTGACAAGATTGATGAAAGATGTTTGGTCAAGTGGTACTTTGTACCTAATTATGCTGAAATCAAAATTTTGAAATTGGAATATTCAAAAGTGTTCCAAGAACTTTGATTTTTTTCCCACAAATGCATATCTATCATAATCTTGATGTATAATTTTTTTTGGATCATTTTGAGGTGTGGATAAAAGATACAAGGATATGAAGTGACATTGATGTTGGTGTGTGAGTAAGAAAATGCGAGCATGTGAGCCTCAAGCAGATGTATAAGTAGATATCTTACAACCATTGAAGGTGCTAATAAAATAAACATCTATAATATAAGTATTTACAAAATAGTTATACTATAATCATGGAAAGTTTCTATAATATAAAAAAGTATATAGTCTTCTAAGCCCATGGGCTCACGCTCCTAGGCTCACAAAGTAGCAACCCTTGAATTGCACCAACGAATGCAATGGAAAAAAATGTCTAGAGGTTTCTTTGTTGTTCATGGACTATTAATGACGTTCGCATTTTGAATTTTTTGCAAATGTAGATGTAGAATCTACTTGGTGGTCTTGTGGTCCTTTAGGGGTTAAGGACCAAGCATTCAAATTTTAAACAATAGATGAATGCAAATACATACCAAGCTCTAAAAAATACATTTTCATCCATTGATTTTTTTGAAGATCCTTGTGTTAGTTCTTTTAACATTTGTATGATTTATGGTAGGGTGTCCTAATCTTGTGTGTCTCCAACACGTGCGAACTAGATTTGTATAAAAAAAAGTGCGTGGTATTAGGAAACCTTCAAAAATTAAAAGAATAATTGCTATGAAGCTCATGGTATAATTTCTTTCTTGATTGACATTAGAATGGAATGTGTTATATGCAAATGAAAACCTACCACTACCCTTGGAATTATATAATATTTGATAATCAAAGTTTTCAAAGATATGTGGTAAGGCGTCTTAAGATTGTGCATCTACAACTTTGAGCTAGTACTAAGGTTTTCATCTGAATTTTTTTTTCCAAATTTTTTCTATAATCTATACAATTTTGAAGCTACTTCAATATATAATTTTTGTTTTAGAGAAATGGATGATTTTATTGGATGTTATAAGCAATTGATGGATTTCAAATTCAATATTTTATGATGTTTTATGATTAACACTTGAATGGAAAGAATAAATAAATAAATAAAAATCTTCAAAAATACTTTGATGAGAGTTTAACATTTTGAACTTAAAGGTAAAAATTTCTTGTAAAAATAAAATTATTCACTCATTAAATGAATCAATTTTAGAAGGAATTCTCAATTTTTGGCTTCAAATTTTATTGAAAATATTAATCTGATAAATAGTTGATCTAATCATATGTATGTGATCTATGAATTTTATTTTACAAATATTGTTTTGGAATTCATCATAAAATTATTATTCTAAGTTGCAATTCTAATACATATTCACAATTTTGGAAATTTGGACTACCTTTAGTTCTTAAGGGGTTAAGGCATCTCCTTGATAGCAATGCTAGAAAAAGGCAAAAATTGACAATAATGGGGGAGTTGGTATAGGTTGTTGAATAACCTAGCTTTTTTGCTAATGTGGTGCCCTATGGTGTTAGGGGATTGGGCTACACCAAACATGGGATCCACTAGCAAAAGGATGTTGAATGTATTAATTAACAACAAATAAATAAAAATTGGTGTTGTCATCTCCAATTCTGTATGTTAAGATGTACTATGTGAGCTCCCAATTGGTCACTTGGGACTTATAGTTTGTTTGTTTTTTTCAAATTTCGCAATTTAGGAGTTAATTAGATGTAAAAAAGCCTAGAAAAGAGCATAGGACCGAATTATTTTGTGACATACCAAAATAGGTATTTGGTCTAAAATAGAATTTTAGGTCTAAAAACACCTTAAATGCCCACCATACATAGGTTAGAACCTCAAATGGTGGAAGTTAGAAGGTTTGGGTGATGTTGTCCTAATGTGGCCAAATCTATTAAGATAGTGATCTAGTTTAGCTAAAATTAAGTCAAGAGAAGTTTAGTGAGATCCCTAAGTACCTTTTCAAGGATAGGTCTCAGTTTCCGCATTCCATCGACACTACTTTAGAAGCTCCAATTGTTAGTATTGTAGGGGTTATGACATTAAGATGGGCTTGTGGAGGAATCTACAATCCATAGAGGGTGATCTAGGGTGAGGAGCATGCTAAGGGATCGGAAGTGAAATTCCTTCAGTAAGATTCCCTCATATGTGAAAGATTCCCTAGTTCACAAATATTTAGCGAAGAGTGGGATTTATCCCCCTCATTCCTCTATGTGCAAAGTAAAAGTATGGGCTTGCACGACCATTGTGGGATTCCATGAGAGGTCCTACAAAGAGTTTTGGAATTTTTCTCACTTATAGAAATATCCTTTCCAAATGATCAACTATCGAAACCCACATCGAGAAATTCTTAGAAATTCCCTAGAGGGCGGTTAAATCTCACAAAAAATGAGGTTAGGTTCTTTCACCCCTAAAGGACCAAGGCACATTTTGGGTAGAAATTGTCAAAAACTGCCACTTTTTAGGGCAGCAAGAAAAAAATGAATTTTTTTTTTCAAAATTCAACTGTACAAAGTTGAACTAGACTTCTTTGGGAATGTGTGGAAAAAATTTTAGAAACTTTGACCGCACGGATTGAAAGATTATAACGTTTGAAGTTAGGTGAAATTTTTTTTTCCAACTTTGCCCAACATGGCCTACAAACTTTAACTCCTTCTAGAATGAGATTCTTACACTAAATAGGGTTATTTTTTTTACATTTGCAACTTAGATCATGTAAGCTACACACCTACCAAATTTCAAAATCATAGGAAGAGTTTTGCACATGCTGCCCAAAGCTGCCCGCAAAATTCAGGGCAGTGTAACTTTTGATCTGGACACCTGATCGAAAAAAAAATTATATTTTCAGGAAGGAGATATATAGATACACATTACTTCCGAATTTCATGAACATCTAACTAAAAATGACTTCGTAGGAGCCTACCTGAGATTTCTTGTGTACGTCGAACGGACACTTGGTCTTTTAGGGGTTAATGTTAGTAACGTGCTCTGACAAGTTTTGAGACATTCTAATAGCGGGAGGTTCCCTCCAATTTAAACAACATGACAATATTTGCGAAGAGTTGACTAGCATCCTAGCTGCTCACAAAGTTGAAACAAAGTCAATGAAGGGTCTTTTCGTAAACTCTTAGACCTTCCAAACCATCTTGGCCAATCACCTTCCTCAAAAAAAGCGACCTCCAAAAGTTAAATTTTCAACCATTTTTTGACTAAAGTTGGCGTTGGGTTTCAATGGAATTTTTATGAAGGAAAAAGAGGACATCATTTAACATAGACTAAAAATGGCCTTCTAGATCCAACGGCGCAATCTTTTTGCGAATCGGAGTTAAACTCCAAAAGTTAGAAGTTGGACCAACATAGAAACTAGAAAGTCAATTCCCTAGGTGTAGGCAAAAATCTTGAGAAGATCTAGGGTTTTAGGGTTCCCATATTGGAGATGGAGTTCCTAGCTTGTAACTTAGAGAGGAGGCAAGGTGCCTGACCACCTATTAAAAAGGTGCCCTTCCCCTCTCAAAACACCCCCATTTTGTATTTGGGTCCATTAGGTCCAATTCGTATTGGAACTTTTGGTGTTTAGCCAAAAACCTTGGCGGGGCTCATGTTCTTGTTATTATTTGGTCTTTTTGTTAGTCTTCTGTAAGTTGTAGAGGTCTCGGAGTCCCTTTGCACTTTGTGTCTTCTTGTTTTGTCATTTCTAAACCTTGTATTTCCTTTGTAGTTTTTGTTTCAAGTTTTGAGCACCTAGTTCTATCAACCTTGGAGAGGGTGTTGTTGCTTTCTTCCTTTGGGTCTTGTCATGTCTTTTGGAGGTTTGTGGTTGTCCATTAGTCCCTTGTACTAACCTTGGAGCCAACCCCCACTGTACATTGGTGATGCAGTTTTAGAAGGTGTTTAGTTTGTTTTGAGTCTCATACTAACCATTGCTATACTAACATGTGTCACGGTTCTTTATGGGTGTCCTAAGTCCTTACACTAAAAGAAAATGAGGGTTTTGGGGATTGCAAAAAACAATTGGTTTTGAGTTGCATAGGACATTTTGCGATTGGTGCTAATTTGGAGCCCCTAGTTGCACTAGACAAGTTGCATGAAAGATTGTAGTTGCAAATTGTAGCAGCCTACTTGGAACTTCATCGATGAACTTTTCTGACATGGATACTTGTGTAGTATTTGCTGCCACATGAAGTCACTCACTCAATTGAAGAGTGTGCAACTTATTGCCAACTCATTTGCAACTAATGTATGACTTGTTTGCAACTCATTTGTGACTTCATTGCAACTTGTCTATGACTCATTTGCAACATGTCTAGGATTTGCAAATTTTGAAATTTTAATCTCAATGATTCATAGATTTGTAGATTTCAGATCTAACTTCTTTTTTTTAAATTTCAGAAATTATAATATTGGTATTAAATAGATTTCATTGGTTTTGAAAATTCTACAATTTCACAAGTTTTAAAAAATTTTGGATTTTCAATATTATTAGATTTCTATAGAATGTAGAATCTTCAAATTGTTGAAATCTACACACTATAGAAGTCTACAAAATGTAGAAATCTTTGAATTCTATTGATAGAATTCATTACATTAGAATACAACAACTTACATGTCTTATATGCCCAACTTAATGGTGTTCTTCAAAATTGATATGGTACAATTGATATAAGACAATGGAGAAATGACTTTGGAAACGACTAAAAAATGAATAATAAACAACTCTGATACAATTAGGAAACGACTGGGAATTGTCTAAAAAACAACTAGAAATTGACTAGGAAACAACTAGACTCATTTTAAAATTGTAGTTGCTTTCTAGTCATTTCCTAGTCACTTTTTGCTACAATAGATTGACACGGTGGATTCCATAGAGCATAGACTTGTCCACATCAACAATTATGATGATTATAAGATGAAGAATAATTCACATTCTTTCTCAATTAGAACTCTGTTACAACTCTCGTAATCCTACACTGCATTCTATGATAGCTATCCAACTAAAACAATGTATTCACTTCATTCTACAACTACTTTGTAATTGAACATTGTACTATTGATATATAAAATGACATCAAACAATGATGTCAGAATTTGGTGCAAATAGAGAGGGCTATAGTCGCAAGATAGTTGTGTAGGACACCAACGACGTTGGCGTGTGAGTTTAGAGCCGTGAGCCTGTAAGCTATGAGCATGGAGTATGTGAGCCTAGAGCCTCCAAAAATTTTTTGGGGCAATTTTTTGCCCCCAAATTTTGTTTGTTCATTTTTTCTCCCAAAATAGACAAAAAATTCCTATTTTTAGTGAATATTGTGACCTATGACCGTGTCCCCTAAAATTGTGGACTTTGGAATGAGTTATTTTTTATTCCTCTGAAATTGTTTATTACTATGGGAAAAGATAGTCAAATTTTATTGGAAGGTGAAGCACTTAGTTCAATGATTACAATGGGAAATATGCTAGATGGTTTCAGTATTATAGATAGATGCCATTTAGACACAACTTAGTTGTGATGTTTTCACTACCTAATTTGAATACATAGGATTTGGTGTTTGAATATCCTCAAACAATTGGGATTTGTCATGTGAGTTTGTATAAGTGCATATGTTTAGGGTGAGTAGAAAACCTCAAGGTTTGTGTGAACTGATGAGTAGGAGCCATGGTGGATTAAGGGTTGGCATTTGACTCGAATCTTTAGTTTTTGTGGTTTACATAATTTACAATCATAAAATTCATTTCTCTTCATAATTGTAAGAACTACCAAAATGTTGACATCCTCCCCCAAATTGTAGGGAATGGAGAAGATAAACGAAATGTGAAAAGGAAAAAAATGGGGAAAGAAGGGAGAAATGGGAGAAAGATAAGAAAATGGATGAAGCCAAGAAAATGGAAAAAGGAAAAAAATGGGAAAAGAAACATAATGGGGAAAGGAAAAAAATGGGGAAAGGATTAAAGTTGGGAAAAGAAAACTAGGGACAGAGAAACTAAATAAAAACAGAAATTAAAAAAATGGGAAAATGAATGGGAACACATGGGAAGTAAAAAGACTATGAAGATGTTTTGAAACTAGGAAAAATACTTGGAAATATAGTCATCTATATGAATTGGCAACGAAGCACTTCACTTATCAAACATGCTTCTATATTTCATGAATGCATTAACATTTTCCCTTAGTACACTGCAAATCATTTCAATCGCAATATATGTGAATGAATACTATGTAATTGAAGTACATGGATAAATGTAGGGTTGCTTATTCTGGAACTGTAATGATTCTTGCTCGAACTAGAAGTACCTTCAGTTCATTGAAGCTATAACTAGGTGCATGAATGAATTTGTCTTCATGGATGTCCATCTTGCAGAAGTACCTATACAAGTAGTATAGGTGTTTGCAATTCACGTATTGCTGTCGACCTCCAATAGCTGAAACAACCATATTCACGAAGTCTGGGCATGTGCATGTGGGGAACATACCCACTGTAATTCGATAGATGTTTTTGTTAGTGTCTGTCCCTATCTCAAGCGCCACTATTGCACCAAGGCCTAGAAAGGGGAGCAAGGTGACTCCCATTATTTGTCCCCTAACATTTGCTGCACTTTTTCACTTGTTCTGTTGTTCTGTAGTTGGTGCATTGGCTATCCTCCGAATGGTTCGGTTGTTCCTAACTGTTGGATATGCATTCGGGTTCTTGGGCGTTGGTTGGTCATATAAGATAGTCTGGAAAACCTTCGACATGGTGAAGAGTCGCCGTGGGGACAATGTCAGCCTTTCTTGAAGGTGGAAGCCTGCATGTTGTAGCAGCAGAGTCTCCTCCCTATTGAAGTTGGTCCCATTCAGAATGGGCCACACCTCTGGTACCTCAAGCCAATCAATGACCCACTTCCTTTTCGTACCTTTTACACATCGTTCAATGTCATCCCAACAGAACCAGAAGTCGACCACCACCTCCTGCTTGCTCCCATAATCTTCTTTTCAGCCTCGATAGGTTGGAGCTGGTGTTCCCTTCCTTCCCCTTGCGATTTTGGAGGCACACATGATGTTGGTGGTTCGTTGTTGAGCATGGCATTTTGCATTGGACTTGTGGCTGATCCTAGCAGTGTGCCACTTGGAGGTGTTACAATCACTTTCAAATGCTGTTATGACATGTTTAGGGATCTGGATTTGAGGTTGTTTACTTGGGCCCTCCAAAGATTGAAGAGAAGCCGTTGTGGACCTAGTTCTCACACACAGCTGAGAGAAGTTTACTTTGTCCGGTCTATGTGAATCTCCAGCATCACCGATAGGTATGTCTAACTTCCTCTTCGTGCTCCCAAAGATTTCCTCTCCTTCCAAGTGTGGTATTCTTGTTCCCACCCCCTCCGCTCCAGGCAACGTGTTCAAAGCTTCTGCGATTTTCTTGGGACATCCACTTCGTCTTGCAGCTCTAAGTTTGAGCTCCCCCTTGGACGGCCCCAATCCAGATGCATGTCCTCTGAGGTATGCCTGATAGTTGGTCATTTGCATCCATGCACAAATGCTATCATCGCAATTTGCGTCGAAGAGGTTGTTTCCTTGCTTTCCCGACATTTGAAGCCATTTGTTGTAAACCGTTTTAGACAAATTGCAGAAAGGTAGGTCGGTCATCTCCTCCAAACTCAATTTCTACAAATCCATCCATCCATAATACATGAGTGAGGACATCCAATTTCATTTTCGAGGGTTAATAGCCCATGTGATCATTCCAGACTGATTGCAAATGTATGAACCTCATTTGCTTACACACCAAGACGTTCGTGATTGTAAAAATGTGAAAGAGATTCTTCTCTCTACGAATAAGCACTAGACGGGACGTCTACCTGGGAGGAAAAAGACTGACATGAGATTCTGAGGAGGGGGTCCAAGAGCTCCTTCTTGAGTGGGAGTCCTTCAAAAAAGAGTAACATTTGGAAGCCTGGAACCTTCAATCGGATCCGACTAAGGTCTAGGTGCCCTATCCTTGAACCCCTCATTTGGATCCCCCCTCACATACTCATCAATAATTTCGTAAAAGTTAAAAGTAATTCCTACTGGAATATTCTCAATCAAAGTCGCCATGTACATGCCTCTGAGTTTGGAGGGTACACCTCTATTTTTCAACAACCGCTTTAGATAGAGGAGGATGGATACTTCAAAATCAACTTACGAAGTCACTTACCATAGTCATGAAGCTTCCCCACTGTAGGTATCGGAAATGCCAGAAGGCTAGCCAATGATCCAAGTGATGAAGATCTTCTTCACTTGCAGCACCCAAAGACAACCACCAGGATTGAATTGCGAGGTATCGCATTGTCGTATTGTAAATGTGTTCATTATGTGAAAATGCATAATTGTTTGTTAAATTGGAGGGTTTTTTTTTTGTAGAGTTTCAAGAAACAAATGGGGTTATACTCCACTTGAACTCTTTTTTTTTACCTCTATTTGACAAACACTTAGTTCTTTGATTTCTATACTAGAAGATATTTTAATATGTTAGTTAGTTAGGTTGAAGTTGTAAAAACAAAAGGTAATGCTTGTTTTTTCTTTTTCCTTATTTTTATTTTTAATGGATTAGAAATCCACATAGATGATATGGATAGATTTATCAAAAATAGGAAGTGGCCATGTGGGTATTATGGCCCTTGTGGCCAAAATCCACTAACTTAAGTGGATGGCATGGAGGTTGAGGTGGCGGATGAGGTTGAGGATCATCTTCTTCCTCCTCCTTGTTTGCTTAGGGAAGCGGTCACTTTGAGAGGAGAGGGACTTTTGTACATGGAGAGTTTGGTAATGAATTTTTGAGAGCTTGTGTATCTTGTTTTTATGTTTCCGAAAAGCTATCACTCAAAAAGTTTGGAGTTAGTATGTGTAAGTTATGAGTTTGGGAGTGAAGTGTTGTGAAGTTGCCTCAGACTTTCAAGAGAGTGAGCTTTGAAAGGCTATGAAATGTGGACAGTACTTTTTGTTTGAGTGAAACTTGGAGATCTTGTAGATGTTCATGTTAGCTTTACAAAATGGGTTTATTTTCTTGATTTGGAGGTAGTATGTGAAAGTTATGGGCTTGAGAGTGAAGTATAGGTGAGCTGCCTTTGAGTTGGGAAGGGTGAACTTTGACCGACCATGAAAGTCGGACAATATCTTAGTTTTGAGTGAATTTTGGAGAGGTTGTAGAAATTTTTGTTAGCTTTTCAGAGGCATATTTCACTCTTAGTTTGGAGTTGTATAGCGAACGTGGCACTCAATGAACTATCAGACACTTCTTCAAGGGGAGTTCATGAAGGATATGACTTTGTTTCTACAATTTTTACCATGCATGGGGTATATTGAGACTCCATGACATCTTTGGAGGGGTGTATGGAAGGGTGATAGTATTTTGGTTCATATGGCATTACTGTGGGGGGGGATTTATTATTATGTTTGTGACTTTGGCTACAGGATCTTCCATTATTTGAACCACATCTAGTTGCAGCTAGAAGCCCTGCATTTTCCCAAGGCAAGGCCTCTCTACTCGACATCATCTCTGCTTCTTTGGTAGTCTTGGATTCTTTGTATTGTTTGTAAAGGGTAATGTGCTGTTGTTGGAATGCTTCTTTGATGTGCTTCTGGGTATGCTTGTGCAACGAATTACTCCAATGTAGCAAACACGTCCTCTCTCAATTCTCCATCTTCTCATCAGGCAACCCACTTCCATAGACAATCCACGCCGCATTCCAATTGGCCATTGCGCTATCTGCCATGAATCCTTTGAAGTTGGTGTGCTCCACTCCGTGTCTTGCCATGACCGTGTTTAGAGATCTCCAAAATTGGACTTGGATCTCCGTATTCTCCGATTGCATGTCACAGGTGGCCACGATCATGACTTTTTTGTACTTCGCATCGTACACGTGGCATGCCATGGTGCTCCACTCATTGATGTGTCTGACGTGGTCAAACATTATCCATGCGTTTTGTAAATCCCCTCCTGGTTGCATTCGTTTGACGAGGTTCACTCCACTTCCGGGTCCTTTTGTGAGCATTTTGAAGAGGTAGACTTTTTCCTTTCCTTGTCTTGGGAAGACACTGTCATGTATGAACTCGAACTTTGACTCTTTCTTCATTGTCATGATGTTGTCGATGACCCCTCCCTTGTTGTTGGAGCGAAACGATGATATGACATTTCTAATGTTCGGACTGCTAAGATATTGGAATCGATCCATGACTTCCTCTAGTTCCTCTCCCTTCAACATCTCTTTCTCCCCTTCACCATTGTGAAACAAATAGTTCGTGAGGAACTCTTTGCTAGCAGAGAGCGCAATTGCAAAGTTGGTGGCCGTGGGCGTTGTGGCCACTTGTTGTGCAATGAGTCTTGAGATTTTCTCTGCGGAGTCTCTATATATACCCTTCGCTACAAGGTGAGCATGATCTCCGAAGTGTATAGCGGCCCTAGTCATTTTTTCATTTTCGCAATATACGTAGTATATTCTAGAATTACATGTATTCAAGCACAAGGGGGGGCTCTTGCAAACTTTGCATACTAGAGTACAATCATTGGGAGGACTCCCCCCTTTAGTAAAAGGACAGATCGTGTAATCGGTCCACTCTGTTTCATTCATTTTGGAAGCCCTCTTTATATAATCGTAGTCAGGATTTTGACAAGCAAGGTGTCCAGTGCAGTATGACTTACGGAACTTGAGGTTGTCGGAGTTGTGAATGTTCGTGGTCATTAGCTTACACCATGGGTGTCCGTCGTACCGCCTATCCATTCCCTCGAGGTTCTTGGCCACCGAGGACAAGGACGTGGATCGACACGGAGGCAATTCGAAGATGACGTCGCCGTTGAAATGTGTAGGCAAGTATTGCACATGATGGTGCTTCACAGCGTCAACATCCATGTTGGATAGTTCATTCCAAGAACGCCGTACAGTTGCTAGTCTCTTCAAGCACTCCATTATACTAACTTGGTGAGTCGGAGATGGGGGCACTGGAGGACATGACAATAGAGATGGGGTTGGACTACTAGAGGGGGTGTTTGGGTCTGAGTGTGTACAAGCCTTTTCCCTCAACTCAGAAGGGATTGGGCGTTGTTGCTTTTCAAGCATCACATTAGGTGACTCCCCTTCTGATTCACTCGACAATTCTATGATGGATTCTAATTTCTCTACCTTGATTGACCGTAGAATTGTATTGCCGGTTAGTACTGGAGAGACTACACGAGGTGGACTGGGTGACACCCTGCGTGCAACATATGGCATGTCGACTGTGGAGTTGTCTGACTGTCGACTCCAAATTTTTGTTGAAACCCCTAGCATGGAGAGCAGAAGACCATAAGCCCTATAGTTCCCAAGGGCTAGGTACCAGCAATGGCCATCTCCATCTAGACTCTTGACAACCAAAATGGATTGCACCAATTCACCTAACTGGGACAACTTTTCCTCTTCAATGTAGATGGAGGACTCTACAAATCGAAAGCGAACGTGTAGGAGGTGACTCATGACTTTGGCATGTTCTCCCTTGTCTATAGGAAACACTAGTGGAACATCTTGACCATGCACTCGAATGCAAGCCATCCTCACAAAGCAGGGTCAGGAGGTGGTGGAATTCTGATGGGTTTAGGGTCTTTGAAAATAGTGAAGGCAACCAAATTTTTGTGGCCTTATGTATATTCTATTTTCATGAAAGTGAAATTTAGGTGAGCAATTAATAAATTGCAGTAGGTGTGTTAATTTTTCACCTTAATGGAGCAATAGAATCCACCCCCATAGGAAACCATAATTTGTGCACAGCCATCTCAAGTTTCATTTATTACGTGTTGGGGATTGTGGACGCACCGAAATGGCTTGAGCATTGAATTCCAACAATCCTCTCAATACATGCTAGAGTTGCTGCTCCTCGACATCGGAAGTTGGGCAAAGTTAATTTTGGTGTGTGTTCTTAAAACCTCCAATTTAATTTAATTGCCCTTTCTCAGCACATTCAAAGTTGTACCATGAAATGGAGTGAACATCCTTGACGGCTACGGGCAGAAATTATTTAATGGAATTCACATCCTAATGTCCTATGCCTAGGAAAACTGTAGAAGACCTCGGACCATTTGATAAGTCTATTGTGGCATCATACTTGATCCAGTTTTAGTTTGTTTGTTTCACATACCTTGTGTAGAGGAGAGGGAGGCCTTATGTCAACTTCATTCACCCCATGCTTGTCAACACCCGGATAGTGGAGCTTGAGTTGATTGACGTGAGGAGTAGAAAGAGGCGTCGTAGTTTTTACTTCTCATCTTCTAAGGCTCTCAAGAAGTTCAAGATGAACAAGAAGAAGGTAGTGTCCAAGGTTTCTCAGTCCACCCCTAGAGAGTTGAGGAAGTCCCTTCGCTTCGGTGGAGGAAGTAATGTAGAAGAAGAAGACACTGCACCGAAGAATGCTGTTCTAAGTCATGAAATGCCACAGAAGTCTAGAGGTGTCCAAAACCAAGAAGAAGACAATTGCATCGCCACTGTGAGTATTTCAATCATTTCTTGTATTTATGTTTTTGACTCTCATCTCCTTTAAGTAGTCCTTTATGTAAAAGAGTGATACGATTCCAATAGTCAAAGGGTCTAATATGTATGTCAAAGCAAATGATTAGAATTGTCAAACAAAAGATTTTGAAGAATACAATCCTAGTTGGACCTCAAATTGGAACGAGCTCACTGAGATATGTCGAGATGGAATTAGAGATAGAGAGAGGAGTATACGAATAGGACTAGGAATTCAGAAAGTTTAACTGCACCCAAATCAATAAGTTCTCCATGAAATTTCCTCTAAATACTTTCTTATGCCATCAAGGACCACAAATGAAATTATCAATAGGAATGTCTCATATCCACTAGCGCTCGTAGAAGGGGTTCATGGGAATTAAACCAAGGTTGATTTTCAGAAGAGTAATTCAAATATGGCACTGAGATCATGAAGATGTGAAGTAGAAACCTAGAGAAATTCACCCAAATCGTAGATGGTCGCGGCCACTCTGTAAGGTGGCCACATTCTCTCTCTGCCTTTGGATTACCCTGTAAACGACAAAGCATGGCACGCCTTCATTGCGTCACGCGCTTGCAACACCGACAATTCACCACTCTGACACAATGAGAGCACCATGCCTTGCTGTCATGCATGTCCTCTTCCATTGGGCCAGTTCATGATCAACACAAACCAAAAAAGAGATCGGTTCTTGTTGAAGTGGATGGACTTTTGAAATTGAAATGCAGGTTGAGGCAAAAATGATGGACGAAGGGTGGACCACCATGGATTTACCTTCTTCACTGCTGGGCCACCCAAAGTATCCGAATTCGAATGTCCACACCCTATCATCAACTGGCTCGCTGTGTAATACTGAATACAATACCTGGGACTTGAGCACCCAATGGATGACGAAGGCTGCTTGGGACAGCACAGTGTACACTGGGATGGACATTAGGAAAGACTTTAGATCCCAAATTCAGAACAAAGACAAACTGGTTTTTATTGACCAACAGTTCAGTAGTCTTTGGTCCGCGGTGTTCGGACACCGTGGATTTAATGTTTGGTATTTCAATTTGCCCTCCACTTCACTGTAACTTGTTTCTTCTTTGCTTGTGGTAATTCGAAGGGGGCCCTGAGCCCTTACCCAGTCGCTGGCGGCCTTAACAACAATTGGCGGCCTTACAACAACCGGCTCGCCGCCACTCTTTGCGGGGTGATTTCACTGCGCCCTTTACGGAATTCTAATTTGGAAGATTCCTTCCTCCTCTCCCCGCATGCCCACGACACTTGTCCACTGATCACCTCCACTAGACATCGAGGGTCTCGGCCATCTCCAACACCAATCTTCCATACTTATAGCTAATTCAACATCCGCGAGCTTTTGGTCCTGAGCATCTAGATTGCAAAAATTTGGTACTTTAGTCACAAATTTGATCTAGTGATGAATGCGCAAAGGGAGGAGATGTTGCTCTAGACGTGGACCACGCGAAGCAG
Organism: Straminergon stramineum; assembly: GCA_963920665.1. NCBI lineage: Eukaryota > Viridiplantae > Streptophyta > Bryopsida > Hypnales > Calliergonaceae > Straminergon > Straminergon stramineum. The sequence goes on from OY987266.1 coordinate 22,156,640, forward strand.
CGCGAAGGATGTAGACATGCAAGAGGTGGAAAGCTCTACACCACAACTTCAAAATCTCATCAGCATTCGCAAGGTACACATCTTACGCAATTCTTACAACTATTTTGAAAAGGCTTGATTCAGCTCACGCCCTTGAGAGTCACCGCACGCTCACGATGCGGGTGTTCACCCCCAGCTTGCGACGGGCTCCAGGCTCGCAGTGGGCGCGGCCGGCCACCCCGTGACCCGGGTTATGATTGTGGGTGGTGTCCTCACTGTTGGATTCCTCCAGGCTTGTGTGTCCAGCTTCGAGGCCGCACTCATAGGCCCAGGGCCACTATGATTCCCGGTCACTGAGGTGACTATCAATTCCCATTTGAGAAAAAAAAGGGTCCCACTTTGAGGGGGTCAAGCCAAGACCCCTAAAGGTCAAGTCGGATCCGATTGATCCCTGGGAGGACTCGGCTCCACCCCCTCAAAATGGGACCCCTGGTTTTTTGTTCCCTTTCTTGAGAGTCACTGCACGCTCACGATGCGGTTGTGTATGCGCAAGTTTGTCCCTTAACTAGCTCTTCATCAGACCAAAATATTTATCTCTTATGTTTGCTTCAATAGTTCTATCATATTCTATTTTTTGTCTTACTTCTGAGTGTATGACTTGATAGTTTGTTTGGAATCTGTGAAACTCTTGGAATTGATCGTTTTTGGTTTGGCCTTTGAATCTAGGGATTCGGTGGACAGAGCAATGTTCCATCCACCTTGATGGAGCCAATGGTGCCAATTGTAGTTGGAGTTGATGGAGAGAAGTCTGAGCCAAAGACTCCTCTGGATGTGGATGTCAACGTATCAAGTGAATCCAAGGACAAGGATGAAGAGGACTTGGTAAGGATTCAAGATTCTAAGATCCCGGCTTGTCCTCCTATAGGTGCTTCCATGGACACCAAGCTAAGTCGCAACTCCGATTGGCCCGGCCACCTCATAGCAAGATACTCTCAAAAACGCAAGCAAGTGAAATTTTCCCCCGAGAGTTTTGAGATCGAGTACAGCTCGGAGACTAAGATCTCCATGTCCATTAATAGCCCTTTCTTTGAAATGTGCGATTGTAATGATAGTGTGGGGGGGGGGGATGGGAGAGGTGATCATTCTCTTGAGCTCGGACTCAGAGAGTGATGTGGAGATTCTAGAGGGTTGAGTCGACTCTATTCAAATATGTACTTTTTCATGTATGATGTTCGTGGCAAGTGACATTTGAGTGGACTTGTTTTGGAAGAACTACCGTCATATTAAACACAAGTATTTTTTGAGTTCTTGTTTGAAGTAAAACATTTACATTATTGTGTGTTTCAATTTTCATATTTGTCTTGCATCATTCTATTCATTCCATGACAGTTATGTCATATTCTTCTGTGGTTGCCTTGACAAATGGATGTCTCGCCAGTGAATGAAACTCCAGAAGAGAGAGTTGTTCAAACTCTGGGGACCGATGATACTACTCAACCAGAAATTGGAGGGGAGGAAGAAGGGCATGCAATGGAGATGGATGTGGTGGATGACGAGGAGAAAGACCTGTTGGAAGATGACCTCCGAAAGCTATAGAAAGTGGACTCCGTATCCACTATCAATTCACTTAGGATGAAACCGGAAAACATGTTCCGATTTCCAATTCCACTTTGCTGCCTTGTAGCCATGCCTATGGTGAGGCCATCACTTTCGTGTGATGTGCAATTTCTTGAGCAAGAATTCACGTGTGGGTACCGTGATGGGACAGCAATCTTCTACGTTTCCACCACGAATGAGGCGGGCGAGACGTCAGAGTTCACAACGGAGGAGATGGATCATTGGGACCCTCTTTGGAAGGAAAAGAATGCTACCTTCGAGGAGTACGTGGATTTATAGCCCGCTCTCAAGTTCCTCAAGAACTTGAAGTTCTTCGTCTGCGACGGAAACCACCGACGCTTGGCCTGGATGAACGTCATCTCTAGGATGTATTCCACAAATCTTGAGGGGCACTATGCAGTATATTGCATTCTTCTCGACACCAAAGGCAAAATCAAGATTGTCATGCAAGTCATGCACGACAACAACAAGTGCGTTCACTAATCCCACTGGTCATTCATATGGAGTTTGATTCCATCTCATGCCATCCGTGAAAATTGAAGTACTCACGAGATTGTTTTCTTCTCACTACGCAGATCTACTAAGGACTCCCACGTAAAGACAAACTTGGTACACACATTGTACCGGGTGCAAAAGTATGGTCTGCTTCCTATGGAAAGGTTCAACGACATGCTGAGGCCATCCGAGAGGAAACAATGTGTTGCGTTGCTACCAAGAAAGACATGGTACTCTATGCCAGCGGAGGTCTTCACCTCATTTGTCTTCAAGGTAAGAGAAACATTCTCCACATGAATCAATTGTATTATTTTTTGTTGTTTCAGTTTTGAGTAAATTATTGATTTAAGATCCTCGTGTTTTTGCAGCAAGAGATTGTGCAGGTAGCAGATGTAGCGCTCCGAAGATACCATGAGACCACATTGATGGAGGAAAAGACTATGGAAGGGGCGGCTCATGCTATGAGGGTAGGGGCCAAGGAGAAGAACATGAAGCTCTACGTGAAGATAATCAAATTCCTCACAATGGCCAATCCCGCTCATGGGGCGGGCTTTCTTGAAGAAGTAAGTTCTAATGTTCTATAAATCATGCAATGATTTAAGCCTTTTTTTTCTTTATTTACGCACATGACAAATTTCATTTTGGCTTGTGTAGGTGGAGAGACATTGGAGCTCTAACAAGGTGCTAGAGATGACACTTGAAAAATTGCAAATGGTGGCCACCTGCAACACCACATGTCGTATGCGTAGCGTGCGGTAAATACCATTTACAACACCCAAACGTGTAAACTAACTCGAAATATCGTCCCAGGGGATTCTAGTATGTTGTTGCAAGCCTTGATTATCCGTTCTACCAACTTAAGCTCTTTCTTTCCGGATATCTAAGCCGGATTCACTCTCTTTCCGGATTCCAGATCCGTCTCTTCACTCACAAACTCTGGTTTTAGGTACCTCTGTTTTACCCTCAGAGGGTCCACCTTTGATTGTATAGAGAGGTAGGGACTCACCACTCGTATTTCTCACTCTCTCTTCTCTCTCAAAACTACACAACATGTACTTAGACCAAATGTTGCACTAGATCGACCGGAAACACTCTCACAACCTTTCGAATGGACAATCTGGAAAGCAGGTCATACAAATCCGTAACAAGCCTTCTCCACTACAACGACAGACCAACAGAAACCGGAACTAAGGTAAGGATTGTAAGTCGTTCGCTAAACTGATCCTAGGGTTTGGCTGACCTTCCGGTAAGTAATATGGGGTTTCTTCCATTGGTGGTTGCTTATCTCTACACGGAACCTTCCCTGGTATTCCGGATCTGCACCCACACCACTCCTAATCAGATTCCCGTTCCAGGAGTTTAAAGACACGTGCTCAAGACCAAATTCACTAGTCTAGACTACGGAACAGACATTCCTCAACACTCAGACCCAAGTCCCCTCAGATCCAGATTCCTCCTTTCCTCCTCCTCAATTACAATTCACACACTCACAAGGATACACAAGGAAGCTGGATATACAAGAGATCAATCCCTGAGGGTCCACTTGGTGGCTCAGATTAAAATAAGGATGACAAAATACAAACTATAACGCTAGGATGGAATGAGAGGCAACCAACCTGCCTCACACTTAAAACCACAAAACATTCAAAGTCCAAAAGGCCAAAAAGGCACCCAGAAATCTAGGTGACCACTCACAAATTTCTCGAGAAATCCGAGAAAGTGAGATCCTACAAATCCGGAACCCGGTCCCACACCTGGAAATCCGGAACCCGGTCCCACACCTGGAAATCCGGATCCGAATTAAAGTTCAAAAATACTAACTGCCTAAAAACTAACTACTTCACCTTCCACGCTTTCTTCTGGTTGCTCCCGCCTTGACTCGTTGGTATTCGCAGAGATGCCCTTGGAGTTGCCTTCGGGGTCGCCTTGATGGGGATCATCCGCAATGCCGCCCGGGTCTGTATCTTCCGGATTTCCGGAGGAGAGTAGTCGGCTTCTTCCTCGTCGTTGTCCTCCGATCCAGTCCGGTATTCTTCCTCCTCAGATTTCTCAATCTAAGTTATCTCCCTCTCATTCTCCTCGCCTGGAGACGTCTCATCCAGCACAATGGGCTTGATCTCCTTCCTTGGTTGTTGCTCCTCCACCATATGCTCGAATTCCTCTGGATGAGACCGAGCCGGATTCAACAACCCCCCGATCCGTTCTATGAGTTGGCCATGGGCTTGGGTGTGCGGTGTCGGCACTGGCTCCTTTTCCGGAAGGTTGAAGATTGGAACGGGTGGAGAAACCGTAATCTCGGGAGGCGCCAACTCTCGTCTTGTATCTGGTTGCGTGCTTGGCTCGGGTGCTACCTTCACGCTTCCCTAGATTGTCTTCTCCAGCTGCTTGGAGAAAGGTTCCGTGGAGTACCGGAGAGTCTCCCGCGGAACTTCTGGTTTTGAAGGTAGCGGCATTGAGGCGGTGAGCTTGACGGGTGTCTCCGTGTCGAAATGGATCTCCGGAAAGTTGGAGAAGTCCATTACCCGGTCGGGGTCGATCCGCCCAAGGAGCTGCCTCATTTCCTTCAGTGTGAGCTCCATCCTTGAGGAGAAGTCCACGAGTATCCGGATGACCTTGGATCTGGTGAGGTGCCCTTCCTCGGTCAACCGGCTCTGGATTAGAGCCACCTTCATCACCATATCGGCCGGCTTGTCTACCAAGCCAGATAAATTCTTTAGCAATTGGAGGGCTTCCTTCTCCCTTTGCTTCGTTGCAGCCATCTCGCCTTGCGCCTAGCTAAGTCTCGCCTGAAGATCCGCTTTCTCCTTCTCCAGGGCAACGATCTCCTTGTCCTTCTGCTCGAGGACTTCCGGATTTGGAAGTTTCTTCAATGCATTAAGGATGTCTTCGGGATCCACCTTCAACTCCCAACTAATTCGCCTGAGCAGATCCGTGAGGCTCTCGTGGTACTCTTGCGCTTGGAGTACCCAGTTGAATCCGGTCTTGAAGAAGCCAGATATGCTTCCTTCTTCCTCTTCGGAGATCTTTTGTTGAGCCGGAAGCTTTCCCCGGGATGTCGGATCCGTCGACTTCCGGTGCCTCCGCTCCAAGGGTTGCTCGTCCTCTTCCAGATCCTCGTCCTCTTCCACCAGCGGCTGCTCTGTTGTCACTTCTTCCGTCAGGCCGTATTGGAGGATGGTCGCTCCGGTGTTGTACTCCACCATTTCCGCATCGCTGAGCAGCTCCGCGTGGTGATACAAGTGGAAAAGATACGGCCCTATGGGGCTTGTCTTTCCCTTCCCTACGTTGGCGACAAGTTTGGCGACTACGGATGCAATCACCTTGCCCCAACTCACGGGTCTACCCTCAAAAGCACCAAATATGGTGTTTGCTACCGTAACCGTAACCCGGGTAGGCTTTTCTGGATACAGGATAGGGATCAGGAACTCTAGGACATGCCTATGTCATGGATCTAGGCAGTCACTAATCGCATACCCTTCCTTAGAATGGGCAGCGTTCTTGAACTTCCTGACCGTAAACTTGTCTATCCGGGACGCTAAACCGGATCCCTTCTTTGGAAATCCGTAAACCCTAGCCCAGACTTCCTCAGTCCAGGTTTGAGGCCTTCCTCTCACCGTCAACTCATACTGGTTGGAAGCACCTACTATCAACTCTTGGATCATCCGGTCATTCTTTACGGTCCACGGCCGCATGAACAAACCGACACACCCTATCTCACTAAGGTCATCCTCTAGTTGGGATCTGTCTCTCAGCCTTTCCGGAATGGTTGGACAAACCATCCGGTTGGTGACCAAAGTCTTTCAGATATCTCCCTCCGCCATCTCAAACCACTCTAAAATCTGAACACGCTCTCACCTCTCACCTGAGCACTAACTCACCACTCTTTCACTCAGCTATGCGCACACAAAACAGTTGTGGGAAAAGAGGAAGAGGAAATGGCCGTGGTGGGGTTAAGTACCCGTCAAAATACCGACCATTCGTAAAGCGGACCGTTCACCCGTAACGGGTCCCTATTTCTAGACTGGAAGTCTAGGCACTAGGCTGTCGCTATCCGGGTTTCCGGAATCCGGATCCGTCCTGGGTTCCGTTACGGATTACCTAGAGCATCCGTTCAGTGTTAGTGAGATGTTTAGGCTAAGAGGGTTCTAATCCTTTTTGCCTGTTAAGAATTTTGAAAAATTATATATACTTATACTCCCTTAAATATTAACATAGTTACTTCTAAGATTACGGCTCGCGACACCACGGCAAAGCATAAGACCAAGTTCCTAGCTAGGCCTGTCTTCGAAATTCACCTTGGGCCTTTCTTAAACAAATGTGTTTGGTTTGCATGGGTAAGTGCCTCATTCAAATTTATTTGTTGAATTCTAGGGTTTCATAGAGGCTATCGACCACAAGATAGGTCAATTTGTAATTTGTCTTTAATCTTCATGATCGAGTGAAAATAGTACTTAACCTCGTCCATTTGTACAGGTTGAGGATGTAGCAGAGGAGTACTTCGAAGTTGTTGTCAGATAGGACAACATCAAAATCAACATGAATGTCCCACTATAGCTGGAGACATTGCAAGAGTACATTGAGGGATGGAGGAGGAAGATATGGGATCAAGGATTCCATCCTTATCTTAAAGGAGGAAACTATTTCAAGAAGGGGGACTCCTTCTTGAATTCCGAGGGGTCTAACTTGGTGGTTTGGAGGATCCTCTACCGGTATGTTTGTGTAGTCTACATTATTCTTTGATTTTTAAAATGGTCTTCCCGTCAGATGACAAAGTATGCCTCATTCTTCATTTGATCTTCATTCTCTACATACCTCTATTGACTATTTCTTATTCTCTACAGCTACTTCAAGTATGAGCTTGAAGCGAAGGGTGCCATCAAAATGAAAGACTTGCCTCCCTTCTTCGCGTCATGGTTGGACCGCAGCTCAGGGGACTGCATGTTCTCAGCAAACCAGCTACGCACATTCACCACGGCTCACCTCAGTAGAGGAGCGTGGTACTTCGATTGCGCACCAACATTCACTCATCCATCAGAGGTGCAGCTACAGGCATCTTTAGATGGCAAGGGTGCCATCGATTTGGATGTGGATGAGTTTGGAGGAATGACGGATAGACAAAGGAGGAAGGCCATCGTGAGGAGGGAAGCCAATGACTGAAAAAAAGAGGCCCGGTTCCAAATACTTCTCACTACCAAGGAGAAGAAGGAAGCGGAGAGACTTGCCAAGCTGGTGGAGAAGGAGAAGGACAAGGACAAGGACAAGGAAGAAAAGGCCAAGACAAAAGGCAAGAAGAAGGCCAAGGTTGGAGGCCAAGTTCCAGATTCATCAACGGTGGATCAAGGCTCAGAGATGCAAGTCAGATCGCAGAGTGGAGTGAAGAGGAAGGCCACTCTCTCTCAACTCATAGAAGAGGTCATCACTCATGTGACCAAAGCGATTGTCCTCACTGAAGATGAGCTCTCTAAGTCTGAGAATCTCATTCTCAACATCTCTATTGATGACCTCGTCAATGACATGGAGTCCAAGAGAAAGACATGCTATAGAGAAGTCTTGGACTTCTTCAACAAGGTGTGCAGTTTTCATTTGAATTTGAACATGTGGATCTAAGTTCTCATTCAAATTACTGTAGTCTGAGTTTATTCCTCAGCATAATTGGATGCACGATTTGTTGGCAGGTGTTAGCAGGGAAACCATCCATGTTCCATGGTGTCCCTAAAGCTAGGCTGAGGGTGGACATCATGTTCTTCGATTGTCCGGAGAACTTGCCCGTATCAGGGCTGTCTTCCCCACCAGATGAGGTGTCGGAATGGAACGAGGACGTGGGAGATGAGGCTCTGTATTCGACATTTAGCTTTGCTTCCAATCATCTCCAAGAGCACGACTATGTCATTGTATTTCATTCGTGGAGTGCCAAAGCAAAGTCGGATATTGCAGGATTGTGTGAAATGTACGATATGCTAAAGAAGAAGGAGTGGATGGGGATGAACCGCATGCACTTGACCTCAGCTATAGACAAAACAAAGACAGTAAATTTCATTCGCTTTCTCAAACTTCTAAAAGAACTTCAAAGTGCATTACATTCTTCTCATTTCTCGTAATTCTACACCTGTCTTGGATGCTTGTGTAGACGTAAAAGTTTGGAATCACCCTTGTAGTGAAGGACTTAGGCACGAAAGGGAAATCCAATTTCTCTTTCAAACGCATGACCATGATGGTCAAGGTTGGTGTCGACATTGCATGGGACGACATGGTCATGAACTACACCCACCCAGATGACATGGCCATGAATGATGGAAAGCCTTGGCGGGGGGCTCGCGAAAAAGATCCAAGGTTCTTTCAAATCCTCCTTGAAGCTACGAGCGTCGAAGGAGATGTGATTCTTGACTGCACTACATCCACAGGTCAGGATTCAATTCATTCACTCTACCATCTCTAGGTTTCATTGTAATCATTCTACCGATTTCATTTCTCAACTAATGTACTTGAATTTCCTTGCCTCCAAGTGCATCCATTATCGCTTGTCATGGAACAGGCCGCCACATTGTGGCCTTGGAGGAGCACAAGGACATTTTCGATGCCATCTTGAAACCCATGCGGAAGTCCACCATGGCGAAGATGGTGACACCTCCCCCACCACCAAGTGCAGTTTCTTAGGATCCGGATGAAATGCCCATGGTGCCTCGAAAATTCACTCGGAAGGGAAAATTTAGTGAGTAAGTTGGCACTCTTTTAATTTTTTCTTTGTATGGTGACGTCCACGTAACAAAACTCTAACATGGTGACCTTTTTGTTTGCAGTCATCTAAGATTGATGTTAGCAGATGCTAGCATGAAGAAACAAAGTCTTCTATTCAGTCCGGAGAAGACTTACGCCCTTCCTCTTTATGCACAACAGATGGCAACGACCTTTGTGGATTTTGGTTGCTCCAAACCAAAACGCCGTAAAGACACTTATGCTCTAAATGTCTTACAGTTCATAGATGGATCTGTGTCTAAGGGTAGAAAGTCTTCGGGCTTGTCCGATACATCAGATTCCTTGACCGAGTCCACAACCTCTTAGACTCATGAGATTGACATATCTCATGTGTCATGCTATTGTTTGTTGATTGGTATTGTCATTGGATTTGTGTGTTTTATGGCTATATTTTGGACGTGCATTATTCTCATTTTTATTTTTTATTGTATGAATTTCATCTATTTTGAATACATTTTGTTATGGGAAAACCCTAGAATTAAAAAAAAAGTGTAAGAGCTTCAAACTTTGAAAAATAAACTCAACATTCTATGCACTTTTTACTTTCTTATGTCCACGGTCATAGGTCCCTGAGTCATTTTACCTTGCAAAAAAACTTCCTGCTCATAGGCTCACATGCTAGCAACCCTGTGTAGGACACTTAATTGCATTCAATTGGTTGTGGCAAACAAGTTTTTCTTCTAGTGTCATGTTCTACTAATCTTGTTTTAGTTCTGCACGTGTCATTGTGGGTCTTGCCGAGATGACGAAGCTTTAGACCCTCTAGGTCCCAAGAGTCTCAAATTGTATCTTAAAGTCCTAATAATGGGGAAGCTTTGAACCCTGAGGTACCTCCTAGTCTTAGATTTGGTATTAAACCCAAATCGATGGCAAAACTTTGAATTCATTGGGTGCTCACTTCCAAAGTTTCATCTCCAAAATTAGACAATAGGTCCTAGTGGTCAAGTCCTAGGCACCTCCTAGGTTCATGTTGGTCGAATCCTATGTCCCTTTTTAGTCCACTCAATCCCAAATCATCCCCAAGTCACATGAAACCAAGATTTAGCTCCTAGTGTGTAAAACTGCAAAGTTCAAATCCAAGACTAGCAGACCCTCCCAACACCAGTAGGCCCCACAAGACCAACAAACCCCCTAGCACTAGAGGGCTAGTTAGCCTAGCTGCCTAGCATTGGAGGATAGGCAACCAAGCCTCGGGGGCCAAGTAAGTGGGGACCAGAAGCCCAATTAGTCGATACTAGGAGGGAGCAGTCATTGGAGGTTTGGAGAATCTAGTTGTTGGGTTATTGGGGGACCAACTGTTGCATAAGGGGAAAAATTAGCATAAAAGTGGATTAGAATAGGAAGAAATAGATATAGGATAGAATAGAAGAAGAAGCAAGTAGGATTAGAAGAAATAGACATAGGATCAAGGTTGGCAGGATGTCCATAGACGCTACCCCTTGGGAAGTCCTATGACATTCAATTTTTAACTTTTTTACCATGGGATAATTTTTTAACCCCGTCTGCAACTCATGGAGTCCAACCACGAACTCGTATGCTACTCTACGAGGTTGTTGTGCCTTAGGCAGTTGGTCTGCCTATTGTTCTGCAAGTTCGTCTGCCGTCTATTAGTTTGTCCACATCCTCATCCACAATTTCCACCATCTGTCTGCGACTCACCAAGTCCAACCGCCAGGCCGTCCACCACTCTGAGAGGTCAATCATGCCTCAAGCAACCCATCCGGGAGTCTATTTGTTTGTTCGCCCTTTGTCCACTTGTTAGATGCTTAGATAGCTCGGTGGATGCTTATTCTGCACTAGCAACTAACTTCATTTGCCATTTTCAACTTCATTTTTTTGAATTTTGGGGCGTGTAACATATTGTTGGAAAGGTGTTCAAAATACCTTTTCAATGGTGTATCACATACATCCAAACTCCAAAAACTCCAATCAGGAATGACAAAAAAGTTTATTGTTTGGAAAAAGTGAGCATCTGTCTAATTCATTTGCCATAACTTTGGCTAGGAAGGTCGAATCAGGGCAAATTTTATATTTTTGGAAAGGAAAAAGATTCATCTAGAAGTTGATTTTTTTTACTTCCTTTTTGACTTGTCTTTCACCTAAAACCACAGTGGCCTACTTCATTCAACCAACTTAGGGTTGACAGGACATACGGATGCAACTACGAGCTTCCGGATGTCCAAAATCCGCATCCGCATCCACACACACACACACCCCTCCCTCCCTATGAACCCCCAATTCATTACCAAGGGCTTACTCTTTTTTTTTTTTCGTAAATTGTTATTTTTAATGTAGTTTTATATACAAAAAAAACTAAAAAAGAGTGTAGAACCAAAATAGGTGTGTCACATACCAATATAGTATTTGGTCTATATTTAGAATATTTCAACTAGATTGATCCAACCACGAGTTTTAAATAGGTTAGAACCCAACTAATCATGGTAATTTGGTAAATTCCGAGTGATGGGCATGTCAGGCTCAAAACCCTACATAGAAAGGACATCTCTAGGCTAATACTGGTTGAAAGAACCATGTTAAGGCATAGGAATCAGTTCCTATAGATAGGTTCCAATTTCCCCATTCCATCGACGAAATAGCGGAACCCCAATTATTGGCTTGGAAGTGTCAAAAATACCAAGACAGGGCTGTGGAAGAATCTTTGATCCAAGGAGGGTGACTTAGGGTGAAAACCATGCTTGGGGACCAATGGCGAAGCTAGTTCGCCTGGATTCCCCCTAGTGTGGAAGATTCGTTGGCCACCGATAATTTAATGAGGGGATGGATTTTATCCCCCTAAGGCTGATGTGTAGAATAAAAATATGAGCCTACACATGTGTCGTGGGATTCCATGGGAGGTTCCACAAAAAGTTTCAAAATTTTCTAATAGTTAGAAGATGCCTTTCCGAACATTCAACTATCCAAACCTACAATGAGAAATTCCTAGAAATTCTCCAAGTAGCGGTAAAATCTCACTAAAAATTATTATAGCTTCTTTTATGTTAATAAGCTACCCCAACAAGTTTCAAGGCATTCCAATAGTTAGAAGTACCCGAACCTGCAAGATTCCCCGACAATTAACATAATTTGAAGTCCACGATAGAGTTGACCAGGGAAGCGGGAGCATACAAAAGAGGAATGGGGCCCAAGTTAGGTCTTTTCTCACTACCACACACCTACTTAAGAGCCTAGGCTAGTTACTTTTGCTAGAAAAGTCAAATTCCAAAAATTGAGATTTTCCCCAATTTAGGCGTTAAGTTGGCGCTAGAATTCATTGAGATTTTGAAGGTAGAAAAGGGGGAGGGGTGGTTTTTCTGGAGTAAAAATGGCCTTTTGAAGCCAACAGTGCAATCCGTTTGCAATTTGGAGCTAATCTCTAAAAGTTAGCTTAGTGAGTCAACATATGATGAAAACCTTGAGGATGAGGATGAAAATCCAAAAAGATAAGGTTAACTTAGATGAATGAGAAGGGGTAGGTGCCCAGGGAAGATTATAAAAGGGCACCCATTCTCCTCTCTCACCACCCCTTTTTTGTGTAATTGGGTCCATTAGGTCCAATTTAAATTGGAATTGTAGCATTTTAGCCACAAACCTTGCAACGGTGTTTTTTGGGCACTTTTGGCCATTGTTGTTGTTTTTCAAGATTTTGAGGTCTTTGTGGGTCCCTTGCATCTTGAGAGTGTACAGTACTAACTCCTCCAAGCTTGAGCTTGGAGGTTTACTTACCTTACTATGTTACTAGAATTGTGTGCGTTTACTTTTGAGGGGCTCTTCGGTCACCCGCTTTGTCTTGTTGTTGTACTAATCCTAGAGCAACCCCCCATATGCCTGGCGATGCCGCTTTGGAGGGCCTTTAGTTCGAGCCTTTCATGATACTAACCCCGTGTAGCTAATCCCTTAAGTATCGAAGGTCTCTTTTTGTCCCTCCATATTAATGTAGTATTCCTTGGAGAGGATCAAGAGGGAGTGAGGGTTGGTGGGTCCCGTTATGACGATGGAGCTTTGAACCCCCTTAGGGTGAAAAGCCTTAGCGATGTATTAAAAGAGGGAACCACGGCAAAGCTTTGAACCCCTTTTGGGTACAAAGTCTTAGCGGTGTGTTAAAACTACCCTACATGAGAATCATGAGCCCTCGTGGTCCCTTTCTCCACAAGGTTTAGTTCCCAAAATGTGTTGGAAATCAACCAAAGTTTAGGCCCCTAAAAATAGGAATTAGATATCAAGATGAGTGTGAGGGGTAACTAGTGAAAAATATGGTAAGGCCATCGCCTCCACAAGCCTAGCCCACCAGCCACTAGCATAAACATGACCCTCCAAGCCTCCCTTAGAAATTAGCATAGAAAGGAAAAAAAAAAACCAACACCCAACACCCCAATACTTGGGAGGGAAATGGGGACCGGGTATCTCTAGGTAGTCAACGGGTCAGGGCCGGACACCGGGCAAGGTACAACAACCGCCGGAGGTTGGGGTGACAGTAATTGGGCAAGGGTTGGGAGTCGCTGTAATTGGGTCGGGGTCTGGACTCGCAATAGTTGGGTCGGTGTGTTGGATTTACAATAACTAGGTGGGGAGTCTGGGTTATAATAATTAGGGCCAAGGGTTGGGTCTACAGTAACTAGGCAAGGGCTGAATTCTACAGTAATTGGGTTGGGGGTTGGGTTCTACAGTAATTTGGAAGGAAGAGAGGGGTCTAGCAGTTGAAAAGGGGGGGGGGGGGGGGGCAGTAATTGTGAAAGATAAAAGAAACTGGCAAGGTTCAACAACTCGGAAGAGAAAGAGGTGGGAAAGGAATGTGGCCTTTATACTAATACACTAATTGGAGTGGGGAGTCCAATGCCCTGTCTCCTAGAACCGGCACAAGGGCAAAAAAGACAAATAAAGTGGAGATGGCAAGAGGCTAAAAGAATAAGAGAATGACAAGGGGGAAGACAATTTGAAGGGAGGGAGTGAAAGTAGATAAGGTAGGGGTGAAATCCCCAAGACTAACTTAAGCCCTTAGATTAAAATTAGGTAATCACCACGATATTAAGCGTAAGACTTAGGATGTAGGACATAAGAAGTAGCTCAACTTTGGAGGATGGTATAACATGTCCTTAAGATTAGTCTTGTAGATACTTAGGAACGAGGGTAGTTGGGCCATCATAATACGTAGGGGGAATAGAGTGGAAAGAAAAGAGGAGAGAAGGAAAAAAATAGGATAAACCGAATGAATAAACCCTTGTATTAAATTATTTTATGATTAGAACGATGGTTCATTGTATCACAGCACGGGAGTTCATGCCATAGAAGGGAGAGCTTCTGGTAGGCATGATCAACAATTCAAGTTTCAAGGTATGAGTTAAACCTTTCCCTACTCTCCCATGGTCCCTAATTAACAATTAGTAATTCCAGCCGAGGCCCACCCCTATGTTAGACCCTTAGAACTATAGATTAGGTCACTTTTAGGGTAGAAACTTAAAGAGGAGGAATGTAGCTTTCTAAAATCCTGAGGCACACCCAAATCGAGTCAAAAACAAGGAAGTTATCGTTGGACGAAGGTTAGGGTTGATTTGGATGAAGAATAGTTAGACCTAGGGATTGATAGTGAACTAAGGAGATTAGGAGGAGGCTATCAATTAGGGTCCTAGGCCGAAGATAAAAGTTAATTTCGAATTATAGGTTAGGAGAAATTAGTGGATGAAGTTTAGGTAAGGCTTGGATGAGAATTTCGTGGGAATCCTTAATTAGGTCCAAACTACAGATCTAGGTAGGAGCAAGTCTTTTGACTCATCCCTAAAAATTTCGAAACTTTTTGAATTGGGGAACTAGGCTCAATCGATGGATGAAGTTTGAGGAACCAAGTAGTGGTCAAACTTCATCTACTCATAACTTTGGCTAGGAAGGTCAGATAGGGTCGAGTTTTAGGTTTTTAGAAATGAAAAAAGATGAAATAGAGGCTTCTTAAATTAGTTTTGACCTAATGTAGGTCCCATCAAAAACATACAACGGGCCATCTATTCGGTTGGCTAAAACACTAGAGGTGGATTAAAAGAATTTTGCATACTTGGGGTCACATTAGGCACTTAGTAAAAAGATCTATTTCTTGGAAGGCACAATGGAGCACGCTTAGACATTCAAAATTAGGATTTATTTAGCCAAAACCTAGAACCTGGTTGTACACGCAATTTACCAAGGGTGGGTAAATTGGTGCTCACACCTTCCGAACGTCTTGTGACATTCATTTTTTTTGTTTTTTACCATGGGATAATTTTGTTACCCCATCCGCATAGGGCCATCCGCCTACCAACTCATCCACAAACCCGTCCGCCATTTTCTTAGCGTGTCTACTTGTTGATGAGTCCATCCGCCTTCCCATTCAAAAGTTTGGCTAGCCATTTGTGAGTCTAACCGCCCGTCTCCCTCTATGTTTGTCGTCTCATCCGTGACTCCAAGAGTGCATCCCCAAGGCCATCCATCTTCCTGTCTGCATGTCAGACACACAAATAGTTGATCGGACGCTCATGGTGCACTAACATCTAACTTCATTTTTCACTTCCAACCTCAATTTTTGGAGTTTGAGGGTATGTAATACATGGTTGGAAAGATGTTCAAAATACCTTTCCAACGGTATATTACATACCTTCAAACTCCAAAAATTTAGATTGATAATGACAAATGAAGTTGTTTGGGGAGGGACTAGTGAGCGTTCGTCCAATTGTCTTCCCATTTGCCTAGTCATCCGCCCTCCCATATGCCCTCCTGTCCACATGTCAAACGCATAGATAGCTGAGCGGACACTCATGATGCACTAACATCTAACTTCATTTGTCATTTCTGACTTCAATTTTTGGAATTTTGGGTCGTGTAATACATTGTTGGAAAGGTCTTCAAAATACCTTTCCTACAGTATATCACACGCCCTCAAACTCCCCAAACTTTGATCGAAAATGACAAATGAAGTTGTTTGGGAGGGCATAGTGAGCGTTTGCCTATGTGCTCGTCCACTTAGCCATTTGCCCTCCTTGTCTGCTAGTTCGCCTATCCGCTCTCCTTGTCTGCCATCTTAATCATTGTCCGCCATCTAAATCATTTTTCGCCAACGCGTTTACTATCCACCACCTCATCTCCCAATTTGCAAGCCATCTATAGTTAGTCATCCCATCTGCCACTCCATCCACCAATTCGCTTGCCCATCTCTTGTCCTCCAATCCGTCCGCTCATCCACCATCCGCCATCTAAATCACCATCCACCAATGTGTTTACTATCTACCACCCCATCTCCCATTTGCAAGCCCATCTATAGTTGGACTGCTAGTTTGTCTGCCCCATCCACCATTCCATCTCCTATCTACCAGCTCGTCAACTAATCCGTCTGCCAATTTGTTTACTTGTCCGCAACCCCGTCTCTTAGTTTGTTAGCCCATCTAGTTTCAACCATCCCATTTGTTGTCCGCCAACCCATTTGCCTCCCCTCTACTAAAATATTGGATTCTAAAAAATATTGACCCATTTCTAGAGAGTATTATTCAATGCTACAACCATCCAATGTAGCATGAATGTAAGAAAAGATAATTCAAATTATTCTTCTACACATTTAAACATGCACTCTAAAAGCTAAACCCTAAACCCTATACTTTGAATCTTACATCAATTACTATAAACATTGGTGCAAAGTATAGATTATGTTTGACCTTCAATTTCTTTTGAATGTATTTATCAAAACGTACTACAAAAGTAGACCTCATTGATTTCTTAA
Source organism: Straminergon stramineum (assembly GCA_963920665.1). Lineage (NCBI taxonomy): Eukaryota > Viridiplantae > Streptophyta > Bryopsida > Hypnales > Calliergonaceae > Straminergon > Straminergon stramineum. The sequence continues at coordinate 22,173,216 of OY987266.1, forward strand.
TTTATGTTTTCAATGTTTTTAGTTTTAGGGTGTATGGCATCAATTATTATGTGCCACTATACAAATGTAAAGCATTCAATTATAACCTAAAGTATTTATTTAAGTATTGTTGTTAAATACATTGATAATTCAAAACACCATGGTATGCATAATATAAGCAATTGTAATATTTTATTATTTTATTAGCGAATGCTACTAAAAACACTTTAAACACTTTCTTGTAATTTCATGTAGCTCAAGTTTCAACATGTATTATTGTCATCTTAGTGCCAACTACCTTAGTTTTTGTATTCGAAGTTGTAATTTTTTGTTATTTCCTCATATTTGGGTACACTTAGGCACTTAGAAAAGATCAATTGCTTAGAAGGCACAATGGACCGTGCTTAGACATCCAAAAATATGAATCATTTAGTTAAACCAAAGAACTTGGTTGTGCTTGCGATTTATGAAGGGTGGGTAAATTAACACTCACAGGAAGTGAACTCATATTTTCATAAGGTATGAAATTGTTGTACTTAAAAGTGCCCTTATTTTTTTGTTTTAGGCTAAAATGTTGTAGTCTTAGTGCTTAGTTCATTGGCAAATGAGGGATAGTATTGTAATTGGGTTTATCAATACAATTTTGTAGTTAAATGTTTCAATGTAATTGTCCATCATAGAGTTTTGTTTCATGCATGTAGTGCAAATGTCAATGTAGAAAGGGTGCATGGATGTTATTATGTGACCAATCAATCATATTGGAGACAGACAAGTTGTAGGTAGTGCATACTTTAGATCATTTTGTGGTTAATCACCATTAAGCTTCATGTGTGAAAAAAATTAGAGTACACACTAAATAGAGGTGTAGTTATTTAGAACATGTTGAATTTTGCATGACTATGCATGAAATTATGGAAGTTCCTTGCCAAACCTTCCATATGAAATGATATTTTTTCTAATTGTGAATACAGAATTATTTTTTTTATATATAATATATTTGTTATCATTTGGAGTTGTATGTCTAATTAATGACAATACAATGATTATGAACTTCGATAAGACTACATTAAGGAAGACACACTATTTGCAATGTATAAGCATGACGTGTATTAAAATTGAACAATATAATTGGAAGTTCCACATTAACATAGAGAATTTATAACAGCCATAATATTTGAGGGACAATAAGGTAGCTGTCATGTAACAAACTAGTTAGGGAAAAGGTGTTAATACATGGAAATTGACCTTAATTTCCAATGCATTAATTAACATCTATCAATGAAAATTTCTCCAACAATTAATACTAGTCCTAAACAAGTGCCTCATAAAATAGGGAATCCTAAATTCTGCCACATAAGCATGCCACATAGGCAAAACATAAATCACTGTAGCAACTTCTGAGAATGTTGTTCTTGTCAAAAAACTGAGTGTTCGGATTAACACAACAAATTTCATTTCTTTCACAATCAACACAAATTTGTTAATCTTGTGTTGGTTAGGGCCCTTTTTTCTTACAATAATGTCTATTTTGGATTTATTGCAACTTTTAGGAATGTCTTAAATGTTTTTTTGAATTAAGAGGTAAGTGTTGTAGAGAGGGTTGATATTATGTGAGCCTAGGAGAATGAGCCCATGAGCCTAGAAGACTATACACCTATATTATAAATCTCTATATTATAAAAAACTTCCATGATAATTGTGTAACTATGTTATACGTACCTATATATTATAGATGTTTGTATTATAAGCACCTTCAATGGTGGTAGGATATATACTCGTATACATGCTTAAGGCTCACATGCTCACATTTTCATGCTCACACACTAGCACCATTGCTTAGAACTTCTATTGATATTTTTATACTACATAAAACTTGTAGGTGATAGTTTGTGTGAGCACGGGATACTTTCAGATTTTTTTCGCAATTTTTATAATTGTTTTAACTCCAAACCCAAAAATAAACAAAAATAGAGTTGACATGTTGAATTCCCCATGTTAATACTTGGGGTCAAAAAAGACATCCACAAAGCATAGCAAGCCACACCAAGACCCTCTATTTGACAATGGCCTCACCAATTTTTGAAGTGGCTAGTCACCATTTTTGGCTTGGCATGCATGATGTGGGCCACTATCTCAGCCTAGGCCCGCTTACTAACCATGTTACGTCCCATCAATATCTTGTTGTGGGGTGCTCTTGAAGAATGAGCTCACATAGGATAGAACATGATATTGTTTTGTTCTAAGTGTGTGGGATGCCACAAAATGAGTAATTAAACACTCTTTCTCCAAGTTCTTTTCATGGAACTTACACTTATTATGCAACATTTGGAGCAAAGATGCAACGTGACAGTACTTGGGATAGTTGAATCCATTGAAAATGATGAATATGCTATTTGTAAACCATTGCCAAGATATGTGTCATTCATTTCCCATGCGGATTGTTTTCTGTAATCCCTTGTTAGTAGGCAAAACCGTTGTAACCAAGGAACAAGGTTCTCATTTTCTTTAACAAATGATCTACACAACATCTACTCAATTGTCATTTGTGTTTTTCATTTTCCATTGGTAGTTTACATTGGGCAATCCCCTTCTCATTGGAATCTATGGAAAAAATATCCCTCCTCATTAGACTCCAGTATCCTTGTCAAACCATTTTTTTTTCCATAAATCCCTCTTTGGCAGGGATTTCTCTATACAAAATTGTCGACATTCAACGCTCACTCCCACTATTCTGTTATTGGCCAAAGACAATTAAATAATACACTCAACAAGCATAACTTTTCTTATTGTGCATCAACTTGTATCCAAGGAGAAGCTACCAATATTCATCCAAGGATTTACCATATGGCTTTCATTTGGGATTCTTGTAAGGCTGCGCTACGAGCATTCCTCAGAGGGTTAATTTTTTGTCAAGGAAAATATAGAAACAAATTATTTTACCTTGGGTGATGAATTTTGGAATTCTAGTGTTGAATCAAAAATTGTGAATTGGTTATGAGAGGTTCTGTAACTCAAAACTAACCACTAAATAATAGAGATATCATTTAAGACCAACTAAAAGGTTTATATTGTGATGTTCTTTTGGCCTCCAAAAAGTAAATAAAATTTATAATCAATGGAGTGCATCCTACCATTTTAGATTAATTGCACTTGTACGAGCTCAATTTTTTAATTAATTCAAAAATTCTAAGTTTAGAATAAAAGATATGGAGGTTTCAAGTTGATCATGAGTTCATTGGTAACTTTGAAAGTTGCATGAGAAACAAAGTGAAATGTATCCCATTAGATTAGTTGCAACCTTGCTAATTCATTTAAACATTCAATATCAAGGCCCTTCTAAGATATCAATGTCTATTCTTATTGAACCTTGCCTTTCAAAGGGCCTTTGATGCCTTACACTCAAAATTTGATCTTAATAAAAGTTTTGATATAGAATTTCACTAGTTCACTATATTGGTAGTACAATATTTCCTTCTTGTAGTTGTAAGGAATGTATGTCAAAAGCAATCAATAATAAAAAAAATCTATCACATCTACATTCTTGTCTTCAATGAAGATATTAATTGTTAGGATGTACAAAATTTAAACATTAGAACCAAATGTCAATTTATAGTACACCTATCATTAGCACTTTGAAATTTCATAACTTATTCATACCATGGCCAAGTAATGCATAATAAATTGCTAATAAAGCTTCATTGACAATATAGTCTCAACAATCTTTATTCTTTCATAGTCAAGCCTAATAGACTGATAATACTATTTATGGGATAGTATTCTCTTCAAGTATTAGAGTATACATAAAGTACCTCAAATGAAGGACCATAATTTGGAGTTTGCTAAAAAGACAAATTTCATAAGAATAGTGATGAAAAGTGTGTGAAGTGAGTGAGGTATCTGTCATTTAAATAATTAACCCCTAAAACTCAAAGGCTTATTTTCTAACATAAATTATGAAAAATTGGAAATTTTTAAGGTAGTGAGAAAAAAATGAATTTTTTTTTTTTTTTCAAAATTCAACCATTCAAATTTGTACTAGACTACTATGGGAATGTGTGGAAAAAATTTCAAAAACTTTGATCACACGGATTGAAAGATTATAACGTTTGAAGTGAGAAGAAAAAGTTTTTTTGACCTTGCCTGATAGGGCTAACAACCTTTAATTCCTCCTAAAGTGAGATTTTTACATTGCACATGGTTAATTTTTTGACATTTGCATCTTGTATGATGTACTTAACATACCTGCTAAATTTTAGAAGTAGAGGAGGTATTTTGCACATGTTGCTAGAGCTATCCGGAAAGTTCAAGGCTCTATAACTTTTGATCTAGGCACCCGGTTAGAAAAAAATTTAATTCCCATTAGGAGGTACATGTTCACACCTTGTGCCAAAATTTCAAGAACATCCAACCAAAATTGACTTCATAGAAACCTACTTAGATTTTCAATTGTCCTTTAGGGATTAAGAGATGAAAGTCCTTCAAGATGTACCAAAATTGGGGTCCATTGGAGTTTAGTGTGGAGTTTGAACTTGGGCCACAACAAAAGCAAGACAATTTTATACCCTTCAAAGCCAAACAACTTCTAATAGCTGTTCATTTGAAAAATCACATCCTTTTGCAACTTACTTCATAAACATCGGTTATGACTCATTTGTTCTATAAAGTAGGGAATAACTTTATGGTTATCACTATTGACTTGAAACTTTCACAAAAATTCTACAAAACCTTCTTTGTATATTATAAATTTTGTTTTTTCCAATTCCCTATAGTTAAAACAACCCACTCTAATTACAATCTTCATCGTCTTTATTGAAATCAACATAAATGGAAGGTTTTGATAATTTCCTCTAACGTAAATGCTAACAATTATCATCAACAAAAACTTGATTGTAGGTTTTCCATTCAAAAAAAGGATACCTAATATTCATAACTATTCCTTATGAAGTCAACCCTTGGTCAAAGACCTTATGCCGTGTAATGTGTCTTGATAGAATTTTTTCAAGCCTTTTAGAAAATAAGGTGCCCTTCACCCTCGAGCTCTTCTTATACACTTGGACACCCTATTTCTAGAAAAGGCCCTTGAATGGGCACCTTAACCCCTAAAGGACTAAGGCCTTTTCTCCATCAAAACACATTCAAAATTGCCACTTCTACTACAAAGAGAAAAAAAAAATCATTTTTGTTTTGCATATCTGACCATAGAATCTTATACTAGACTAGTACAAAAATGTATGGAGGAAATTTTAGAAACTTTAACCACATAGATTGTAAGATAATTACATCCAAAGTGAAAAAATAAGTTTTTTTGCAACTTGCTTGACTAGATTTTCTGGCTTTGAATCTTCTTAACTTCATTTCTAATATTATTGATTTTGATTTTCTAAGTTTTTATGTTGAATACTTGAGTTGAGAATCTAAGAAATAAATTTCAAGAAAAAAACAAAAAATTTTACTCACCAAAAATTTATTAAGAAGAAGTAGGTTCAAGATTGAAGGAAAAACTAAATTGTTAATAGTTCTAAGATGAAATTGAAATACAATAATCCCAAAGGTGAGATTGTTCTAGCAAGCAAACATAAACCTCTCTAACAATTTATTTTGGAAAATTATAAAAATTGCATTAAAAAATGAATCCTATATGTTATTTTTTTGAGAAGACCTTTAAATTGCTCGAAAAACTAAGATTGTCCATAACTTTCTCATCACTAGTCCAAATAGAATGAATCAATACTTCAAATGTAGAAAAAAAATAAAATTTAGGAATTTAAAAAAATAATTATTTTGAATTTCTGTGATTTATTAGTAATGCATGCCAACCTCCATTTTTGGCTTATTGTTCCTTAAAATATTCTCCCAGTCATTGATTGAAATAAAATAAATTATATATCTATGAAGCTCTTTTAAAATCACACATCTTCAAAAAAATTTCCTAAAATTTCCTAAAAGTTGAGGTTCTAGGAATCTACCTAGACCCAAATTGTCCCCTGAGGGGACAAATGGTCCTTTAGGGCCTTAGGGGTTAACCCCTAAATGCTCAGGGTACCAAATTCTGGTGTCAACAAAACTTTGAAGTTAAATAAAACCTTATTAAATTATTATTTTTAGTAGTTTATATTTTTTTCAATCTTTTTGAAGCCTAAGTTTATCATCAAAAATCCAATTTTGAAAAGAAATGATTATGATTTTTCTATTCAAGATTTTGTACAATGGTGTGCATTGCAAATCTTGATTTTCTAGTGTTTAGGGCTCTCAGAAATGAGCCTCAAATACACTAAAATTTGGAGAAAAAATCACATTAGAAATTCATTTAAAAAAAACTGTAGACTAGATTTTGAGAAGTTGTTAATTTATTGGGGTTACGCATGTTTTGCCCTTTAACCTCATATGTTTTTAGGGTCCAACTTTCTAGTTTCAACATGTGATATGAGGGTTGAAAGACTTCAAATCACTTTCGCAATTTTAACACCCTCGTGATCAAACATTATTATCTTTCAATCCATAACTGATATTTTGTTCATTTGTCTTTGCCCATGTGATCTTTAACATGTCAAATTTGAATTTGTACAATTACAATTCCAAAAAAATTGGTAAAACTTATCAAAATGTTGACTTTTTTTGTTAAATTTAGAGCAAATTCCTAGAAGCTCTAAAAAGGCCTGGGGCATTTCATTTCATTTAGGGGTTAAGTACGTCAACTCTGAAGGTCACAACTTAATAATAATCATTATAAAAAAACGGATCTCTCTCAATTCCCTCACCCGGTAAAATCGCGGGCGGAATCCAGCGGGGATCGGGGTGGACCCTTCATTTCGGCGGGTCGTCTCTCTCCCCTTGATTTCCGAGATTTTTAGGCCTGGCACCGGGAACTCCAGAACGACGAGAGACCGCCTTTGCGCCTGCTTTGCGATTCTCCGTGACGGCTACACGTGCTTCTGCGTTGCCCAGTGTGCTTACACAATGCTGTTTTCCGGTCGAGCATATTCCGAGCTTTTGTTTGAACTATTTCCCGCCAGCTGCGGTTGAATTTTCGCTTCTCGGTACTGTGGTATGTCTTTCCTCTTCCCGTTTGCGACGTTTTGGAAGGAGAAGGCGTTTTACTTGCATTATACCGGTCTTCGTGGTTATGGAGTAGGAGATTGCGAGTTTTTTTGTGTTTTTCAGAGCTTGTGGCGAGTTTTTGTAGTAAATTTTGGCCCTCCTTGTGTAAAGTGCGGATCTGAACGCGGTGTATGGGAAATTACATACATGCCAGTTACAGGATTTCTTCTTTCCTTTTCTCTGGAACTGGAACACATTCTGAGGGATACTTCTTGGTGCGCTTGTAAAATACGCTTTGAGCACAGTTTGAAGGGCGGAGAAAGTTAGACCTTATCATTTCATGACTCTTCGTGAGCGGATATCCTTGCTTGAGCAAACCATTAGTGGTGTCAGACACTCAGCCGAACCCGGCAGGTGCAGCCTCAGTCTTATCGAGTTTTAGCTTCTCGAGCTGCTCCATCGATTTTATGAATTGCGGGGTTTTTGAGAGTGCGAGTTGTCTGGCTCACGTGGTCCATTCACAGCATGGTTATTATGATTATTAACTTTCAAGGCTATGCACATTTTTTTTAAACATCCGGAATTTTGGATGCTACTATATACTCTCGTAGCCCGACCTGTTGCAGCTTGTCAGACTCTGTTTCTATTTTGTGTCTTTAGAATTACTGACGCTCGTGTAAATTCATACCTTTTTCCTCGTCTGGCAACGGTCTCTTGCCTGTGTCTAGCTCATAGATTTTTTTTCTTTCCATTCAAGGAATATCGTAGGATAACAATGCTTTTAGGTGACGTCTTACTCTAGTGTGCCTCGACTGACGTTCCTGCCCTTGGTATTGGCTTGTTCAGGAGATCTGCTACAGACGAACTATTGCACTATTTTGGACGCATAGATGAAACCAGTTTTGAATATGAAAAGTAGTGCCTTACTCCTTTTGTGCGACGGCTGCGCTTAGAGGAGGTTCAGTTCAAGTAAAATGGAACTCACTATAGGGTCTATATCTGTCTTGTCGATTCCGATCAATGAGAACCTGAACTGTCGAAGATCTGTGGATACTGCGCTTGCACGGGTTTCTCGAGTAACTTCGGTATCCCGCGTTTCTATTTCCAGAAGAAGACCATTCTTTTTTGCTGAGCGCTCGTTGTTCCTTCGTGGCGGTAGAGGTTCTCCGAGCTGGAAGGACTTGTCTGAAGGCACAACTGGGCTTGGCTGTAGGTTATGCATAAATGGCCCAAAACAAGCAGATCCTTCACATAATTCGAGATGGCAAGCAAGGGCAGTGGCAGAATTGTCAGGAACAGATGTGAAGGACATTGACAGTAGCACAAGAGACGATCTACCGAATACAGACGCAGCTGTGTACATCATCAAAGAGTATGCACTTTAGCTTTCCATAACTTAAGCTCTTCCTGATTCCTTATACTCGACCTAATCGGTCAAGATGGTTCTTTCTGCCTCATTTTCTCTGCATTCAGACTTCTTTTGAGGAGTTACTTACTTATCTGAGATGTGCCCAAGTTATGCCTCCTTGAATTTCCGATTCTTTCTAGAAGCATTAATAGTAGTAGTAAGCTTAAAAACCCTATTGTTCTGGCATATGAAATATTTGCTTCCGATGTCCTTGCTGTGGACAACGTTTGACGGAATGAGGATCAGTTAATATGTTGATCACCTGCTCTCATATTGGTGTTGCTCATTTCTGATTATTGTGTATTCAACTGTTTTTATTGCAGAGGAGATACTTTGACTGCCATCGCAAAGCGTTACAGTACAACGATAAGCAGATTAGCTGTTGATAATGGGATTGAGAACGTTGATGAATTACAGTTTGGAGACAAGTTGGTGGTTCCCTTGCCTGCAGCAGATGTGCGGAAGGTTTGTTCCTCCCCAGCCTCATGAACATTGTTTTGAACGCGCTTCCGACATACATTTATTTAATTACGACTACCTTTAATTACAGTTGGGCCTCTTGTCCACCTAGTGCCCCAACTGCGCTTTCAAACACTCTTGCTTGCGGGTAGGGGTTCAATATCAGACATGTCGTGATACATGCATTGCTCTTAGTCGATTTTCACTGGTGCTTGAGGGGCAAAATTGTGAATGGATTTTTCAAATGCTTGTCCTTCCCCTATATTCTTTGCATTTTGTTATCTCCTTCTATACGGACTTTGTACTGTGTTTAACGGAACTAGAGAAATTGTGTAGGTACCATCCCACGCTCAGGCAGAGACTCCATTCTTTGCGGATAAGGTGTACACAGTATCTACTGCAAATGGTGTGAGGGATTTGAGCACGGCTACAACGTCGGGTTACGATACTCCAACTTTTTCACATGTGGGAGAGCATCCGCCATTTCCTGTGGGAACATTGGTAGGTTTGAGAATTCATCTAGTTTCTGAATATGCTTCAGCAGTCAAACCTTCAATTTAATACTTGTAGTTTGGTAGCAAGTGGGGTAGTGAATATCCAATTTTTAGGGCTCTTAAGTTTAAATGTTCTTGCTCCTTCACTAACATTCCTTTACTTTGATCTTTGTAGGCGCAGGTGGTAATTCCCCTGCTGTTAATAGCTCCAGTTGTGGGGTTCTGCGTCAGATGTGCGGTGGATTACATTCAGGATCGAATAGAGAAAGAGATCAGAGCAAAACAAGCAGATATTGAAACATATCGTTCCCGCCATCGACCCAAGTTGAATCGCTGGCAGGGAATTTTAGACGAGGATCGCGAAGAGGCTCCAGATTATGGAGAAGCTGCCGCTGCATCAGCTTCTTTGGTATGCGTTAGCATTGCAGCGTAATAAACCTTTACTTTATGAAACTTGTGAAAATCTTTCTGTTGAACTGCTTTTGGTCTAAAAAAACAATTTGGGCTATCTGATATGCCATATGTGGAGTTTTACTTGCCTTTCAGCGAGTCACTCATTCATGCTGTCTCTTGGTATATCTGGTACATGTAGGATGAATACCGGTTAAAGAATGAACGCCAAATTCCTACTGGATATGCGAGCATGCGGGCCATGAATGAGGTACGGTGACTTTCCTTTCCTATTCTTCTATATGTTTGAACGTGTTTTTAAAGTATATGGTTAGTGAACACTCTAGGATTTGGAATTATTATTGATGTAGTCACCTGACTCATTTTATATTTAGTTCGTGCGAGGGTTTGTTATCTTTTGTTAAAAGCAGTTTCGGTCGGCTTGGAGACAGTTTGTTCTAAGGAAATCCGTCATCTTGTTTTTGCAGGAGTCACTTGCAAATGAGTCCGAGGAAGAGCGTAGTTCTAGACAATTGCAGGACTATGAGGATATTCGGAAATCTTATGCTGAGCTGGAATCCACTTACATGAAATTTCTATCAGATAGTGGGCTGTCTAGATCTGGTTACTGGCGTGGGTCAGTGACACAGCTTCAGGAAGAGACGTAAGATAGTGAGGAAGTCGCCTTTTGGAGCACTATGGCCAAGTGGGGATATTGCTGGATCTAGCTATGTTTGGTTAAAGGCACCTGCATAAATCTGCAACTGAGGCCACTATGTTGGCAGGTGGACATGAAGATTCTGCACTTTTCCTGTTCTCCTGCTTGTTCTCCCGATGACCTATTTACAACTGGAGACTGTGTATACTAATCCTACATGTTTCTCTGAAATGTAAATTTTTTTGGTTCCAAGTGCAACATACTTAAGTTGATTTACGACCTCTTGATCTACTTCAGTTTATAAACATCTCTTATTACCAGGTAACCTTTGTCAGTTCTCAGTTTCACCATTTTCATTCACTGCTTTTATGTTCTTTATCGTGATGCTGCAACTCAATATAATATTTCACACCAACTTGAGTGGGTGGATTTAGCTTGAACCGTCCTGCAAAGCCGTCATGGTCTGATATGGTCTCGTGGCGTCCCAGCCCCGGAGTGATGACTGACGAGGCACCTGTGATGTGAATGCATGTACTGCATCCCTTTGGAGTCCCGTAATAGCGTACGAAGTTCTCTATAAATTTACTGCTGTCCAACACTGTGAATGATATTTCATCTCAAGTGAAATGATCACAGCAGTACAGACAGGGACAGAGGTATCCAAAGATCTGTCGTGGAAACGCTTAGTATTTCCGAATGAGAAGTTTTGGCCTGCTGTGTAGTGATTGTTGACAAAGATGTCTCCTGGTGAATAATGACCAGATAACCAAGGTCACCTGTTGTGCAGACAATCTCAAGTGAACTGGTGAGCCAAGACGCCAAGTGACAAGTTGATTCGTTTACGTAAGGTATCCTGTAGGTGTACCTTCCATACTTACGGCGCACAGGCCCATCCAAAGTCTTTCATGCCATAGGCTCGAGTGATTTTCAGAATATGCCTCGACTTTGTTGCTCCACTGGCAGGTCAAGATGCTTGGAAAGTTCCTTGTCTCGGAGAGTGTTCTATGGCTTATGGTATGTTCACACTTGGTGTTAGGGGTGTTGTTTGCAACATGAATCAAGTCCAAAAGTAGGTCTAAGCTCGTTCCTAAGACACTCACTAACAACACTCTTTAACACCAGGTGCAAACATACCATATGTTGGGCACACCCAAAATTGCACCCAACCTAAAACCACCATCCATCATCATCATTATGTGTACATCTCCAAAATCAATATGTATGTGTGTTTGAAGAAACAATTTGAGAACATCTACTTTTGATCTTTCATAACTATTGCATATGGTATTCAAATGTTGCCTCCTTTCACTTGCCTTGGGGGATTGTTGGAAGTTTATAAGGATATTTATGCCATTGAATGATCTTGTATAAAAAATAAAACTTATTTTCGGGCTATCAAGTGTATGAACATGTGGACGAAGAAAAAAAGGCTTGTACTTTTTGCAATACATATTGAATTTATACAAAAAGAAAAAAAAGGCTATATATGAAGAGAATAACAATTAGTATTTGGAAGCTAAATTCCTAAATCTTAAGTCACTAGAGCCTTACTAAAACCAAAAAATTGCATCTAGGCCTTCCGAGAGCTTCATGAAAAGAAGTCGATGACATCCATTTTTAAACTATAAACAATCATTGTTTCATCATTCTCATACAACTTTTTGAGAAAAATAAAGATTGTTGTTCAAACACACATTGTGTGCAATTTGACCCTTAAATGCTCCTTAGAGCAAGTTTGGTCGATTCCATCTAGGATGTGGGAATCCACCTTTTTCTTAAAAAAAATTCATCCATACAAGTATTATTGAATTCTCCATAACATACCCATGTATTTGGTAAAGGTTAAGAATGAGATTTAAAGAGGTGTGAGCTTTCTAATCTTACTCAAAGTGTTCACTAATAGTTACAAACACGTGCTTTTGAAGGTTAATTAAGTGTGTACGGTGCAAAAATTGTATAGTATGAAAGTAAGGTCTCATTCAAATTCTTCCACATAAAAAATGAATTTTTTCAAAACAATCCTTTGTAATGCATTAATCTTCATGGCAATGTAATAATTGACGAATTCAATTTCATTCAAGGTCTAGATTTGTATTCTATGCAACCAAATTGATGCAACTTCTAGTCATATCATTTTCTATTGAAGTGAAAATTAAATGTCAAAGGTTAGGTGAATTGTGGAAATGGGTGAAGATTCGTGATGTGAGTATTTTTTTGAAAATACTTTCAAACTCTCATTAGTTTGTAATAAGCTTCTTTAATGGTGATTAAAAAATTTGTCATCAAGAAAGTCAATTCTATAAAATATTTGGATAATTCAACCTAAAAAATCATTTTGAACGATTTTTGTATCATTTTTGAACCTTTGGCCAAATAGTGTTGATTTTGGATGTTGGCAGAGATGCACATAGATGGGGTTGAATTTTTGGAGAAACTCTTGGAATTTGACATAAATTACAATTTCTACTATACAATTTTTATACTACTATTTGCATTCTTCTAGAAATATGTGACCAACATATTCTATAAGGTATTGAGATTCCTTAAATAAATGATAATATGTATCTTTAGCTTACATAGGACTTATTGTTGACATTGTGGCTTGAGATGTGATATATATATCTATGGAGTCTTCAAATTATTATTATTTTTATACTATCTTAGTTTCAAACAAATTCTTAAAAGCCTTATCTTATATCTTAAATTACATCCTAATCATATATAAAGCCAAATCTTGTAGCCACTCCAATACTATGCCAAATAAATCCAACCCAATGTTTTTGGGATGAAAAGTGCACAACAAACATTGCAATTTTGTTGGGAACAATTCCACTAGAATTATTTTTTCTTCTAAAAATAGTTCACAAGATTAGTAATAACAACTTAACATTATTAACCAACACTTCAAAGGCCCTTTTGCTTCCACAAAAAGTGGGATCCCTGAACATCCTAGTCAACTAATGACTCCCTTCTAACTTCTCATTCAACTAAGGAAACTAGCATTGCAACTTCCTAGTCATACAATGACTTTCTTGCAACTTCCCAATCATCCAATGGCTCTTTGCAAATTAAACTGAGCTCTTTCCCAAGCACCCAAACTAAATTCACTCTTTGCAAATTAAACTAAATTCTTTCCCAAGCATCCAAGGAAGCATTATCCCTCCTCCAAGGGGGAATGATTTATAGGTTGGTTAACAATGGTTATGGAAGATTCTTTTTGCTTTGGGTCACTACAAGCCCTGTAGTTCATTTGGACTAACAAATAATTCTTGCAACCAAAGAACCACCCTGTATTTTACGAAGATGAACTTTCCCAGTACTAGTGGTAATGCTCTAAAATGCACAAAGCTAATAAGCTTCCAATCATCTTTGAGTTCACACTAAATCTAGCACTGAACTCAGCGAAGGACAAGTATCTCATTTAGTCCAAAGCAATCGCTCGATACACTTGAAAAGATGGCATTGGAACCTATTTAAGCATTCACTCTTACATGTGATGTCTTTGATTCAAAGTAAAACCCAAAAGTAGAACAAGGGCACAAGAGTACAAGTGATAAGTGCTATTGATACAGAAAGGTAAAGTTTTAACTAGTTCCTCAACCCATCACATTCCCACACTGCCAGCAACACATCTCCAATCCAACTCCCAGTCAGAGATCTCTGAATCTTAACCTTAGAATGTTCTTAACATTGGAGCCACACCAGCTTCAATTGCACCAGGGATAAAATATACTGACAAGCCAAAACGATATTCCTCCAGAAGTTCTTCTAAACAAAGTAGAGTTGCGTGATACTTAAGGTAATGGAATACGGAAGGTTGCAATTACAAAACTCCTCTCTCCCATCTCCAATTTAAAATTCCACATCCCAGTAAGCTGAAAATAAAACTTTACTCTTCCAGTGAACAATCAAAACGAACATTGCTCTGGAGTCCTCTGGCTTCACTCTGCTGTCCAGCTTTGCTCTACAATTTCTCGCACCCTTCGGTTGTACTCACGACGATTTTCGCTATACATGCGTGCAGCCTCAGAGTTTGCTGGAGAATTGGGGTTCGGGTCACACAACAAGGACTGCATAAAAATGATAGGTTAGAGAAATGGTTAACACATCGTGGGTATTGTGTTTAGGCAAAGTGGAATCCCACTCTTGGTAAAAGAATTTGAAATGCCACTTAGCAAAAACATGCAAGGCCACACGTTCCAAATCCTCCTATTTCTCACATTTGAAGAATAAAATGAAACAAAAATCTAAGTTAGGTAGATAACACCGAAGCTATTATTTGGTTAGATGTGGCTTCAGAAATAGGGTGCGATGCATGTGGTTGAAGCATAACGCGTAATACATGTCATCAAGCAATTGGGTTCTATACATGTCCATAGAAAACAATCAGTCGATAAATCTCTTTTTCTCGGAAAACTTAAGCCCACAACTAAATCTCTCTAAAAAATATATTTGATTGTAACGATCTTGAATGCACATAAAACATTCCTAAATAAAATTCTATACCCAATTCAATTCATAAACATTAAGACTTCTGCTCGACTGAAAGTTGGAATCAAAAAGTTCACCTGAATTGAAGTGAGAATCGCTGCGACATCGTATATTGGACTCCACTGATTTTGCAGAATGTCTAGGCAAATACTCCCATCCGCATATACTGATTTGCCACAACCATCATTGTGAGAAAACAAAGATAAATGGTATTGAACTTTAATCTTCACAACCCACAAGTATTTATGCTATTCTTGTTGAATTGGAACTGATAAGACAAAGATCTCCCACCGATAGGAAACCGTTTAGCAAACGGCAATAGTGAAAACATCATTGATCCAGAACGCCTGTTGCGCACAAAATCATATCCAAAGAGAATATTCGGAACCACTGTACATCTACAACTAAAACAAAAAAGATCATCAAAATCAAGAACAAAAATCACAAAAGCTTACTATTAGGATGAAACATCTTGGAGACAAATCGTACAGTTGGAGGCTTATTTGGGTAATCCTCCGTAAATTGCAAAGTCAACTTGAACGTTCCTAAAGAAGAAAACCAACAACAGCTTAGATAATGTTCAACAATGTTTGCCAGACACAAACCCTAATTCAACATTGACAAATTTTGAGTAGAGCACAAATCGCAAAATCTAGAAATCATGAAACAAGACTATCATATGTTTGAGAAAGATTTTAAGAAAAAATCATGCACTACCCACGATCAAATATAGATGTAAGGAAAATGAGTTGAAGGAAAACCAGACATACCTCCGTCCCATGGAGTATCGTCAGGACTGCAAAACATAAAGCAAAGTTCACATTAGGTTTCAACATCATCTTACAACAACCCTTTCTACAATTCTTTGAAGCAAGAATGAAAACAAGGTGACTTTAGAGGTTCAAGGCCGATGCATTATAGACTCTAAACAATTCCTACTCTATGAATACCAATACTATTGCCAAAAAACACAACTAAAAATGGAAGAAATTGTTGCTCTACGCCTCTATGGAATCCTGAAGTACTATTTCCCTCTCACAATAACAGACGCAGTGGCCTTCGGCAAAACATATAGGCGTACAAAAGCCTTAATGGCAATCATGCCAGAGATACCCTAAGAATTTGCAACTACGACTCTCTCATTCTTTAGGACTCTAAAAATATCAGAACTACTGAATTGCTTGGTTGGCTTCTAAAGAACCGCAACTGTCACAAAGAACTTACAAGAGAAGGCCCGCTCTTCCTTTCTCATGACTATAAGAATAAAGCAAAGAAATATTTGCAAGATCCTCAACCACTAGTATTTGTTGAGCCTTCGATTTGAACACATGAGTAATGCAAACATACTGAATTACACATATATTTTTCTATATGTAGCTATTCTGTTGGCACTCAATGAACACTATTTAATCGCTACAATTCGGACGCAACAAGTCTAACACCTCAAGAATAAGAACAACTCCGACATTTTTCAAAACACCAGTACATGTTGCTACTCAATTCGAACACAAAATACATAATTTGAACAAAAAACGATCAATATACCAGAATTGAAAATTGAAATTCTATTCGTCAGAACAGATGCTATCTCTTTAGAAACCCTAGATTTTCACTACGACTTTATGCCACACCTCCAAACATTCCTCAAAAAACAACACCCTTTCTTATCATTAAACAATCAAAATCACACAAAACCACACAAAACCACACATACAAATTCCAAAACAACAGACACAGAACTTCAATTACATTTCCTCTGTCCATTTCGCCCCAACTAAACCTATTTCTGATGAACACAACAAACCCTAGATACTCCCTACAACCCATACGCAACACCTCCAGTGCTTTCAAGAACAAGAACAAGTTCAACCTTGCCTAACTGTTACACATACAATGAACGAACGTGGCCTTGATTCCCAACACTCCAAGCCCTAGGCACGCTCCTCCTCCTCCTCCCACTCCCAGTCAATTCACTCCAACGCAGAGATACAAGACTCCACTTTGATGAATTTTGGCCAAAACTTAGTTACCCAAAAATGCGTTACCCAAATATGACCGCGTTCCAGAGCATGATGTTGTTGTCCTGTGGAGCTCCGCTGATGCCTGCTGGCGGATCATGTTGTAAGCGCTTGAAGTCACGCATCAACCGCTTTCGGGACGGGGTCGACATGATGGTCGCCCACCTTTCCTTTGGGTCGGCTGGGGATCGTTCTTCTTCTCTTCCACTTCGGTAGACACTCGATTCTTCACTTCACTATTGATATGTGGCTGTCCTTTACAAACAAGTCATCAACGTAGTGGCGATGGCTTCGCAAGGTGATGCAAAGGCTGAATATGAAACCCTAAAGCTCGCCTTGTCTTCGTCTTCCTGCTCTAAGAGCTTGTCTCTCATCTGCTCTTTGTGATACTTTAAGCCCGCCAGGACCATCCCCAATTCCCCACGAGGGGCACTCATTCCCTGTCCCTATCCGGATGAAATTCATTCAAATTGGGAAAGAATACTCACCACGAGTGTCCTTGGAGTCCATTGTATAGGATAATATGTATAGTAGAACCGCCCATGACCAACCACTTAAGAAATCTGTGCATGGTCCAGAGTTGTAGAAGGCAATTTTAATTTACAACCCTGTGGACAGATAGAAATCATGGGCATTGCCAAAGTTTCGTAATTTTATTCCTCAAATTCAAATTGTTATGAATTTCAGAAGCCAAAAATTGACCTGCTCCCATCCCCAATATATAGATTCTTCCATCACTGCTCATCTAGAGACTAATTGGACTCTCAAATCAAAGCATGTCTGTCATTACAGTAATGGCTACAAGATGGTTGGAAACTGAAAATTTAATGATTATCTGTCAATCCTCTCTCTATTGAATTTCCCATTGCCTATGTATTGACCATGGGTTATGGCTGGTAATGGGCGGTTCTACCATATAGGACGAAGACTGTTTTTGGATGAAATTCAAGAATTGTCTTTCCTAAGATACACTATTGCTAACATTAATGATATTCTTTAGATTTAGTATACTACATGTCAGCATGAGTATTCCTCTGCTCCAAAATAATTCCGTGGTTTGAAAACACTAGTTAAAATAAGCCTTAGATTTTGTCCAAAAAAAATGATACCATGTGCTTATAATATGTGTTACAATATTGTATGCTTGCAATATATGTACCATTACAATACTATATTGTGAAAAATGGTTATTTGCATATTCATTTTTTCTAGTGCAATCCGAAGTGAGCTTATTTTAACCAATGTTTTCAAACCACAAAATTATTTTGGGGCACAGGAGTACCACTAAAAAATACAATAATTGATCATGTTCTCATTTTGATTTGGTATCACTAGTGTTGTTGTTGACATTTAATTAGTGCTAGAATTTATAATTAGCATTGCAAACATTAAATATCATTATTAGTGTAGTTGTAGAGTCATTTTTCTTTTGAACATTTTGAAACTTGCGTTTGGTTGGAAGTTAAAATAGCAAGTTGCATAGAAGGAATCCCAAGCAATCCACTATTCAAATCTTGAAGACCATGTTCTACCTAGATGAACTTTTGATGAACCATTGATTGTTTACTGAACAACATTAGTCACTCAAACACTCTTGTAGTCCTACAAATATAGAAAGATATCCTTTTGTATGACCCAAGAAAGTTAAACCATCTTATTTGGGGGAAGGACATCCTTTCCTAGAGACATGGGATTGTGGTTCCAACTCTAAGGCATTCCATTTCATGTGAATCCAAGTGGCCTAAACCACTATGTATAGATTTGAGATGACAAGTAGTGATGTTTTCATGTTGCACTTGTTTGTTTGTTATGCTACAATAATAATGAAATTTAGTGTTGGCACGCTAATTGATTTGAAAATGCTATAAATTTAAACTATTGATGACGATTTTTACCAAGAGTATAGATATCAAAATTATTTAAAGAAAAAATCTTTGTAAACATACTTGGTCAAAATATCCAACAAGAGTAAAAACTTATAGCATTTTCAAATCAGTTAGTGTGGTTAATAATAAATTTCATTATTTGTGTACTTCCTACATAAATATGAAATATTTATATTGCACTGATTTGCACTCCAAGGTCAACACCAAAAGTTCAATCCTTCACATTATATTTTAAGATATTCATGTTAAGGATTTTTAACTACATTCTTTTCCTTGATTTACACAAATCTTCTTTACTAAACTTAGTAGATATTCATGTTATACTTGCACCCAAGTTGCTTCTAGACTACAATCAAACCTCTCTAATTTCACTACCTTTGGAAAACCTATGGAAGTGGTAATATAGAGGTATGTAAATATTGTGCAAGGAAGATATGAAAAAAAACATCACCAACAATGGAAAATTCATGGAATTCATGTTCATTTAACTCATAGTAATTGCTAAAAGACAAAGAATCCCAAATGGACTTTTGCTAGGTCAAAATCAATTTTCACCTTGAAGATCATTTTGATGCATTTGAAGTAATATAACATATTGAAGATAGTCAAGTCTAGTTTCTATTCAACTTTTCAATCAACATAATTTGTAATATTGAAAACTTTTATAGAAACTATAGGTACAATAGGGCATGAATCAAATGATTCTTAATTACAACTAATGTGCCCTATGTCGTTGCAACAATATAAAAAACAAAAGTAAAAGTGATTTTCTTATTTTTTAGTTCATAAAAACTTTAAAAAAAATATCATTTACACTGTAGGTCCAAACACTATAAAACCAAGCCTATGCAATCTTCCTTGTAGAGGGCTTTGTGATAGTACCAAGAACAATCTAGGAGATCTTACCATAACAAACAAAATTAGAAAAACAACCTAACTTATGGTATGGATAATTCCATTGAGTTTCCAAATTTTTATAAAGGTTGTTAGAAACTCTAAACATAGAAACTTGTTTTCTATTGAAATTTATACTTCAGATTAAAATTGCACTTAATATGACTTTTAAAGACATTATTTAAAGAAACCATAATAATTTCAAATTTTAACCCTTAAAAGAGAGGTTGGCAATCGTGGAAGTTAGCCCTTTTGTTACCGTGTCAATCATTGGTAAAAAAATAAATCCAAAAGCACTTAGTGAAAGTTAAACTAGTGTACAAGACCTCCCCTTCTCACACATAATTCCAACAATGAATAGTTGCACTTTTGTCCTACATAGAAGGATTCTCTATTATTCATTGGCTAAAAAACAACCGCACAGTCCTTTAGCCCCTAAAGTCCTGAGGCCATTTTTTTTGTCAAAAAACACTAAAAACTACCATTTTTGTTGTGTTTGCCCAAGAAAACAAAAATAATATTTTTCATAGAATCTAACATTAGCATCTTGTACTTGACTTGTTTGAGATCATGTGGTAAAAATTTCACGAAGGTTTATCAGAAAGATTGGAAGATATTAGCATTCAAAGTGGGAAAATAAAGTTATTTTGAACATTGTCTTGCAATTTCAGATGACTTTGACTGCTATTTGAGGAATTTTTTTGCACTAAACACTTTGAATTAAAAGAAATCTATGTTGAAAAACTGAATCAAAAGTCTAGGGAAAAATTTCAAAAAACACACATTTGATTTTCATTCTTTACAAAATTGTTGAGTAGATGAAGGTTCAAGATCGAACAAAAATGTAAATTGCTAATAGCTCTAAGATGGAATTGAAACCCAATAATTCCAACAATGAGATTTTCTAGCAAGCACACTTAATTCTGTCAAATTTTTTTTTGAACTTGTGAAAATTGCATTCAAAAATGAATTCCAGAAGTTATTTTTTGAAGAAGATGCTTAGATTGCCCGGAAAACAAGATTGTCCATAACTTTCTAATCACTAGTCTAAATAAAATGAGTCAAAGCTTCACATGTAGACAAAAATATATTATTTTAATCCCTAACTACTTGAGGCACTAGATTGTGGTGTCTCAAAAACTTTGAAGTTAAGTAAAACCCCACCAAATTGCTATTATTATTAGTTTATATTTTTGGAAAACTCTTTTAGAAGTCTAGTTTTAGGATCAAAAAGTCAATCTTAAAAATGAAGGATTACGATTTTTCTATTCAAGATTTTGTACAAGGATGCCCATTGCAATCTTGACTTCCCATAGTGTTGAGGGCTCTTGGAAATGAGCCTCAAATGCACTAGATCTTTGAGGAGAAATCACATTAGAAATTCATTTAAAAAAATTGTAGAATAGATTTTGAAAAACCGTAAATCAATTGGGGTTGTGCATGCTAGGCCTATAACCTCATATTTTTTTAGTGACCAACTTTTTAGAGTTGACATGCAAAAAGAGAATTGAAAAAATTTCATAGTTTTAACACCCTCATGATCAAACATTATAATCTTTCAATTTGTAAGTGATATTGTTATGTTTTCTTTTCCTATGTGATTTCTAACATGTCTAGTTTGAATTTGTATGGTTACAATTTAAAAGAAATTGATATAACTTATGAAAATGTGGACTTTTTGTTCAATTTAGAGCAAATTTCAAGAAGCTCCAAACAAGCCTTGGGCATTTAGGGGTTAAGAAAATATTTAGAAAATATTTATTTTGACTTTTTGTGATTTTTTTGTGTTGCCCACTACCCTCCTTTTTCAACTTATAGTGTCATAACTCTTGCTCATGGGCATCGATTGAAATAAAAATTATATTCCTAAGAAGCTTATGTATTTTTCTAGCTTCTCAAAAAGTTTAAAAAAATTACAGTGAATATTGAGACCGTATGAGCCAACCCAAAGTCACATTTTGGCCCTCCAGGACCAATGGGACTTTAGGGGTTAAGGGTTAGACAATAATTGTGACGGGATACATCAGGGAGCAATGTGGAAGGCACTCTTCCTACTTCGTCCAAGTCAAACTCAACATTGTCCATGTTAACATTCATGTGGGACTGCAGAAGTCAAGCACATGCATCAGTAAACCCCAAGTTTGGTTCACAAACTTTGAAAGATCCTATTAAGTTAATGACTGCATATGACTAACAAACAACTGAATTTCCTCAGCAGGTGGCCCATCTACATGGAATAAAGCACGAGTAAGCTCAGTTGTACTGATGAATCATACTGTAAAGATAAAACAGGTCGAACATACACTAATCATGTAACATAATTCAGAGATTTCCTCCATTTGGCCCTGTCATGTCGAACCAAAAGACGATCCATCACTCCCTGGGATTCTCGGGGAGAAAATTTCACGAAACTAGTCATTGACACCTCACTGCTAAGGCACTCTCTTCATAGGAGGCTGAGGGATCACACAAGAACTGGTTAATAACGCTATTAACATAGTTATGGAAACCAGTTGCTGGTAGCTGAATGATCACGTGCCACTCCCTGAATGATAACTGCCAGTACTTTTATTAAAGAGTGGGTCTTATATGTAAACTGGGACTTCCATGATTCAACAAAGTCTCTTCAAAGAGAATAGGAGCCAGTTCACAAATTGACTAAATCTCGAATCCCCTCTACGCTGTTATGCCTTCTTTTGACTTGCAAAAGTTTACAATATACTCAAATGTCATACTCTTTGGTCGTTCAATTGGAAGACCAAGAGCTCGATCCCAGATGAGCTGCACATCAAGAAGCAACCATCAAAGTCAAGGACTAGTACGACGCCAGAGACGGCACAGAAAGTAACCATATGCTACAAACCTCCTGCAGCCGCAAGTTATCTATGGGTAGATTCTCTGATAAAACATTGATAAAGCAACATTCCTGTCGTCGACAAGAGAGTTTTCAGTAACACTAGACTGTCCCAAGAACTTTTGGACAACATCATAGAAAAAATCTATGCCAGGATTCAACTCACGAAAAGATTCTCCTTATCACGATGATAAGAAGTTCTTGAACAAAACTAATTCACTCAAAAATCTGTCAGACCTCGAGTTAGAAGCTAGAGCTAACCTGAGAAAGGACGCCCAAAGCACGTGACACTCCAAAGAGCACAGTGTAGTAGCTGCAAGAAGCCAAGCAGAAGATGCAATTAGTTCACTGCAAAATGACATCCTAGGAGCATTATCAAAACCGTAATCAGGAAGATGATGAAAGGGTTTGGAACCCACTTCTGTTCTTTCAAGCCGTAGTACTGAAGCAGAACGCCGCTGTGGGCATCCACATTAGGCCAAGGGTTCTTCACCTGACCAAACGTAACAAGAAAAACTCAGAAATGCTCGAGATTAAAAAGGAAAATACAGGAGAAGATGTCGTCAACGTAGTTGCACTGAAAAGGTACTCAAGATATTTTAAACTCCGAGACTTACTTTGCCACCCGCCAACAGAATAGGGGGGACCACCTCAAACAATTTCGACACCTGAAAAGACAAGAAAACAAGAGCATGTCATCATGGTCGCCAAGCAGAAGTCCTGAAACATCCATGACTAGGTTCAACTCTTTCCCCAACGGATGGAAATACTTTCGCGAAATGGACCCTCAGCTTCAGAGACAAACCCGATGATCTAAATAAATTTAGAAGAACGAACACCAGCATGTTATTGATGCATACACAACCCTCTGAAATGCTAAGCATGACATCATGTGCTAAGCGACTTGCACAGCAGTACATTGACTGCGGTCTCAAAAGACCAAAAGAGACATGACATTCTGGAAACCAACAGGCCAGGTCCCAACCTGATTCAAGATGCAAACCTCTGTGGCAGGATTAGAGAGCAAGAAAACTTGACTGACATGGTCTACCGTACCACCGTAGACAGAAAAAGTCTATCTAAAGTAACCTCCAGCAGGTTATAGAGTGTCATGAGACCTCCCTCCTACTCATGAATGCTCTCCAATACATAGGTTGCGAACGGAAACCAAAGCATACCATCTTGAACATAGGATCCTCAGGAAGATGCTTGAGTGCAAATTCGCGTTGACAGATGTACCGAGGATCCGTTTTCCTCAACACAGCGTGCCCATACCCAGGGACCACCTGCCCCATAAGCCCACAAATTCAATTCTTCTCGCTAAGCACTCCATGACCCATCGAGAATAGGACCACAACGGAAGGTCTAAATAAGCTCTACAAAGTGCGCAATCGATTGAAACCTAGCGAAGGTAGAAAGACTGATGCCTCTACATCAATGCTTCGCACGAAACACAAAGCATGCACGACACTGGGAAGAATGAGTACCCGGCCGCTCTTCAAAGTCTTATGGATATAATCTTTCAGTTGCTCCAGTGACACTTCACTACCGATATCATCCACCACTTCTTGAATCCAGCGCAGCACTTCCTGTGATAACCAGCAGTGGTCGGTGAATGTTCCACGATCAGATTTAAACAAGCCGATAAATAGGTGAAAAGCCGATACACGGTTATTATGTATCACTCTTCCAGGTTAATGAGACTAACCTGATTGGCAAGCCCGTGGAGAGGACCAGCTAGACCATTGATTCCAGCAGCGAAAGAAAGATATGGATCCGACAGTGCACTCCCAACCTGGCACAGAAATTAGCATATATCAAAACGAAGATTTGAAGATGATACAACCGGAAAGAAGACCATAACTGACATGGTTGAGTAGTAGTGACACTGGTCCCTTTTGAGAACCAAGTAACTGAAAGCTTTCACATACTTCCAAGTGAAAAGATTATGGTTCATTGGCTTGATGAGCATTTGCTTGTTGAAATTGAGCTCAGCTTTGCAGAAAAAGTGTCAGGGAATCCTTCTTATGATACTTCAGAATGGGCTTAACAAAGGTTCTCTAAAATGGTATTGACAGATTCTCTGCCTTAAGCTGTCACTTCAATATCTTCAAGAATCTCATGATCTCTTCCGTTGAATCGCAAAGCATAAAGAAGAAATCGCAAATAATCCATCTATCAGTAGATGAATAGTATTCCAGTTGGGTTTCAGAAGGGAAGATGAAGATGAAAATGTCGTACCAGATGTACAGTGTGAGCGCTGACATTTCCTCCTTCGTGATCACTACCACAATTGCAACCCCACGTTAAAACTCTTATGTATCATGGACTCGAGGTATCTTTATACGCCAAACCCTTATCTAGATACTAATAATCTTAGGCACCAGACTAGCCAAATACCTGTGAATACTCAAATAGAGGCGCATCAACTCATGCATCAACTCGTCCTTAAAGCCCAACATATGAGCAAAATTAGCTGCATAGTCCAGACTGGAATCTGATCCAATCACGTCTCCGCCTTTATATATTCTGCAGGAAAACGACCCAAACACCTTCAACAAAAGAAAATCCATCCATTTCCAGACATGAGAAAAACAATCCTATTTGCACCTTTAAGACTACTACTCACTAAAATTGTAAACCATATCAAGGGAACATCACCTAGATAGAGATTACCTGCGATAAATGTAAGCAGCTACTTCCGGCAAACGGGCGATCAGATTCATGGAGTCCTCATAAACAGGTTCCCAGTACCTGCGTAATTCATGAACTTGAGACACTTGCACAGGATTGCGATTAATCATGCCCTTCCAAAATCAAAACAATATCGCAGTGCTCTCAGCAAACTTGGACTGTGTCATGAACTATTGGACAGCAACATAGAGATAATCTTTGCCACGATTCATGCAGAGGTCTACCGGTGGCGCTATGGAGGCCTCCTCATGAAAAAGTTCCTGAAACAGTCCAATTTCACTACAAACTTTGTTCCAAACTGGAAACTACCCTAGACCTTAGACCGTAAATTACATGAGTTTCTACTATTCATAGTTGCAAAGACGAGAAAGAGAGGCAAATATGACTTACTTGCTCTTGTGCAAACCACCCTCGTAAGCCTTTGCAAACTCACTTTCAGTCTGGACCAACAAACAAGATCGTCAAGCATCAGTTGATAACACAAATGAAATAGGAGGAAATCATAGTATTTCACTCAGTAGCATAAAAACACGTAGGTGTCATACTTTGGCATGCTGAAAAATTTGAAACAGATTCGCGTCGAAGACGAACCTGAAGGGCCATGATGCCGGCAGTCAACTGAGTCATGGGATGAGCAGTCTTTGGAAGGGCATTGATGACATCAAACACATGCCCTGAATCAACAAGGCCAGACTCAAGGTCAGTGCAACAGAAGAGAAATTGAATTACAAAACTACAGCTCCCGGAAACGACGAACTCAAAAGAAACAGCAACGGAGCATAACATACAACTCGAGAGGAACTCCCAGCTAACACTTATAATGGATGGCAGCTACTTTTCAACGGCACCGCCACAGGACCAACAATCAAACACACACAGAAAAATGTCCACCAGCGCCGGCATTACCACGTACCTGGAACTTTCGAACGAGATCGCAAATCCTCAGACAATGCTTGGACTTGCTCTTTGCTTGGAACCTGCACTCAAAGGAATCTTCCATCAAGATCCAAAATGGAGGAAAAAAACGCTGTAGTGTTCAAAAATCAGCACCAAAAAAACGAATCAAAATGGCCATCACAAATTCACCTCTCCAGTTGCAAGGAGCCACAGAAACCCTTCAGGCAGGGGTTCGCCACCAGCTTTAGCTCCGGGAAGTTTCTTTTGGCATTCAGGGATGGACAAGCCTCGAAAGCGAATTCCCTGCATAAAAACAATACACATTCAAATTCCACGTTCATTCTGTACAAATCCAATCTCTATCATGCTTAACAACCAAGACAAAATGTAAACTATCAAAATACATAACATTTTCACAAACCAACTGCTGTTACCTCCTCAGGGTCGAGCAAGGATGTCTCCCATAGCATGCCCTTGATTCCGCGCATTCCACCAACGGCCTAATAAGCACCATTCAGAGCAACAACATCCAATGAGAAACATCATATCGTACCAACGCCACATGGGAACATGCCAAAGGTAAAATCAGTAATGACGGTTTCAATAAAATTAGAGTGTTCCAGGAAACTTTAGACAACATCTTGAAGGGAATCTTTTCCATGATACAAGGGGAGGCTTCCAGAAGATCATTGTGACGAGAAAAGTGACCTCTCAATGAATTTGTCTTCGAGTTCCTAAAACAGCATAAGGAATTTGCAAACCGTGTTCTTTGGAAATACATTGAACCTTTGCACACCGACAAGTATTTCTCTGCACTACCTGAAAAGTGTTGAGATCGTCTTACCATGTCAACCGTAGTCTCTCCTAGCGAAACTTTTCCATACTTGCTTTTGATTGCCTTCAGTTTTTCCTGAATTTGTACAACCATGACAGGAAACTATAAGGAAATCTTCCAGAAAACTTTAAGCTATTAAAACTACAGCCTACGAAAATAAGTAGAACGTCATAGGTTGATGGTTCCAGCCATCTTACCATCATCAGAAATTGGCATGCATCTGATTGTAAACAATTTCTCCCAGGGTGCCACAAAATAAGGGCCTTGCTAGTGAGGTGTTAGTGACCACTTTCATTGCATCCCTCCGAATAAATCTAAATGAGGGATATTTTATCCTCAGGTGAGGTGGAATAACAGACTTAAGGGAAGAAATCCCTGAGCTCAAGAATGATATCTGGAGTGAGAAATGTGTGTGAAGGTTCATTAGGAAATGGGTCACATGTAAAGCACACTTACCCTCTCCTCTGGGACCATTTCTGCAATCTTAGCCCGCAGATCCTGCATATCAGAGAACCAACACGGAAGTACTAGTTTTGTAAGCAATAACCCACCACAACCTTGTCCAAACCTAATCTTTGCGAATTGAGCCTAGAGCATTAAAACAACTCACTTTGATCGAAACTACTTGCTATCTAGTCTGATCAAAATGCGCAAACGTGCAGTGCACATCGCGGCACAATTATCTAGTCACGTACTAAAAATTTGGTAAAATTAGTCAGGGATATTCACCGATAACATAGATTCACACTAGAAAGCAGACTTCAGCAGCAGCTCGTTAAGCATCAACTACTCTCAGTATGAGATTATACTGTTGGCAACATTAATTACAAACACTAACACTAAATGTCCATCACCCGGCTAATTTTACCAACACTTAACATCAAGTGGATGTTCATGAATAGTGTGGTCAACAGATAGGATTTTCAGTAGGGTAATCACATCTATAGGTTAACAAAAATTATCATTACTAGTGTGCACTCAACCATCCCTAATTGCAATTGAAGGGGCAAATAAGCCTCTACGTTCACTCTGACATGTGTTCAAAACATGACGAGTGGAAGTTGTCCAATCAGAATTTTCCAGAAAATGAGAGATCACAGAGAACGGGCACCTACCTCGTGTGCAATTAGAGAAAATTAAGTGTCGTGAAACAAGGTTTTCAGTAAACTTGAATTATTTCAAGAACTTTTAGATAACAAAATCGTTTAGACAACAAAATCTTTCAGGGTTCCCTGTGATCATATGGAGGCCTCTCCATCATAACCTCATCACAACCTCAGAAAATTACGTTTCCAAGTACACATTCTCTCAAGTTGGAGAGAGAAGTGACAGACACATTTCACAATTGCGAGAGAGTTGATCTAACTTTTAAGAGAATCGTATCACCTCAGGACTGGCACAAAATAGTGCCAGAGTTTCTTTAGGCATTGACCAAGAATTCTTCCAAATTCAATGACCAAATCTAAACCCCAGGGGTAGGTGCTACACTAGAGCAGGAACCAAGAAGAGAAAAAAAAATTAATGCATCCATACCGTGTTGGACGCGGCCGAGGAGGCTTGATAGAATCGAGCCCATCGCGCAGAGTGCGATGGCTTCAGCTGATCCAGCAGCAACTTCACCGCCTGCGCAAACACCGCCATCTCTCCGCCATGTCAATCGGAGCCTCTCCCCCACCCCCACCCACCCACATGCAATCTCTGAAACGAAACACCAATTCGTACACGAGAAATCCCGAATTCAAACCCCACCCAAAATTTTTAAAAACAAGAAACGATCGCGTTGAAAATGCTCAAGACAGCGAGGAGGCAAAATTCGATGGATCTCTCACCCGCGGCATTGTGGCGACGGGTTGCGGAGACGCAGGCGATAGACGAGGCGGGGTTGCTCGATCGGGAGCTCAAAGGAGATTCCGCCAGAAGGCAATTTGGAAAGATGCAAGAATGCGCGGGTGGTGAAGCAGTGAGTGAGCTGATTGTGGAGGGGGTACCACTATTTCGAACCTGCACTATTTTCAGTTCTACCGAGGTATTTTGGGCCGCGACCCAAAGCACTCGCAGGAGTCGCAGCCATTGCGTCACTGTGGCGGGCAGGAAATGGTCAACTAGAATGGTGCGTAGGGAGTGGTCACTTGGTCCCGCTATTTCCTCCATGGACTATTTTCTGTCAGAAACCTCGACACCAGTTGTTTTTTTTATTTCTTTTGGAGGGGCAGAGCAGAAAGCGATCTTCATCGATTGGAGTCATAAAGCTCTTTGAATCCATAAACATTTGTGAAACATTCAAAATGTGGATAATAACTAATTCAGGCAACCACATATGTGCATTTATTCATCCATATGAGCATGCATTTATTCATCCAAGATGGAAAGACAATCTTTAAAAAATTCAGTCATTTAGCAATTTTTTTCATTGCAGAGATATAGGCGAACGTTCCCTTCAGAAAAAAATTGCATCGCTTTTGAAGCAATAAGTTGCTCAAACTATAATCCTTGTGCAACATTCACTCCCTAAAATAACAAGCAACTACAATACAAGAGGCTTTGCCTTTCTAGCTCTGAGTAAGGTAGCTACTCAAACTTCATCAAAGTAGCTATTGTCGATGCAAGACTTATCCACTAAAATTAGGTTCTTTATTTGGCTTTTGCAAGATTTAGATTGAAAATTAGGTCTAACACATGCTTACAGAATTTAAGGTGGATTTTTATGAAAATATTTAGCTGGATTTTTCAAATTTCTGTTGTAATTTGTCAGAAACTCTGTTGCTTCAACCAAATTCTGAATTGGTAGCCTCAATTCTTTTCAGAAATGGTAGCCTCAACCAAATTCTTAGAATCGAATCATTAAACCAAATATGAAAATGATAAATTAAAAATTAAAATCAAGATATTAGTAAGGGGTGTAAGGATCAGTTTTAGAATTGATTTCCAAAACTCCACCAGGGATTGTACGCAAAACCTGCATCTCTTATTGCACACTTTGTATTTGCACATTGCTTAAACTTCCTCAATGAAAAGGGGGACTGAAATCAAATACCTGCAGTTGACAGTTCAAAGATCAGGTGCCACTTACTAGAATGGTAACTGCCAGTGCTCTTATTAAAAGTTCGCACTGAAAGGTCAAAAGCGACTTCCATGTTTCAACGAAGTACTGTCTCCGCGAAGACAACAGGAGCCAGTGCACGAATTGACTAAATCTCGAATCCCCTCTACGCTGTTATGCCTTCTTTTGACTTGCAAAAGTTTACAATATACTCAAATGTCATACTCTTTGGTCGTTCAATTGGAAGACCAAGAGCTCGATCCCAGATGAGCTGCACATCAAGAAGCAACCATCAAAGTCAAGGACTAGTACGACGCCAGAGACGGCACAGAAAGTAACCATATGCTACAAACCTCCTGCAGCCGCAAGTTATCTATGGGTAGATTCTCTGATAAAACATTGATAAAGCAACATTCCTGTCGTCGACAAGAGAGTTTTCAGTAACACTAGACTGTCCCAAGAACTTTTGGACAACATCATAGAAAAAATCTATGCCAGGATTCAACTCACGAAAAGATTCTCCTTATCACGATGATAAGAAGTTCTTGAACAAAACTAATTCACTCAAAAATCTGTCAGACCTCGAGTTAGAAGCTAGAGCTAACCTGAGAAAGGACGCCCAAAGCACGTGACACTCCAAAGAGCACAGTGTAGTAGCTGCAAGAAGCCAACCCCAAACATAACATGCTTTTAGTTCATTGGAAAAAGACATTCTACAATTTTAGTTAGGAATAAAAACCACTATGCATTGAAATCACAACGGAAGTCAAGGGATGCTGAACGTCTTCGGAACCCACTTCTGTTCTTTCAAGCCGTAGTACTGAAGCAGAACGCCGCTGTGGGCATCCACATTAGGCCAAGGGTTCTTCACCTGACCAAACGTAACAAGAAAAACTCAGAAATGCTCGAGATTAAAAAGGAAAATACAGGAGAAGATGTCGTCAACGTAGTTGCACTGAAAAGGTACTCAAGATATTTTAAACTCCGAGACTTACTTTGCCACCCGCCAACAGAATAGGGGGGACCACCTCAAACAATTTCGACACCTGAAAAGACAAGAAAACAAGAGCATGTCATCATGGTCGCCAAGCAGAAGTCCTGAGACATCCATGACTAGGTTCAACTCTTTCCCCAACGGATGGAAATACTTTCGCGAAATGGACCCTCAGCTTCAGAGACAAACCCGATGATCTAAATAAATCAGATAAACAAACACCAGAATGTTATTGATGCGTACACAACCCTCTGAAATGCTAAGCATGACATCATGTGCTAAGCGACTTGCACAGCAGTACATTGACTGCGGTCTCAAAAGCAGGGCTTTTTTTTCTGGCGAAATTTCGCCAGATCTGTCAGAATCTGACCACTAAGAATCTGTCCCTCCAAAATCTGGCCTATGCAGTGAAGGCAGCAGAGGGGACACTAGTCCAAAAAAAAAGCCCTGCTCAAAAGACCAAAAGAGACATGACATTCTGGAAACCAACAGGCCAGGTCCCAACCTGATTCAAGATGCAAACCTCTGTGGCAGGATTAGAGAGCAAGAAAACTTGACTGACATGGTCTACCGTACCACCGTAGACAGAAAAAGTCTATCTAAAGTAACCTCCAGCAGGTTATAGAGTGTCATGAGACCTCCCTCCTACTCATGAATGCTCTCCAATACATAGGTTGCGAACGGAAACCAAAGCATACCATCTTGAACATAGGATCCTCAGGAAGATGCTTGAGTGCAAATTCGCGTTGACAGATGTACCGAGGATCCGTTTTCCTCAACACAGCGTGCCCATACCCAGGGACCACCTGCCCCATAAGCCCACAAATTCAATTCTTCTCGCTAAGCACTCCATGACCCATCGAGAATAGGACCACAACGGAAGGTCTAAATAAGCTCTACAAAGTGCGCAATCGATTGAAACTTAGCGAAGGTAGAAAGACTGATGCCTCTACATCAATGCTTCGCACGAAACACAAAGCATGCACGACACTGGGAAGAATGAGTACCCGGCCGCTCTTCAAAGTCTTATGGATATAATCTTTCAGTTGCTCCAGTGACACTTCACTACCGATATCATCCACCACTTCTTGAATCCAGCGCAGCACTTCCTGTGATAACCAGCAGTGGTCGGTGAATGTTCCACGATCAGATTTAAACAAGCCGATAAATAGGTGAAAAGCCGATACACGGTTATTATGTATCACTCTTCCAGGTTAATGAGACTAACCTGATTGGCAAGCCCGTGGAGAGGACCAGCTAGACCATTGATTCCAGCAGCGAAAGAAAGATATGGATCCGACAGTGCACTCCCAACCTGGCACAGAAATCAGCATATCAAAAAGGAAACCAATTAGATAACTGGCATCTTAGAATAGAAGCGGCATCGGACCTCTCTGGAACAGTACCAAGTAAGCGATAATTAGAACAAAGTCACAGCAAATCACATAAAATTGGAGGTCTGACAGACTCACATATGACGACAATGGTTCATTGACTTGAGGAGCATTCGCTTGCTCAAATTGAACTCAACTTTTCAAACGAAGCTGCCATAGATTCCTACTGATGTGTCACAGATTCGTTCTCATCTCAATTCAGTGGGAGCTGAACAAGGGTTCTAGCGAATGACAGAGACAAATTCTCCGCCTTAAGGTGTCACTTCAATATCTCCAAGAATTCCACGTTTCATTGGCCTAAATGGAAAACAGTAATAAGCAATCGCAAGTAACCGATCTACCACGATCTACCACTGTCCATTTAGGATTTCATAACTGATGATCTAGATAAACATATCGTACCAGATGAACAGTGTGGGCGCTCACATTTCCTCCTTCGTGATCACTACCACAGTTGAAAACCCCACGTTAAATTGCTTATG
The DNA here is from genome assembly GCA_963920665.1 of Straminergon stramineum. Lineage (NCBI taxonomy): Eukaryota > Viridiplantae > Streptophyta > Bryopsida > Hypnales > Calliergonaceae > Straminergon > Straminergon stramineum. The sequence continues at coordinate 22,206,121 of OY987266.1, forward strand.
TATCCTTCATCCATCGAACGCAGGAAACACTAGTGAATCCAGCCGTTACTGCAATGACATCTGAAATCCTCATGAACTCTGGGAATCAGCATTCACCAACCACGGATCACTACTTAGCAAAATAGGGCGTTGAGGACATTCGTTAGTTGGAAGTAGACAAAACTATTATGTAACTAATGGTTGAGTGAGGCCTTTAGGTTAGGCTTTCAATTTAGCTAACTGCTGTTGCTGCTTCGTTGCTGCAAGTGAACTTAGCACTTCGAAATGATGGTAAAAGCCTAGTCAGTTTGTGTGAGAAAATTTGGGAAGTGAAGTTCACTGCTGGGAATTAATGTAAATTCCTAACAAGCTAGTTAGCAAGTGTTAGAGACAGTGTACTCACTGAGAAAACTTGCGCAGCGCGGACAATTAGTAAATAATTCCAGTGAGCTATATCGTACAACTTGGGGGCAGAACAAAGTAAAGCAGTACAAAGAAATCTTAAGCATTGGGCTAGCCAAATACCTGTGAATACTCAAATAGAGGCGCATCAACTCATGCATCAACTCGTCCTTAAAGCCCAACATATGAGCAAAATTAGCTGCATAGTCCAGACTGGAATCTGATCCAATCACGTCTCCGCCTTTATATATTCTGCAGGAAAACGACCCAAACACCTTCAACAAAAGAAAATCCATCCATTTCCAGACATGAGAAAAACAATCCTATTTGCACCTTTAAGACTACTACTCACTAAAATTGTAAACCATATCAAGGGAACATCACCTAGATAGAGATTACCTGCGATAAATGTAAGCAGCTACTTCCGGCAAACGGGCGATCAGATTCATGGAGTCCTCATAAACAGGTTCCCAGTACCTGCGTAATTCATGAACTTGAGACACTTGCACAGGATTGCGATTAATCATGCCCTTCCAAAATCAAAACAATATCGTAGTGTTTTCAGCAAACTTGGACTGTGTCATGAACTATTGGACAGCAACATAGAGATAATCTTTGCCACGATTCATGCAGAGGTCTACCGGTGGCGCTATGGAGGCCTCCTCATGAAAAAGTTCCTGAAACAGTCCAATTTCACTACAAACTTTGTTCCAAACTGGAAACCACCCTAGAACTTAGACCGTAAATTACATGAGTTTCTATTATTCATAGTTGCAAAGACGAGAAAGAGAGGCAAATATGACTTACTTGCTCTTGTGCAAACCACCCTCGTAAGCCTTTGCAAACTCACTTTCAGTCTGGACCAACAAACAAGATCGTCAAGCATCAGTTGATAACACAAACGAAACGTCCGTGACATTAGTACTCAATTTTCTCAAAGACTCTTGTATTAGTTCCCTTATAGGTAACATGGATTTTCAAAACTCCTCTCTACAAATACTCTACATATCAAAGAGTGCTCGTATGTTTCATCTCTAAATATAACTTTCTTAGCTCAAAAAATAGCCCTTCAAAGAAAACTTCATTAAATAAGTAACGTAGATATTTAAAAAAATCACCATGGTTAGAATTTATACATTATAAAATTATCACCAAGACACGGTGAGAATTCACGATCGGATTTGAGGGTTCAGTTTCTGAATTTTCGGTTTCATATTATATCAGTAACTATCGGTTAGTGCAATGACAAATCCAGGTCCATGGATATGATTCACAGATCATAGTTTAAACTTCTGTTTGAAAGTTATCACCGAGTTTTCTCTCCTCTGTTGCATTCTATTCAAAAAAACCGGAAGCCTGGTCTACCTCAAAGGCCCTTCAGGGTTATTTACGACAGGAAAACCCCAAGTAGCTGTCATACTTTGGCATGCTGAAAAATTTGAAACAGATTCGCGTCGAAGACGAACCTGAAGGGCCATGATGCCGGCAGTCAACTGAGTCATGGGATGAGCAGTCTTTGGAAGGGCATTGATGACATCAAACACATGCCCTGAATCAACAAGGCCAGACTCAAGGTCAGTGCAACAGAAGAGAAATTGAATTACAAAACTACAGCTCCCGGAAACGACGAACTCAAAAGAAACAGCAACGGAGCATAACATACAACTCGAGAGGAACTCCCAGCTAACACTTATAATGGATGGCAGCTACTTTTCAACGGCACCGCCACAGGACCAACAATCAAACACACACAGAAAAATGTCCACCAGCGCCGGCATTACCACGTACCTGGAACTTTCGAACGAGATCGCAAATCCTCAGACAATGCTTGGACTTGCTCTTTGCTTGGAACCTGCACTCAAAGGAATCTTCCATCAAGATCCAAAATGGAGGAAAAAAACGCTGTAGTGTTCAAAAATCAGCACCAAAAAAACGAATCAAAATGGCCATCACAAATTCACCTCTCCAGTTGCAAGGAGCCACAGAAACCCTTCAGGCAGGGGTTCGCCACCAGCTTTAGCTCCGGGAAGTTTCTTTTGGCATTCAGGGATGGACAAGCCTCGAAAGCGAATTCCCTGCATAAAAACAATACACATTCAAATTCCACGTTCATTCTGTACAAATCCAATCTCTATCATGCTTAACAACCAAGACAAAATGTAAACTATCAAAATACATAACATTTTCACAAACCAACTGCTGTTACCTCCTCAGGGTCGAGCAAGGATGTCTCCCATAGCATGCCCTTGATTCCGCGCATTCCACCAACGGCCTAATAAGCACCATTCAGAGCAACAACATCCAATGAGAAACATCATATCGTACCAACGCCACATGGGAACATGCCAAAGGTAAAATCAGTAATGACGGTTTCAATAAAATTAGAGTGTTCCAGGAAACTTTAGACAACATCTTGAAGGGAATCTTTTCCATGATACAAGGGGAGGCTTCCAGAAGATCATTGTGACGAGAAAAGTGACCTCTCAATGAATTTGTCTTCGAGTTCCTAAAACAGCATAAGGAATTTGCAAACCGTGTTCTTTGGAAATACATTGAACCTTTGCACACCGACAAGTATTTCTCTGCACTACCTGAAAAGTGTTGAGATCGTCTTACCATGTCAACCGTAGTCTCTCCTAGCGAAACTTTTCCATACTTGCTTTTGATTGCCTTCAGTTTTTCCTGAATTTGTACAACCATGACAGGAAACTATAAGGAAATCTTCCAGAAAACTTTAAGCTATTAAAACTACAGCCTACGAAAATAAGTAGAACGTCATAGGTTGATGGTTCCAGCCATCTTACCATCATCAGAAACTGGCATGCATATGATTATTAACCAATTCTAGCAAGGTCTTTTGGTCTTTCACAAAAATAAGGGTCTTACTAATGAGGTGTTGGTACTATTATGAAAATCCGTTCCAAAGAAAATGGAGAAAGAACAGCAGGCTTAAGGGAAGAAAATCTCTGAGCTCTAGAATGCTATATGAAAAGTGGAATGTACTGGAAGGCGCGTTGGAAATTGGATCACATTTTTAGCTCGCTTACCCTCTCCTCTGGGACCATTTCTGCAATCTTAGCCCGCAGATCCTGCACATCACAGAACCCACATAAAAGTACCATTCTGTAAGGAATGCACCATCAGAAGTTGTCCAAACCTAATCTTTACAACTGAGACTACAGTATTGAACCTCGCAACCTCGATTGGCCTACAGACAGGATTTCTCAGTAGGTTAAGTATTTCTATTGGATGACGAACACACATTATCATTATTAGTGTGCACTCAACCACCCCTAATTGCACTTGAGGGGGCAAAAGAGCCTCTAAGTGCACTATCACTTGTGTTCAAAACTTGACTAGTGGAAGTTGTCCAATCAGATTTGTCGAAACAAGAGATCACAGAGGACGGGCACATACAGAGTGTGCAATTAGAGAGAGTTAAGTGTAGCGAAACAAGGTTTTTAGTAAAATTAAACAATCTTCAAGAAATTTTAGAAAACATTAAGAAAATCTTTCAGAGTTCCCAATGATCATACGGAGACCTCTCCATCATAACCTCATCACAACCTCAGTATACGATAATCGTGTTTCCGAGCCCACATTTTCACAAATGACAGGCAGATGATCGAACATTTAAAGAAGACCATATCACTTCAGGACAGGTACAAAATAGTGCAGAGTAGCCATATTGTTCACCCATAACTAATAAGAAATTTCGGTGGATCATGAATTATCTGATCGCGACTTTTGTTAGAAAATCACATACAGAATTCTCCCAAATTCAATTAGAAATGACCAAATCTAAACCCCAGGGGTAGGTGCTACACGAGACCTGGAAGAGAATGAAAAATATAAAAATGCATCCTTACCGTGTTGGACGCGGCCGAGGAGGCTTGATAGAATCGAGCCCATCGCGCAGAGTGCGATGGCTTCAGCTGATCCAGCAGCAACTTCACCGCCTGCGCAAACACCGCCATCCCTTCGCCATGTCAAGAGGAGCCCTCTACCATCCCTCCATACATGCAAACTCTGAAACGAAACACCAATTTGTACACGAGAAATCCCGAATTCAAACCCCACCCCCAAATTTAAAATAAAAACAAGAAACGATCGCATTGAAAATGCTCATGACAGCGAGGTGGCCAAATTCGATGGATCCCTCACCCGCGGCATTGTGGCGACGGTGTCCGGAGACGCAGGTGATGCTCAATCGGGAGCTCGAAGGAGATTCCGCCACAGCGCAAGTTCAGTTTGTGAAGATGCAAGAATGCGCGGGTGGTGAAGCAGTGAGTGAGCTGATTGTTTATGAAAGTGGTAACGCTATTTCTAACCCGCACTATTTTAAGTCCAACGGAGTACTCCGTATTCCTTATTTGTTTTCCATTTCCTTTGTACTCTGATTTTTCCAATTTGTATTTTTCCAACATTCAGTATCCTTCAAAGGGTTTTTTGGAGAAAATTTTCGCAGAAAGAGATGAAATTTTTTTATAGGTAAAATTTGGCGAAATATTCTTGCTTTTTAGTGGATGAAATCACTAATTTGCTACCAAATCATGGGATTGTATCGCTCTAATTTGGATAAATGTATATTGTTTTGGATGAATAAATAGAATTTCATCCTTAGATTGCAAGTTTTATCCATTTTCATGGATATAAATAGCTTCATCCATCCAATGATTATTGCTTTTTGCAATGCCTAAGGGAAAAGGGAAAAAAATGCTTTCCTTCGTGCACCCTAGTCACTCGTCACTACATTAAGCCTCCACATGTTCACTTAACTACTAATGGATATGGAACATTTCACACCATCTAACTTACTGTAGAGGCAAGGCAATGACAAAGCATGGTACTAAAAGTTATATAGTGGCCTCACACTATATGAGAAATATTTAAAATATTATAAGTAGAAATATTATTGTATTGTATTGTTTTCATCAATAATGAAAACAATACAAATCACACTACTATACTTTTATAAGTGATACTAAGATAACTACATGTAAACTTGATTGTGACTTTCATAATATCTATTTTTATTCATGATTCAAATTCAAACTAAAAAAGTGAAGCTGACCCATAAAGTCCCATAATCTCTTCAAGGGACAACATGGATTTTGGATAGGCTCCTATAGTCTTAGTATTTATTTTGATTTTTTGAAACTTTTTGGAAAGATAGAAAAACACATTAGCTTTCTAAGAATTTTATTTTATTTCAATTGGTGCCTAGGAGCAAAAGATATGGTACAAAAGGCCAAAATTTTAGTTTGGCGAGCATAAAAAAACCTCCCTAAACTTAAAATCTAAAATTTTCAAACTTTTTTTCTCATAGATTGTATTTAATGTACATGGAAAGCTATGATTCACTCCATTTGGATTTGTTATGTGAAAGTTATGGGCAATCTTATTTTTCAAGCAATTAGAGAATCTTCTCAAAAAAATAACTTGTAGGATTCATTTGTAAAACTCGATTTAAACAATTTTTTTTAAAAAAGTTTCACAAAGTTCATATCTCTTGCTAGAACAATCTCACCCTTGAGATTAGTGTGTTTCAATTCCATCTTAAAGTTATTAATGATTTAATTTTTCCTTCAATCTTGAAGCTACTTCTACTTAACAATTTTTTACAATCAAAGTTTCTGAAATTTCTTCCTCATATTTTTGCATTCATTTTGTCTTGTACAAGATCCACTATGTTTAGATATGCAAAAAAAATTATGTTTATTTGTTGTTTGATGGACGAAATGTTGTTTCAATTTGGTTTTGAATCTTGAAAACCTTTTGAAAAAAATTAATGAATTATTTCAATTTCAATTTTAATTTGTTAGAATCTTAATTATACAATATGATTTGGTATTTTTATATGTATTCACTCCTTAAAAAATGATTCCAAATTTAAACTACAAAATATAATTCTTATTCTTACCATTAAACTTTTTAAAATTCAGTATTATTTTAATATATATTAGAATAGATAAAATTTCATTGAGAATGCTTTATAGCTTTTAAAATCACAGAATATTGATTTTTTCCACTAAAAATCGCAATGATTATTATAAAACATGTAAGAATATATCATGGCATTTTTTAATCCATTTTGAAGGCATATTATACTAGGCCATAGTTCTAGTATCCACTTAAAGATTTAAGCCTAGAAGAATGGATTGGTCACCATAAAAATCATCCTTTTGGATATTGTGTGAATGATTTTGCTTAAGAAAACCCAAGAACATTCATTAGAGGTCAAACTATTATGCAAGTCACTTCCCTTTTTTACAAAAATTTCATAGATGAATAATTGCACTTTCTTTTAGAAGGATTCTTTATCATCCATTAGACACTTTTAGGCCCTTATGCCATTATTATGAGGTTAAAGGTGGAAAACATGAATTTTCACCTCAAAAAGCACATTGGAATTTTATCCAATCCATCACTAGAATGGCCATTGAATGGGCATTACATTATTTTGAAGTGAAGGTAGAAGATCTTTAAAACACCAATTGATTCCTTGATGAGATTTGCTATTTTCTTAGCAAATCTTTCAAAATGATTCATTCAAACTCCCATAGTTATAGAAATAACCATATTCAAGCACTTTTGGATTAAACTAACAGTAAATCATATCATAGTAAATAATGTGAATAGTATCATCTAAGGTAACTGCACTTAATTGTGAACTATTTGCAAAATCATTCCATCTAGATTCTTGATTATTCCTTAAAAACTAGGAGATAGTCTAAATTTCCAAAATGATGATGATGATGATGATGATGATGATGTATTATAAGATGCTATTTAGAATAATAATCTCAAACAATAATTGTAAAATATAATCCATGGATCTTTTCCATATAGTTAGATCAACTATTACACGAACCAATATAATTTTCTAATGAATTTGAAGTTTGAAATTGTATATCCCTTGAAAATTGATAGTTGATTGAATATTTACAATTTTCTCAAGATTTTTTCCTTTTAGTTGAGAATGTAAAGTTCTAATCATATTCATTTTTAAAGTTTTTTTTATTTTTTATTCAAATTGTTTAGGAAGGGTGATTTTAAAAATTAAATAAGCTCTATTTCAAGGCTAGACCTACTAGTACCTTTTGAATTATAGAACATAAGTGAATCTCAATCTTTACATCTCTACCATACAAATGTTAAAGAATTAATACAAGAATCTAAAAAAAATCATTTTTGTGAGATTAAGGTGTATTTACATCCATTGGTTGTTCAAATTTTGAATTTGTGGTCTTTAAAGGATGAAAATGAAAGTCATCCAAATATGAGAGCCTAAGGCTGATTTTGGATAAATATATTTTCTAAATTTCAAAATTCATAATGTATACATACCTTTTATATATTGTAAATGCATGCAAAGAGAGTTTAGAATCCCTTTCAACTCTAAACAAGATCCAACAAAAATCTATATATTAAATTAGCTTGAGATTTTTTACTATATTTAGATACAATATTTGTTTTGCTTGTTATGGTGAAAACACTAGAACCTTGCATTCCTTGGTTATGTTCATGGTACAATGAGAAAAATCTTTGCAAGGAGGGATGCATTAGAGAAAATTTGAGGGCTCAATATGCCTATTTTAGGGTTGTTCCCCTGCCTATTTTCTATGTTGTTTAGGAATGTCTAGCTGCTAGCTGGAAAATAAATATCAAAATTTTTAAAAAGTCATAGTTCTAAAATGCAAAATGAAGTTGAGATTTCATTTTTTTTTTCATTTTTTGACATGGCATGGTCTTGGCCATGTTAGATTGCACAGTGGTGCAATTTCTGTGTTCCTCGCAGCCTAGGAACTCACAAGCATGTACAACCCTCAAATCTCCCCTAATACATGGACTCTCTTCCATGGTGTTTGGATCTACAATGTGAAAGTTGTGGATTTTTGAGTTATTTTTGGATTTGAAATTATGTATTTTTTGGATTGTGCACCTCTTGGTCACATTCTTAGTATTGTTAGAAAACTCTTTGTGAGGAGGGGTGCACAATCTTTGTTTTGGGGCGTTTGGACCTATGTTGTGAAAGTTATGAATTTTTGAGTAATTTTTGGATCTGAAATTATACTAAATTATTTATCTTTTGGACCGTGCACCACTAGATCACATTCATGGTATTATTGGAAAGCTCTCCATAAAAGGAAAGGTGCACAACTTTTGATTTTTGACGTTTGGACATACATTACAAAAGATATTGAATTTTGAAGTTTTTATAAATTAAAAAAATAAGAATATTACTTTTACTTTCTATTTTATTATATTGTGGGAAACAACACACAACACACTAGTATAGAAGTTTAGGAATTGAAACCAAGCATGATTGTCACATTTTGTGTACACAAATGGTTTTATGGAGGCCTCTAGGATGGGAAAATACATTATTTCATCCAATTCCATTTGAAAGAGTTTTCAAAGAATGGTGTTGGATTTTCTCACCTTACAAATTTTTGACTTTCTTACCCCAAAAAATGACAATGCATAGATTGTAGTGTAATGTAAGTTCTACGAAGTACTAATTTGGCAATTTTAGTCATAAAAATAGTCTCTTTTGAATTTGACCACAACTAATGAAATGAAGCTTATCAAGTTTGAACTCCAACCTCAAATTTGAATACCAGGTCATATACCTATCCTTTCAACATACTTGGATGATTTTAGGTGCAATTACATTCCTCTATTTTAGAGGAGAATTAGTGTACATTAGTCCTGATGGTTTCGGAAAAACGTAGCAATGTCGACCAACATCTGGTCTGCTATCACGGCCTGATTGAGTTGCCCAAACACATGCGCTCCGTCCTCGTAGAAAGACATTTGCACTTGTTTCCCAGCTTTCCTCATTTCCTCAACATATCTCCTCTGCATGCACAAACAATAGCACTCCACTTCACCATTCCACAATAATCACAACCCTAAACCTTGCAACCCTGAACCACAACAATAGAATTGCGACATCACAGGGAAGTCAACAAAACGCCGACGACGGGAAAAATAAGCTTATGTACCCATCCTCCAGAATGTCTTAATTAACCTGCAACAACCACTAACCCTAAACCCTAAAAAAAACCTAAAACCCAGTACCACGAGAATAGAATTGTGACATCACAAGGAAGCCATGACAACCGTGACCATGGGCACGAAAGCTCACATTCCAATCCTCCAGAATGTCTTGTCCTGCAACAACCACAAGCACAGGTGGAAATTCCACATTCAGCAAGCGTGACCCGAACACGTGCGACGCGGGGTGATCACGGTTGGCACCGTGCGGAAGATACGCCTTCCAGAACCAGTCCAACAGCTCCAGGGAAATCAACAGCGAAGGCTTCTCTTCAGCTGGAGTCCTCTCCTCTCCACCAAAGAAGGGCTGCATCATCACCAGACCCCGCAATCCGAGGCTCTTCCCGGAGGCTTGAACTGCAACGTGGTGGACGATGTTCCCGCCTGCACTGTCGCCGCACAGAAACGTTCGTGACAGATCGGCGTTCGGAGGGAGGAGCGACTTCCCTTGCTCGGAGTTTAGCCACTCTAGGGCGGCGTAACAATCGTCATACGCAACTGGAAACTTATGCTCTGGTGCTCGCCTGCAAACCATGTCGCAATTCAGATCGAATCCTAAATCTAAAACATGAATTTTTGTGATTTATTCTGTTTATTGTACACTCAATTTTCAGATGCCATGCTAGAATATCCTGCACACTTGCCATATATCATGTCTTGTAACTTGTCACACACTCAAACAATGTCGTAGTGAAGTAGATGAGACCCTAGATGGCAAGATTAGTGAAAGAGATTTGAGTGCATTACAACTCTTTTGCGACGGATTTTTGACTTGTTTGAACCACTTCACACTTCACAGTTTTGTAATGTTATTGGACATTGGAGTAGCGATAACTCCCTATCTCAAAATTCCATCAACTTGTTATCGTTGAAAAAACAAGTAAGCATTAAACCAGTGCAGAAATGACAAGAGAAGAATCGCAAAAGCTCTTTTTCTAATAATGAGCAATCCAAAAAGTTCTTGGAGTTCAGTACGTGAGCTTGCCTATAGTGGACAGAGACCACAACCACACGGCACCGTTTTGCCAAGCGGCGACAAAATTGATCGTACATGGCAATGTCGGGTCTCATCAGCACAAATCCCCCGCCATGGAAGTAAAGCACAACAGGTACCATCGTCTCGGCATCTTCCTGGTGTCCTGCATCCTGTGTAAGACAGTCATGCCATCAAACACACTGCCGCTAAACATCCACTAATTCACACTTCACACCAATCACACACCAACCGCGCAGTAAGATTTTTTGTAAAATTCTTTCATGTTGTAAGAAAGTTAATTCCCTTAATGTCACCAACGCTGGAGAAGTGCAGAATCTATTTCGTCACAAAGTTTCAAATCATCTACCACAGTTTTGAATTTGCAACGCTCTTTAAAACTGGAGGTGTGCAATCAATGGCATGTGTAAAGCCGCGATCGACACGTCGTCGGAGCCGTTTCTGCTGAGATTAATGCTTCAGGGTATTTGGGTTTGCGAATTTAAGGGATTAAGGAAAGCATACCTGCGCCGGGACGAAGAAGCGTACACTCAAGCCTGTGGAAATATCGATCACCACATCGAACGTTGCGACGCCGTCGACTGGCGTTGCATTCGCGGGGAGAGCTGGGTCGAGGATCTCAGCCAGTCGACGGTGGAGTGTGCCGTCCTTTCGCCGGGTGAGGTAGCCGTGCACGCTCATGAGAGGGGTCAGAATGTACCTTATCGTCCACAAGGACGTCATCTAACCGCCATCGTCAACAATGCAGAGCTTCAGACACCCAGCTTCATAGCAAACCAGCTCAGAGCGGAGTTTGTCAAGTTTGGAGCGAGTACAATAGGGAATTCGAATTTGATTAAATTATGTAAGGAGGGAGGATGAGGAGCGTGCTTACCGTCGACAATTGCCGTCACAGTGCTTCAGAGTTTGAGTGCAAATTTGTCTCCCTTCCGGTTCCGGTTCTTGACCTCAAAATTATTGAATCTCGAAACCTTCACCCCTACGCAAAGCTTCAAGTCCCGGTTGCTCATGCGCGTTCAGCTAGCTCAACCTCGCTTTCATCAAGTTTACAGTAATTTCAGCAATTTATTGGGATTCCAATAGAATTGAATTGATAAAATTGAGCGAGGACACAGGATCAAGAAGCTCGATTACCGTTGCAAAACGATCTCAGAATGCTTCCGAGTCTGGTTGAACAATTTTCTTCCGCTTCTGACTCATAAAAAACTTGGGCCCGAACCCAACCCAACCCTATGCGAAGCTGCATGCAGATGCCGGATGCTCATGCGAGATCCATAGGACAGAACTCACCGTCGATTTTGCCAAATACTCTCAGCAATTCCTTGAAAATTCGAAGCACCGAATTTGATGGTACGGACCGTGTTGGGAGAGGAGAGATTCAGGAAGTTCGCTTCCTAATGCCTGGAAACTAACCTTCAGAGCTTCAGAGTTTAAGTGCAGAATTTCCTTGCGCTTCCGTTTCTTTGCATCACAAAACTCAGGCCCCGAAACCCAACCCTTGCACTAGCAATTGCAACAACTGACAGTAGCAAACCACGAGAATTCTTCTACGCAACCGGCCTAATAATTGCTCTCTGACTTTGCGGAGGTGGACAGCTCGTCTGATTTCCGACTTGATATACAGCGTGCATCGACTACTGTAGGAGTTTAGGACCCACAATGAAAAAAACCCGAGTGGCAACTCACAATACAGTTCCGAGGCAGGTGCTCCTGAACTTTCTAACGGAGTCAACCCATGTCTGACCACTTAAGCAGCTACACGTATCTGCAGGGTGGCTTTCTTCAGTGGGAAATTTTCCCCTGTGCAGAAATAGAGTTTGGAAGTTTTTATAATTTTCCACATTATTTTTTCTTAAAATAGAATCATCATGAATTTTTCAGCTGAAGGTTATGTTCCTCCCATACTAGTGATATAAGTCATCCTATTTGTGACCAAGGGCTCATTGCAAAATCAAGATTCCTGTAGTCTAATCAAAATGCACAATTCTTGATCACTTACTCATCTTATAACTAATTGGAAATAGATAGCCCTACACTACCAGAATGAGAGGTGATTAGGAATGGGTTGCCTCTTTTAATCCATTACAAGGGAAGCTTCTTTTTCTTATGCAGGTTGTAAGATCAGAGTAGGAAGACATTGAGAAGAATTGCAAGGTGTAATTTTTATATGAATCATAATAGTTTTGGGTACTCAAATGTCATTTAAAAAATTTATAATAAGAGAATTTTTCTCAAGTACAAGGAAGCAATCTAACCCCCATTTTTTTAATTATTAGATTTTCCTATTTCTTTATTATCTTTGGAAAAGACCTTGCTAATAATGACGTCATCCAACTTCATTATCAGACTTATTAGATTTATCAGACTTCATTATATATTGCATCCACTGCATTCAACTATTTATGCCTTAGAATTTGTATATTAGTATTCATGACCATTCTCCACCTAACTCCTTTACTGGAGTATACAATCACTTCACATTTCAATTACCTGGCCTCATAAACTTGAAATTGAACTCTAATAGTATCATAGACATGGGCATGGACATTGCAAACCTTGACTAACATTGTCATTCTTGCAAAGCTTGCTATGCATCAAAACTACATGAAACTCTAGCTATCACGGAAAGCAATTGGTAGAATTACAATTTAATAGAAAAGAAAAGATCTCACTTTCAAGACTTTAATGTTCCTTCTATAGCATGAAGTGGAACAGATGTTAGACATGTATGGTCTTTCCTAGACAAAGTATTGTAATTTATTAGAAATCTTGGACCTAGCTCCTCTCACAAAAGCTTTATTATAACGATATCATAAGTTATCAAATTTCAAGTATGTAACTTATTTTGCTCTTCTAAAATTGCTCCCCCGCCCCCCCCCCCCCCGCCCTTTATATATTATACAGATGTCAATACTACTGAACTGACTGAAGCCACGGCCGGATCAAGTCCTTTTACAAAACAAAGAGAAAGAAAATTATTTTATTGCCGAAGAGAAGTGATACACCTTGCCTCTCATCCCTCAGGCTGAGTGATCCCAGAGGCAAGGAAGGTCACAGCAAACTTCCACATCTGGTGCACTTCAAATCGCCTTTTACCACCAGCCAGTCCTGCTAGCTTTTGTTGACCTTGAATTCGTTCAGATAATCGAAAAAGTTCCTTGCACAATGGTAAGATAAGGGGCTTGAGAATGGACTAGAGCAGGTAATTGGTGGATAGGACCTACCAAGCCATCCGCATCAAGGTTGGTAAGGGTGCCAAAATGGACTAGGTAATCATCAGTTAGGACTTACCGTGTCGTGGGTAGCAAGGTCGGTACTAACTTGTGATTATTTTTTATGACTTGGCCTACTTTGTAATTATCAGACATAATCTCAATGTTGGTGAGAGTTGAGTCGATTGACTTCTTTGGTTGCTTAACCAATCAAAACAAGCCACAATGGCAAAACCCTCATTACATTGAGATTATGTTCACTGGATCCGCACTCACTAAGTAAATACCGGTTAGTAGTAGGAGAGATTTCTTAGATTTCTTTCACTAATACTGGACCAGTGAAATTTCTACTCCATATCCTCTTTGTTGAAAATTTGCACAAGCGAGTAGTGAGCATTATTAGTCTTAACCCCTAAACATCACAGCAGATGTTTTCTGGATGCTGAGAAGCCAACTTTTCTTAAATTCACAGGTCATCAAATTTTAAAATCTGAAAATCCCAACGGTGGATTCTTTCAAAACTTGCACAGTAACAGTGATCAGTCAGTTGGCTCCCCAAATCAGCAGTGAAGTCTTCAATAAATGAAGCAACTTCAAACTATTCTGGATTGTTCAAAAGGGTTGTTCAAGTTCCCAATTTTTGTTGTTCAGCCTGTGACGTTCAAGGGTTAATCTACCTTTTCTTCACCAATGAAAACATGAAACTCCTACCACTGAGCATTATCAGTCATAATCTGCCCTCTTCTCAATAACCAATGGAAACATGCCAGGATGGTGAAACTCTCCTGCATTGAGATTATGCCAGGGTCGGTTAACCTACAAAAAAAAAGGTGATTTCAGAATTGCGTTGGCAGCTCTGCAAACTCCTACCAGTGGCTAGAGTGCCCAAATTGATAAGAAAGTTGCAAGTCACGGAATCAGTTATTCTTACTCGTGGAGCTGGAGCTGACTTTCTACTATAGGTAATGAATTTCGGGCAAAGTAGGGATCTTGGCAAATTATCATTGCACTTGTCCATCAGTGGCAATGTTGTTGCAGGATTCAATCCTGAAAATACGGACTTCTCTTGGAAAACTCACTTAATGTCGAGAAAAATCTCCAAACTTTTCGTTGATCTATTCGTCACACTGATTGATTTCCGCTTCAAGAGTCAGCAAATGCTTCATCTTCTGCTAAATTTGACCATCTTATAACCAGCACATGGAAATCTGCTATTTCTCAGGTATTTGTGTTTTGATCCCTGCAAATTTTCAACATTGATAGCCTATCTTACTGTGGACAATCCTTTCCGCAAAGAACATTCAATCTGAAGTCAAGTCAAATTAACTAAGCAAACATCCAGACTTACGGTCATAGGACTGAAAAATGCAACATCACACCAGATGCGTTTGAGTCTATCCAAATGCAACCCTACAAATTCAATGCACTTCAAGAAATTTTGGGGTACGTTCTCCAGAGCTGCGGGGAACTATATGCTGCTTCTTTCCGAGCCAACCAACAAAATCATCCGGTACTTCTTTGAAGCAAGTCCAGGATTTCAAGTACCTCCATTTGAGATCTCTTAATCAAAAAAATATGAAACAGTTGTGGAAACAAATCTACCGTATCAATCAATAAGGTGTTGCGTCGATACATTCATCGTTAAGCAACCCAAAACTTGCTCCATTTTTCACAGGCGTGAAGGCCTTCCGCACAGCATTAAGATTGCCACCACTGGCATTGAAATTGAATTCAGAAAACACTTTGAAATCGGATGTCAAAGGACGTCACTTTCAGTGATTGTCAATGGACCCTGCAATGTTGAGGAACATTTGCTTCGCAATGTGGGCTTGATTGGACAACCCCTAAATGTGTGAATTCCTCCCTTGCAGAACAACACCTTGACATCTTTACCCGCTCTGCTAAAACAATCAGCATATCTCATCTGCAATCACCATATCTTCCGGTCACTAAGGGATGTAGAACATGTGAGGGTCTATCACTTTTGTTCCTACTAAGAACCTTGAACGAAGCCATTTGCACCAACAAATGGACATTTATGAGGTAGGAAGAGAATGAGGGTTATCAACAAACACACAATTGTGTTTTCTTAAAAAAACTACTACATAGTAAAGTTCATTCGGAACCCAAAACAACTATATTGCCGCACTAGTCATGAGGTAGGTTTGTTTCTCTTACTCTCAAAGCCAAATTTTGTTCACATGCAAGGACATGATTAAATTCTTCAACTATTAGTGTTGGTCCACATCGCCATGATTATTCTCCTTCATTATATGATTTAGATTTGGAACACATCACTTTCTCATTCGAAAAATCATAAGTAATTCTAAAAATTTCCAAAGAAGTGATTCATAATGTGTTGTTTACCATTTGCTTTAGTCTGTCCTTGGAAATCCTCTAATTCCTTTAAAGTCAAATAGCTATGTCTTTGTTTCATATAGAGCATTCTTTTTTCTTTCCAATAATACATTACATGGTATTACTTGAAGCTCCCTATTCTCTCAAATTCCATTGCCCCCTTGAGAGACAAAATGGATTTTAGGTAGGCTTGTGAAACTTCAATATTCAAAGTCATTTTCTAAATTTCTTTTTGCAAGATAGAAAAATACATTAGTTATTAAGGAATATAATTTTATTTCAATGGGTGCACAGGAAAAAAAACTATGCTACAATAACCTCAAAGCAAGGGAAATCCTACAACAAAAGAAATCTACTAAAATTTGAAAAAGAAATTTTGAATTTTTATTTTATAGATTATATTTTTGTCTAATTGAAATGATTTTATTTTTTCCATTTGGATTGGTCTTCTTTTGTAGGCAATCATACAAACTTCTTAAGATAATAACATATTAGATTCATTTTTGAAATCAATTTTCACAATTATCATTAAAGTAAGTTTTGAAAGATATAGTGTGCTTGCTAGAACAATCTCACCATTGGAAATAATGTTTTTCAATTCTATTTTAAAGGTATTGAAAATTTATTTTTTCTTTCACTCTTGTATTTCCTTTGACTTAACAATTTTTTTTAAAGAATAAAAACCACACATTTCTTCTTGAGTTTCTTTTATACTTTCAATTCAAATCTCCAACATAAAATATTTGGATTCAAAATTTATAGTGTAAAAATAATAAGTGAAGAAGATTCGAAGCTAAAAAACATGCTCAAAAACTTGTTTTCTTCAGTCTAAATGTAAATGACTTGCAATCTATGCGGTAGAAGTTTCTAAAATTTCTTCCACATATTCAAATTTTGGTCTTCTATGAGATCTTTTGGTTATATATACAAATAAACAATCTCTCTCTCTCTAGCATTTCTATGTGCAAAGAATAAAAAGAGGTGCATTCTTTATTAATATTATCATTTCAATAAAAAAAACATTCATCAAACACTTTTAAGCCATGCTATCAACATCCATACTATATTCAAATGGGTTTACATTTAAAATAATCATGCATCAAATTATCAAAATGAAATCAACATTTGATAATGGTAACAATTCATAAAAAAGAATTTCAATTTATATTGTAGTTTGATGGAAGTCAAAAGAAGGATTTTGATTCTTTTCACATTTATTATTTGTCCAACAAATAAAGATAAACTATGGTTTCTCAAAGATTGAAAATAGGCATATCAACCCTTAAGCTAGGGCTTTCATAAACATAAATTGTATATTTTTAGCAAAGATTTGTAGGAATCAAGTTTGATGTCATGTCACAAATAAGTGTATGACTACAAGCCAATGCCATGCCATTCTCCATTCTAATCAAGGATTTGTAAAGGAGAAGTTTGGAAGTATGTCACAAATAGGTATATTTCTATAAGCCATTGCCATGCCATTCTCCATGGATGTGAAGTTCACTTGTTCACATCAATCGAAAGGTGAAGCCCAAATTCACTACAAGAAAATGGGGGTATAAATGACTTGTCCACAATGACTGCACCAACAACAATGATTGCAAAATAGTCATTTTGAAGTCATTTTGAAGTCATTGTTGTTGGTGTAGTCATTGCAGACAAGTCATTTATACCCCCATTTTCTTGTAGTGAAATACATAAACATCAAGTTCAATTTCTCCAAAAAAACATTCCTCCAAATTCTATACCATTCACAAAAAATATGCAATAGCATGTCATCAAAGTGTAGTATAAATTTAGGTATCTTGACATATTATTGGCATATTGATAGGGAGTCATGTGGCACTTGGAGAGCTTCTACACTATAGACCAAGAACAATTTCACACCACTTGATGTGGTGCAAGAATTATATACTCTATCTAATTGGTGTGAGGATTTGAAAATCACAAAAGTATTGCTTCAATGAATTCAATGGAATTTTTTAATTAAAGTATTAATTTAATTATAATTTCAAGACAATTGTCTAGATCTAAGTTTCCAAATATAGAAAGCCTTAACATTTTAGATTCTAACATTTTAATATTCTATCTAGACTGTAATGTATCCCTACATTCAAATTTTGAGATTCTTTAAGCCAATTTCCTACTTTATATGAATTTCTTTAAGAACTAACAATCTTTCCAAATTTTCACTTCCAAATATGGATCTTCCTTCCAACTTATAGAAGACTCTGGATTTCATCTTAAGAAAATATAACAATCATTCATATACATTGGAGAAATAAAGAATATAGAGTGAAAGTTCTTGAAGTCCCACAACATGATCAAATGTTTGTCCTTTCAAAGTTTCTATTGATGAAACCAATGAGCCCTATATTCCTTCAATCACAAAATAATTCCATGGTACTTCGACAATTTTCTAGTAGAAACCATGGATTGATTTTGAGATAGAAAGAGTATTATTTTGTACTTTAATTTTTACATTATCCCCATGTTCCATATAAAATAGCCAATGTATTCTAGTCTACATGTTCATATAAAATAGCCAATGTATTCTAGTCTACATCAAAGAAAATTGGCATGAATCGGGAAAAATAGGAAGTTAGAAAAGGGACTTCGGTCCAACTTGTCCTTTAGTTGGAGGATGAATCTGTCATTGGCCAGGGCAAAAGTTCATCGAGATCCCTAAGGTACTCACTCATTGGGAAAAAGCCCCCCACCGCATCAATATTGTTGCAATAGATGAACAATCTAATATTGAAATTGTACTATTGCAATATTGCAAATAATATTACAACAATACGTTTTTTTGTATACCTACTGAAAACGTATTGCTGCAATACTATTTGCAGTACTGTGACGGTACAATTTCAATATTGGACTAATCAACCATTGCAACCGTACTTATCCAATGGGGGAGTTAGTTTCGTAATGGAGTACTTCTAGTTCGCAGATCATTGGCGGATTCAACTGACGGAGTTGCCAACTGAACTGAAGAGAACTGAGGTTACAGAACTCCGTCCCCTCGTGTCGTCGAGTTCCCCTCCCAAGTCCCCATCTCTCAGTCGCTTCGCGCCCAAGTTTCTGGTGGGCTCCCTGAGCGGGGAAAGAGTACAAATAACGAGGCCGGGGGCTGTGTTTGTTGGGCTGCGGCCCCGAGGCCTTGCTGAGCGCAGGGCCTTGCAATGAAACCCAAACAGGAAAAAAAAAATACAACAAAAACAAACAAATGGAAAACGATTAATTCCGTGGATAAACCTTCAATCGCACCAAGTTGAAGATCAAACAATCTTTGCATGAGTTATTCCTCAAGGTTAAGAACAGAGTTTTGATAACAATATTGGAAATTGATACGGAGTCTGTATGGGGAAGTGAAATGCCTTTCAAACTAGATTGAAACGGATTGGAAGATACTGGTGCAACGTTACCCAAGAATCAATGCTATGATTGAATTGGTGATCTTGAAGGAGGAAATTTAAAATTGATATTTGCAATTACAATTGCTTATCCAATTGGAAAAAAATGGGGAGGCAAGTGTGTGTCTTCCCTTGCTCCCAAATAAATATGAAATAGAAATAGCACCGGGAGTGCTTATCCAATTGGAAAAAAATGGGGAGGCGGGAAGGAGGAAATCTAAAATTGATATTCACAATTACACAATAAGGAAGTGTTGACGTCATGGTGCCTCCCATGCTTGGTCGATCTCTCGCCGCAAGTGCAAACTTCAAACCCTGGATGCTCATCTATTGTTAATTATGAATGTTGCCTTCTTCACCTTTTAGTAACTTACACTGTAACATGTACAATGGCCTTGCATGCAAACACAGAACAAAATCGGAGTTTAGGGTTGGTTGATGAGGTAGGATTTAGAGTGGGTCTAAGGTGCTATACTTCCAATGCTGGATGGGGATCTTTTGCAACTAATCTCCCTACCTCGATATGTATTGACACCATCTTGAATTGCACATGCTCCATTCCTGCATTATCTCTCATATTGTCCATGGTTTCTCAAGTAATAACTTGAAGACATGTCCTGGTTTGCTTGTAGAGAACTTCCAGCATCATGTCAAAGTTCGTCTTGCTTGGAGTCCTCATACACACGGTCTATGTTGTTTAGTAGCTTTTGTTGAATCTTGTATTTGGTTCCATGCAAGTTCAACTGCGTGCAAAGTGGGATATGTGAAACACTGTCCATGTTACAAGTTTGTGCTAGAGAGTTCTTGTTTCCAAACCAGACACATATGTGGATCCCCAAGTGTTAACCGGTCTTCTTAATTTAGATCCCGAGATCCCTTGGATGCCAAATCCTATATTATGCACTCTAGAACTCACGAATTTTACAACCCTAATTAATCTTCTGTCCACGCCCAACTTTCAATTTCTCAAACTCACGAATTGGACCTAATTTTGGAACACAAAGTGCAGCGTCCTTTCACAGTCACACCCAGCTATCGTGTTGGGAACGCATAACGAAGAGGTCCTTGTGGACACGCAGGTTGTTGACAGATTGGGCACGGGAGCACCAAAATGCTTGCTTGCTCCCAAGGCTGCTACGTGTGTTCTTCCAAAAATTGTCGAACGCCATTGACGAGAATCCTTGCATAATCATCATCACAAGACTCTACTACGCACTCCACGTACTACAATACGACTGGTTGGTTTTGTTTTGAATGAATTACAATGACTCTCTATTCCTGAGGATTAGGAAAATTCAATGGAAGATGGAAGTGGTGAGCAACACCATTTCATGGCAACGGCATATGAACTGATCCTTGGCAACGCACACGACCTGTGTGCAGCAATAGAATCCTTCGGGCCTTCATGAAGAAGCATAATTCATGTAAGGTAGGGTGCTTGACAACTACCCCTACTCTTTGGTAGAGTATGCTGTCCATAAACAAAAGTCTGTCCAATGGAAAATTTAACCCCTAAACGCGTCGACGTCCATTTTTTGGACGATCACTAGAAAAAATTCTTGTTCATTGACTTGATGTGTTTTTGCTGAAAAACATAGAACTGCGTTGGAAAAAACGAAGTTTTGCAGTTTTTTAGTCAGGGAACTGCAAAACTGTGTTTTTTCCAATGCAGTTTTGTGTTCTTTAACAAAAACACATCAAGTCAATGAACAAGAATTTCTTCTAGTGGATGAATAGTTTGAAGCACCAGTTTCATCCTCCTAACTACTTGAATGAAAGTTATTTTAATTTGTGAAGATATATTATCAAGTTTTTGTCCTATCTAAGGGTTGGATTTGGTATTACTAGAGTTCATATTTTTCTAAAATTACAAATGTGCAAGTATGTCAAGTGGTCAAACTGCATTGACTTTAGTTCTAAACTAGATTAGCCAAAATGAGGTCATAGATAGGAAGAACACAAAAATTTCAAAAAATCACCATGTGTAGAGAACCTCGTTTCAAATCTATTCCAACCAATTTTACTCAAAAGATGATAATATTTTGCTTGTAATCGAATTTTGAAGGAATTTTAGAACTTGTCTTTCAAAATTTATAAAAATATATTGGTGATAAAATTGGTGAATCTAACCATACAGATGGAATCTAAAAATCATAATCTACAACTTTCATTTGTATATCAATTCCAAAATATGCTTCCAAATAGCACTTTATAATGATTTTTCTCAAATTGTCAATTCTAGAGATGAATCTGGACGATTAGGGGTTAATCAATTGCTTAACCCCTAAATACCCAAGGCCATTTTTGAGCTCCTAGGAAATTGCCCTAAGTTGAACAAAACCCATCATTTTGATCAGTTGTATCAATTTTACTTATTTATTTGTAAATGTACTAATTCAAACTAATCATGTTAGAGATCACATAGAAAAAGAAAACACAACAATATCACTTATGGATCAAAAGATTATAATGTTTGATCATGAGGGTGTTAAACCTACAAAAGTGATTTGAAGTCTTTTGATCCTTTTTTCACATGTCAAATCTAAAAAGTTGATTACAAAAAAATTTGAGGTTAAAGGACATAACATACATAACCCCTATCAATTTATGGCTTCTCAAAATCTATTCTACAATTTTTTAAACGAATTTTGAATATGATTTTTCTCCAAGATCTAATGTATTTGAGGCTCATTTCCAAGAGGCCCCAACACTATAGAAAGTCAAGGTTGCATTAGACACCCTTGCACAAAATCTTGAATTGAAAATCAAAATCAATCATTTTCAAAATTAGATTTTTAATACTGAAACTAGACTTTAAAAATAATTTTTCAAAAATATAAACTACTAAAAATAGCAACTTGATTAGTTTTTATCTAACTTCAAGGTATTGTCGACACCAAAATTTAGTGCCTCCAACATTTAGGGGTTAAGAACAAGAACCATGCTCCAATGCTTGTTTCAATGATGGTTGGGTTTGATACCACCTTGTCATTGGAGCAATGGACTTTAATCCCTAAAGGACCAAATGACTATTGAACATATGTAGGTGATCTTGAGTAGGTGCGTTTGAAGTCATTTTTTAATGGATGTTCTTCAAATTTTAACACAAGGTGTGAACATGTCCCCCCATAACCCCTGAAAGTTTTTGACTATGCTTTCATCAAAAATGCTCTCAAATTCCCATTTCTAGTACAAGTACCAAATTTTAGAAAAAAAAACAATTTTGGACACAAATAACCATAGGATCTTGTAGTATGATAGTTTGAGCAGATGTGGAAATTTTTTCACAAATTTACACTATTCAAATAGCAAGCTACTAGCATTTGAAATGATAAGAATCCCTTTTTTAGCTTTGCAAAAAACCATGCAACTACACTTTTACAAGGTCACACTTGCATGAAAAGATGTCCAAAATGGTGGTTCTTTTTTGGATTCATTTTTCAAGGCAAGTTGGCTACATACTTGAAAAATTTCCAATCATTTGGAATCGTACAACATATTAGAAAAAGATAGTAAGTAGAAAGAAGTAGAGAATGATTCGAAGTACTAATTTGTTAACAATTTGTTTATGGAATTAAAAAAATGCCAAATCAATGGTTGGAATGTTGTAAGAAACAATCTATAGACACCCATGGTTTTTATTTTTTCAAATAATATTGAAAATTGAGTTAAATAAAGAATTTCAAAGATTATTTTAGAGTAGAGATTCCATAACTAAGTTATCTTCAACTACCTACAAACTAAAACTCCTCATAAGTTTCATCTCATTAATCAAAATGGAATGATTCAAAGCTTTCCATGTATATATAAATCTAGAAAACCAATTTCAAACTTTTATTTCTTAAAAATGTGATTTTTTTAAGATGTTTTTTTAGGTATCTGGGTTGCCTATTAAGCAATGAAAATTACATATCATACAATAACTTTTTAACCTTGTAGTCAAAAGTTCCATTTTTTAAAGACATAACAATCTTTAGCACAATAAGATTGCCACCACTTACATTGAAATTATATTTAGAATACACTTTTGAAATTGGATGCCATAGGATATCATTCTTAGTGATTGTCCATGAACCTTGCAATGTTGAGGATCATCTACTTCGCAATGTGGGCTTCATTGAACAACCCAAATGTGTGAATTCTGCCCTTATAGAAGACCACCTTGACATCTTTACCTGCTACACTAAGGTAATCAACATACTCATTTGCAATCACCATAACTTCAGATAATTAAGGGATGCAAAACATGTGAGGGTCTATTACTTTTGTTCCTACTAATAAGCTTGAATGAAGTCATTTGCATCATCAAATGGACATTTATGAGGTAGGAATTTTTCTCATTCAAAAAATCATAAGTAATTCTAAAATATTCTAAACAAGTGATTCATAATGTGTTGTTCACCATTTATTTTAGTCTAAGTATCCTTGGAAATTTTCTAGTCCCTTTCAGATCAAATAGTTATGTTGTTGTTTTATATTGAGCATTCTTTTTTACTTTCCATTAACCCCTAAAGGACCAAGGCCTTTACTCTGCAAAAAAAACACTCAAAACTGCCATTTTTAGAGCAAAGAGTAAAAAATTTTGAAAATTTTATTTTTTGAGTATCTAACCATAGGATCTTACACCTAACTATCAGGAGAATGTGTGGAAATTTTTTTAGAAATTTTGACGCATAGATTGCAAGATATTTGCGTTTCAAGTGAAGAAAACAAGTTTTTTCACACATTGCAGGACTAGGTTATTTGACTTTGAACCTTCTTAACTTTAATTTTTTGCATTACAAAGTTTTGAGCTTTAAATCTGTATGGTAGAGAATTGAGTTGCAAGTCTAGAAAAAAAAAAGGAAATACAAAAAAATTTAATTTTTATTCTTTAAAAAATTGTTAAGTAGAAGTAGGTGCAAGGTAGAAGGAAAATCTAAATTATTAATATCTCTAAGATGGAATTAAAATGCACTAATCCCAATGGTGATATTTTTCTAGAAAGCAAATGAAATCGTATGGACCTTTTTTTTCAACTGTAAAAATTGCATTCAAAAATGAATCCTATAAGTTATTTTTTCAAGAAGATGTTCTAATTGCCCAAAAAACAAGATTGTCTATAATTTTTTCATAACAAATCCAAATGGAATGAATCAAAGCTTCCCGTGTAGACAAAAATATAATCTATAAGGGAATAAAATAAAATAAAATAAAATAAAATAAAAAAAATTTTGAAATTTTTTTTTGCTGCCCCTTCTCCCTTGTTTTGAGCTTATTTGGACATAACTTTTGTTCCCAAGCACCAAATGAAAAAAAAATCCGTGAAGCTAATCAATTCTTCTATCTTCTTAAAAAGTTTCAAAAAATTATGTCAAAAATTGAGACTATAGGTACTTGCCCAAAATCTCATTTGTCTCTCGAAGGGACAATGGTCCTTTAGGGGTTAATACATTATTTTATGGTTTTATTTGAAGCTCCTTAACCCCTAAAGTCCTATTGTCCCCTTGAGAGATGAAATGGATTTTGAATAGGCTTGTTTAACCTCAATTTTTGACATAATTTTCTAAATTGTTTTTGGAAGATAGTAAAATACATTGGCTCTAAAGGAAATGGGTGCCCAAGAGAAAAAATCATGCCACAATAACCTCAAAGCAATGGAACCTATGTAGCCAAAGAAATCCATAAAATTTTGAAATAATTAAAAAAATAAAATCTCATAGATTACATTTTGTCTAGTACATGAAAAGCTTTTCTTCATTCCATTTGGATTAGTCATGCAAAAGTTATAGAGCTTCTTCTTTTGCAAGCAATCATACAAACTTCTTAAGAAAATAATATAATAGATTTGTTTTGAAACTCAATTTTGACAAATTTCAAAAAAGTTAGTTTCAAAAGTTTTTGTGTGATTGCAAGAGCAATCTCACCATTGGAAATAGTGTGTTTCAATTCCATTTCAAAGCTATTGACGATTTACTTTTTCCTTCAATCATGTACTTCCTTCTACTTTACAATTTTTTAAAGAATAAAAATCATATATTTCTTTTAAAAAAATTTCAATTTCAGTAGCCAACATAAAATATTTGGGTTCAAAATGTATAGTGCAAAAATATTAAGTGAAGAAGATTTAAAGCCAAATAATCTAGTTATGGAATGTGCTGAATAATTTGTTTCTTCACTCTAGATGTAAATGACTTACAATCTAAGTTACGTGGTGGAAGTTTTGGAAATATCTTCTACACTTTCTTATAATAGTCTAGTACAAGATCTCTTGGTTGAATATACAAAATAAGCAATCTATAAAAAGTTTTTTGCACTTGCATTTCTCTGTGCAAAGAGCAAAAGTAGTGTCATTCTTTGTTATTGTCGTTTCCCTACAAAACATTCTTTGGATATTTTTAAGCCATCAACATCCTTACTAGATTCAATTGGGTTTACATTTAAAATAATCACACATCAAATTATCAAAATTAAATCAGCATTTGAGAATGATACATGTTACTAAAATTATCTAAATTTATGTTGCAATTTGATGGAAGTCAAAAGAAGATTTTTTATTCTTTTAGCATTATTATTTGTCCAACAAATGAAATAAACTGTGGATTATCAAAGGCTGAAAATAGGTGTATCAAACCTTAACCTTAGGCTCTCATGAATATAAGTTGTATTATTTTAGTAAGGATTGTTGGAATCAAGTTTGGGATCATGTCACAAATAGGTCTATAATTATAAGCCAATGCCATGTTGTTTTCCATTCTAAGTAAGGGTTTGTAGCGGGGAAGTTTGGAAGCATGCCACAAATAGGCATATTACTCTAAGCCACATTGCGCCATTCTCCATGGATGAGAAGTTCACTTCTTCAAATCAATTAAAAGTTCAAGTCCAAATACATAAACTTCAAGTTCAATTTTTCCAAAAAAAAATATATTGATCCAAATTCTATAGCGTACACAATAAATATGCAAATATGCAATAGCATATCATTGAAGTGTAGCATAAATTTAGGTATTTTGACATATGATTGGCATTCTATTAGAGTCACGAAAAATACTCTAAAATATTTTAAATACTATTAATATTATTAGTTTGACTAGTTTTATTAGTTTTATTAATGTTATCAATGTTCTTAATCTAGATAATTTTACCAATCTTCAAATTTTCAAATTGAATTATTTAAAAATTCAAAATTCAAAAATGAAAGTAAAATTTACGAACTCTAATTTTTCAAATTTATTAATTCATCCATTAAAATTTTACAAATATAGATTTTTGAAAATTTAATATTTATAAATTCATAGATTTTTCAATTTCAAGTACTCATCATTTTAAACCTTCATAATTATAATATATAAGTTGGTTAATATTTTCAACAAAGACAACAATGGAACCCTAATGTAGATCCAATATTGGTCTATGCTAGACATGTTATTTTCATGGCATTATCACTTTTGCAATAATTCTTGATATGACTTGAATCTTATTTGAGTATAAAATATTCAATAGAAAAAAATAATTAGTCTGATAATTAAAATATACAACATATTTATAAATTTATAAAGAAAAAAATACAAAAATAATTCAAAATTTTTAGATCATTATAACTATAAGTTTTTAGAATTAAAAAATCATATTTAAAAATTTAAATGAAATTTTTTTATAAATAAGTTATATTTCTATAGTTTGGAATTTTGAAATTCATAAATTCACATATTTCAAAATTTTATAGTTTTAAACAATTTGAAGTCATTTTTATAGTATTCTAAATAACATTGAAACCTAACTTAATGTTGAAATACCATGTAACCGTTCTATCCTATCTAATCCTTCTATTTGTGCAAAACATGTAGAAATCAATTATTTTAGGAACCAATAAGGTTCAAGATAATCTTTTATACCTCTTTGTATAACTCTACCCCAAACACTCTCGTAATTTCTCTTCATCACTAGGTTGTGAACTTCTATCACCGAAATCAATAAATAGTCCAAAAGCTTCCAAAATTTGAAGAGGTTTTTAAAATTTTAACTTTTTAAAAAGTTATTGAAATTTCAAATCACATGAAATTCATACAAAAATCACATCCTATACAATGTTGCAATAAAAATCATATCAACATCATCTGACAATGACAAGGGAATTTTTTTGAGAAGATTTTGTCTTTGTATAAAGGCAGAGTCCCAAAGACAATGTAGCAATAGAAAAGATTTTAATTCTCAAAAGAGCACATTGTGCAATTAAACTTCAACAAACTGCAAAAATATGAAGTTTTTGAATTGGTTTCTAATATGAAAACTTTCAAAAGCTATAGTTGTTAAAAATATTTGTAAAATCCTAATGTCAAAAACTTTACTAACCTTTCAATCCTATGAAGTTCACATGAAGTTGCATCTCAAGGTCATATCAATGTCATATAATGACATAAGAGCATCCACACTGCTACCCTTTAAAAATGCCTCGCCAAAGTTCATATCATGGGTTCTTGAACCAAATTTTGAGAGGCCAATGCTCTAGGCCTCCATTGTAGTCCTCTAAATGTGCTCTTCAAATGACAATTTAGAGGAATCTTGAGTTTCTACATCAAACATCCATTGCACCTATTGACTTGTTCATAGCAAAAATGCCACATTTAACTACTTTGGGACTACTCAATAAATTTTGGACTAACATTAGGAGATCTTCAAATAATATCATTGAGAGATCTCTAGAGGTTTATATGGATCTCACGATATTTGTATAGATCTCCGGATGTTTTATATTGATCTCCAAATGTTTTGCATAGATCTACCGATGTTTTGAGTTATCCCCTAATGACTATTTTTTTTCTCCCGATGACCATTATTAATACTAAAATTTCAAAAGTCTAGAAGTAGTAAATGTGGCATAAAAGCATTAAATTTATTTTCTTTTGGTATAAAATAGCTAGCCTTGCTTGGGAATCAACCAATCAAAGACCCCAATTAGTAGCATGTTTGGAATATGCAAAGACCCTTCTTTGGAGTATGTGGAGCCTCATGCCCATTTGAAGAGTCTACAACAACTTTCAATGATGTTAGAGTGTGAGTATGGAAATGTGAGCATGTGAGCCTTGAGCATATGTATAAGTAGATATCCTACAACTATTGAACGTGCTTATATCATAAATACCTATAATATAGGTATCAATAACATAGTTATACTATAATCATGGAAGATTTCTATAATGTAGACACCTATAACATAGGTGTATAGTCTTCTAGGCTCATGGACTCACGGGCTCACATAATAGCAACCCTCCAACAAATTTTTCCTATACTGCATGAATGGTGTGACAATATTTTAGACCTAGTTGCACTACATATCAACGCAACCAAGTACTCAGGACTTCATTTTAAATTAAGCATCTACATTGTTACACTTGAAAAATTAGGTGTCAAGTGGGTGATGGAAGGCTCAATAAGCTTACTACTATTGTTAGATGTGGAATATTTGATTTTTCACATCATACCGTTGGGTCCCCCATCATCCTAATGAAATGATGTAGAATATTCTACATCCATCAATAGCTATGAGGGCAACTAGCATTCAATAGCAGACTTGTCAATGTCATAACCAGATAGCAACTTTAACACTCCTATGCCAAATATATAAATTAAATTATTCAAATTAATTTCAATGCTTTCATAACAAATTTTTTTTAAAATTCAACATTTAATCCATTAAGGTCAATGAATTCATCAACTTTATTCAAATGATTCAACAACCCAATTTTTTTACATGTTGAGTAGTGAAGACAAACTCATTATACACATACGGGGTGGTAGGAGGTAAAATTACCTATGTAGGATATGTACATTAAAAATAGTAAGAGCTCAACCACTCATAGTTAAGTCAAATTTAAAGCAGGAATTGTGTTTGAAGTAGAATTTCAGACCTCATTTACGCATAGTAGGGTAAAAAAATTCAAAAAAATTTGAACTATTCAATGTTGGTATGTTTCTTGCAATCACCCTTGTAACAATTTTGGATGATCAACTTTGTAGGCGAACTAAAAATGTCGCTTTTGGAAAAGAAAAATTATAAGAAGATGTATAATATTTTTTATCCCCTCCCCCTCTAAAAAATTGTAATAGAATCTTAGACAAAAATTATATTTTTTAATTTTAAAAAATGAAAAATAAAATACTCTCACAAATTTGTACAAAGTTTCAAATAGAAGGAATAGAAAGCCAAAACTAACCAAACTAGATCTTGTAAAAATTGAAAAAATCAAATAAGCATTAATTTTTTAGATTAAACATTTGATATTATGAGAATATTGTTTGGAATATCTTCAAATTTTTTTGAAATCATTCTAATTATTTTTTGTTCTTAATCACACTAGATTGAACCTAATATTTTTTGAATTATTAATTATAAAAATTTGAAAAAAAATTCTCCACATCCAGTTTGTTTTTGTCCAAGAAAATAATTGTTTTTTTCCATCCCAACTAAGGTAAAATAGCCTATTATGGACCTTTTGTCCATTGTGGACTCCTAAGAATGACCTTGTTACAATTTTCTTTTAGTTATTGAGATTTGGGCCACATTCAATGTCTTAGCTAAGTGGAATGAAGTAATTAGTGACTACAATAGGAACTTTCAGATTTTTAGTGTTAGTTCATTGTAGGAAGTGCCTTTTTTAGGTCTTCTATGTTAGAAAATATTGTAACCCCAATAGGTGAGTAAGATGAGTATTATGGATCAATTTTGGTTGGTTTTGGGGTAGTCTATGACTCTTTTGGCGGTGATGGGCTGAACACTTCAAAAATTCATAATAAATTCACACTTTGTCGAAAAAATATAGTTTCAAATGCTCTTGCCATTTCTATCATTTGACTTTCTCTAGAAAAAAAAAGTTAAAAATTTCAGAAATGACAAGAGGGCAAACCCCCATTTGGTCCGTAATAGGCTGTTTACCTTATTCCTTACGTTGAAAAAAAATTATGTTTTAGTCCCTTGCATGCCAAACAACTAATTTGAATCCTTTGCGTGCCAAACGGCCAAACCCTATATTATAATGCCCTCTGGAACTCACGATTGTACCAAACCTACAAACCTACTCCTCTGTCCACGCCCAAGCCCAGCTCTCGATTTCTCAAACTCACGAAGTAGACCTGACCTTTAGTTGGGACGCAAAGTGTAGCGTCCTTTCAGAAACCTAGCTTGCGTGCTGGGCACGCATAACGAAGAGGTCCTTGTGGACATGCATGCCGTCGGCAGGTTCAATTCGGCACGGAAGCACCGAAATGCTCGCTCGCTCGCTCCCAGTGCCGCGACTGTAACTTCATCCTAGGGTGCAAATTGTCTAGCGCCATTGACGAGAATCCTTGCATTGCCATCACCGCGAGACTCTACTCCATATTAATTCCACGGCAACACGGACATATGTTAATTACTCGCCCGGTTGGTTTTGTTCTGAACAAATTGCGGTCGATGACTCTCTGTTCCCGAGGATGTGAAATTCAGTGGAAGAGGGAATTGAAGTGGTGAGCAATTGCAGCACGATTTCATGGCGACGGCACACGAACCGATCCTTGGCACCGCAACCGACCTGCACATGAAATTAAAATGACATCAACCACGAGACTCTACTGCGCGCTTCGCTCCACGGCGACATGGATTACTCTGTTGTCGACAGTTGTCTGTCCATCCACCTCGATCCTTATCATCCATCCACTCATCATCTCTTGTATATATGTTCACTCTCCCTGTTAATGTAAATTATCATTTGAGTGCATTGAGTATGTATGTGTGTATTCTTGTTTGTATGTGTGCTGGTCTTTCACTGAGTATGATATTAGTTAAGTCTTAGATCATGGTATCAGAGCGTGGTTGAGATCTCTTTGTTTGTCTGTATGAGTGTGTTTAGTAGTAAACAGTTTTGATTATTGCAACTTTGATTATCCAAGTATTACCTGTTTTTGAATGGCAATTTAAGTGTTTGTAATAGCTTGCTTGACCATTACGTAGAGCGTTACCCAGTCCAAACATGTCGAAGGATAGCGTGGTTCTAGATGAGGCGAAACTGGTAGGGTCATCAAATTTCCACCTGTGGAAATACATGATCACCCGTATAGCCAAGAAGGAAAAGCTTTGGTCTCTCTTGTCTCCCGTGACTAGTACGTCCTTTGGAAACCCAACAGACATGAAAGAAACCGATGAGTCTGTCGAAGAGCAAGTAGAACGTCTCATGTATATCATGAGCATGTCAATCAAACCGTCTCTCCTTGCTCAACTCACCAAGTATCAAGAGCCCAGACCACTCTGGAATTTCCTATGTCAGTCATTTGAAGTAGACAATGACAGTAGAAAGTTTGAACTCAAGAACCGTCTTTCACTACTATCCTTTTCTGAAAGTACCAGAGTAGAATCTTACTTCTCTCAGTTTCGACAGAATTTAGCATAACTATCTGTGATTGGTGTGAAGATTGATGACACCGATCTAGTTCAGATCGTCATGAAAGCACTTCCTGACAGTTACGATTATTTCTTACAGAACTACACTAGCGCTGGAAGATGCCCTACACTTGACCAACTATAGACTCGCCTAATGCTTGAAGAGAGTCATCAGCAGTCCAAGACAGGAGGTAAGAACATGATTGAGTTCGAAGCTTTATATTTCAGGGGAGGCCAACAGTCTTATTACGGCCAGCAAAATCGATTTCAAGGAGGGCGTAACTTTCAAGGCGGATAGTTTAATCAATCACAAAATACGATACAAGGTACTTCTCAACCTTTTGGTGGATTTCAAAGTCGACAGATACGATGCTTTTACTGTAGCCGCATTGGACATCATAAAGACATGTGCCCAGAGCGCTTAGTCGACATCCGTAAATTGGAAGCTGATAGATGTGCCAAGCTTGGTATTGGGCAGATCTCTGCAAATATTGCTCAGGAAGAACCATGGTCAAATCCAGAGAGTTGTGTAGTAAGTGACGATGTAGATCAATGCAACGATAACAACTATGAGATGTTTGAGGCAGCCATCTAATCCTTGGATCTTCATGACTCCGATTCGGGATGGTACCTTGATTCAGGAGCCATACAACATGTTAGCGGAGACCTCAGTAGCTTTGCTAGATTAGATGAGTACAGTGGTAGTGTCAAAACTGCAGGTGGCCAGAGTCACCAAATTACAGGAAAGGGATCTGTTCATTTCACTCTACCATTTGGAGAAATAAAGGATATTCCTGGTGTTCTTTACGTCCCTGGCTTGAGAAAAAACCTATTGTCTATTGGCTCCTTAACAGACAAAGGCATCATAGCCTGTTTTGATGATCAAAAGTGTTTTCTTTATAGCAAAGGCAACAAGAAGATCGTTGCTGAGGGGCTGCGCAACAAGAAGAATGGGTTATATCAATTATTTGGATTAAACATGGATGTTACAGCGAACTTGACTCAAAGAGATATAGGAGTTGCATGACTTTGGCATCATAGGCTAGGACATATTCGATACGATAGGCTTCATGAATTAATGGCCAAAGGTTTGGTTACGGGAATACCATATATCCCAATACATCAAGAAATTTGTGAGCACTGTCAAGCAGGTAAACAAGTCAGAGAGAGCTTTCCAAATTCAAGCAACACCAGAGCTACAGAGCCTCTAGAACTACATCTTGACCTTTGTGGTCCTCTTCCCATACCTTCCCTTGGAGGTTCAAATTATTTTTTGGTAATTGTTGACGACTTCAGTCACTATATTTGGGTCCGATTCCTACGTCATAAATCCAAAGTATTTGAAAAATTCAAAGTCTTCAAATCTATGATCGAGCTACAAATGAAAAGACGTATATGCACTATTTGCAGCGATCGAGGTGAAGAATTTCTTTCCAAAGATTTTTCAAAGTTATGTGAGACTGTAGGAATTGAACGCCAACTGACAAACGCTGATACACTGGAGCAGAATGGGGTCGTTGAAAGAACAAATAGAAAATTACTCGAAACAGTGAGGAATATGACGATTTTTTCACCAACTCCCCGTTATTTATGGACTCAATCCATCAACACTGCCGCTTTCCTCATCAATCGCTCCCCAACTATAGCAAATTCACAGGTAACCCCCTTCCAACGCTTCTTTGGAACAATTCCTGACATTTCCTATTTACGAGCCTTCGGTTCCAAAGTTTATGTATGGATCGAGAAAAATCAGCAAGACAAGTTGGACGCCAAATCTAAATTAGGAATATTTGTAGGATACGATGAGATTACAAAAGGCTTTAGAATATGGATACCTAGTGACTGCAAACTTATTTTATCCCGTAATGTTCGTTTTGATGAGTCATCTATACTAGAAAAATCCATCTGCCAACCTACCCCTGTCATGAATCCCATGCAGTTTAACACAAATAGCATACCAAGTAGCTATATTTCGACTCCTAGTACCTTACCAAATGAGTCGCATGATCTCCCCGTTCTGACCCCACCTTCACCACAGGAGTCATCATTACTATCTGACCACTCACTACATGATCTTTCCACTCCAACCCCACCTTCACCGGAGTAGTTACAACCTTCCATAATTGACCATCTAACCACTTCTCCTGTAGTTGCACCAGTTAGACAGCTTGATACCCAAACTTGTAGAATACAACCGCCTCGCAATCGCCGTCCATTTGTCAAACTCCAGGATAGCTACATCTACTCCATAGAACCCTCACATGTCAAATTGCCATTTCAACCTTCGCTGGAATATATTGAACTTATCGAACCCATAGAGAACAACTGTTTTTTCGGACTAATTGAGGAACCTTCTCAACCACTCAGTTTTACTAAAGCTAATGTGCACCCCGGTTGGCGTGAGGCCATGAAGTCCGAACGCGATTCCTTGTTTAAAAATCACACTTGGGACCTATGTGATCCTCCGCCCGGCATCAAGTTGGTAACAGCTAGGTGGTTATTTAAAACAAAAATAGGTGCTAATGGCAAACTGTCCAAGCTCAAAGCTTGCCTTGTGGCGAGGGGTTACCAACAAACCAAAGGTATCGATTATGATGAGGTATTTGCTCTAGTAGCGAAATGGAAGGTTGTCCGAATGGTAGTGGCCTTAGCTGCTAGCAATGAGTGGGTTCTTATTCACCTTGACGTCATTATAGCTTTCTTGAATGGAGACCTAAAGGAAATTGCATATATGGAGGTACCAGAGGGATTCCGCACCACCTCTACATCAAATAAAGTGTGCAAACTTCGAAAATCCCTATATGGTCTCAAGTAGTCTCCTCGCACATGGTTTGAAAAAATCAATGGTTTCTTAACAGAGCATGGTCTATCTCATACAGAAGCTAACTACAGCTTATTCTACATCACCAGCTCTCACGGAATTATCATCCTCATCTTATATGTTGATGATCTACTGATCACTGGATCAGACACCGTAGGTATCAATAACCTCAAAAGCAAATTTATGTGCAACTTTGCTATGACTAATCTTGGTAATGCTAGCTACTATCTTGGAGTGGAGTTCATTCGATCACATTCATGAATCTTTCTTTCCCAAAAATCTTATGCAATGCAAATACTCAAGGAATTTGACATGGAAGCCTGCACACCGGCATCAGTACCGATGGCAGAAGGACTTCACCTTGGGACAAAAGACGACTCACCTCAAGTTGATGCAAAGAAGTTTCAACGGCTCGTCGGCATGCTCATATATCTAGTAAACACAAAGCCAGAGATTCTTTATGCCACAGGCATTCTAAGTCGATTCATGCACGATTCGAGGGTGCCGCATATGGAAGCAACTATACAAGTTCTCAGATACATACGAGGATCTCTCGACTTTGGAATATTGTACAAAAAGGACCATAGTACATCCATGATTGGCTATACAAACGCAGATTGGGGAAACAACAAAATCGATAGGAAATCAATCACTGGATGGGTCTATAAATCAGCAGGTGGCCCCATCTCGTGGTCCTCCAAAAAACAACATACTGTTGCCATTTCTAGCACGGATGCAGAGGCTAAAGCATTGACTGATGGTATACGTGAAGCTATATGGTTGAGAACACTATATTCCAAGATTCATAAAATTACACCAAACCCCATCACAATCTTCTGTGATAATCAAAGCACTCTCAAAGCTTCTCGCAATCCTGTTCATCATGAACAACTAAAGCACATTGAACTATGGCTCCACTTTATTAGGGAAAATGTAGTAGCAGGGACTGTAGAAACCCTATACATACAGACTCGTGATCAAATTGCTGATATCTTCACCAAACCCCTAGGCAAACAATGCTTCATCAAGCTTAGAGATGAGATGGGTATCCACAATCTTAGTTCTATTCACAAAAACTAGTCATCTCGTAAATATTTCTCTGCATCTTCTAGAACTCAAAAACTTTTGTATTTAGCTCTACTGAAACCTTTTACTTGTCGCTCACAGTCTGCCCAGTTAAAGTACAACCCAGGCTTGAAACCTCGCTTCACAACATAAAATTTGCACACAGCTGTCAACTGAATGGAAGCCCGATCAACAACATGGCCCTGGGGTAGTACCGTAGATTCTTGACTTGCATATCGTTGATCCTGACACCTCCATTCCCGATACAGTGATAACAGAGCTTTGAGGCATTCATCAAATATTCGCTGAAGCACTACCAAGATGAGAGCCAACAGTACAATCTCAAGCTGAAACAGTACAAGGACCTTTGTGAGAAAAATCGTTCAAGTGGCAACATACTTCAAAATCATTTCAAGGAAGTTCTGCTAGTGATCTCACCATCGACATTCTTGATGGCAGTCCTTTCGACTGCCTGTTATCTCCGTCACTCAGTTCTTCCTCTATATGTCCTTCTCACTCTGTGCATAGTGTTAGTGATTTTTTTGTCTATAGTAGTATCTCGGTGCGGGGGAGTGTTGTCGACAGTTGTCTGTCCATCCACCTCGATCCTTATCATCCATCCGCTCATCATCTCTTGTATATATGTTCACTCTCCCTGTTAATGTAAATTATCATTTGAGCGCATTGAGTATGTATGTGTGTATTCTTGTTTGTATGTGTGCTGGTCTTTCACTGAGTATGATATTAGTTAAGTCTCAGATCATACTCGGCCGGTTAAGTTGTTCCCTTCCGAATGAATTGCGATCACTCTTTGTTCCTGAGGATTGTTGAAATTCAATGGAAGAGGGAAATGCGGTGAGCAGCACGATTTCATGGCGACAGATACGCGCGACTGAGTATTGCAACCATAATTCATTTTGAACCGCACTCAAGGGCAGGGATCTGGCTAGCTATGCGCAGTACGTAATAGAATCCCTGAGGCTGTGGATCAATCACTCAGGAGTAGTGTCCAGGATTATTCGGCATTCACGTTCATTATATGTGTTTTGTGTTTGTTGTTGTTTTTCCAGTTTGGGTTTTCATTGCAGGGCCCTGCGCTCAGCAAGGCCCCGGGGCCGCAGTCCAAGGATATGAGCCCCAGTCTTCGATCCTTTATACCCCGCTCAGGGAGAATCCGACCGTCCATTTGGAAATGGATCTGACGGCAAAAGCGACCCCCCATGGGCCAACCAATAGCGCTGCGGGGTTGCGAGAGGACTTACAGTAAGCTCCACGCCATCATAGGCTTGTCCGAACTGCACACTTCTTCCGATTCCAGTCCCTCTTTTGTTGCCGTCGATCGCGTACACGCATTCTATTTGCTTTCCTCTTCAGCAAACTCACGCCATAAGTCGTGGACGCCTATGCGCTCACCCAATTCTTCTACTACTGATTTCCTGTTCAAGGCCTCCAACTGCACAATAATGGAATCAACAACGGGTTGCATCCCAATTTCTCTACAAGACACAATTAAGGACGATAAGAATCAATCTGTGCCTCATGTTTTTGTAAGCAGTTTTCAAGAGTTTTGTCTGGGGATATTTATTTGTTCAAATGATTTCTTTTTCTGAACCAGCATAGGCAATGTTCTTCACTCAAGGAACTGATATAAAGATTCTCGCCATTTAGATTAAAGTTTCCCCACAATATGATCAATCAATGATAGTTTTTGAAATCATGAATCCTTCGTAAAACAAAGCGAACATTTATGGGTTACATAGTAGCCTCACCCTGGACATCACGGGCTGAACACTTGTTCGATGCACCATACAGAGCCACTCGAAAATATTAATAATGTAATTACTCTCCATGCAATCATTGCAATGTTTAGGAATGTAAAGGACAGCATCCATGATCGAACAACAGCTGATCGATCATCGTCTCGCAATGCATCGAAGCTTCTTCTCAAGAAATCGAAGATGGGATTCTGTCTCTCTCGCAGTTGGTTAAAAGTGTCAGGCTCCTGCTCCAGAAGCGCCACCCATTGTTTGGGATTGTAATTAAAGCACCCAAGCTGGACGCCCAGCACCTTGAGTGCGAGAGGAAGGTAATCAAAGCTGCTCTCACCAGCTTTCAGGAATCCACAAAGTTCCATCCACACAGCGCATAACAAGGGCCTCATCCTCTTCGGATATCTCATCAGGCACACTTGGCACTGGGCGCAGGAACCAAGACCTTAGCTTGCTTCACGCGCGTCTAACTTAGTCATTTCCAAGCAATTTTCTTGTGTTATGCCGACACACACTAGCTGCTCCAAAGACCGAGCTGTTACTATTACCACACTTCCCTGCTTGAAGTCAGCTTTCAGATAAGTCTTTGCTTGGTCGATTACGTCCCACACTGTCGGACAAATTGTCTGTGGCCAGGAATATCTTGGGTTTGTGCACCTTTTCTATCAGCTGCGTAGTACACTGTAACAAAATCCTAAACACTAACTCAGGGAACATGTTCAGCAATAGTTTTGATTGATTTTCATCAAGAACTCAGGAAAAAACCGTGTAATATACAGTCTCCATTCACCAAACAGCAAGGAGAGGTTCCATTCACTATGCAGGTGTACTTTGAGCCTTTCCCTACACGAGTGGTAACTTGCGCCATCTAAGAAGTTGCACTGATTTATTTTGTGTTAAGGTGAAAATCAATTGCAAAAAACTGGATATCAATAGATTAGGTTGATTTTCACACTTAGCACAAATCAAAGTTCAAGTGCATGGTGAATGGAGTCTACTTTAGCATACCTCACCTTCGTCAAACTCTGCCAAGACCTCAGGGTTCACGTGTATGTGAGCTTTCTCAACACCTTTCGCATTAACTCCACTTCGCTTCCACCTTCCATCTCTACATGAGCCACTTTGACTCGGAAGTCTGAGCTGTAGTCATTGCAAAGAGCTTTGGAGATTGTGGTCTTCCCAATTCCCCCTACTCAGTGCAAGCCTATTACAAGAGCACCATATGTTTTACACACTTGTGTTCTTTCCACCTCTCACGTATCACCTATCAACCAATATCCTTCAATGATATTGTAGATACTTCCACATTCCACACAGAAAATAATAGAAATCCATAGTAGTTCATTCAGGTCAGAACGAATATACATTTGCATTGAGTAAGCCTTAAGGATTCTTGGGTTATTCCATAATACCTTGCACAAGCGAGTCCTTCCTCGCACATGAGAATCATCCCACCGAGTTTCAGGACGCACTCGCTCACAAATGGCTTCAACGTCTTGTCGAAATTTCACTTCTCCCAAGGAATTGTTCTGCAACAGACCGTTCGATGGGCCAAACAGAGAGAGAGATTCCTTCCATGTTTCCACTTTACTTCTGGGGTCCCATTGAGCCCATTCAAACCACACTGATAGCCACCGGCAATGGTTGTCGACATTCCGACACTGCTCCCTGGAAATGCCAAGAAACACTGGCATGATCACCAACTCCGGGTTAAGCTTTTTGGTTTCCACCAGAGCAGCCATCTGTAGCATTGGTCATTTGGTGCGAGTGAAAAAACCCTCTGATAAAATCAGCACCCTAACTTGGCATTACCGAATTGCTTGGAAAATGACGTTTGGAAAATGGTCACCTATTCCCACGCTGTGCCTCCGCTTATCCAAAAATGGATGACGGTCGCACCTTTCCAAGTCCACTCATAATTGCTCCACTATGCTTTTTGAGCTGCACTATGGCTCAGAAACATCTTATGCTTCGCTTCCACAGCTGCCTCATTCCTGCACATTCAAAGAGACTGAAGTCTCACAGTAGACTCCAAAGTATTAACTAAGCCATGGAAGCATATTATTGCATGAATCCTAATGCCAGCATATGAAAGCATAATTTTGGCATAATTTGGCATGTGCTAAGCAACCTCAAGTAAACGAGTAGCTAAGCTGCAACGAGAGGCTTTGTCCATATAACATTGGCTCGCCTTTCAAGTAAACCTCACACGTAGCTTCAATCAATGCAAAACCTTCTCCCCTTTAGTTCAGAGCCTATGAATAATCCTCTAAATGCTTGACTGCAAACAGAAGCAGCAAAATTTTGACTAAAAATTGAGCGGCAACCTGTTGTCATCCGCCGACATAGCCTTTGAAGGATTTGGAATTGGTCCTTCTTCAGGATGTCATGCTTCCGCAACCTGGACAGTTCATTCAGTCATTGTCGAAAAACAGTGCGCTGGTCCCATTTTCTTATAGCAGGGCCCTTTCAAGGTTGATTTGTCACGTTAGTTTTCGTCACGACCTAGAAAATGGATCAGCAACGACGAATTAGAAATTCACTTCAAAAATGGCATGTCTCAGAGTGCTTCAATTTTAGGGAAGGACCCCATTTTCTCTCAATTAGAGTTTAGGGTTCAGGGGCTCATTTACAATGCAAGTGGCATCCGAACGTGTGACTTGTAAAACATAAATATTCAAGGAGTAGTCACATACGGTTCTCGATGGGGAAACCTCACGGTTCAAGCATAGTCTAGGCTTGTGATTGAGCTTTGAACTTCAACAATCCATTACTTTCTTGTATTTACATAATAATTAACCCGATGAGGGCTCTTGTTTTTTGAGCAGTTTTGAAAGCTTGTCTGGAAATTTTTATTTGTTCAAATCATTTTACTTCTGAAGACATATACAATGTTCTTCATTCAATCTATCGATATAAAGATTAGATTATGCTCGAGTCCGTTTAAATCCTCTAAAGAGTAGGCACGAAACCAAAACCCCAAACCCCAAACCCATGCAACCCATGCGATCTAATAAT
Source organism: Straminergon stramineum (assembly GCA_963920665.1). Lineage (NCBI taxonomy): Eukaryota > Viridiplantae > Streptophyta > Bryopsida > Hypnales > Calliergonaceae > Straminergon > Straminergon stramineum. The sequence continues at coordinate 22,246,609 of OY987266.1, forward strand.
GTAAACCACTAAAAACATCAGAAAACCACAAGCTGGGTTCCCTAATTTTCCACACGACCAAACGGAAGCACTCGATTATTAGCTTCAAAACGATGAAAAAAATCAGCATTGAACAAAAATCAATCGTGCTATGTCTGCAAAAATACTCACGTAGCGCGCACTGACATGAAATCCCTGAGGCTATGCGCAGTAAGTAATAGAACCCCTGAGGCTGTGGATCAATCACTCAGGAGTAGTGTCCAGGATTATTCGGCATTCACGTTCATTATATGTGTTTTGTGTTTGTTGTTGTTTTTCCAGTTTGGGTTTTCATTGCAGGGCCCTGCGCTCAGCAAGGCCCCGGGGCCGCAGCCCAAGGAAATGAGACCCAGCCTTCGATCCTTTATACCCCGCTCAGGGAGAATCTGACCGTCCATTTGGAAATGGATCTGACGGCAAAAGCGACCCCCCATGGGCCAACCAATAGCGCTGCGGGATTGCGAGGGGACTTAAAGTAAGCTCCACGCCAGCATTCGGTTGTCCAAACTGCACACTTCTTCCGATTCTAGCCGGTGTTTTGTTTCCCTAGACTTGATTTCTCAGGCAATGAAATTGATTTCTTAGAATTAAAAATAAAAAAATCAACCGAATTTCATGAAATTTTGAAGATGAAATGGGGAGAAATTTCATATCAAGTACCAAAAGTGCTTCAAAAATTTCAAAATGGAAGTCCATTATTTGTAGTAGTGTAGAACATTGTTGTAAAGAATGATTAATTTTGAGTTACTTCATATGGTTATTGATACATGGTTATAATAGCTCTTGAACTTCCAAGATTTGAATGAAATGCTTGTTCTAAGGAATTTTTCAATATCAACAGTTGGAGTAGAAACTCATCCTCAAACGCTTCATGTTTTTTTTATTTGACGAAAAGGGAATCAGAGAAATCAATTTTAGGTAGCGGCAAAGTGAGAAAAACTGAGAATTGCAGGCAATTGATCTCACATCATCTCACATTCTCGATCTTGTCCCTTCTCGATATATGTATGATTATCACTTTTCCCTCTTTGTCGCCTCATGATCGATGATAACATCCATTTTGTTAAATTGGGCTCAAAATTCCTTCATTTTGGTGCAGTTCAGAACGTGCAGCCTGAACCCCAAATCGAGACCTGTTGTAGTTTGTGGCCTAGAATTCAACCTTTGTGACGATGTGAGTCTGAATTAATGGTGCGTGCATGGATTACCGGCAATTTAATTGACGTTGAATTTGATATGGTGGCAGCTGCAGGAGACACTGTCTGCGTTAGATCCCACCAATCGTTCCTCTCCAACTTCAACGCAGATACCAAGACTCCGTCACTATCAGTCGTTTCCAGAGGGGTCTCGTGGTCTTTCGGAGCGCTGTTTCATTTTATGAAGAAACAGTCCGCGGCACATTCAAAATGGAGCAACTGGGTGGAAGAGAGGTCTGACTGAAATATGCGCTCTCCGGGATCTCTTGGAATATATTGCAAAGTTCCCATCCCGCTCGCTCAAATCCTGGATAATCTCCGCACCATTCATGTATTCTGTGGATGAAACTGCAATGGGTGCATCAACCTTCAGTGGAATTGTATATTCTTCAGTTTTGCCGTGTCTGTCGCAACTGGGTGGATGAGAGGTCTGACTGAAATACGGGCTCTCCGGGATCTCTTGGAATATACTCTGGACTTGAGAGGGAACTTGTACATCAGAGAGTACCTGATTGAGAAGCCACCAGTGGTTGAAACTTAGCCAGTCACAAAATCGTATCGATTGCTCGTACAGAAACTTTCAGCAAAAACCATCGACACTACTCCAAGTTTTAGATAATCAGGTCTAAAATTGAAGTTGCACAAGCCTACCCGAAATCCATTTTGCCCATCGAGGAGACAATGGAACTTTAGGGGGTTAAGGTCTTAAGGCGCTTCAAGTAAAACCATGTAATGTGATAACACAAAGAAAAAAGAATGCTCTACGTGAATCAATAACATAGATATGTCAAATGAATTTCAATTATTGATTATAAAGTTTCAAAAGTTATCCTATTGCATTTAGATTGAGCACTTAACCCCTCTAGACCTACCAACTTTTTGACAGTCGAGGTTTTCAATGAATTGTCCACTTTCATATTCTTTTGCAAATAGAGGTTTGGTTGAAAATTTTAATTTTAACCATAAAAAAGTAAAGACTACTTTGTCTCGACAATATGCATGGAAGTAATTGTGGAAAATATGGATGGTTGGATTTTTAGATTGTAACAATTTTGGATGATCAACTTTGTAGGCAAACTAAAAATGCAGCTTTTGCAAAAGAAAAATTATAAGATTCAAGCTGTATAATGCTTTTTTATCCTCTCCCCCTCCAAAAAAAAAGCAATGAAATCTAAGTCAAAATTTGTACTTTTCAATTTTTTTAAAATGAGAAATAAAATCCCCCCGGTATGCAACTCTTGTATTATATGCAAGGGTTGTGAACATGAAAACGGCTTAGAGAATGGCTTTTGTAAATATTATATCAAATTAAAAAGACCAAAAAACTTAGGTGAAGACCAAATTAAAAATTAAAAAATGTAGAAAATGTTGGGTTACATACATATTAGAAAAAATTCACAATATATATGAAGAATTTACCCCCTAAATGTATTTGAATATGTTTTCACCAGAAACGCTCCAAAACTACCATTTCTAGTACAAGTACCAAATTCTAGAATAAATACATTTTGGGATAAATGTAACCATAGGAAATTGTAGTATACTGGTTTGAGAAGACTTGGAAAAAATTTCAAAAATTTACACCTTTTGGATTGCAAGATATTAGCATTTGAAGTGACAAAAAGACCTTTCTTGGCCTTGCAAAATCCGAGACAGCTACACTTCACAAGGTCAAATCATTATGAAAAAATGTCCAAAATGGTTGTAAATCTTTGGATTCATTCTTCTAGTCATGTTGGCTACATTCTTGAAAAATTTTAGATCATTTGGAATTGTACAAAATATAGGAAAAAATCAGTAAGTAGAAAGAGGTAGAGAATGATTCAAAATACTAAATTGTGAATAATTTATTTATGGAATTGGAAAATGCTAATGCCAATGGTGATAGTATTGTAATAAACAATATACACCTTAGGTTTTTATTTTTTTCCAAAAATATTAAAAATTGAGTTAAATAAAGGTCTTCAAAGTTTATTTTAGAGTAGAGATTCCATTACTACCCACAAACTACCCACAACTAAAACTCTTCATAACTTTCATCTCATAAATCAAATGGAATGGTTCAAAGATTTTCAAGTATCTATAAATCTAGAAAATCAATTTCAAATTTTTATTGTTTTTAAAAATGATTTTTAAAGAAGTTTTGTTTTGCTACTCAATTTGTCCATTGAGCAATGAAAACTACATATCATACAATAAATTTTTAACCATGTATTCAAAAGTTATGAAATTTTTTGGGCCTTTAAGCTACTCCTCGGGCACATGTTGTGTGAAAATTTCAAAGAAAAAAAAATAGAAATCCCACTCATAGTAAGCTACCCCAAGTCACTATGTTGCCAAAAAACACCGTTTGGTCCTTTAGGGGTTAAACACTCATGTATAATTTTCAAAAATCTACACAAGAATTTCCCTCCAATTAAAAATAAAATCCATTCATAGTGTTTTATTTATAATAAAAAAATCTTAAATTTTTATTAAAAATTTCAAAAAGTTGGGAAGCTTGTCCTACGATACATGTATTAAAAAAACTCATAGAATTAGTTTTTTCATGCTATTATTGTCCTGAAAAAAAATTCATTTCATGTATATAATTACATTTTTGGATTCCTTGTTAAGAAGGCTACAAGATTTTTCTACATTAAAACAAATTAAATTTCTTGACATTGGACTTAAATGCATTATAAGTGATTATAACCAAGGCCATATAATATGGGAGTTGCATACCTAGGTAAAATACTTCCTCAATCTATACATACTTTCAAATAGAAGGAATAGAAAGCCAAAACTAACCAAATTGGATCCTATAAAATTAAAAATATGAAATAGGCATTAATTTTTAATATTTCACAATTGATATTACTAGCATATTGTTTGAAGCATCTTCAAAAAAGTTTGGAATCATTCTAATAATTTTTTTTCTTAATCATAGAAGACGTTAAATCTTCCATTTGAATTGGGCCCCGCAAGGGTAGATTTACCGTGGGAAAAATGCAGGAATATTTAATTTCTTGCACATTATTTTGTTTGCAAATTCTGAATTCATATTTGCAATCAAAGCCCCCAAACTATCTATGAGAGGTCTAGAACATATCCTAGACATGGCACAAAATAGGGGGCATTTTAAACTTTTATCCCAAGATAATCAACAAAATTACTTTGGGGGACCCAATTCAAATGGAGAATTTAATGTCTTGCCTAAATCACATTAGATTGAACCTTGTTATTTAAAAATTGCTAAAAATAAAAATTTGAAAAAATTCTTCAAAGCTAGTTTGTTTGTGCAAAAATAAAGACTAGAAATGTCTAAGAAAAGAATTGTTTTTTTCCATCCCAACTATTCCTTATGTTGGAAAAAAATTCTGTTTTTGGTCCCTTTTTCTATTTGACAACTAATTTGAATCCCCTTACATTCCAAACCCTATATTATTATGCGCCTCTGGAACTCATGATTCTACTAACCCTAACCCTCTGTTCATGCCCAAGCCCATCAGCTCTTGATTTCTCAAACTCATGAATTGGACCTCACCGACTTCAATTGGAACGTGAAGTGCAACGTCTTTTCACAAAGTAACCTACACTAAATAGTGAAATTAGGTTGCCTTAACAATTAGGTTGCCCTATCCCAAGAAAGTTACTTTACAAGCCATCAAATTCAACAAATATTTCTAAAAATATGGAAGTTCATGAGTCCCGAATACAGTAATATGAAATTCAAAAGTAGTTCATTCTCGTACAGTAACTGTAATTATTTATTTAGTGTCGAATGTTGAGAAATTAGAGAGGGGCAACCTAATTTCACTATTCAGTGTAGCGTGCGTGCTGGGCACGCATAACGAAGAGGTCCTTGTGGACATGCACGCCGTCGACAGGTTCGGCACGGGAGCACCGAATTGCTTGCACGCTCGCTCCTAGTGCCGCGACTGTAACTTCATCCCAGGGTGCAAATTGTCTAGCGCCATTGACTAGAATCCTTGCATTGCCGTCGTCGCGAGACTCTACTCCGCATTAATTCCACGGCGACACGGATATATATATAAATTACTCGCCCGGTCATTCTGTTCCGAACAAATTGCGATCGATGACTCTCTGTTCCCGAGGATGTGAAATTCAGTGGAAGAGGGAATTGAAGTGGTGAGCAATTGCAGCACGATTTCATGGCGACGGCACACGAACCGATCCTTGGCACCGCAACCGACCTGCACATGAAATTAAAATGACATCAACCGCGAGACTCTACTGCGCGCTTGGCTCCACGGCAACAAGGATTACTCGGCCGGTTAAGTTGTTCCCTTCCGAATGAATTGCGATGACTCCTTGTTCCTGAGGATTGGTGAAATTCAATGGAAGAGGGAAATGCGGTGAGCAGCACGATTTCATGGCGACGGCTGCGCGCGACTGAGTATTGTAAGCTTAATTCATTTTGAACCGCATGCAGGGGGCAGGGATCTGGCTAGCTATGTGCAGTACATAATAGAATCCCTGAGGCTGTGGATCAATCACTTCGGTGTAGTGTACAGGATTATTCGGCATTCACGTTAATTAGAGGTGTTTTGTGTTTGCTGTTGTTTTTCCAGTTTGGGTTTTCATTGCAGGGCCCTGCGCTCAGCAAGGCCCCGGGGCCGCAGCCCAAGGAAATGAGACCCAGCCTTCGATACTTTATACCCCGCTCAGGGAGAATCCGACCGTCCATTTGGAAATGGATCTGACGGCAAATGCGACCCCCCATGGGCCAACCAATAGCGCTGCGGGGTTGCGAGAGGACTTACAGTAAGCTCCACGCCATCATAGGCTTGTCCGAACTGCACACTTTTTCCGATTCTAGCCGGTGTTTTGTTTCCCTAGACTTGATTTCTCAGCCGATAAAATGGATTTCTTCGAATTAAAAAAAAAAATTCAACCGAATTTCATGAAATTTTGAAGAAGAAATGAGGAGAAATTTCATATCAAGTACCAAAAGTGCTTCAAAAATTTCAAAATGGAAGTCCATTATTTGTAGTAGTGTAGAACATCGTTGTAAAGAATGATTAATTTTGAGTTACTCCATGTGGTTATTGATACATGGTTATAATAGCTCTTGAACTTCCAAGATTTGAATGAAATGTTTGTTCTAAGGAACTTTTCAATATTTCCAGTTGGAGTAGAAACTCATCCTCAAACGCTTCATGTTTTTTTGATTTGAGGAAAAGGGAGTCAGAGAAATCAATTTTAGCTAGCGGCAAAGTGAGAAAAACTGAGAATTGAAGGGAATTGATCTCACATCATCTCACATTCTCGATCTTGTCCCTTCTCGATATATGTATGATTATCACTTTCCCCTCTTTCTCGCCTCATGATCGAAGATAACATCCATTTTGTTAAATTGGCCACAGAATTCCTTTATTTTGGTGCAGTTCAGAACGTGCAGCCTGAACCCCAAATCCAGGTTTGCTGTAGCCTGGAATTCAACCTTTGTGACGATGTAAGTCTGAATTAATGGTGCGTGCATGGAATACCGGCAATTTAATTGACGTTGAATTTGATATTTTGGCAGCTGCAGGAGACACTGTCTGCGTTAGATCCCACCCAATCATGCGTAATGCTGTCTTCCAAGTGGGATGGAGAGCTCTGTGCATGCAAGATGTTTCGAACTCAAACCGCCATAGATGAACTCCTACAGGCTCTGGATTGGAGTCTATTCTGACCAAGATTATAAATCCGAAATAAGGCCAACTTAACTAGGATCGGAGCTCAGCATGCATGCCACAGCTTCATCAGGGTTGCCAAAAACTTGGACTACGAATATGATCGACCATAAAGCGCACGTACACAGGGACACTGGATCACAAGCCACAACTTAATTGCGTGGCAATGCAAGACACTGCTCGCTCTTGTTTGGATCTCCAATGGGAGAATTCTCGCGTACTTCTTGGATTGATTACATTAGCTAGCTCATCATATACAAGTGCAGCTGGTAACCAAGATGGCCAATAGATCAAATTCCAAATCAACATGCAACCCCTGCTGCTCAATTCAGATGATGCATGTATTTCCAAAGATCGCCGCGCGGAGTTGAATGATGTACATGTTTCTCACGTTCGGGGGAATCGAAGCCTAGCCTCCAGGCCAAGCAGAAGAGCATGAGCTCAAGATTGTGCTGGAGCTTCTTTCATTTAGCACCAGGATATCAGAGTCTAATGAGCTCCAATTGAACTGATGCTTCAGTATATGAATCGAAGTGGATAGCATGGGTTGGTGTCACGTGAACTTCAGGAGTTCTAGTGGGAACGGCACGGGGGTGCCCTGGTACGTGATTCTCTTGTCCATCCAGTCATTGCAACGCCATCAAGTTGTGACATTGCATTGGGTTAATCCACGTGACCACATGTGTTCTCGTGTCATAATAAGCTCCGAAAGGCAACTCAGAACTTTGGTGAGAGAAATTTGCAGCTTGGCCGTGGGACATCAGTTGGTTTGTTCACAAGAAGGTGAATTCAGAATCGCATTGCCAGCTCTAACAGATATTTCGTTAAAATGGCGGTATTCATACGCCATTTTCCCATTTATTTTCTAGGACGGGTGTAGATTTCAGACCGCACGGTCTAAAATCTAAGAGTGGTTTACATTTCAGACCGCGCGGTCTGAACCGCAAAGTGCCAAGTTTGTGGAATATCGCCGTTTTAACGAAATATCCGTTCTCTGCAAACTCCTACGAGTGGCTGAGTATAGTGTCCAATTTGGTAAGAAAGTTGCATGCCTCGAAATCTGTTATTTTTACACGTGGAGCTGGAGTTGACTTTCCGGTATTCACGGGCCAAGTAGGGACCTTGGCAAATTATTATTGCACTTGTCAATCAGTGACAATGTCGTTGCAAGATTTCAATCCTGAAAATAGGACTTCTGGAATTGATACCAGGAAAAATTTCGGAACTATTTTTTGATCTATTCGAGCCTCACAAATTCTGCTTTCAAGAGTCAGCAAATGCTTCATCTGCGAGGAAATTCAGTGACCATCTTAGCCAGCACATGGAAAGCTGCTTTATGTTGATGTCAGGTATGATCCCTGCAAGCATGGCAAATTTTCACCATTGATAGCCTATCTTACCGTGGACAATCCTTTCCGCAAAGAACTCTCAATCTGAAAGTCAGATCTAACTGCAGAGACAACATTCAGATTTACAGTCATGAGTCTAAACAATGCTAAATGATGCAGCATTACACCAGATGCATTTGCGTCTATCCAAATGAAACCCTACAAATTCAAATTCGATACAAATCCATTTTTCACAGAGATGACGGCCTTCATCACTTCAGTAAAGATTGCCACCACTCGCATGGAAATAGAATTCAGAAAATATTTTGAAATTGGATGCCGAATGGATATCTTTCTTCAATGACCCCTGCAATGTGGGCTTGATTGAACAACCCAAATCTGTGAATTCCGCCCTCGTAGAAGAACACCTTCAGTTGTCGTGTTTACCCGCTCTGTGAAGACAATCAGCGTACTCATCTACAATCACCATAACTTCAGGTAATTTAGGGATGCAAAACATGTGAGAAGGGATGTAGAACATGTGAGGGTCTGTCACTTTTGTTCCTACTAAGAAGCTTGAACGGAGTTATTTGCATCAACAAATAGATATTTATAATGTAGGAATAGAATGAGATTTATAGCCGAGGCAACCCACTCTTGATCACCCTCCATTTTGGTAATGTAGGGTGCCCCCTTAATTTCTTAGGTATATGTGAGTAGTGATTAGTTATGGTGCAGTTCCCGGCACATTTGTGGCACATTATGATCGACTTCACGTCTCTTGATATTGCAACCAACCCTTGATTGAATTTTGCAACTAACCCTTGGTTGGAAATAGGAAGACCTAGATGACCAATATGGGTGGAACAAAATCTTGAGCTAAAAAAATTCCTGGTAATGATGCTTTGAAGAAAAAAAATCTAAAAAATTATAGAAGCCTTCCACACTCTAATTTTGCAAATAGGAAAAGTTCCCCACTATAGAAAGTTGCCTTGCATATACATATAATTGCTTAAGTAGTTAGAAATGGGTTGCCTTCCTTATTGGCAAACACACAATTGTGTTTTGACAAGAAATTAGTACATTTCATTTGAGACCCAAAACAATTATACTACCATGCTAGTCATGAGGTAGGTGTGCTTTTCAAACTATTAGAGCCAAATTTTTTTCACATGGAGGGACATGATTAAGTTCTTCAACTATTAGTTTTGGCTACATTGTCATTATTCTCCTCCATTCTATGGTTTGCATTTAGAACACACCACTTTCTCGTTCAAAAAGTCATAAGTAATTTTAAACAAGTAATTCATAATGCGTTGTTCACCATTTGCTTTAGTCTATCCTTGGGAATTCTCTAATCCCTTACAAGTGAAGATACCTCTTCCATTGAAAGTACCAATATGGGCAATTTATGCACCCCTTCCCAAAACAAAATTGAAATACTATTGCACTCTTAATTAAAAATAAATCAATGGAATTGACAAAACCATGTGTTTGAAACCATCTAGATGCTACATTAGATGTTATTGTTGACATAAAAATATAGGTTGTTACATAGGATGTCATCTAAAATATGTCACCTTAAAATACATGTCTATTCCAGTGTATATTCCCAAAAGGTATGCTGCAACTACTTTAGGAGTGGAGGTGCACACACCCAAGTTGTGTCCTTGAATCTCAATATACAATTGAACAAAGGTGATGAAAATAAGAATCTTCATGTTCAAATTCTACAAAGCATGAAGTGCAACATGACTTCTCAAGAGTTGTGCAGAATTCACAAATAAATGTTTGTGTCATGTGTTTTTAATAGTTTCATTTCTTTATAAGCCTCTTTTAGTAGAAATCTCTCAAAGTTTATCCATTGCTTGATTATTCAAGGAGCAAAATCTTAAGTATTACTTGGCAAGATGATATACAACAACTAAGATCCACACTTATCAATTGTTGTTATAAATTTTCATAAATATATAAAAAATGTGCCAAAATCATCAAGAATTGGCTCACTTAAAAATGACAAGATACTATTGAGGTTTAGAAGGAGATTGAGACAAAAGATAATAGTTGAGGGGTGGTTTAGATAGTGATTAATCCCAACCATTTTCTCATGTGATTACTAATAGTTGAGAAACATTAATCCTTAAGTGTTCAATCTAAAGGCAACAAGATCACTTCTTAACTCTTAAAGGACCATTCTCCCTTGGGGGGACAAATGAGATTTGGGGCAACTACCTAAGGTCTCAATTTTTGTCATGATTTTTTGAAACTTTTTACGAAGCTAGAAACATTGACTTGCTTCACAGGAATAGAATTTTTTTCATTTGCTACTAGGGAACAAAAGTTATGCATAAATAAGCTCAAAACAAGGGAGAGGGGCCGGTAAAAAAACAACTTGGATTTTATTTTTAAATTTTTTTTCCTCCTAGACTATATTTTTGTCTCAATGTAAAGCTTTGATTCATTCCATTTGGATTTGTTATGAGAAAGTTATGGACAATCTTATATTTCAAGCAATTAGAGCATCTTCTTGGAAAAATAACTTGTAGGGTTCATTTTTTAATACACTTTTTACAATTTTTTATTAAAAAAAAGGTCATTATAGTTTAATTTGCTTGCTAGAGGAGTCTCACCACTGGGATTAGTGCATTTGAATTCCATCTTAGAGATATTAAAAATTTAGATTTTCCTTCTATTAGATTTTCCTTCAGGGAGTGAGAGTTCTCCCATTGGAGATCCACACACGAGCGAGCAGTGTGTTGCATTGCCAAACAAGTTGTGGCTTGTGATCCAGTCTCCCTGTGTACGTGCGCTTCATGATCGATCATATTCGTAGTCCAAGTTTTTGGCAACCCTGATGAAGTCGTGGCATGCATGTTGAGCTCCGATCCTCGTTAAGGTAACATTATTTCGGATTTACAATCTTGGTCAAAATAGACTCCAATCCGGAGCCTGTAGGAGTTGATCTATGGCGGTTTGAGTTCGAAACTCCTTGCATGCACAGAGCTCTCCATCCCACTTGGAAGACAGCATTATCATGATTCGGTAACTTTCTCATCCAGGCAAAGGTACCCGAATCCGCTCCCATCCAATAGGTTGTTACTGCTATTCCAAGCTAGGCAATCTGTGTGAATCATATCGAGGAGCTGAAGGAAGTATGCCACATTTAGCTACTTCTGAACTTACTTCTGAACTTTTGAAAGTCTAGAGTTAATACTAGAAAAACATGGTCATCTTGAGACTAGGCAAAACAGATCAAGGGATCTATACAAACATCGAGAGATAACCATTGGGAGATCTCCAGATATTTTGTCCACAATTCACTTAGGTAGATGAATGTGGCATAAGTCACTCGATCTCCCAGTTGCTCCATTTTGAATGTGCCGCGGACTGTTTTCTCATAAAATGAATCAGCGATCCACCAGACCACAAGACCACAAGACCCGGCCCTCTCGAAGTCACAGTGAGCTAGTCTTCGTATCTGCGTTGAAGATGGTGAGGAACGATTGGAGGGATCTGACGCAGACAGTGTCTCCAGCTGCCACCATATCAAATTCAACACCAATTCAATTGCCGGTATTCCATGCACGCAGCACTAATTCAGACTTACATCGTCACAAAGGTTGAATTCTAGGCCACAAACTACAACAGGTCTCGATTTGGGGTTCAGGCTGCAAGTCTTGAACTGCACCAAAATAAAGGAATTTTGCGGCTAATTTAACGAAATGGATGTTATCATCGATCATGAGGCGAGAAAGAGGGGAAAGTGATAATCAAAAATATATGCGTGTCTGCAGTTGCAACTGCGAGAAGGAACAAGATCAAGAATGTGAGATGATGTGAGATCAATTGTCTGAAATTCTCAGTTTTCTCGCTGTGCGCTACCTAAAATTGATTTCTCTGATTCCCTTTTCGTCAAATAAAAAAAACATGAAGCGTTTGAGGATGAGTTTCTACTCCAACTGGAGATATTGAAAAATTCCTTAGAACAAGCATTTCATTCAAATCTTGGAAGATCAAGAGCTATTATAACCATGTATCAATAACCATATGGAGTAACTCAAAATTAATCTTTACAACGATGTTCTACACCACTCGAACTAATGGACTTCAATTTTAAAATTTTCTAAGCATATTTGGTACTTCATATGAAATTTCTCCCCATTTCATCTTCAAAATTTCATGAATTTAGGTTGAATTTTTTTTTTTAAAATCTGAGAAATCAATTTTAGCAGCTGAGAAATCAATTCTAGGGAAACAAATAGCGGCTGAAAGCGGATGAAGTGTGCAGTTCGGACAACCCTATCCTGGCGTGGAGCTTACTGAAAGTCCTCTCGCAATCCCGCAGCGCTATTGGTTGGCCCTTGGGGGGTCGCTTTTGCTGTCAGATCCATTTCCAAATGGACGGTCAGCTTCTCCCTGAGCGGGGTATAAAGGATCGAAGGCTGGGTCTCATTTCCTTGGGCTGCGGCCCCGGGGCCTTGCTGAGCGCAGGGCCCTGCAATGAAAACCCAAACTGGAAAAGCAACAACAAACACGAAACACTTATAATTATCGTACAAGCCGAAGAATCCTGTAGACTACACCGAAGTGATTGATGCACACAGAGTCACTCTTCGGAGGAGAAATTGTGTGCCCGGTTGTAGCCAGGCCTCAAAGATCTGAATCTCTGAGAGGCCTGGAAATGCCTAAGTTGGACACGCGTGAAGCAAGGTCTTGGTTCCTGCGCCCAGTGCCAAGTGTGCCTGATGAGATATCCGAAGAGGATGAGGCCCTGGATATGCGCTGTGTGGATGGAGCTTTGTGGATTCGTCAAAGCTGATGAAAGCAGCTTTGATTACCTCTCTCTCGCACTCAAGGTGCTGGGCGTCCAGCTTGGGTGCTTTAATTACAATCCCAAACAATGGGTGGCGCTTGTGGAGCAGGAGCCTGACACTTTTAACCAACTGCGAGAGAGACAGAATCCCATCTTCGATTTCTTGAGAAGAAGCTTCGATGCATTGCGAGACGATGATCGATTAGCTGTTGTTCGATCATGGATGCTGTCCTTTACTTTCCTAATCATTGCAACGATTGCATGGAGAGTAATTACATTAATAATATTTTCGAGTGGCTCTGTATGGTGCATCGAACAATGATTTAGCTCGTGATGTCCAGGGTCAGGCTCTTTTACTGTGTATCCTATAAATGTTCGCTTTGTTTTACGAAGGATTCATGATTTCAAAAACCACCATTAATTGATCATATTGTGGGGAAACTTTAATCGAAATGGCGAGAATCTTTATAACAGCTCATTGAGTGAAGAACATTGCATTTTCTGGTTCAGAAAAGAAATCATTTGAACAAATAAATATCCCCAGACCAAACTCTTGAAAACTGCTTACAAAAAACATGAGGCACAGATTCAGTCTTATCGTCCTTACAGGGCTAAGAGTTTCTGCGGTATTAATCGTGTCTTGTAGAGAAATTGGGATGCAACCCGTTGTTGATTCCATTATTGTGCAGTTGGAGGCCTTGAAGAGGCAACCAGTAGTAGAAGGATCGGGTGAGCGCATAGGCGTCCACGACTTGTGGCGTGAGTTTGCTGAAGAGGAAAGCAAATAGAATGTGTGTATGCGATCGACGGCAACAAAAGAGGGACTGGAATCGGAAGAAGTTTGCAGTTCGGACAAGCCAATGATGGCGTGGAGCTTACTTTAAGTCCTCTCGCAACCCCGCAGCGCTATTGGTTGGCCCATGGGGGGTCGCTTTTGCCGTCAGATCCATTTCCAAATGGACGGTCGGATTCTCTCTGAGCGGGGTATAAAGGATCGAAGGCTGGGTCTCATTTCCTTGGGCTGCGGCCCCGGGGCCTTGCTGAGCGCAGGGCCCTGCAATGAAAACCCAAACTGGAGAAACAACAATAAACACGAAACACTTATAATTAACGTGAATGCCGAATAATCCTGTACACTACACCTGAGTGATTGATCCACAGCCTCAGGGATTCTATTACGTACTGCGCATAGCTAGCCAGATCCCTGCCCCCTGCGTGCGGTTCAAAATGAATTAAGCTTACAATACTCAGTCGCGCGCAGCCGTCGCCATGAAATCGTGCTGCTCACCGCATTTCCCTCTTCCATTGAATTTCACCAATCCTCAGGAACAAGGAGTCATCGCACTTCATTCGGAAGGGAACAACTTAACCGGCCGAGTAATGCTTGTGACCGTGGAGCGAAACGCGCAGTAGAGTCTCGCGGTTGATGTCATTTTAATGTGCAGGTCGTGTGCGGTGCCAAGGATCGGTTCATGTGCCGTCGTCATGAAATTGTGTTGCTATTGCTCACCACTTCAATTCCCTCTTCCACTGAGTTTCACGAATTAATCATATCCTCGGGAACAGAGAGTCATCAATCACAATTTGTTCGGAACAGAACGACCGGGCGAGTAATTAATACATATCCGTGTCGCCGTGGAATTAATGCGGAGTAGAGTCTCGCGGCGATGGCAATGCAATGATTCTCGTCAATGGCGCTCGACAATTCGCACCCTGGGATGAAGTTACAGTGGCGGCGCTGGGAGCGAGCGTGCAAGCAATTCGGTGCTCCCGTGCCGAACCTGTCGACGGCGTGCATGTCCACAAGGCCCCGTTTGTTATGCGCGCCCAGCACGCAAGCTAGGTTTGTGAAAGGACGTTTTACTTTGCGTTCCAGCTGAAGTCGGTCAGGTCCAATTCGTAAGGAACATGAACTTCTTTTTTTTCCAACGTAAGGAACATTAACTTTCTTGGACATTTTTAGTCTTTATTCTTGCACAAACAAACTGGCTTTGAAGAGTTTTTTCAAATTTTTATTTTTAGCAATTTTAAAAATACAAAGTTCAATCTAGTGTGATTAAGAACAAAAAATAATTAGAATGATTTGTGAATTTTTTTGAAGATGTTCTGAACTATATGCTAGTAATTTCAATTGTTAAATTTTAAAAATTAATGAATATTTCATTTTTTTAAAGATTTTGTAGGATCTAATTTGGTCAGTTTTAGCTTTCTACTCCTATTTGAAAGTGTGTACAAATTTGAGAGCGTATTTTATTTTTCATTTTTTAAAATAAAAAATACCGAATTTGCCTTAGATTCCATTGTATATATTTTTTTTTGGATGGATGGGTAAAAATGTACTATACATCTTCTTATAATTTCTTCCTCAAAAGTTGCATTTTTACTTTGCCTACAAAGTTGATGATCCAAAATCGCTACAATCCTAAAATCCAACTATCTATATTTTACACAATTCATTCCATGCATACTCTCTAGACAAAGTAGTCTTTACTTTTTTTATGGTTAAAAATAAAATTCAAGCACATTTATTTGCAAAAAAAAATCAAAGTGGGACAATTCATTGAAAACCTCCATTGCCAAAAAGTCATTAGGCCTTGAGGGGTGAAGTGCTCAATCTAAATGCAAGAAGATAACTTTTGAAACTTTATAATAAATCCTTTGACATATGTATATTGTTGATTCATGTAGAGCATTGTGGTTTCTTTCCATCAATGCATTACATGCCATTTTACTTGAAGCTCCTTCACCCCTAAAGTCCAAGTGTCCCCTCGAGGAAAAAAATGGATTTTGGTTAGGCTTGGGTAACTTTGATTTAAGACATGACTGTCTAAAACTTTCTCATAAGATAGAAAAACATTTTTTCTTTTCAAGGAATATAATTTTTTATTTCAATTGATGCATGGACGCAAAAGATATGCCACGAGAACTTCGAAACCAAGGAGACTGGGCATCAAAAAAATCCCCCCAAAATTGAAACAAATGAAATTTTTTTCTCTTAGATTATAATTTTGCCTACATGAAAATATTTTATTCATTCCATTTGGTTTAGTTGTGCAAAACTTATAGAGCTTCTTGTTTTGTAGGCAATCATGCAAACTTCTTGAGAAAATAACGTCAATTATTTTTTCTTGACTCATTTTTTCAATTTTTGGAGTATAGAATTTCGAAGAGGTTAAGTATGCTTCCTAGAACAATCTCATTGTTGGGAATACTATGTTTCAATTCCAATTTAAAGTTGTTGACAATTTAGTTTCCCCTTCAATCACTTACAATACTTCCTTCTACTTAAGAATTTTTTAAAGGGATAAAGTTACTTCTTATTTTTTAAATATTTTCTAAAATTCAATTCAAATCATCAATATTAAAAACTTTTCATTCAAAATCAATAGTGCAAAAATATTTAGAAAAGAAGCTTTAAAGCCAACTAGTCTAGTCATGGAGAGTATTCAAAACATATTTTCTTTACTTTAAACATAAATGTCTTACAATTTACGTGCTCGAAGTTTTTGAAACTTCTTCCATGCATTCTTATACTAGTCTCGTGCAAGATCTTTTGGTGGAATATGCAATTTGTAAAGTTTTTTTTGCACATTGCAATAAAAATGGAAGTTTTGAATATTTTTTGATGAATATAAGGCTTTGGGATTGTTTGGATTAAATGAATAGTAGTATTATGAAGTGCAATTTTTATGAATTTAGCCTAACTTGTTTTAGTTCTTAAAATAATAATTCAATTGTAATTTGGAGAAAAGTGTCTATAATTGTGTTTTTAATTATAGAAAGATGTATTATTTTTTATTCCACTACAATATTTTAACCCAAAATAAATGCCTACATTAAATTTTGAAATTCTTTAAGCCAATTTTCTATTTAGTACAAATTTCTTCAAGAACTAACCATCCCTCCAAATTTTGGCATCAAAGTATGGAACTTTTATGACTTATAGAAAACTCATAATTTCATCTTCAAAAAAAAATAAAATCATTCATATGCATTAGAGAACTAAAGTATATAGAGTGAAAATTCTTGAAATTCCACAATATGATCAAATGCCTATTTTTTCAAAGTTTCTATCAATAAAATCAACAAGCCCTATATTCCGTTTGTCTCAAAATAAATTGGTGGTACTCCTTTAGTTTTCTACTAGAAACCACAAATTTATTTTGAGGCAGAGGGAGTATTATTTTGTACTTTTTTACATTTTGCACAATTATCCTTATGTGGAATAGCTAGTACAATCCGCATCAATAAAAATGGGCTAGAATTAGAAAAAATAGAAAGAAATGGAGCTTGGGTCATTTGGTTAGAGGATGAATTATTGGAACAAAAGTTCATTTGGATCCATATTTAGAGTTAGTAAATTGTTGGCAAATTCAAGAGTTGCCAATTGAATAGAATAGAACTCCACTAGAGTTCCCCTCCCAATTGCTTGCACTCTAAGTTTTGGGTGGGCCATCGGGTGTCAATTTGGACTCCCTAAGAAGATACAATACTAAAGACAAGGTTGAGGCTAGGTTTTTTGGGCTGCATCACTAAGGAGTTGTTGAGCGCAAGGCCTTGCAATGAAACCCAAACATGAAAAAAGAAATTAAAAAAATTTCCATACATTAACTTCAATGGCACCATGCTAAAGTGATTGCAGCTCAATCCACATATAAAGACTCCATCTATTAGATAAAATTCAGCTACAATGAAGGGTCATTTCATGCTGGTTCACCATGCTAAGAATTAGCCATTGCTTGCCAAAATTGAAAATTATTAAAAAAATTTGATTTAAAAAAAAGAAATAAATAATGTTCAAAAAAGTTTAATTTTTATTATTATTATTATCATCAAATGTAGATGACTCCCGGCCAAGTCAACCTTCCACTATAGCCCAATTCCCACCATCCAAGAAACTTGGGGGAACGTGAAACCCTTAAGAGTAGATAAATTTCATCTAAGAGCATCCTTAGTGCTACCCTATATATTGGCTCGGTAATTCTAAAACTAACTTTTGAACTGTAAATAATTAGAACTTGAAAATTGTCTCGTTGGAAGCGCATCTAAAAAACCTTGGAGAAGGTCCAAAAATATTCAAATTTAGACATTGGACAAGTATCTCAAAAGCAAGGTAAAAATCAGAAATTATAGAGGTCTTAGCAAATCACGATTACCAAAGCAATATTTGGCCATTGACCCTCTAAATGTGGCCAAATGTGGAGGGTCAATGGCCAAATATTGCTTTGGTAACCGTGATGTGCTAAGACCTCTATAATTTCTGATTTTTACCTTGCTTTTGAGATACT
Source organism: Straminergon stramineum (assembly GCA_963920665.1). Lineage (NCBI taxonomy): Eukaryota > Viridiplantae > Streptophyta > Bryopsida > Hypnales > Calliergonaceae > Straminergon > Straminergon stramineum. Next base: position 22,264,933 of record OY987266.1, read on the forward strand.
TGTCCAATGTCTAAATTTGAATATTTTTGGACCTTCTCTAAGGTTTTTTAGATGCACTTCCAACAAGACAATTTTCAAGTTCTAATTATTTATAGTTCAAAAGTTAGTTGTATAGTTACCAAGCCAATATATAGGGTAGCACTAAGGATGCTCTAATGGACCTTTGTAAGTGCCAAATCATGTTGCTATAATCAATCTCTGTATGAATACTTCAAAGTCAAGATTGGTATTCAAAATTGAAACATAATCCATATTGGGAAGTTAGATGCGATTCAAAATTGGAATGAAATGAATGATATTGTTGCAATGTACCTCCCCCCCAATGCACTCATTGACAATTGAAAGCATGCTGTGATATATTTGTTTTATATGGAATTTGAAATGAAGGTACATGTGGTAGTTGTAGACATTGAGTGAGGTTTTCACTTTTTTTTAAATATTCTAATATCTCTAAATATCCCTCAATTAGATGTCTACTTTTGTCATTTGGTGGGTGGGGTTGTAGAACCATTTCCGACCCAAAAATGCAAATTTAAAGGTCAAAATTGGGATTCAAAGATCTCTACTAAAATTACACAAGCTAAGGAAAAGAGATTTTTCGAAAATAATAAAGTCTCATTGTCTCAACCTTCCACATGTGCTCAAAGTGCACTACTTTTGCGCAAATGCAAAAAACATCATTTTTTTCCTAAAGATGAAAATGGTTGAGAAGGAGCACCTTCAAGAATTTACTAGAGAATTCTATAGAAGCAAATTGATTTGGATTTACAGACAATTCCTCCAATTGTAACAACTTTGCTAAATATTGCACAACTTTTGCATTCTTTCAAATGGTAAATATGTTAGATCATGGATTACAAAAATTCAAGTGGATGTACATGATTCCTTACATGATGTCATTATTTCCTAATTTACATGGAGATTTGGCATTAGCAAAGTACAATTTAGAATTGTTGGAAGGTATTCATAGAAATGAAGTAGAAGAATTCATGAACCCTAGAAGGGCCTAAAAACCCTTTGTGGCCGTATAGTATATTATGTATTTGATGGTATTTGATCAGAAAAACATTGATCAAATACTTTCCAATACAAAGTAAACTAATGATCATGATAGTACATAAATAAAAGTGTAGTGTAACTCATATATTAAACCACAATTGAAGATTTATAAAGCTAAATCCATGTCATATAGAGGGACCCCAAGGGCCTTTCAAGGGTTAAATTAGATAAATTATTCCATGGTGAGTTTGTAATAATCATGAATACAATAGGCAAGTGTCTAAAGGAGTTGGCCAATAGAAGGAATGCCCTTGCAAAGGTTTTATTCAATTGTAAGAAAAGGACATTGTTGAATGCTTATGAAGAATAGTTTCTCATCAAAGTTTGCTTGTACAACTAACATTAGTGCAATAATCATAGTTCACTTTGTCCTTTACACAACTTTCAACCTTAACATAATATAATGATAAGAATTCTAGTCCTCTTTTGTGTTTATTCATCTTGACATTGAATAAGTGCCTAGTGGACAAAGAGCCATTGGTAAAAGACTATTCACCCCTTTTGATAACATAAACACATAAACATATTAGACATAAAATGTTAATTCTTCAACCTCAACATAAAGACATACCAAGTAAGCTTAACATGAATTAATAACATATTAAGTCTTCAACATTAAAATAACTTGAAGTATTAATATGTTAGACAAATCATCATTACTCTTAAACTTTAATATAAAATAAGAAAAAAAATATGAGATGTTACATAACTTCACAACCTTTCTACTAGTTTTATCATAGTTTTTTGCATACTATGAAACAAGTCTAGTTTAGCAAACTCATTTGTTTGGATGGTCTCAACTCTCAAGTGACAAATTCCCATTGCTTCTAACTTCTTCTAAACACTCATTTTGATCAAGGAATCTTCATTCTCATGTTTAACTAAAGGTTCACATACATCTTCAATCTCTTGGTATTGTAGAAATAGGAATAATAGTGTTAGGTTCATGAGCACTACCATATGCATGGGATACCACATTTGTTCTAGTGTGTATAACTGTACTCATCAACCAATAAAACCAAATACACCTATGAAACATGGTGCTACCAAAGGTGGCATTGTTGTATTCATAGTCCTTATATACATATATATTGCAAGCCTCAAAGTCTTTATTGAAGTCTAGACACAAAGATAGAAGTTATGCATGCACTTTGCTCCAATTCTCAATCCCTAGTGCAATTCAATGAAAGCAAGCTAGAAAATCTGGACAATGAAAAAGTTTGTGTAAATTCCATAAGTAACACATAATGTGAGCTTCACCTACTAAAAATGTCATGTGGATGCACTCACAATGAAAGCAATTGAACATGTGAGTATCCTTAATTCTTTTGAACCATCAATTACTAGAGAGCAAAATTATTCAATATTCACAGTGATAGTCACTTATAATCTAAAACTTCCTGGCTAATGCATGACTTATTAGTAAATGAAACACTAGCCTCATTTAGAAGGAGTTCAAACCACATCTACAAGTTCTCCTTGAATGGTATTTAGATGAGTAATCCAATATTCCTTCCATGTCCCTCTTTGCTTCACTTTTTGTCCACTCTATTAGGTTGATTTTTTTCTTGGATTTTGAAGTTGTTGTTTCTTGACTTCTTCTTAGGTGTCTCCTCCACATTAACAACTATCATCTTTAATGCATCCTCCACCTTCAAAACCATTAAATTGCACACATTTTTGTTTTCTATATTGTCATTGGGGTGTGTAGGTCTCGCAAATTGATGGAGTGGGAAGTTAGGCATAGGACCAAGTGGCATGAATGGAGTGACACCGTAATTCCAAATCCCTGGAGGAAACAAATGAGAAGGGTATTTAACCAAGTCAATGATGGTGGAAGTTGAAGTGGAAGATTTGGAATTTGAACCTTCCATTTTTAGTTGTGCAAGTGAACAAGTAGTGTTCATTAGAATTCCATACAACATGACTCAACAATAGAGTCATTGCAGAAGTTCACGTAATACATTATTTGCACTTTTAGAGAGTAATTCATAGACTTGTATAATTTTCAAAATTTGATTAAAATCCTAAGATCTAAAGTACTCATCAAATTTGAAAAATTCAAAGCTCTTTCTAATTACAAAAATAAGAAGAAATACAATACAACTCACTAAATATGGAATCCACCTAATTTTCAAACCTCACCATATTACAACAAACTTTTCAACAAAGATATGGTAGCTAAAGTCACAACCTTCAATTGTTTGCTACAAGGAACAAAATGGCATTGAAGATGCTCCTTTAGAGGCATTCACTTCTAAATAAAACACTTCTTAACCTCTAAGAGTCTGTAGCATTTTCGGTTTCAAAGCATCATAGCTTAAATTGAAGTGTTATATGTCTCTAGTAATTGTCACTAGAGTATAGAAATCTCAACCAAAAAATCTTGTTGTGTATGTGTTGTAGATGATGTAAATCAAATTTGGAGACATTTGGCCTTATAGATTGCAAGATTGTAATGTTTTAGTGTTGATAAAGGATGTTGAAAATTTCCTAGCAATTTTCTAAGAGGTGGAATTCGGTTTTCAAAACTATTCAAATAGAAAAACTTGAACTATGAAGTGCTTTAAAACCAACATACAAACACATTGGTCCAGAAAAATATCATTCAAATGACTTTATTCAAATAAAACATCTAGAGATCTACACAAACATCAGGAGATCTCCGGATGTTATTATATGGAGATCTTTGGATATTTAGTCCATAATTCATTCAATACTCTAAAAGTAATGAAATGTAGCATAAAAATTTTAGTCAAATAATCTAAATATTTTTGAGGTACTCACTCTCAATGTGAACTATAAGATCCTATGATTTTATTGTGTCCAATTTCAAGAAAAAATGAGCCAACAAATTACTCCAAGTACGTGGCAATTATGGAAGGTATATCCAAATAGATTATGAGGGGTTAATCATTCTAGACTTCAATGCCTTGCAAGCCTAGTCATTGGCTTCCATTTGAATTTGGCATTGGTGTTAGGGTTTGGTAGCAATCAAGTATTTTAGGAAAGGCTGTAACGTCAATGCTTCCTAGTTCTAATCCAATCCTTGTGAACATCAATTTTTCTTCTATCATGCCTTGCTTTCAATCATCAATAGGTGTATAATAATGGGATTACATTTGCAATAATATCTTTAGTTCATTTCATTCTTGTATTGAATGGCGTCTAACTTCCTAATATTTGACTATGTTTTTGGTTCGAATACTTTCTAAAAACATTGTTCTTACTTTGAAATATTCATGCAAAGATTGATCATAGTAGTATGATTTGACGCTTGCAAAGGTTCATGCACTCTCTTTCAATTGAAGGTTTTGCATGGAAGTATTTTCCATTTTTTTGTTCTTGTTTGGGTTTCCTTAAGGGACCTTCGCTCAACAAGTCCCTAGAACTGTAGCCTAACAAACTCAATCCTAGCCTAGTCTTTTATTCTGCGCACCACTTATGGAGCCCAAACTAACACTTATTGGCCCACTGGGAACTTAATGCGATGCCATTGGAAGGGGAACCCCAAATGGAGTTCAATTCAATTGGCAACTTTTGAATTTGCCAATGATTTGCCAACACTAAGTATGGATCCAAATGAACTTTTGTCCTAGTGATTCACCCCCCAACTAAAGGACCAATTGACCGAAGCTCCTTTTCTTCTTATTTTTTCGAAATCTTAGGGTTTTCAACGTCATGTCATATCTAGACATCTAGATGTCTGTCAAAACATTCAAAATCAATGCCAAAGTCCATCAAAATCTTGAGTAAATGAATAAATTTTAGAATACATATTTGTTCAATTGACAGATAGGTTGTCCAGATTGACGGACATGGCATCTAGAAAAATTGATTTGGATGATGCTCATCTTGACACATCATGATGCGTCTTAACCAATGCTAATGGACATCCCAATGTAAAAGCTAGTGTCAACATCATGATAGAAAAGTATGCGGATTCAAGCCCATTTTCATTAATGTAGACTACACTGGCTATTCCACATGAATGGAATGGAACGTGGGCTTAATGTAAAAGGATACAAAATAATACTTCCTCTTTCTCTTAATCAATCTCTGGTTTCTAGTGGAAATTTGTGGGAGTACCACAAATTTATTTTGAGAAAGAGGGAATTTAGGACTCATTTGTTTTATGAATAGAAACTTTAAAAAGATAGGCATTTGATCATATTGTGGAACTTGAGGAACTTTTACTCTATATGCTTTATTTCTCCCAACATATATGAATGATTTTTATATTTTTAAAGATGAAATTAATCATGAATTTCTATAAATCGTAAAAGTTCCATGTATTGATGCCAAAGTTGAACAGATTGTTAGTTCTTGAAGAAATTTATATTAAATAGAAATTGTCTTGAAGAATCTCAAAATTTCATCACAAGAGTACATTGTGGACTAGAATATTATGGTGGAATCCAAAATGCCAGGCCTTTTTATATTGGGGGATATAGATCTAGACACTTCTCTTCAAATGATAATTGAATTACTTTTTGAAATATTAAAAAAAAAAAAGATTGAACTCATAGAAGCAATACTTTGTGATATTTGATAACTCACACACGTTAGATAGAGGTTAGAATTCTTGCAACACATCAAATGGTGTGAAGTTGCTTTTGGTCTCTAGTATAGAAGATCTTCTAGTGCCACATGACTCTCTATCAATATGCCAATAATTTGTCAAGATACCTAGATTTATGCTACACTATGATGACATGCTATTGCATATTTTCTATGTATACAATACACTTTGGAGCAATAATTTTTTGGAGATATTGAACTTGATGTGTATTTATTGGGGCTTGACCTTTTGATTGATGTAAACAAGTAAACTTCTCATCCTTGGAGAATGGCACGTCATGGGCTTGTAGTAATACACCTATTTGTGCCATCCTTTCAAACTTGATCCCTACAAATCCTTGCATAAAATGTACAACTTATGTTTATGAGAGCCCAAGATCAAGGTTTGATACATGCCAATTTTCAACCAATCATTTGAAAATCCATAGTATGTTTCATTTGTTAAACAAACAATGGATGCTCAAAAAAGCAAATAGTGTTTTCATTTGGATTTCTATCAAAATGCAACATGAATTTGGATATTTTTATTAGTAGGTACCATTTTCAATTGTTGATTTAGATCATTTCATGCCTGGTTATCTTAAACATAAAGTCAATTGAATCTAGTAAGGATGTTGATGGCCTACAAGTGTTTGATGAATGTTTTGTAGGGAAACTATATTATCAAAGTATGCACCTATTTTTATTCTTTGCACAAAGAAATGCAAAGATCAAAAACTTTATAGATTGCGTATTTTGCATATTCAACCCAAAGATCTTGCATGTGACTAGTTTAAAAATGTGTGGAAGAAATTTCAAAAACTTCACTATATAGAGATTGCAAGTCCTTTACATTTAGAGTGAAGAAAACAAATTTTTGAGCACATTCCATGACTCGATAATTTGGCTTTGAATCTTCTTCATTTCATATTTTTGCACTATAGATTTTGAATCCAAATATTTTCATATTCTAGATTTGAATTGAAAACTAAATTTTTTTTTCAAAAAGAAGAACTTGATTTTTATTCTTAAAAAATTCTTAATTAGAAAGAACTACAAGATTGAAGGAAAACGTAAATCATCAATAGCTTTAAAATGGAATTGTAATACACTATTTCTAACTATGAGATTGTTCTAGCAAGTTCACTTAACCTTTTGGAACTTCTTTTCTTGAAAATTGTGAAAATTGAGTTCAACAACCAATTCAACATGTTAATTTCTTCCAAAGTTTATATGATTGCCTGCAAAACAAGAAGCTTCATAAATTTTTCATCACCAATCCTAATGGAATGAATAAAAGCATTCTTAGAAGACAAAAATATATTCCATGAGAAAACAATTAATATGGATTTCTTTGGCTACTCGATCTCCCTTGTTTTGAGGTTAATGTGGCATAATTTTTTTCTCTTTAGCACCCATTGAAACAGAAATCATATTCCTTGAAATCTAGTGTATTTTTCTATTTTGCAAAATAAATTTAGAAAATTACTTCAGAAATTGAAGTTACACAAGCCTACTTGGAATCCATTTTGGGATTAATGGAACTATAGAGGTTAAGGAGATTCATGTAAAATCATGTAATGTACTAATGGAGAGAAAAAAGAATGCTCTACGTAGAACAATGACATGGCTATGTTGAAGGAGTTTCAATTATTTATTATAAAATTTAACCCCTAAAGGACCAAAGCCTTTTTTCTGCAAAAGCACTCAAAACTGCCATTTCTATAGCAAAGAGTAAAAACATTTGAAAAATTTGTATTTTTTGCACATCTAACCATAGGATCTTACACCTCACTAGTATGAAAATGTGTGGAATAAATTTCAGAATTTTTGATTGCTCAGATTGCAAGATATCTCCATTTAAAGTGAAGAAAACAAGATCTTCAAGACATTGAGGGATTAGATTATTTGACCTTAAACCTTCTTATCTCTAATTTTTTGCACTATAGAGTTTTGAGCTTCAAAACTTTATAGTGGAGAATTGAGTTGAGAGTCTAGGAAAAAAACAAAAATACAAAAAAGAAATTTCATATATTTATTCTTTAAAAAACTATTAAGTAGAAGTAGATATATGATAGAAGGAAAATCTAAATTTTTAATATCTCTAAGATGGAATTCAAATGCACTAATTCCAGTGGTGAGACTCTTCTAGCAAGCAAATTAAACTATAATGACCTTTTTTTTAATAAAAAATTGTAAAAAGTGTATTAAAAAATGAACCCTACAAGTTATTTTTTCAAGAAGATGCTCTAATCGCTTGAAAAATAAGATTGTCCATAACTTTCTCATAACAAATCCAAATGGAATGAATCAAAGCTTTACATTGAGACAAAAATATAGTCTAGGAGGAAAAAAAATTTTAAAATAAAATCCAAGTTTTTTTTAATTGGCCCCTCTCCCTTGTTTTGAACTTATTTATGCATAACTTTTGTTCTTGGGTAGCAAATGAAAAAAATTCTATTCCTGTGAAGCTAGTCAATGTTTCTATCTTCGTAAAAAGTTTCAAAAAATCATGACAAAAATTGAGACCTTAGGTACTTGCCCCAAATCTCATTTGTCCCCCCAAGGGAGAATGGTCCTTTAAGAGTTAAGAAGTGATCTTGTTGCCTTTAGATTGAACACTTAAGGATTAATGTTTCTCAACTATTAGTAATCGCGTGAGAAAATGGTTGGGATTAATCACTATCTAAACCACCCCCCAACTATTGTCTTTTGTCTCAATCACCCTCTAAACCATAATAGTGTCTTTTCGATTTTAGGTAATCCAATTCTTGATGATTTTGGCACATTTTTTATATATTTATGAAAATTTATAACAACAATTGATAAGTGTGGATCTTAGTTGTTGTATATCATCTTGCCAAGTAATACTTAAGATTTTGTTGCCGTGGAGCCAAGCGCGCAGTAGAGTCTCGCGGTTGATGTCATTTTAATTTCATGTGCAGGTCAGTTGCGGTGCCAAGGATCAGTTCGTGTGCCGTCGCCATGAAATCGTGCTTCAATTGCTCACCAATTCAATTCCCTCTTCCACTGAATTTCACGAATTAATCATATCCTCGGGAACAGAGAGTCATCGATCCCAATTTATTCAGAACAGAACCAACCGGGCGAGTAATTAACATATGTCCGTGTCGCCGTGGAATTAATGTGGAGTAGAGTCTCGCGACGACGGCATTGCAAGGATTCTCGACAATGGCGCTCGACAAGTTGCACACTGGGATGAAGTTGACAGTCGCGGCCATGTTACAGTCGCGGCCCTGGGAACGAGCGAGCAAGCATTCCGGTGCTCCCGTGCCGAACCTGTCGACGGCGTGCATGTCCACAAGGACCTGTTTGTTATGCGTGCCCAGCAAGCAAGCTAGGTTACTTTGTGAAAGGGCGGTGCACTTCGCATTCCAAGTGAAGGTCCAATTCAGGAGTTTGAGAAATCAAGAGCTGGGCTCGGGTGTAGAATCGTGGACAAAAGATTAGGGTTGGTACAATCGAGGGTTCAAGAGGCGCATAATAATATAGGGTTTGGCATGCAAGGGATTAAAAGTAGTTGTCTAATAGGAAAAGGGACCAAAAACATAATTTTTTTCCTCCGTAAGGAATAGTAGGGATGGAAAAAACCATTAACTTTCTTGGACATTTCTAGTCTTTAATTCTTTATTCTTGCAAAAACAAATTGGTCTTTGAAGAATTTTTTCAAATTTTTATTTTTAGCAATTTTAAAAATACAAGGTACAATCTAGTGTGATTAAGAGCATAAAATTAATTAGAATGATTTTAAATTTTTTTTTAAGATGTTCCAAACAATATGCTAGTAATATCAATTATTAAATTTCAAAAATTAATGAATATTTTATTTTTAAAATTTTTGTAGGATCCAATTTGGTCAGTTTTGGCTTTCTACTCCTTCTATTTGAAAGTGTGTACAAATTTCAAAGAGTATTTTATTTTTTATTTTTAAAAATAAAAAATACTAAATTTGCCTTAGATTCCATTACATTTTTTTGGATGGGTGGGTAAAAATGCATTATACCTCTTCTTAAGAAAATTCTTCCTCAAAAGTTGCATTTTTAGTTTGCCTACAAAGTTGATCATCCAAAATCGCTACAAACCTAAAATCCAACTATCTATATTTTACACAATTCATTCCATGCATACTCTCTAGACAAAGTAGTCTTTACTTTTTTATGGTTAAAATTAAAATTCAAGCATATTTATGCACAAAAAAAATATCAAAGTGGAACAATTCATTGAAAACCTCCATTGTCAGAAAGTTGTTAGGCCTTGAGGGATGAAGTGCTCAATCTAAATACAATAAGATAACTTCTGAAACTTAATAATAAATCCTTTGACATATCTGTGTTGTTGATTCATGTAGAGCATTGATTTTGGTTTCTTTCCATCAATGCATGACATGCCATTTAACTCAAAGCTCCTTAACCCCTAAAGTCCAAGTGTCCCCTCTAGGAACAAAATGGATTTTGGTTAGGCTTGGGTAACTTTGATTTAAGACATGACTATCTAAAACTTTCTCATAAGATAGAAAAACATATGAGCTTTCTAAGGAAATGATTTTTTATTTCAATTGGTGCTTGGAAGCAAAAGATATGCCACAATAACTTCAAAACCAAGGAGAACGAGCACCCAAAAAATCCCCAAAAAGTTGAAACAAATGAAATTTTTTTCTCTTAGATTATAATTTTGCCTACATGAAATGATTTTATTCATTCCATTTTGATTCGTTGTGCAAAACTTATAGAGCTTCTTGTTTTCCTGGCAATCATGCAAACTTCTTGAGAAAATAACATCAAGGATTTTTTCTTAACTCATTTTTTCAATTTTGGGAATACAAAATTTCAAAGAGGTTATGTATGCTTGCTAGAACAATCTTATTGTTGGGAATACTATGTTTCAATTCCAATTTAAAGTTGTTGACAATTTAGTTTCCCCTTCAATCTCTTACAATACTTCCTTCTAGTTAACAATTTTTTGAAGGGATGAAATAACTTGTTTTTATCAAAAAAATTTCTAAAATTCAACTCAAATCATCAATATAAAAAACTTTTTATTCCAAATCTATAGTGCAAAAATATTAAGTGAAGAAGCTTCAAAGCCAACTAATCTTGTCATGGAGCTTACTCAAAAACATGTTTTCTTTACTCTAAACATAAATGTCATACAATGTACATGGTGGAATGTTTTGAAACTTCTTCCACACATTCTTATACTAATCTAATGCAAGATCTTTTGGTTCAATATGCATTTTTTAAAGTTTTCTTTCATTGCAATAGAAATGGAAATTTTGAATGTTTTTTGATGAATATAAGGCATTGGTATTGTTTGGATTAAATAAATAGTAGTGTTAGGAAGTGCAATTTTTAGGAATTTAGCCTAACTTGTTTTAGTTTTTAAAAAAATTATTCAATTGAAATTTGGAAAAAAGTATCTAGAATTGTGTTTCCAAATATAGCAAGTTATATTGTTTTTGATTTCACTACAATATTTTAACCCAAAATAAATCCCTACATTAAGACAATTTTCTTCAAGAACTAACCATCCCTCCAAATTTTGGCATCAAAATATGGAACTTTTATGACTTATAGAAGACTCATGATTTCATCTTAAAAAAAATCATTCATATACATTAGAGAATTAAATTATATAGAGTGAAAATTCTTGAAATTCCTCAATATGATCAAATGCCTATTTTTTAAAGCTTCTATCAATAAAATCAACAAGCCCTATATTCTGTTTGTCTCAAAATAAATTGGTGGTACTCCCAGTGGTACTTTTTTAGTTTTCCACTAGAAACCACAAATTTATTTTGAAGCAAAGGGAGTATTATTTTGTACATTTTGCACAATCATCCTTATGTTCCGTTTCATTTATGTGGAATAAATAAGACAATCAACATTAATGAAAACGGGCTAGAATTAGAAAAAATAGAAAGAACAGGAACTTGGGTTGTTTGGTTGGAGGATGAATTATTGGAGCAAAAGTTCATTTGGATCCATATTTAGAGTTAGTAAATTGTTAGGAAATTCAAAAGTTGCCAATTGAATAGAACAAAACTCCACTAGAATTCCCCTTTCAATTGCTTGCACTCTAAGTTTTAGGTGGGCCATCGGATGTCAATTCGAACTCCTTGAGAAGATACAATGTAAAAGACAAGTTTGGGGCTGAGTTTCTTGGGCTACGTCGCTGAGGAGTTGTTGAACGGAGGGCCTTGCAATGAAACCCAATTATAGAAAAAAAATTTAAAAAATTTCCATACAAAACCTTCAATCGCACCATGCTAAAGTGATTGCAGTTTAATTGACATATAAAGACTCCATGCATTAGATGAAATTTAGTTACATTGAAGGATTGTTTTATGGTGATTTGCCATCATGGGAACTAGCCATTGTTAGCCAAAATTGAAAATTATTAAAAAAATATATTTTAAAATTTTGATTTTAAATAAATAAATAAATAATATTTAAGAAAGTTCAATTTTTTTATTATTATTATCAGATGTAGATGATTCTTGGCCATGTCAACCTTCTACTATAGTCAAGTTCCTACATTCTAAGAACTTGGGGGTACTCGCAGCCCTTAAGAGTAGGTAAATTTCATCTAATGGGCCTTTGTAAGTGTCAAACCATATTGCTATAATCAATCTTTGCATGAATACTCCAGGGGCAAGATTGGTATTGAAAATTGAAACGTAATCTATATCAGAAAGTTAGATGCCATTCAAAATTGGAATGAAATGATAGATATTGTTGCAATGACCTGCACTCCCCAAATGTACTGATTGACAATTGAGAATAGGTCATGATATATTTTTTTAATATGAAATTTCATATGAAGGTACATGTGCTAGTTGTAGTCATTGAGTGATGTTTTCACATTTTTAAAAATAGTTTAATATCTCTAAATAGCCCTCAACTGGATGTCTATTTTTGCCATTTGTGTGTGTGTGTGTGGGGGGGGGGTATCTATCCATTTCTGATCCAAAAATGCAAATTTGAAGGTCAAAATTGGAATTAAAAAATAAACAAATTTTAGAAAACAAATTTTCTAAAAATAACAAAGTCTCGACTCTCCACATGTGCTAAAAGTGCACTACTTTTGTGCAAATGTAGAAAGCATCATTTTTTTCCTAAAGATGAAAATGGTTGAGAAGGAGCACCTTCAAGAATTTACTAGAGAATTCTATAGAAGCAAATTGATTTGGATTTACAAACAATTCCTCCAATTGTAACAACTTTGCTAAATATTGCACAACTTTTGCATTCTTTCAAATGATAAATATGTTAGATCATGGACTACAAAAATTCAAGTGGATGTACATGATTCCTTACATGATGTCATTATTTCCTAATTTTCTTGGAGATTTGGCATTAGCAAAGTACAATTTAGAATTGTTGGAAGGTATTAATAGAAATGAAGTAGAAGAATTCCTTAAATGAGATAAATTATTCCCTAGTGAGTTTGTAATAGTCATGAATATAATAGCCAAGTGTCTAAAAGAGTTAGCCACTAGAAGTAATGTCCTTGCAAAGGTTTTATTCAATTGTAAGAAAAGGACATTGTCTAGTGCCTATGAAGAATAGTTTCTCATCAAAGTTTGCTTGTACAACTAACATTAGTGCAATAATCACCATTCACTTTGCCCTTTACACAACTTTCAACCTTAACATAATATAATGATAAGAATTCTAGTCCTCTTTTGTGTTTATTCATCTTGACATTGAATAAGTGCCCATTGGACAAAGAGTCATCGGTGAAAGACTATTCACCCCTTTTGATAACATAAATAGATAACATGTTAGACATAACATGTTAATTCTTCAACCTTAACATAAAACTTAACATAAAGACATAGCAAATAAACTTAACATGAAACAATAACATACTAACTCTTCAACATTAAAATAACTTGAAGTATTAACATGTTAGACAAAACATGATAACTCTTAAACTTTAATATAACATAAGAAAAAAATATGAGACATAACATAACTTCACAACCTTTCCACTAGTTTTACCATGGTTTCTTGTATACTATAAAACAAGTCTAGTTTAGCAAACTCATTTGTTTGGATGGTCTCAACTCTCAATTGATAAATTCCCACTACTTCTAACTTCTTCTAAACACTTATTTTGATCAAGGAATCTTCATTCTCCTATTCACCTAAAGGTTCACATACATCTTCTTCAAGCATTGTAGAAATAGGAACAATAGTGTTAGGTTCATGAGCACTACCATATGCATGGGATATAGATAGATAGATAGAGAGAGAGAGAGAGAGAGAGAGAGAGTGTGCAAGCCTCAAAGTCTTTATTGAAGTCTAGACACAAAGATAGAAGTTGTGCATGCACTTTGCTCCAATTATCAATCCCTAGTACAATTCAATGAAGCAAGCTAAAAAATCTAGAGAATGAAAAAGTTTGTGTAAATTTCATAAGTAACATACATAATGTGAGCTTCACCTACTTAAAATGTCATGTGGATATACTCACAATGAAAGTATTTGAACACATGAGTATCCTTCTTTTGAACCAACAATTACTAGAGAAAACATTTATTCAATATTCACAATGAGAGTCATTTATAATCTAAAACTACGTGGCTAATGCATGACTTGTTAGTAAATGAAATGCTAACTTCATTTAGAAGGAGTTCAAAACACATCTACAAGGTCTCCTCGAATGGTATTTAGATGAGTAATCCAAGGTTCCTTCCATGTCCCTCCTTGCTTCACTTCCTCAATTTGACTTTTTGTCTAGTCTATTAGGTTGATTTTTTTTCTTAGATTTTGAAGCCATTGTTTCTTGACTTCTTATGTGTCTCCTCCATCTTAACAATTGTAATCTTCAATGCATCCTCCACCTTCACAATCATTAAATTGCACACATTTTTGTTCTCTTTATTGTCGTTGGGGAGTGGAGGTCTTGCAAATTGATGCAGATCTTCTACATTTGATTAAAATCCTAAGAACTAAAGTACTCATCAAATTTGAAAAATTCAAAGTTCTTTCTAATTACCCAAATGAGAAGAAATGCGGTACAACTCACTAACAATGGAATCCACCTAATTTTCAAACCTCACCATACTACAATAGACTTTTCAACAAAGAGATGGCAACTAAAGTCACAACCTTGAACCCCTCATCGCCCAAGGAGACGAAAAGTGTCCTCACATTGTCTAGCAGTCATATTCAAAGTGTTGTTACTTTTGCATCCAATGTCCAAATTCAATAAAAACTTGTTGGAACAGTTGCGCATATTAGTCTAGTTTCATTGGTGAAATTTTCAGATCAATCCAAGATTTATTGAGTTTTTGAGAGCCCTTCAAAGTTCACAAGTTCAATTTGAGTTTACCACATTGCATTCTAATGGCTGCAACTTCAGGGGCTTGTAACTTTTCAATAAAATGTTTGTTTTCAATCAAATTTGTTGGAGTTTTTTCCTCTTTAGGTCTAGTTATTGTGGTAAAATTTTCATGTCAAACCAAGTTATTTTGAAAGTTTGGGAGCAATTCGAAGTTCAAAATGCAGACATTTTTGCATTGTAATGAACTTTCCCGGCTTATAACTTCTTCATACGTGGTCCGTTTTCAATAATTTTTGTTGGAAAAGTTCTACATACTAGTCTAGTTTGTGTGGTTAAAATTTAATATCAATCCAAGAGGTAATGAGTGACTAAGAAGCATTTTAGTAGAGAGAGGTTCAGCCCTAGATGTGATTTTTTGCTACTTTTTCCACTGTTTTTTGACATTTCAAAACAATTTTGCACACACAATGAGTCAATTGAATGATATTTTTTTTCATCAAAGTAGTTATCTTTGGGTTTTGAATCACTTTGTAGTTAAATTTTTTTCATTTGAGTAGGTTCAGAAATCAAATTTCACCTCCAAATGCTTTTTAAGAAAATTTCAGCATCTTTTTTCAAGACTAAAACATTATAATCTTGCAATCTATATGGTCAAATGACCCCAAATTTGTTTCACACCATCTACAACATGCACACTACAAGATTGTGTGGTTGAAATTTTCATACTTCTTTGAAATTTAGACTTATAGCACTTGAAAAGCAAGGATACTTTTACACACATTTGGACTTTGGGTGATGAGGGGTTAATTGTTTGCTACAAGGAACAAAATTGCATTGAAGATGCACCTTTAGAGGCATTCACTTCTAAATAAAACACTTCTTAATCCCTAAGAGTCTAGCATTTTTGGTTTAAAAGCATCATAGCTTTTGAAGTATTATATGTCTATAGTAAATGTCACTACAATATAGAAATCTCAACCAAACAATCTTGTAGTGTATGTATTGTAGATGATGTGAATCAAATTTGGAGTCATTTGGCCTTTTAGATTGCAAGATTATAATGTTTCAGTATTGATAAAGGATGCATAAATTTTCCTAGCAATTTTCTTAGGGGTGGAATTCGGTTTTCAAAACTATTCAAATGAAAAACTTTAACTATTAAGTGCTTTTATTAACCCCTAAGTGCCTAAGCCTTTCCAAGTGTGTTTTGACTATGAAAAAAGAGCATAGGCTTATAGTTATCCCCAGCCCCCCAAAATGGTTTTTTTTTAAAGTCTAACCATATGGATGTCTAAAGAGCTTGCTTATTAGTGTGTGTACCAATTTAGAGAGCAAAATTGCATAGAAGTTGTGAGATTATAACAAGAGAAATACACATTTTCTATTTTCAGTATGCCACCCCTCCCCCACAATGTTTTAGAAATTTGCATATAAGATTTTTTGGAGATTGGAGGTGACATGACCAACTAAAAAATGTGTTAGCACACTAAAATGCACTTCCAAAAACCTTAAGTTCAAATGAAGAGCTATCAAACTCATTACACAATCCACCTTGCAATTGTTGAAATGCAATTTTTTTTAATAAGTAGAAATCACAATTAACTCCAAATCAACATTTGCATGTTTAAATTTTCAATGGTGAATATCATGAAAACACTTTACTCTTTCCATTGGGACCATTTGCTTTGAAATGGATAAGAACAATATTTTAGATCTCAAATCAAGGGAAATTGGCAAGCTTTGCTTAAAGCCAAGAAATCAAGTAAAATTTGCAAGCTTTACTCTTCTACTAAGATACATATATGCCTTTGAAGACCTCTCAAAAATCCAGTATTTACCTTTTTCTGTAAAAAATAAAAAATTTCAGTAGCTAACCTTTGAAACTGCCCGTAAAAAATTTCAAAGTGGTCACAAGAATTTAATTGCCCATCCCAAAATGAGCCTGAAATTTCAGGTCGACCGAATATGGACGATGAGGCAGTTAGGGGTTAAGACCAACATACAAACACATTGGTAAAGGAAAATATCATTCAAATGAGTCATTGTTTTTTGCAAAATGGCTTTGAAATGTCAAAAAGTTGCAAAAACTGTTGCTAAAAAAACATCTAAAGCTCAATTCCCTTCTATTGAAATGCTTCTCAAACACTCATAACTTCTTGATTTGAAATTTTAAGTCCTAAGGGACAATTGTCTATTGAACAGACAATTAAAAATCTAGGTAGGTTCCTATAAAGTCAATTTTGTTGGATGCTCTTCAAATTTTGACATAAGGTGTGAACATGTACCCCCTCAATGAGAATATAATTTTTTTTTTTCTGATTGGATGCCTAGATGAAAAGTTATGCTACCCAAAACTTTCCAGGTAACTTAGTCAACATGTACAAAACACCTCCTCTACCTCTAAAATTTGGCAAGTTTGTAACTTATATGATACAAGGTGCAAATGTCAAAACAAGTAAACCATGTGTAGTGTAAAAATCTCACTCTAGGAGTTAAAGGTTGTTGTCCTTGTCAGGCAAGGTTGAAAAAAAACTTTTTCTTCTAACTTCAAACATTATAATCTTTGAATCCATGTGGTCAAAAGTTTTTGCACATTTTTTCCACACGTTCTCATAGTAGTCTATTACAAATTTGTATGGTTGAATTTTGAAAAAAACTTCTTTTCATTTTTTTCTCACTACCCTAAAAAGTGACACGTTTTTTCACAATTTCTGCTTGAAATTTGCCTTTGAGCCATAGGGGCTAACCACACAAACTATACTAGCGTGTACAACTTTTATACAAGAATTTATATAGGAAAGTTTGTTAAGTGGTGCCATTCCACATACCATTTTTAGTTTGCATAGTCTACACTATAAAAGTACCATCTAGGATAGGTATACATTTCATAATACATAGTTTAAACCATGAAAGTACCATCTAGGATAGGTGTTCATTTGAGATCATGCGGTCTTAACCGTAAGAGTGCCAAAGTTGTAGAATGGCACCATTTTAACAAAATTCCCCATTTATTGGAAACAAATATTGTATGAAAAAAACCCTCGATGAAATGCAATCTAATCATAAAATGTCGTGGTTTTTAACTTTGAATGGCTCTCAAACATTCAAAACAAGTGGGATTGACATGAAGATTTTATTGCAATAACTAAACTTCAAGAAAAATCTAATTGGTCCAATGAATTATATTGAAAACAAACATTGGATGTAGGAGATGCAGATCTCCAAATTTGTAGCCATCAAAATGCAATTTGGTGAATTTAAATTATGAACATATAAACTTCAAATGTCTCTTTTGAAAAATCAGCACATCTTAGATTGGTTTGAAAATTTTACCACCCAAACTAGAAGAGAGAGCACAAATTTTTCAACAAGTTTTATTAAATTTGGACATCCAATGCAAAAGTTACAACACTTTGAATTGGACTTCTAAACTATGTAAAGACACTTTTAGTCACTTTGGGCACTTAAGGGTTAAACATACTTCAAATTAAACTAATAAATTTGGAAGCAATCAAAGTAGAGTTTAAGATTAAGCTAAAGATGGTCACAATTTCAATTAATGAAGTGATTCTTCTTGGAAGTGTGTAAGTGACATGAAGGAAAAGAGAATATCATTCTTAAAGTTCAATAATCTAAGAGAAGACAAGTGAAAAAGGGAGAAAGCAACTCTCTACAGTGAAACTCATTCTTTTCCTCATTTTTTAAAGAAGCTCCTCCAATAGACAACTATACTATAGCAAACAACATGGTTGCCACTTTTTCATCTGCCCCATAATAACATGTGGAGAGAGGCAATTAATATGTAGTATGAAGGGCTCACCATTAGGATCAAGATACCACTTGCTAATGAGAGAGCCTGCTTCATACACCACTTGAGCACTACTACTTCCACTAATATGAAGGGCTTTTAGAGCAGCTTCACATTATACAATGGTTTCTCAACATTCAAAAAGTAGCTTGTATATACATTTTAATGTGAAAAATCAAGTACTAAGTAGTTGGACAAAGTCATGCACCCCATGAAGTTTCTTGGAAATTTGCCAAAGCAATATCTTTAACACTGTTAAATTGATAAGTGAATCAATTTTCCACACTTACCTACTACCATCGATTGGTAAGAGGGTCTTCTACATAATGTCTTCAATGAAATGAATGCCAACAACGTCCTCTTGGTGTGCATAAGAATCCAATCCTCCAAGAAAAATATGAAGCTACAAGCATCTTCTAGCCAAAAATCTTTGGAAGAATTTTGTATCCAATGGTAGGGCACATTAGCTACTTTATCATTCATGTCCTTCTTTCCTCACTTGTGTGAAATCCCACTTGCATAAGCAATCAATCACAATAAAGAAATATACTGGCCCTTTGTCTTCCTACCTCTCATATGAAGCAGCTCTTAACCCCTAATGACCCGAGCAACCATTTGTTGGTTATTGCCCCTCTTTTTTAAGCTGTCCATTTTCAAATTTTGAGTTTTTTAAAAACAAAAACTATTTCTTGAAAAATGACTACATTACAAATCTAGTGTGGCTGTAGTTTCATTAAAGTCCAAGTTGAAATTTGCCTTATGGAATTTTTAAAATTTCAATTGTGGAGTGTAGTTTACTACTCATGCATGTTTTCGGTTTTAGTTTGGTGTAGACTCAAAAAGCCAAAAGATGCAATTGTTGCCCAACTCAAAAAGGGTAGATCCAAAGAGCTTAAGGATAAGACAAGTGTGCCATTCTTGTTTATCTTACAAACACTATCATTTTCATGACTACCACACATTGCAAGCTCCACCCAAAATTTAGTGCAAAATTAACAAAATGTTCTAAAATTTTAGATGAGCATTCTCAACTTTCACCAAGCACATTTCCAAACATTCTCACTAAGGTATGCTGCTTCAAAGTGAGTTGCCTTCACTACTAGCTAGAAATGTAGTGACCAAAACAACAAAAATCTAACTGAAATTTGTCGTTTATTCTAGTCATTCTGGGCACATTGTTTTGGACAAAATGAAATAGAAAAATGTTGTTTTTTCTGTTAATTTGGTCATTCCATGTAGGAATATTTAGTGATTGCCACATCAACAATGACCGAACTGTAGCTATGTCAGCTACAATTGCCATGTCAACAATTATTGGGGTGTAGATAGAATTTTTGTGAATTTTTGAAGCTTTTATAAATAAAAGTTAAATCAAATAGCGAGAGTCAATTAGAAGTTAAAGTATAGTGTAAATGAAGTCAAATATGCATGTTAATGTGAAAAAGACTAGTAGACAACCAATTCAAGAGGTTACTATTGGTTAGGCAAATAGACTTGGTAGTTAACTCCTAGTTAGTTTTGGCCAAGAAAGTATAAGGGCAAATTGTCTTGTCTTCTCTCTCTCTTGACGTTTGTAGTGATTGCTTGCCCGTCCATTGCACTTATGTAATTCTTTACGATTAATGCAAATTGTCTATTTGGATAATTTTTGATGTGTCTAATTTTCTTGTAGCCAAGGATTGGCTTGTTGTCGTGTGTTGAGCATTTGCTAGGGATTGGCATTGTTCTTTATTATTTTTCTTTTGTGAGTGTCAAATTTTCATGATCTATTGTGTAAGGTAGTGAGTCTTTGTGTAAGTAGTTTCCTTTGTCAGAAATTGGTTGATTTCAGTGTGCTGGACAATTAGCCACGGATTAGTAGCATTTTTCGTTTGAATTATAATTAATTAGCCAAGCTGTGAGAGC
Organism: Straminergon stramineum; assembly: GCA_963920665.1. NCBI lineage: Eukaryota > Viridiplantae > Streptophyta > Bryopsida > Hypnales > Calliergonaceae > Straminergon > Straminergon stramineum. Next base: position 22,285,577 of record OY987266.1, read on the forward strand.
TTTATGGAAGGAGAGGTTGGTGAGTACAAAAATTTCTTAAATTAAGCCATTGATTGGCATTGTCACTTTTATTTCTTGTATTTGTTTAGTAGTCAAGAGTTGTGAGTTTGGTCAATTTGTTCTATTTCATTTTGCACAAGTGGTGTCTCTTGTGAGTGTGTCAAATATTTAGTGTTGCCAATGAGTGGTAGTGAGTTTGAAGAGCAAGACAATGAGCTAGAGATTGGCATTGTTCCTTATTTTGTTCTTAGTCTATTAATGAATGTTAAAATCAAATAGACTATGAGTATAATTTGAGGAGAGATTAAGCTAGTGAGTGGCATTAAAGTTCTTTGTGAGTTAAGTCTATTGATCTAATGAAGTTTATCATTAAACCATAGTCAAGTCTTGTTGATAATTATTTGATGTCAAATAAACAAGAAGGAAGTTGGGAGAGCTTGGTGAATTAATTGAGTAAAAGAAAGTTAGTATTAGAAGATAAAAAGTCTTATAAATGTGGATGTGAGTGAATGGCCAAGGATTGGTTGTAGTTGTATAATTGAATCAATTAGACATGTTTGTTTATTTGGGTTTTGCTATTGAGAGAGTAGCAGTTGTCAAATTGACGAAGCATAAAGTTATTGTTTGCAAACGAGTCATTGGAGGACCAGTGTTGGAGATCACGCCATCGAAGTAGCTGGAAGACAAATAGATGGTAAGTGACTACCAATTGAATAATTGGTCCATTTTGTTAAAGAAGTTTTCTTTGAATTTGTCTAATAGTCCAGGGTTCAGTTAATATTTTCATTATAATGAATTTGTGTAGTAATCAAATTAAATAAGAATCATCATCATCATCATAATAATAAAATAACCAATAAAATAGAAATTGACCATAATCAATGAAGAAGTCCACAAGTTTATAATAAAAGAATGAAATTTATGTAGGTGCTTCATTTAGTGGATGGTCTCAACAATGGTTTTGTTATGGAATTAGAGTATAGTCAAATTGTCTTGCAATTTAAATGGTATTAAAATAATTAATTGACATTGTGTGATGAGATTTTCATCGAGAAGGAATAGAGAACAAAATCCTTTGTTATAGAATCTTTGTGTATCTTTTGATGTGATAGTATGTGAGAGTTTGGACAAATTGACAACTCACTATAGATTGATAGGATGTTGTAGTTTAGTGAGACAAATTGACCAAGTAGCAAATTGTGAAGTTGTAAATGCAATATGTGGGCATTGGATCAATTGACTTAATGTTGGGAAACTAACATGACCATTTGACCAAAACATAACTTAACCCCTAAAGGACCAAGGTGTGTTTTTTGGCAACATAACTTTTTTGGGCAGGTATGTGTGACTAGAGATATCTATGTTTTTGGCCCAAACTTTAATAGAAGGTGTGGACAAGGAATATCTTTCATGTGCACTAAATTTTAGGGCATTTGGAAATATGAGTCAAAAGTTATAGCCTAATATGTAGTTTGTTTTTCAACTCGGGCAGTCTGGGCAGGTTTGAAAAAATCATTTTTTTCAAAAATAAAAATTTAAAATCGGTTTTTTAGATTTAAATAAACATAGAAAGCTTTGAATCATTCTATTCTGATCAATGAGTCAAAAGTTATGAGATCTTGTAGTTTGCGGGCAAGTATGGATTCTCTACTCTAAAATAAACTTTGAAGACCATTATTTAACTCAATTTTTAATATTTTTTGAAAAAAATAAAATTCTTAGATGTAGATTGTTTATTACAACATTCCAACCATTGGGATTGGGATTTTTCAATTCCATTAATAAATTGTTAACAATTTAGTATTTTGAATCATTCTCTATATCTTTCTACTTACTATTTTTTTCCCTATATGTTGCACGATTCCAAATGATCTGAAAATTTTCAAACATGTAGCCAACTTGCCTTGAAGAATGGATCCAAAGAAGCACCACCATTTTGGACATTTTTTCATACAAATGTGACCTTGTGAAGTGCAGCTGCCTGTTTTTTCACAAGGCTAAAAAAATAATTTTTGTCACTTCAAATGCTAATATCTTGCAATCTACACGATGGAATTTTCTGAAATTTTTTCCACACCTTCTCAATCTAGTTTACTACAAGATCCTATTGTTATTTGTGTCCAAAAACAATATTTTTCAAAAATTTGGTACTTGTATTAGAAATGGCAGTTTTTGAGGTTTTTTGGTGATAACATAGTCAAGGAACTTTAGGGGTTAACATAATGAATCTTTACTTTTGGATGTTGTGCACATTGGGCCAATTGACAATAAATTATATTGGAAAGGTAATTAAGGAATATGTGCAAATTTTGTGGGCTTGATTAGGTCAATAGAACAAGAGCCATGCTTATTTGACATAGCTTTGGCAAATTGACATTAGAATTCTAGTATAGGATTAGGATAGTAGATCATTAGTTTGTATTTATGGGAATTGGATTGATATTAGAATAGGCTAGAGAAATCCCTATACATTCCCTAAAAATAAATTATAAAATTAAGTTTCATATTTCATTATTAAAATTGAGTGATTTCCTACAACAAATGTGACCTTAGATACAAAACTATAAACTATTTGACTTTTCCCAAACGAAAGAACCACCACTAGGGGATTCCTTGGGTTTTGTTTCCCAAACTTTTCCCACACTACATGGGGTATTGTCACCTTAAATACAAAATGATAAACTATTTGACTTTTTCCAAACGAAAGAACCACCACTAGGGGATTCCTTGGGTTTTGTTTCCTAAGCTTTTTCCACACTACATGGGGTATTGCCACGTCAACAGCAACTGCAACTACTACATCAATACATCTATAGGAGCCAAGGTTTGAACCCAAGACCTTGCTTTCACAATCTACATTCTTCAACTAGTAGACCATGCATGAATTTACATGTGCATGTGTAAAAAACTAATTATTACTTATACAATTTATTGAGTTTGTATTGATTTGGTTCCAAGAAATTTTGAAGTGCCTAAAACAACATAAATCTTTAGACATCTTTACAAAATTTTATTAAATTGATCAATTTGTGACCACCAGTGTCCAAAACAATAGATATCTATTGATTTTCTGTTGTTTGGGTATTGACTTTCTAGTAGTTCTTGTTTTTTCCATTAACACAAATAAAATTTCAAACTTAAATATCTATGAAATTTTTTGGTCAAATAATCTGAATATTTTTGAGGTACTCACTCTCAATGTGAACTATAAGATCCTATGATTTTATTCTGTCCAATCTCAAGAGAAAATGAGCCAACAAATTATCCCAAGTTCTTTGGCAATTGTGGTCAATTTTGAAAGTATATCCAAATAGATTATGAGGGGTTAATCATTCCTTCATTGCCTTGCAAGCCTAGTCATTGGCATCCATTTGAATTTTGCATTGTTGTTAGGGTTTGGTAGCAATCAAGTATTTTAGGCAAGCTAAAGCTGTAACGTTGACACTTCCAAGTTCCAATCCTTGTGAACATCAATTTTTCTTCGATCATGCCTTACTCTCAATCATGAATAGGTACATGATGGGATTACATTGAAAGAATATCTTCAATCCATTTCATTCTAGTTTTGAATGGCATTTAACTTCCCGATATTTGACTATGTTTTGTTTCTAATACTTTCTAAAAACATTGTTCTAACTTTGAAATATTCATACAAAGATTGATTATAGCAGTATGATTTGATGCTTGCAAAGTTTCATGCACTCTCTTTAGATTGAAGGTTTTGTATGGAAGTGTTTTCAATTTTTTTTTAATTTCTTGTTTGGGTTTCTTTAAGGGCCCTTCGCTCAACAAGTCCCCAGAGCCATAGCCCAACAAACTCAACCCCAACCTCATCTTTATACTACACACCACTTATGGAGCCCGAACTAACACATGTTGGCCCACTAGGAACTTAACACGATGCCATTAGAAGGGGACCCCGGAATGGAGTTCAATTCAATTGGCAACTCTTGAATTTGCCAATGATTTGCCAATACTAAGTATGGATCTAAATGAACTTTTGTCCCACTGATTCATCCCCCAACTAAAGATCAAAGCTCTTTTTCTTCTTATTTTTTCTAATTCTTAGGGTTCTCAATGCCATGTCACATCTAGATGTCTAGATGTCGGTCAAAATGTTCAGAATCAATGTTAAGTCCATCAAAATCATGAGAAAATAAATAAAATTTAGAATGCATGTTTGTTCAATTGATAGATAGGACATCTAATCGATGGACAGGTTGTCTAGATTGACGGAAATGCCATCCCAAAAAATTGATTTGGATGACACATATCTTGACACGATATGATGCATCCTAACTGACACTAATAGACATCCCAATGCAAAAAGCTAGTGTCAACATCATGATAGAAAAGTGTGCCGATTCAAGCCCATTTTCATTGATGTAGACTACACCGGTTGTTTCCATATGAATGGAATTGTCTTCAAGACTCTTAAAATTTCAATATAGGTATGAATTGTGGTCTAGAATATTATGGTGTAATCCAAAATGCTAGACCTTTTTATATTGGGGGATATAGATCTAGATGCTTGTCTTTGAATTATAATTGAATTACTTTTTGAAATTAAAAAAAAAAAGATTGAACTCATAGAAGCAATACTTTGTGATATTTGATAACTCACACAAGTTAGATAGAGGTTATGATTCTTGCACCACATCTAATGGTGTGAAGTTGCTCTTGGTCTATAGTATAGAAGGTCTTCTAGTGCCACATGACTCCCTATCAATACACCAATAATATGTCAAGATACCTAGATTTATGCTACACTATGATGACATGCTATTGCATATTTTCTATGTATACAATACACTTTGGAGCAATAATTTTTTGGAGATATTGAACTTGATGTGTATTTATTGGGGCTTGACCTTTTGATTGATGTGAACAAGTAAACTTCTCATCCTTGGAGAATGGCACGTCATGGGTTTGTAGTAATACACCTATTTGTGCCATCCTTTCAAACTTGATCCCTACAAATCCTTGCATAAAATGTACAACTTATGTTTATGAGAGCCTAAGATCAAGGTTTGATACATGCCAATTTTCAACCAATCATTTGAAAATCCATAGCTTATTTCATTCGTTAAACAAACAATGGATGCTCAAAAAAGCAAAGAGTATTTTTTATTTCCATCAAAATGCAACATAAATTTGGATATTTTTATTAGTAGGTACCATTTTCAATTGTTGATTTAGATCATTTCATTCATGGTTGTCTTAAACATAAAGTCAATTGAATCTAGTAAGGATGTTGATGGCCTAAAAGTGTTTGATGAATGTTTTGTAGGGAAACTATTATATCAAAGAATGCACTTATTTTTATTCTTTGCCTAAAGAAATGCAAAGATCAAAAACTTTACAAATTGCTTATTTTGTATATTCAACCAAAAGATCTTGCATGTGACTAGTCTAAAAAATGTGTGGAAGAAAATTCAAAAACTTCATTATATAGAGATTGCAAGTCCTTTACATTTAGAGTGATGAAAACAAATATTTGAGCACATTCCATGACTAGATAATTTGGCTTTGAATCTTCTTCACTTCATATTTTTGCACTACAGATTTTGAATCCAAATATTTTCATATTCTAGATTTGAATTGAAAATCTAAATTTTTTTTCAAAAAGAAGAACTTGGTTATTATTCTTAAGAAATTCAAAATTAGAAAGAATTACAAGATTGAAGGAAAAATGAAATCATCAGTAGCTTTAAAATGGAATTGTAATACCCTATTTTGAATGGTGAGATTGTTCTAGCAAGTTCACTTAACCTTTTGGAACTTTCATTCTTGAAAACTGTGAAAATTGAATTCAATAACAAATTCAACATGTTATTTTCTTCCAAAGTTTGTATAATTGCCTACAAAACAAGAAGCTTCATAAATTTTTCATCACCAATCCTAATGGAATGAATAAAAGCATTTTGTGGAGGTAAAAATATATTCTATGAGAAAATAACTTAAAATAATTTATGTGGATTTCTTTGGCTACTTGATCTCCTTTGTTTTGAGATTATTGTAGCATAATTTTTCTCTTGGGCACCCATTGAAATAAAATTCATACACCTTGAAATCTAGTGTTTTATTCTATTTTGCAAAAAAAATTTAGAAAATTACTTCAGAAATTGAAGTTATAGAAGTCTACCTAGAATCTATTTTGTCCCTCAAGGGGATAATGGAACTATAGAAGTTAAAGAGATTCAAGTAAAGTCATGTAATGTACTAATGGAAATAAAAAAACATAATGCTCGTTGTGAAACTTTGTCATGGCTATGTCAAAGGAGTTTCAATTATTTATTATAAAGTTTAACCCATGAAGGACCAAAGCCTTTTTTCTTCAAAAGAAACACTCAAAACTACCATTTCTATAGTAAAGACTAAAAAAGATTTGAAAAATTTGTATTTTTTGCACATCTAACCACAGGATATTACACCTAACTAGTATGAAAGTGTGTGGAATAAATTTCAGGAATTTTGACCACACAGATTGCAAGATATCTCCATTTAAAGTGAAAAAAATAAGTTCTTCAAGACATTGAGGGATTACATTATTTGACTTTGAACCTTCTTAACTTTAATTTTTTGCGCTACAAAGTTTTGAGCTTTAAATCTTTACATTGGAGAATTGAGTTGAGAGTCTAGGAAAAAACCAAAATACAAAAATTAAATCATATATATATTCTTTAAGAAATTGTTAAGTAGAAGTAGGTACAAGATAGAAGGAAAATCTAAATTTTTAATATCTGTAAGATGGAATTAAAATGCACTAATCCCAATGGTGAGATTGTTTTTGCAAGCAAATTATACCATAAGGACCTTATTTTCTTAAATTGTAAAAATTGTTTAAAAAAATGAACCCTACAAGTTATTTTTTCAAAAAGATGCTCTTATTGCCTAAAAAACAAGATTGTACATAACTTTCTCATGACAAATCCAAATGGAATGAATCAAAGCTTTACATTGAGACAAAAATATAATCTATGAGGAAAAAAGTTTAAAAATTAAAATTCAATTTTTTATTTTATTTTTTGCTAGTGCCTCTCCCCTGTTTTGAGCTTATTTATGCATAACTTTTGTTCCCGGGAACCAAATGAAAAAATATATATTCCCATGAAGCTAATCAATGTTTCTATCTTTGTATAAAATTTCAGAAAATCAGGACAAAAATTGAGACCTTAGGTACTTGCCCGAAATCCTATTTGTCCCCCCAAGGGACAATGGTCCTTTAAGAGTTAAGAAGTGAACTTGTTGCCTTTAGATTGAACACTTCAGGATTAATGTATGTCAACTATTAGTAATTGCATGAGAAAATGGTTGGGATTAATCTCTATCTAAACCACCCCTCAACTATTATCTTTTGTCTCAATCTCCTTCTAAACCTCAATAGTATCTTGTCATTTTTAGGTGAGCCAATTCTTGATGATTTTGGCACATTTTTTATATATTTTTATATATTTATGAAAATTTGTAACAACAATTGATTAGTGTGGATCTTAGTTGTTATATATCATCTTGCCAAGTAATACTTATGATTTTGCAACTTGAAAAATCAAGCAATGGATAAACTTTGAGAGATTTCTACTAAAAGAAGCTTATAAAGAAATGAAACTATTAAAAACACATGACACAAAACTTTAGTTGTAAATTCTTCACAACTCTTGAGAAGTCATGTTGCACTTCATGCTTTGTAGAATTTGAACATGAAGATTCTTATTTTCATCACCTTTGTTCAATTTTACATTGAGATTTGAAGACATAACTTTGGTGTGTGCACCTAAACTCCAAAAGTAGTTGCAACATACCTTTCTTGAATATACACTAGAATAGACTTGTGTTTTAAGGTGATGTATTTCAAGTGACATCCAATGTACCAACCCATGTTTTTATGTCAACAACATCTAATATAACATGTAGATGGTTTCAAACACATTGTTTCATCAATTCCATCGATTTACTTTTCAATTAAGAGTGCTATAATATTTCAATTTTGTTTTGGGAAGGGGTGCATAAATTGTCCATGTTGGTACTTTCACTGCAAGAGCTATCTTCACTTGAAAGGGATTAGAGAATTTCCAAGGATAGACTAAAGCAAATGGTGAACATCACATTATGATTCACTTGTTTAGAATTACTAATGACTTTTCGAATGAGAAAGTGGTTTGTTCTAAATTTGAACCATGGAATGGAGGAAAATAATGACAATGTAGCCAACACTAATAGTTGAAGAACTTAATCATGTCCCTCCCTATGAACAAAATTTGGCTCTAATAGTTTGAAAATACACCTACCTCATGACTAGTGTGGGAGTATAATTGTTTTGGGTCTCAAATGAACTGTATTAATTTCTTGTGAAATCAGAATTGTGTGTTTGCCAATAAGGAAGGCGACCCATTTCCAACTACTTAAGCAATTACACGTATCTACAAGGCGGCTTTCTTTAGGGGGGAAGTTTTTCCATTTGCAAAAATAGACTTTGGAAGGCTTTCATAATTTTAAAAATCTTTTTCCCTCAAAACACATTGAAATTTTTAGGTAAAGATTTTGTTCCACCTATATTGGTCATGTAGGTCTTCCTATTTCCAACCAAGGGTTAGTTGCAAAATTCAATCAAGGGTTGGTTGCAATATCAAGAGACGTGAAGTCAATCATAATGTGCCACAATTGCACTGGGAACTGCACCATAATTAATTACTACTCATATATACCTACATAGAAAGGAAGCACCCTACATTTTCAAACTAGAGGTGATCAAGAATGGGTTGCTTCCTATAATATTTTCAATATTTTGTTTTCTTTATTTCATTGTGGTTAATTTAAAATAAATGAAAACATTGAAATACCCCTATTTTACCCACAATTATATATGTCCTCAAAAGGTGATATTTAAACGTTTTTATTTTTAAAAAATGAACCATAGTGAAATAAAAAAACAAAATATTGGAAATTGGTGAAGACTTGAAGCTGATGAGATTTCACCAAAAGAATGAACTTAAAACCATCTTCAATGTTCAAAAATGTGCACACCATGGAGTTCCTTTCTGGTCTATTTGCATAAATGCAGAGGACATAAAATAATGTATTTTTTTATGCCCCTCATGTAGAACATGACCAACTAGTGTGGGAATAGGCCACCAAAATTTTAGCTTTAGGTCATTAAATATGGGCACTCCCTAGTACTAAAAAAAAAGTGTGACAAAGTGGAGAAATAGATTTTTAAATATAAATTGATTATTTAAATTTTTTTTAAAAAGGGATAGAATTACCATCAAAACATTTTAAAAACCAAATTTTTGTTTTGGTATTGGGTTTTTAATTCAAAAGTTATAGTTATGACAAAAAAACAGTTTTACAAAACTTTAACAAAAATGTTTAGTCTTAATTTCTTACAGTCACCCACCACGTGTAGAGAATAAGAGGCTTGAAGGGCACTCGATGAAGTAGCCGGCCTAGCTACAATTGCTATATATTATTGAGGAACCTCATCCTAATTGATGAGAAGTTAGTTGCTTTGAACTTTGTGGAAGTAATGTGAGAAGAGATTCTTTTGTATTGCGTCTACCTCAAACTCCACACTATACTTCTAATCGTTTACATGGATAGGAACTTTTCTAGACATAGATGCATGGAAATAAGCATAAGAAGTGCTATTCCGACACTGCTCCCTCGACACTTCCCCGCTACAAACCCTTACTTAGAATGGAAAACAACATGGCATTAGAATGGAAAACAACATGACAATTCGCAACCTGGGATGAAGTTACAGTGGCGGCCCTGGGAGCTAGCGTGCAAGCAATTCGGTGCTCCCGTGCCGAACCTGTCGACGGCGTGCATGTCCACAAGGACCTCTTCGTTATGCGTGCCCAGTACGCACGCTACTTTGCTGACCGACTTCAGCTGGAACGCAAAGTAAAACGTCCTTTCACAAACCTAGCTTGCGTGCTGGCGCGCATAACAAACGGGGCCTTGTGGACATGCACGCCGTCGACAGGTTCGGCACGGGAGCACCGAATTGCTTGCACGCTCGCTCCCAGGGCCGCCACTGTAACTTCATCCCAGGATGCGAATTGTCGAGCGCCATTGACGAGAATCATTGCATTGCCATCGCCGCGAGACTCTACTCCGCATTAATTCCACGGCGACACGGATATGTATTAATTACTCGCCCGGTCGTTCTGTTCCGAACAAATTGTGATTGATGACTCTCTGTTCCCGAGGATATGATTAATTCGTGAAACTCAGTGGAAGAGGGAATTGAAGTGGTGAGCAATAGCAACACAATTTCATGACGACGGCACATGAACCGATCCTTGGCACCGCACACGACCTGCACATTAAAATGACATCAACCGCGAGACTCTACTGCGCGCTTCGCTCCACGGTCACAAGCATTACTCGGCCGGTTAAGTTGTTCCCTTCCGAATGAAGTGCGATGACTCCTTGTTCCTGAGGATTGGTGAAATTCAATGGAAGAGGGAAATGCGGTGAGCAGCACGATTTCATGGCGACGGCTGCGCGCGACTGAGTATTGTAAGCTTAATTCATTTTGAACCGCACGCAGGGGGCAGGGATCTGGCTAGCTATGCGCAGTACGTAATAGAATCCCTGAGGCTGTGGATCAATCACTCAGGTGTAGTGTACAGGATTATTCGGCATTCACGTTAATTATAAGTGTTTCGTGTTTATTGTTGTTTCTCCAGTTTGGGTTTTCATTGCAGGGCCCTGCGCTCAGCAAGGCCCCGGGGCCGCAGCCCAAGGAAATGAGACCCAGCCTTCGATCCTTTATACCCCGCTCAGAGAGAATCCGACCGTCCATTTGGAAATGGATCTGACGGCAAAAGCGACCCCCCATGGGCCAACCAATAGCGCTGCGGGGTTGCGAGAGGACTTAAAGTAAGCTCCACGCCATCATTGGCTTGTCCGAACTGCAAACTTCTTCCGATTCCAGTCCCTCTTTTGTTGCCGTCGATCGCATACACACATTCTATTTGCTTTCCTCTTCAGCAAACTCACGCCACAAGTCGTGGACGCCTATGCGCTCACCCGATCCTTCTACTACTGGTTGCCTCTTCAAGGCCTCCAACTGCACAATAATGGAATCAACAACGGGTTGCATCCCAATTTCTCTACAAGACACGATTAATACCGCAGAAACTCTTAGCCCTGTAAGGACGATAAGACTGAATCTGTGCCTCATGTTTTTTGTAAGCAGTTTTCAAGAGTTTGGTCTGGGGATATTTATTTGTTCAAATGATTTCTTTTCTGAACCAGAAAATGCAATGTTCTTCACTCAATGAGCTGTTATAAAGATTCTCGCCATTTCGATTAAAGTTTCCCCACAATATGATCAATTAATGGTGGTTTTTGAAATCATGAATCCTTCGTAAAACAAAGCGAACATTTATAGGATACACAGTAAAAGAGCCTGACCCTGGACATCACGAGCTAAATCATTGTTCGATGCACCATACAGAGCCACTCGAAAATATTATTAATGTAATTACTCTCCATGCAATCGTTGCAATGATTAGGAAAGTAAAGGACAGCATCCATGATCGAACAACAGCTAATCGATCATCGTCTCGCAATGCATCGAAGCTTCTTCTCAAGAAATCGAAGATGGGATTCTGTCTCTCTCGCAGTTGGTTAAAAGTGTCAGGCTCCTGCTCCACAAGCGCCACCCATTGTTTGGGATTGTAATTAAAGCACCCAAGCTGGACGCCCAGCACCTTGAGTGCGAGAGAGAGGTAATCAAAGCTGCTTTCATCAGCTTTGACGAATCCACAAAGCTCCATCCACACAGCGCATATCCAGGGCCTCATCCTCTTCGGATATCTCATCAGGCACACTTGGCACTGGGCGCAGGAACCAAGACCTTGCTTCACGCGTGTCCAACTTAGGCATTTCCAGGCCTCTCAGAGATTCAGATCTTTGAGGCCTGGCTACAACCGGGCACACAATTTCTCCTCCGAAGAGTGACTCTGTGTGCATCAATCACTTCGGTGTAGTCTACAGGATTCTTCGGCTTGTACGATAATTATAAGTGTTTCGTGTTTGTTGTTGCTTTTCCAGTTTGGGTTTTCATTGCAGGGCCCTGCGCTCAGCAAGGCCCCGGGGCCGCAGCCCAAGGAAATGAGACCCAGCCTTCGATCCTTTATACCCCGCTCAGGGAGAAGCTGACCGTCCATTTGGAAATGGATCTGACAGCAAAAGCGACCCCCCAAGGGCCAACCAATAGCGCTGCGGGATTGCGAGAGGACTTTCAGTAAGCTCCACGCCAGGATAGGGTTGTCCGAACTGCACACTTCATCCGCTTTCAGCCGCTATTTGTTTCCCTAGAATTGATTTCTCAGCTGCTAAAATTGATTTCTCAGATTTTAAAAAAAAAAATTCAACCTAAATTCATGAAATTTTGAAGATGAAATGGGGAGAAATTTCATATGAAGTACCAAATATGCTTAGAAAATTTTAAAATTGAAGTCCATTAGTTCGAGTGGTGTAGAACATCGTTGTAAAGATTAATTTTGAGTTACTCCATATGGTTATTGATACATGGTTATAATAGCTCTTGATCTTCCAAGATTTGAATGAAATGCTTGTTCTAAGGAATTTTTCAATATCTCCAGTTGGAGTAGAAACTCATCCTCAAACGCTTCATGTTTTTTTTATTTGACGAAAAGGGAATCAGAGAAATCAATTTTAGGTAGCGCACAGCGAGAAAACTGAGAATTTCAGACAATTGATCTCACATCATCTCACATTCTTGATCTTGTTCCTTCTCGCAGTTGCAACTGCAGACACGCATATATTTTTGATTATCACTTTCCCCTCTTTCTCGCCTCATGATCGATGATAACATCCATTTCGTTAAATTAGCCGCAAAATTCCTTTATTTTGGTGCAGTTCAAGACTTGCAGCCTGAACCCCAAATCGAGACCTGTTGTAGTTTGTGGCCTAGAATTCAACCTTTGTGACGATGTAAGTCTGAATTAGTGCTGCGTGCATGGAATACCGGCAATTGAATTGGTGTTGAATTTGATATGGTGGCAGCTGGAGACACTGTCTGCGTCAGATCCCTCCAATCGTTCCTCACCATCTTCAACGCAGATACGAAGACTAGCTCACTGTGACTTCGAGAGGGCCGGGTCTTGTGGTCTTGTGGTCTGGTGGATCGCTGATTCATTTTATGAGAAAACAGTCCGCGGCACATTCAAAATGGAGCAACTGGGAGATCGAGTGACTTATGCCACATTCATCTACCTAAGTGAATTGTGGACAAAATATCTGGAGATCTCCCAATGGTTATCTCTCGATGTTTGTATAGATCCCTTGATCTGTTTTGCCTAGTCTCAAGATGACCATGTTTTTCTAGTATTAACTCTAGACTTTCAAAAGTTCAGAAGTAAGTTCAGAAGTAGCTAAATGTGGCATACTTCCTTCAGCTCCTCGATATGATTCACACAGATTGCCTAGCTTGGAATAGCAGTAACAACCTATTGGATGGGAGCGGATTCGGGTACCTTTGCCTGGATGAGAAAGTTACCGAATCATGATAATGCTGTCTTCCAAGTGGGATGGAGAGCTCTGTGCATGCAAGGAGTTTCGAACTCAAACCGCCATAGATCAACTCCTACAGGCTCCGGATTGGAGTCTATTTTGACCAAGATTGTAAATCCGAAATAATGTTACCTTAACGAGGATCGGAGCTCAACATGCATGCCACGACTTCATCAGGGTTGCCAAAAACTTGGACTACGAATATGATCGATCATGAAGCGCACGTACACAGGGAGACTGGATCACAAGCCACAACTTGTTTGGCAATGCAACACACTGCTCGCTCGTGTGTGGATCTCCAAAGGGAGAATTCTCACTGCCTGGATTGATTTAGCTAGCTACCTCATCACAGATACGTGCAACTGGAAACCAAGATGGCCAATAGATCGAATTCCAAATCAACATGCAACCCCTGCTCCTCAATTCAGATGATGCATGTATTTCCAAAGATCGCCGCGCGGAGTTGAATGATGTACATGTTTCTCACGTTCGGGGGAATCGAAGCCTAGCCTCCAATATCAAGCAAGCCATGCGGAACTCAAGAGCATGAGCTCAAGATTGTGCTGGAGCTTCTTTCATTTAGCACCAGGATATCAGAGTCTAATGAGCTCCAATTGAACTGATGCTTCAGTATATGAATCGAAGTGGATAGCATGGGTTGGTGTCACGTGAACTTCAGGAGTTCTAGTGGGAAAGGCAACAGTCAGAACTTTGGTGATAGAAATCTGCCTCGCCGTGGGACATCAGGTGGTTGTTTCGAAAGGCTCTTCCGAAGGTTCGAAGGTGAGGATTATTTTTTTAAAATAGACTTTTTTTTTTTGGTGAATTTCGGACATCGATCATCAAGGTGTGGTGGGATGGGACTATGAGAGGTGGCCACTGAGTAGTCAATCATGCATACATCATGTGTGGACTCTTGCCCCTACAATTCTGTGACAATAACAGAATGAAACTCCTTTGCAAATTGGATATGGAGGTTCATATATAAATTGCATTCATATATTTACATTACCTTTTTGTATACAATATTTTAAAGATGTTTCAATTCAATTCAAGAAATTTTGATGCATGTTGTTGAAATTTATGTTTGACCAAGGTGGAGGTGTTTTGGTTTGTTTGAAACAAATTAGCAAGTCCATTTAGCTAGAGAAAATCAATTTGGCAATATGCACATTTGGTTACATGGCTTCAAAGTTTTCATACATGGACAAAGCCACAAAAGAATAGTTAGATGTGTATAATTTTGACATTTGGGTGTTGGAAGTGGTCAGTGGAGGGCAACCCTTGGATTTGTGAACAATGAGAACTTAAGTGAGAATCTTGTATTGTTGATTACAAATTAGTGAGGGTGAGGACACAAAGTCATTAAGTTGGGTCACTCTTTTGTATAGTGGATCTAAAATTGCTTGAGAGTTTTCTACTGTCAAGTGGGTTTGTACCTTGTTTTGATGAAACCAAATTTGGAATACAAGTTTGTCCTTACCACCAAAATCTTTGAATTTGAATTGTATCATTGCTTATAGATCTATAGTTGTTGATGTAAACCTTGAAATCGAATTGTCAATCAATTTGTTGCAATTGTGCCTAGGGATGATTGCAAGAAACACTTGTCCTCTTTTTTGTCCCCTTGCCCTCAAACACGTGATTTTTTGGTCATAACTTTTGCATCGTAAGTTCATTTGTCTTGAAATTTGGAATGAAGGTATACATAAAAGTTTCATACATTCTTTAATTTTATTTATTTTTAAATTACTTTACTATTTTTAAGGTGCCCCCAATTGGGGGTCTACGTCAACCATTTTGGGGGGATTTTGTATGATGTTGTACCCAAAAATGCAAAATGGAAGCCACAAATTGGAGAAGATGGAGGTGTACTTACATTCCTATGATGGACAAAGAGTTTTTTACTAAATACCTTTGTATGAGGTGTCTACATCAAGATAAAGTGACTGTTGTTTGCGCATATTTTTTGGGTAGGAGAAAATTTTCCTTGAAGAAGTTTTGAGTCCAATGTGAGAGTAGGCTTGTCTACAAAAATGGCTTTTTCATGAGAATTTTCTGAAATTTTTTTTAATTACTAAAAATGAAAAGGTCCATAGACCCCTTTCTTGTTATTTTCTGCTCCAAGTGGCTTCTCTAGTACTCCATAGTTTTGTATAGTATTGAATCAACAGTTTAGATTTGCAAGCCCCCTAAATTGAAGGTTGAGATTCACAGGTGTACGTTGACACGTGAAATAAATAGTATTCCTTAGTACTACCAATCCTACAGCTAGAAATCGTGTTCTTGAGCCAAAATGTGTAGTATTTCTTGCAATCACCCCTAGATTGTTTGATTGCCATCCCAATTCCAAGGCTCAAGCTCTTGTAGGAAAAAGGAATATAATATTGAAATTGATAAGAATCATAGAGTATGAATCATCTATTGTGATGATATTAGTGCATCTTTGCTAGCCACCAAGCCCTTGGGACTTTATGATTCATTGGAATTCTCACATATACAAGTGGAGGTATCTTGAGCATATTAATTGCACATTCTTCTACTTCATTGGTGTAAGTCTTCTATCATTGATTCTACAACATGAAGGTGTTTGTAATTGGGTCTACTAGTCACAAACCAAGTTCCTTACTACAAAATTTGGCATTTTCAAGTTTGATAGTTTCATTGGTAGGTTTGCTTCTCAAAGCTTCACATTCTAATTTTAGATATATATGTATAGATTACCTTGATCTAATTTATATGAAAAGGCAAATTGTAGAATTGCAAAGATTTCATTTGATCTACAGTGCAATCGTGGGGTTGGGTTTTAGATTGCCCATTGCAATCCTCTAAAAGAAATTGGTCAATTGATTTCGTTTGTGGGGGGTGTCTTTTGGCACCAAATAGCAACCATTCATCTAGGCCCTCATTTAGGAATTTCTTGAAATATCATCATAAGATGGAAGATGCACATTTGGTCTATCAATTGCCATTGTGCATATACAATTGATTCCAAGTTGTTTGTCTAGTCCTCATAACTCTAACATAAGCTTTATACACCAAAAATTGTCTAAAAAAGAATTTGACTATAGTTCGCATAATGCAATTGTCTAAATTACTATTGGATGATTTGGATCTTGATTGGGACTCAAAACTCTTGAACACATTTTAGTTTTTTTTAGAATGCACTTTTTGGACACCAAATGATTTATGTAACTAAAAGATGTCTATGTTGAAAGAAAAGTAGCCATTAGAGGGAACCTTGAACTCTCAAGGAGACGAGAGTTTGAGGGTGGACCACATCAATTCCCACATCATACGTATCATGTACACCACATCAAATTGGCATTATTTATTACTCTATATATTATTAAAATGTAAACTCCTATAAAAATGTCATCGGTGCTGTGCACCATCTCTACATCGCATCAAGGGGAAGCGAGGGCTCCATCTCTTCTAAAGCAAAGTGGACCCTAGTCTGTCTTCATGAATAGACAACGATGCACATTTTGGGCAAGAAATTGTTGGAGTCTTTTATGGGCGTGTGTGCAAAGCCTATGTATATATAGTGAAGAGGTGAGGCCATACATTTGTACTCCTGTTTTGAACAAATACACTTCTCCAGTCCATTCAAGCACATTTTCATGTTGAAATGGCCGGACAGGCCGGTACAATCAAAGTTAACAACATGGAGCTGGAATGAGACATTCGGGAATGACCAAAGGAACCAGTGGGTAATGAACCATTGGGGATGACGAAATCATATATTGGGGAATGGTCCGGCTACACATTCATCCGGATGCACACGGCAGATCCTTTGTTGACATGAGAACTCCTGCCAGAGATTGCAAAGTTCCCATCCCGCTCGCTCAAATCCTGGATAATCTCCGCACCATTCATGTATTCTGTGGATGAAACTGCAATGGGTGCATCAACCTTCAGTGGAATTGTATATTCTTCAGTTTTGCCGTGTCTGTCGCAACTGGGTGGAAGAGAGGTCTGACTGAAATACGCTCTCCGGGATCTCTTGGAATATACTCTGGACTTGAGAGGGAACTTGTACATCAGAGAGTACCTGATTGAGAAGCCACCAGTGGTTGAAACTTAGCCAGTCACAAAATCGTATCGATTGCTCGTACAGAAACTTTAATCGAAAACCATCGACACTACTCCAATAAAATCTCTGCGAAAATTGGCTTTTGGGCTTCGAAGAAGTTTCACAAAGCCCGAGGAACGCCAATGAAAGAGGGAATACACCATCGCCAATGAAAGAGGGAAAGAAAACAGGAGACACGTTCTTTGTAAAATGACAGAAATAGACCTAGATGACAAATCTGAGTTCAGGAGGCAAGAGATTAATGTAAGTTCAGACTTGCCGTAAATACTCCGTCCACTACTCGTCCTGCTACCAAGAAATCGCAGCCAAGTTGCTTGACTCCTTTCATCACTTCCAGCATCCGGGCTTTGCTGTGGCCATAGTACTTCGGCTGGAAAATGAAGCAAAGTCCACTGTCAAAACTTGTTCCCGGTCTTAATTCGTTATCCCATTTCCTATAAAAAGATACCCTAATTCAAGGAAGAATCAGGGTATCCTAGATCCCAACATCTTTCTTTCAGACAGATCCCCTTACATCCTAAGTTTAAGAGTGAAAAAGGGATCGTCCTCAAGCAACTTATTGTAGAAAAGTGAAGTCACTCTGTAACTGAAGGGGAAAGGGTGGACTTCTTTCTAGAAGACGCAACATGAGGAATAGCTTACATCCAAGAGTCTGATAGCCGTGTCGACTCCAACAACGAAAGTGCTGTCTGGAAAGAGCTCCGCCTTCTTAAAGAAGTAAGGTTGATTTGTCACCACTAATGTCTTCCCTATAGAATAGGCGAACATGATTAGAGACGAAATTCATGGCCAATTGATACGTTTCTAAATATCAGCCTGACACCACTGAATTACAGAACATCCAAATTGAGCTACTTAGAAAGGCAATCACCAACACAAGCTCTCAAACGAGTTGTACTCGTCCTCTCATCTAGTCATTAGTGTACCAGCAACCACAGCAAACCACTGTCAAACAAAGAGAAGCAAACAAAAAGAATCTCTGGTAATTTCTTCTACAGCTACAAAGTCCAGCCAGTACCAGGGCGAAATTGCTTTAAACGCTCTTTTATTTCGGAAAGACCCAACGGTGGTTTATCTGCATTGATTGCAGAGATTTCATAGCATGGAAGCCCACCCTCCCGCAGGCTGCAACAAATAGAAAGACAATGACGATCAATCCACGAATGAGGGCAGAATCTACGTTCCCTTCCATGAGTCCTCACTGAGCACTAATAGAATTTGGAGGGCTAAACAACATTTATCAAGCCACGTTTCCTCTCCTAAACCACGTTTCAGTGAGAAACAACGTTCAAGAATTAAACATTGCTTCGATGTTTTCAATGTTGTTCTCACATTTGTTCCCAAGTGAAGGCATTGTCCCATAATCTTAATCAAGTTAGAGGAGGAAAAAAGGTATTTACATTGTATGAAATTCGGTTCCAATAGTCTCAGAGGACTATACTGTGCTGCACTTCGTACATTAGTACATATCATACAAATCTATATGAAACCATATACTGTATTGTATATCAAATACAATATAGTATTGTACGAATTACAATATTGTATATGATATTGTATAATATGGAAACAATAAATTGTTCTTATTATAACTAATATAATATTATTACCTATTGTGTAAACAATGCAACAATTATTCATTGGGAACATTCCATATAATAAGGGAACTGGCATTCCCAATGCAAGATGCAAACGTTGCAAAAGCAACGCCCCAAACGTGGCTAGATCGGTGGCAACATTTTTAATAACCTTTCTTCAACTTGACACCTCTTCAGTGTTAAAAGTATCGTCCAGGAAGGGGCTAAGGAGTTGCTAAGCCTCCCAAAACGTAGTAGTAGAGGCATTCTCAACAAAGGAAGTCGTTCGACAAGCCCTGCAATTGAAAAGATGAACGTGGAAATGCTATCCAAATCGAACCTGCATGCTGTATCCAAGAGCTTGACATGTCCATCATGAAGTGGATTGAACGATCCAGACAACACCACCCTTCTGGTACCCCAACTACATGAATTGGAATCACCTGCCATGTCAATGATAAAAAATTTCATGGGTTATCCTAGAAAAGCCACATGTTAAAAAGAGAATGGAACAACTTTGTGGCCTACTCCCCCCCCCCCGCCCCCCCGAACCATCCAAGGAGCGCCAATTAGCCAACTGGGGTGTTGCTGAGGTGTTCAGGCTCATTAGCCATTTGGAAATTAACTTATCTATTGTGTGCATCACTTTCAAGAAAATGGGGGAGTTAGGCTTCTAGTTAGCAATCTAATGCTATTTGGCTGGTGCGGTCAGAACAAGAACTTCAAACCATTGATAAAGGAACAGATAATCCAAAATTAGGGAGTTGAATTACACTGTTGGAAATGAATGTAAAAATATTGGACGCTAAGTTTTGGGGTTTAGTCTAACCAGTCTCCAACCGAAACAACCTGGGCGAAGCAACCATTTGAGCAACCAATTCCAAAATTACTAAGTGAGTAGTGCGACAAGACAAAAATAAGAAGACTAAGATGAAATACCTAATGAGTATTAGGTGCGCAAATAATACTCATAAAGAGCTGTGCACCTTGGACGGAAGTGGAGAAACTACAAATTCAGAAAACAATATATTTACACTGGCCAAATGTATAAGAGCGACATTAGCACCGAAAACACACCTGACAAATTAATCATGCAGATTTGGTCGCTCAGCAACTGTTGCAGCTGCTCTTCCTCAGAGTACATCACTTTTGTGGCTTGTAGTTCTTCTATGCCTTCTAGTAAACCCAATGGCACAGCATCTGAAACTCCACATACATCTGCTAGTGCCTGCAAACCCCAGCAAGCCCAATAATCACAGAATACTCTGCCTGCTAGCAAATTGGATCAAGACAGACTCACATTCAAAATCAGAGAAGGAAGACTCCATCATGCAAAAGCACGCGTTCAACTTGCCTTAACCACCACACAACTTGTCAAATAGTCTTCCCCATAACGATCTCGGTAGCCCTGCAACCCAAGACAGACAAATCACTTTGATGTTCTAAAGTGGTAATATTCCAAAATGATATTAAACACAATCGCAAACCAGTTTGTAAAGACTCAAAACCAACCTTTGCAAGAGTCAAATCATACTGCCATAGTCCATTTTGTGTCCGAGCTGACACAAAGCACCTGAAACATAAGTAATGAAGGCATCACAAAAACAACTGTACAGTCTTAGTCGTCAACCTACTCATGGAGCATTCAATAGATCAGCACAGTAGACCAACTAATTACTCCGGGAAAAGCCAATCTTGAGGCTTGCTAAACGTGGAAAGGAATATAAAAATAAAAATTCAACCTGTGATCCCCACGCTTGGGTGGTATAGAGGCCAAGGCACCAGTAAAACCAATTCCAGCCACTTGAACACCTAACCAACCCAGGTGCACGGTTAGTGAATGGCCAAAATGGGCCACGGCCCGATATTACTCAAACCTGGTACAACCATGAAATTTATTTTTTGTCAAAAAAAAACTAAAATGGTACAACCAAATCACTAACAACGGACACGACAGACCTTTGCCAATTTTGTAACCCCAACATAATCAACATTACCAATTCCCCAGCTCTAAGCACTGCTCAATTCCAAGATATGAGCATACGTATAGTATTATGGGCAATGCTAAATATTAAGTCCAACAGAGACTTGTAAAGGATGTTCAATCCACCGATCCAGGGGTAAGTTCCAACAGCATTGGCACTAGAAGAAAAGAAGATATTTATTCGGTACCAGGCATTGAGAGTTTTAAAGCTCGATTATACGCAGCCATTGAAATTTCATCTGCAGTCTCTCGGCAAACAGACTTTGCAGGAACCTGCGAATGAGTCATCAAGGCAACAGTAAATCTCCCACTTAGTCCTATATTTCCTTCTAATAGCCAACACAATAATTTGCCTTGTCTCTCAAGTGGCAAAGCTTCACCATATAAACCGAAATAAGCCTCATGATGATCATTGAAATCACTGCATTTTATTCCAATTGAACACCTACAAAAACTAGAGATTCCTTGTGCAATGTCGGACCTTGCCAAGGAGGTTAACCATGGAAGCCCTAGAATACGGGATTGTCGTTTCCAACATCGTGCTTGACGCTCGCGGCACTGACAACAGCCAACCTATGGCCTTCACATGCAACATTCCCAAAATTTTAATTGGGTAGAATATAGAGTAAATGCAACTTCCCTTCAAATGCAAGAATGTGTTCCACATGTTGTGGTTTTTGCTTCGCAGTTTGGAACATTTCAGAAGTAAAAAATTGAGATAGCGCCTAAAACAGTATAAGGTACAGGATAGAAAAAACATTAGGACCTGATCCTGTCTCCTTTACTATCCCCTGTTACCAACAGTTATTATCTATTCACAGATCAAACACTTGGTTGGACTTATCAGCAAGTTCTGTAAGCATGACTCAGCTATTAATCCATGGCCAATTACCTCTGAAAGGAAATGGGATTATATACTGCTACTTACTGTATAGTGGAGTAAAATATACCACTTATAAATTGCATAAGAAATTCATACACAGTGAAAAAAATCTGATCTCAATAGACTTGGCTCTTGTACCCAAAGATCTCTCCACAGCTGTGTACATCTCCCAGATATCACACTCCTACATATGTTAATATGCTTAAAAGAGTCAAACAACAGCCTCTTCTTTAATGAAAAAGACAAAGACAATGACAAAGACAAAAATGGAGTTGCAAAGCATACCTGCGATGCGCCTCCAGAGAGGCAAAGGACGACTTGAGTGGGTGAGGAGTGAATGGCCTCAATCACCGCACGCACTACGCTGTCCATCTTGCTTCTTTTCCTTCGCTACCGACCACGAGTTATGAATTCCAAAGAACTGCTGCAGCATATCTGCCATCCAGCATCAACCAAAAACTCTCGTCAACTCAACCGAATCGAAAGAACGCATGACACAATTCATCTGATCTTCACATCCTGAAACCCTAAATTCCTCACGCTGAAAGCCTCAGAAGTAGAAAACTTACTCCCAGAGACATTCTAAAAACTCAGTCGCTTTACAATTGATAGAGTTTACAGTAGAAACTGCATTCAACGACGATACAATTGACAGGGATTAACGCAGTTACGATGTCTAAAGTACATCTAGGGAACGGGGGTTTCTTCACCCCTCCGTCCAAGAATTAGCACCTACGCAGGCTTCCATTTGCACATCCCGCTCAAAGCCCAGTCCTCCCAGCCATTTCGTCAATACCCAAATTCCGACTCCCTCTACGTAAGTATCGTCTACAATTGAGTTATCTTCTCCATCACTACCGATCCTATAAGATTCACTGTTCCGCAGCGGAACCCCCAATCAATTCTCAACAGTCCTAACCTCCGTTACGAGAAAGCGGAATAAAACAGTTCTCGGATATGAAGTGATAATGTGAGCGTTTCTTAATGTTCTTCGATCATAGTATGAGTACTTCCAGCTAAAGAACAGTGGGTTTTTTAAGAGAATCGGAAAAACGCAGTATCAGGTACTCTAAAACGCAATTCAAAACTGGAATAAAACGGAAGATACCCTTTTGCCATAACCCTGGGACGCACCAATTAACGAGGGCAGGAGTAAAATTGACGTTCACGATGAAGGAATTGGAAGTGTCGAATTCATGGTGCCTACCCTGCTTCGTCTCTCGCCCTCCATCCCTGAAGCCCGCAACCTTCGCCTCAAGTCACATCTTGTCGTTGTCTTCACTCCAGAAATTAGGGTTTCTGCCCCTGTCATCTCCAAGCTTACGCCTCATTGGCGCTGCTTTCAGGACGATTGCAGTTCATTGCTTTTTTTCCTCCTCATCAACTCGGAGATATGAATCAAAACTAGAGTGGAAGATTGTGATTCCGGAAGAATGTGATTCCAGAACTAATGTTTCTGAGAAGATTCTTTCAGTAGATAATCATTAATTAGGCATTAGGCTTGAGCACATCGACGATGCTCTCTGCTTCTGCAATTCTAATTACTCATATTGTCTAGTCAAGTCATCTTCCAAACTCTGCTTGAAATCTTTCCAAGACTGAACGATGCAATGATGAAGTGATTCAAATTTTCAACTTGATCCTTGAGCTTTGCATGTGTGGCATTCCATTCCGAGCAATCGCTCAGACCCCATCATCCCCAGTAACGAGAGTCCATGGTTTCCTGTCAAGCTCATTTGTGCATGGGATGGTGGACATGTGAATGCCACATGATTTCAAAGGAATTCCAATGGAGTGTTTGTAATGACCTTCGGCATTCGGTTGAAAAGCTCCCGCGTACTTATTAGGTTTAACAGAATATGTGACATATGTATGGCGTGGACTGTTTAGGAGATGTGCGCGCGAGAGTGTGGTACCGCCAATGTGCAATGAAATTCGGGCATCACAGTGACTTAGGGTTTCTTCCATGAATCGGAGACGAATCGGGGTCTACGTGATCTTCTACCTGAACTAGTGTTTTTCGCCACCCCAGCTCGCAGCTGAGATAAAGATCGAAGGCTCTCAAATTTGGACCAAACCGATCAGAATGCGTGGTCATGACGCAACGCGAGGAGATACTATATCGTTCAGCGGCGATTGGAACGCTGACGTGACCCCAGCTTTTAGATTGACACGAAGCTCAGACTGGTTCCCTTCACACGAACATCCATGTCCGCCGTTGGCTTCCCAATTGCTGGGAGCTCCACGCATAAATTTAGCACAAGTCAGTTGGACACTTGGACCTCGCCATCATCGCGCTGTCGCTAAACTAAGTTAAACTCGATTTCCCGCACGTGCCAGCCACCGTAGGCTGGTCATCAGAGGTATATGCTGCGTCTGCTCGCCACAGATCCATCCAGCCCTCCTTCCTAAACGACCTCGGTAAACGCCTTCCCGAAGCTTCCTTCTCCTCCTTCCAAATATCAAATTACTCTCACAAACCCACTTCAAAAGAGTAATTGCACTTTCATGATTGAATTCGCACTCCCTCGAATCTAAAACTCTTTCCACATCCAAAAAGCAGTGATCAAAAGAAAGATTCTGCAAAAGCATTCAACTCACTGATGAGGTGTGTGATGCTTTGGTACGCCAAACCCCTGAAAGTTGACTAGAAATTTCTTGAGACTGCGTGCGAGGACTACTAAAATTAGTCCGGAATTCCACTACCCTACAGTAAATCCTGCTGACTGAGATGCAACCTGAAGCATTCCGAATCGCTCGAATTCGGGACGGAATGATTCCCGTGGCCTTTGGGTCAGTTAGGGGTTTCACCAAGCAAGCGGGCGGACTGATGAGTGATGACCCCCGTGGGGAGGTCAACTTTGGTGCAGTGATTTTCCCATCAATGCTCCGTCGTCTCAAGCGGGACGTCCGCGAGTCCTCATGCCCCTGCGAGCCGAATGCGGCCATGCGGGGACCGTTTTGCCTCCCGCATTTTACCCCTGGGGAGAACGCAGGAACGATTTCTTTGCAAGGCACGACAAACTTGCAAATTTTGAGTTCATATTCGCATTCAAAGACCCCAAATTAGCAAGGACAGGAGCAGTGTAGAGAAATAGATTAGTCAAGCACAAAATAGGGGGTCGTTTTTTTTACATTCACCCTTGGCTGGACTTCCGCATTCGGCTCGTCGCACTACTATAGTCTCGACCGATCGGAGGCAGGCCAGTGAGTTGTAGTTCCAATCTGCTGGAGTTGATCTGGAATTGCTTTGCTGGGTCTTGCTAAATCGGGACAGGGAAACTTTTCTCCATGGCCGGTACGCGTGTACGACGGAGGGGAAGCCCAAATTAGCAGGGTTTGCAACTTGCCCAAATTAGGGTTTGCTTCTGTCCCTTCTCCTGCAGCTGCGCTGGGCTGGGTACTTGAGAGTTCGCCACCTGCAAGGCTGCAAGTGGCATATAACATACGCTTGCACATTTCGGAAGCCACTCTGATATTTATCCCTGTAAGAGCATCCCCACCCGCCTGGCAAAATGCAAGGGTGGTTTGGCTGGCAAAATGCCAGCCATGCACTTTGCAAGCCGGCTGGGAAGGGAGTGTTCCACCAGCAGCCTGTTAACCAGCGCAGGAGGGAGGTAATTGCACAAATGAGGATCGTGCATCCTGGGCACGCAGCTTCCATCGGCGATGCGGATCTTGTCTTTTCCTGTTTTGCCAGCCCCAGCCGACTTGCAAGCCAGCTTGCAAAATGACCCCAATTTGCCAGCCAACGTCGACTTCCAAGCTGGTCCTCTTAACAAGTCATCCGTTTTGCAGGACGGGTGGGGTGGTTTTGCAAGCCACTCTTAACAAGTCATCCGTTTTGCAAGACGGCTGGGGATGCTCTAAGAGCATCCCCAACAATCTTGCAAAATGCAAGGGTGGTTTGGTTGGCAAAATGCCAGGATACCACTTTGCAAGCCGGGTGGGAAGGGAGTGCCCCACTAGCAACCTATTAACTCGGCAATCTAACATGAATAGTGAGGTAATTGAGGGACTGATCAAGTAACTTACTTAGTTCCCATGCTCAACTCCCGCTAGCATAGCAAAAATGCAACTTTCTCTTGTCATTTCTTGTTTTGCCAACCGAAGTCGACTTGCAAGACACACTTGCAAACAAGTCATCTATTTTGCAAGACTAGTGTGAGCCCCCAATTCATCATTAGGAGCTCACTCTTTCTTTTTTTCATATTTTGTCATTTTAATTGCACTTTATTATACAAAAAAAAAACTAAAAAGAGTGTAGAACCAAAATAGGAGTATCACATTCCAATATAGTATTTGGTCTAGTTTGAGTATATTGTAGTTAGAATGGCCCAACCATGAGTTGTAAATAGGTTAGAACCCAACCAATCGTGGCAAATGGATCAATTATAAGTGATGGGCATATCAAGCTCAAACCCCCACATGGGGTGAACATCTCTAAGCTAGATTTGTTTGAGAGAACCCTCTTGAAGCATAGGAATCAGTTCCCGAAGAAAGGTTCTAGTTTCCCCATTCCACCGATGAAATAGCAGAACCCCAAATTGTGGACTTGCAGATGTTGAAAATACCAAAGCAGGACCATGGAGGAATCTAAGGTCCAAGGAGGGTGGTTTGGGATTAAACCCATGCCGAAGAACCAACGGCGAAGTCGGTTTGCCAAGATTCCTCCTAGTGTGGAAGATTCCCCAGCCACCGGTAATTAAACGAAGGGGTGGAAATTGTCCCCTCTGGGCCGATGTGTAGAATAAAAATATGATCATGCACATGTGTCATGGGATCCTATGGGAGGTTCCACAAAAAATTTCAGAATTTTTGGATAGTCAGAAGATGTCTTTCTGGATGGTCAACTATCCTAACCTACAATGGAAAATTCTTAGAAATTCCCCAGGTGGCGGTAAAGTCCCACTAAAAATTAGAATAGCATAATTTATGTTAATAAGATTCCCTGACAAGTTTTACAACATTCTGATAGTCAAAAGTACCCGAACTTGCAATATTCCCCGACAATTAATGAAAATTAAAGTCTATGGCGAGTTTGACTAGCGGAGCGGGAGCATACGGAAGCATAATGGAGCACAAGATAGGTCTTTTCTCACTCCCCCATACCTACTTAGGAGCCTAGGCTATTTACCTTTGCTAGAAAAGTCAAGCCCCCAAAGTTGGAATTTTCCCCGATTTTTGGTGTTAAGTTGGGACTAGGTTTCGTTGTGATTTTGAAGATAGAAAAAGGGGAGGGAGAGTGTGCAAGAGTAAAAATGACCTTCTGAAGCCAATGGCACAATCCATTTGTGATTCGGAGTTAATCTTCAAAAGTTAGCTTAATGGGCCAGCATAGAATGAAAACCTTGAGTTTTGGATAAAAATCCAAGAAGATAAGGTTAACTTAGATGAATGAGGAGAGGTGGGTGCTCAGGAAAGAATATAAGAGGGCACCCCTTCTCTTCTCTCACCACCCCCTTTTGGTGTAATTGGGTCCATTGGGTCCAATTGATGTTGGAATTGTGGTATTTTAGCTACAAATCTTGCAACAATGTTTTTTGGGCACTTTTGGCCATTGTTGTTGTTTTTGAAGCTTGCAAGGTCTTTTGTGGGTCCCTTGCCTTTCCTTTTGATTGAGCGTGATATTAACTCTTCCAAGCTTGAGCTTCGAAGTTTTTACTAACTTATTAGGTTGCTAGAGTGAGGGTGCTTACCTTTGAGAGACCCTTCTGGTCTCTCTCCTTGTGTTTTTGGTGTTCTAACCTTGAAGCACACGCACACACACACCATATGATTGGCAATGCCGCTTTGGAAGGCCTTTAGTTCAAGTTATTGATGTTACTAACCCGTGTTACTAGCCCTTGAATGTCCAAGGTCCTTTCCTTGTCATTGTCATTGTCCCTAACCGTGTCATGTCATCCCTTGGTTAAGAGGCATGAGGGTGTAAGGATAGTGGGTCCCACCGTATGGCAAAGTTTTGAACCCATAGGGTAGAGGGGTTCTTGTAGTGGATGAAATGGTGGAGAGGCAACGAAGCTTTGAACCACTTAAGGATAAAAAGTCTTAGCAATGTGTTAAAAGGGGGGATGA
The DNA here is from genome assembly GCA_963920665.1 of Straminergon stramineum. Taxonomy (NCBI): domain Eukaryota; kingdom Viridiplantae; phylum Streptophyta; class Bryopsida; order Hypnales; family Calliergonaceae; genus Straminergon; species Straminergon stramineum. Next base: position 22,313,746 of record OY987266.1, read on the forward strand.
CAATGAAGCTTTGAACCCCCTAGGGGTAAAAAAGTCCTAGCAAAGTGTTAAGAGAGGAAACAACGGCAAAGCTTTGAACCCCCCGGGGTATAAAGTATTAGTAGTGCATTAAAATCACCTCACGGGAAAACCATGAAATCAGGTGGCCCCTCTCCCCACAAGGTTTAGTTCCCGAAACGTGTTGGGAACAAACCAAGGTTTAGGCCCCAAAAGAATAGAAGTAGAAGTTAAAGTTGAGGGTAGAAGGCAATTAGAGAAAAATCAAGTAAGGGTAGCCCTCCACAAGTCCGGTTTACACCTGCAACCCATGGGCATGGCATGTCCCAAACCCCCCTAGCATTTGCAAAAAATTAGCAACCAACCAAACCAGCCAGTCCAACACCTAGTACCCCAAGACCCTAATACCCGGAAGGCCAAACCTGAGCATCGGGCGGGGCAAGGCACCAACACCAGGGGTACTGGGAAGTCGGGATGCTGCACCAAAGCTACGAGGGAGTTGGGTCCGCCACCGGAGCTCGTAAGAGTCAAGGTTTGTCATCGGGGCTCTTGGGAAGTTGGGGTCTATCAGACTAGCACCAAGCTTTTGGAGGGTTAGGTACTGCACCGGACTTCTTGGGAAAGGTCGGGTCTACCACTAGGGCTTTGGGGGAGTCGAGTTCCGCATTGGAGGTACTGGGGGGTCAGGGTGAGGGGAAGAAGAGGGGTTGTCCAAGGGTGAGAGAGAACAGGGCATTGCCAAGAAGAAGGAGAAGAAGGAAAAAGGGCCGGTAATCAAGAAGGAGGAAGGTAGACTATGAACTCCGCCACGCTAAGCACCTGTCAAGGCAGGGAATCCAACTCCCCGTCTCCCACAAACCACCCTCAAGGCAACGATCAAATGAACAAGAGAATAAGAAAGAGGGAAGGAGGAAGACAAGTTAAAGATTAGGGAGTGGAAGTAGATAAGGAAGACGGGGGAATCCACGAGACTTACCTAGGCCCTTAGATTAGAAGTAGGTAATCACCCCAAGATTAAGTGTGAGACATAAGTGTAGGACGTAAGAAGTAGGACGTAAGAAGTAGCTCAACTTGGAGGAGGGGATGACGCGTACTTAGGATTATCTTAGTAGGAAAATCGGGGTTAGTTGGGCCACCTTAGAGTGTGGGAGAAAAGTAAAGAAGGGAGGAGGAAAGAAATAGGGAGAGAAATCGGCAAGTAAATCTTTGTACCAAGTTATTTTATAATTAGAACAGTGGTTCGTTGTCTCACGGCACGGGAGCTCATGACAGAGGAGGTAGAGCTTTCAAGGGGCGTGATCAACGACTCAAATTCCAAGGTATGAGTGAACCCTCTCCAAACTTTCCCTAGAGTTCTAACTAGAATCTAGTAGCTTGGGCCGAGGCCTACCCCTAGGACAGACCCTTAGGGCCGTAGGTCAGGTCATTTCCAGGGACATAAGCATACAGAAAAAGGCCGTGGCTTTCCAAAACCCTAAGGCACACCCAAATCGGGTGAAAATTGAGGAAGTTATCGCCGGATGAAGTTTAGGGGTCAAATTGGATGAAGTATAGCTAAAGTCCGTGTCTGACATAGAATTCAACACATTAGGAGGAGGCTCCCAATTAGGATCCATGGCCGAAGAGAAAAGTCAATTCCGAATTATAGGTTAGGAGAAATTAGCAGATGAAGTTTGGGTAAGGCTTGGATTAAAATTCAGTAGAAATCCCCGATCAAGGCCCAACCTCAGATCTGGGTAGGGGCAGTCCTTGTAAACCATCCCCCAAAATTTCAAGCCTTTCTGAATTAGGGAACTAGATGTAATAGATGGATGAACTGTGAGGAACCGAATAGTAGTCCAACTTCATCCACCGATAACTTTGACTAGGAAGGTTGTATAAGGTTGAGTCTTATATTTTTAGAAATGGCACAAGATGAGCTAGAGGTTTTTCCTAGGATAGTTCTACCCTGATGTGGGTCTCATCCAAATCATCCAATAGGCCCTCCATATGGTTAGCCCAAAACATTGGAAGTAGTTTAAGCAGATCTTGCAATTGGGGGTCACTTAGGCACTTAGTAAAAAGATCCATTGCTTGGAAGGTACAATGGACCATGCTTACACACCCAAAAGTAGGAGTCACTTAGTCGAAACCCAGAACCTGGTTGTGTTCGCAAATTACCAAAGGTGGATAATTTGGTGCTCACAACTAGTGGGGATACTCTAAGAGCATCACCATCCAACTTGCAAAATGCAAGGGTAGTTTGGATAGCAAAATGCCAAGCCATCCACTTTGCAAGCTAGGTGGAAATTTTATGCCTCACCCATAACTTGTTAAGTAGCCAATCTAAAGTGAATTGGAAGTGAAAATGCATAGAAGGTACTGGTATCAATGAAATGGAAGTGAAAATGCAAGAGGAATTCAGGGAGGAAGTCATAGAAAGTTGAATCTTCTTTGTCTCATTGTGTTTGCAAGCCATTTACCAACCATATTGGTGGCCTACAAAAAAAATTCATTTTACAAGCCGCCTTCCAATTTTCAAGTTCATTGGTCAAGAAGTCATCCATTATGCCAATTTGGTGGGCACGTTGTCATGAAGATTGTGGTTAGTCCAAAAAAGGACAAGGCTTTTGGTTGTAATAATGTTTTTTTATTTTATTTTATCAATAATACGAATACCAATTTTATTTATTTATATAAAATATCAACCTCTCAAAATCTTTACACTAAGCTTTAAACCCTCGAAACTTTGACAATACACGATAGTACTTGAATCCCTCTCAAGTTTGGCTACTGCATCATAACAAGTTCTAAGTCAAAACCCAAATGTAAGCCCTAACAATTTGTTTATTGCCTCCTCTCATACCTCCTTCCCTATCATATATATATATTCTCTCTCCTACTTTAACCCCCTATCTTATACATCTATATCATAATTCCTCAATATATATATATTATCCTTCATTATAATAATCTAATTGTCCTCACTACTACCTTTATATACTAGATTAGTATATTAAGAAAAGTAAAAGCAATTAGAAAACTACAAGCTAACTAAGAAAATAACTATCAATTGACTTTTGAATTAACCCTAACTTGTAATTATAGAACTAATATTAAAATATATAGATGCCTAATTTTAACTAATAGACAGCCTACATCACGACAATGTTCTAAAGTAGGACGCTCGAACTCTACTCAGGTATTTAGAATTGTCCCTACTTTAGCTTTGAAATGGACATGAGATGGTCCTTAAATCAACTTCTATAGTCATTTGAATGGATCAAGGAAAAATGTGTAATTTATTGCAAGAGCCAATCATGACTTTCTCTTTGTCATCCTTGCTTTCCCCATTTCTCTTTATAACTTCAAGTGAACAATTTATGGAAGACCTAGTGACATAAATAGGGGTCTATTACACAACTTGTTTGAAAATTCATAAATAATTCAATAATACTTTGAAAAATGTGAAACCACCTATGTTATATTCTACATCTATTTCTCTTTGTCTAAAAAATTAGATAAAAATATTCCCATTAAAGGATATACATGAAAAAGGTGGACCAACCCTTAGATGAACGGTTTATAAGCCTACTACCTTACTATTTTTGAGCTTCTCTTCCCATTTAAAAAAACTTGACACAAGCTTGAACAACACAATGCAAGGGTTTCAGAGGCTAATTTAATACCAGCCATATAAACAATTTGGCACCAAATAAGGTAACTACAAATAATTTCAATCGCTTTCGGAATTTGAAACTAAGAAATGTAGATTCTTGCCTAAAATGTACTCCCACTATTCATGAAAGTCTATGGTCCATTTTGGAAACATCTATTTTCAGCACTTTGAAACATTATAGTTCATTCATAAGGTGTCCAAAAAATGCATTCTTAGATAATCTAGAATCCTCTTTTGATTACCAATGAGAATCCACGAAAAGTTTTCCAATGTAACAATGGGAACCATTCTAAATTGCTTATTTGTGCACTTTTAGGTGTAGTTATTGTAAACAACATGTCACCTCCAAGTACTGAACCCACAACCATTCAATTAGGATACCATTCCACCATCATCAGGGTCATCTCAGACCATTCTCTTCCACTTTGAAGTGAAAGCAAAGATGAGTAAGGGTAAATAACAACAGTGAAGGTTGCAATTATATGTGAGACTAGGATCATGAGCATATGATCCGAGAAGACTTTACACTTAACTAAAGTTGAAGGCACCCATATTTGATCAAATAAGCAATTTTAGACATGATTTGGAATAGTATAAAGCAAAGTCAATATTTTCCCAAGGTGCAATAATACAAAATAATGGGGATTGGAGAAACTTTAGTAATTCTAATACTTGAATTGAAATTACTATGAATTTTGAAAGTCAAAAGTTGGTCTCAACCTATGTCCAATGTCCAGAAACTTTCAAAAACACTCACTTAGAGTCACTCAAGGTGAGGGACATGTGTCATGGCACTTTGATACCTATACATGCCATACCACGTAAGATGAAAAACATGTGTCATTTTTTGACAAATGAAAATGAATCCCAACTTCTTTTGAAATGTGAAACACCCTATTGATTGTCAATGGGACTTTGGTTGATGATGGGTGCCTTCACCTTATGTTATACTCCCTCTGTCCCAAAATAAATCTAGGGGTTCCTAGATTAGCCAAGAATAATGTATAAGCTACTCCATTTTTCGAGCAATTGTATAGTTAACCCCTAAAGTCCCAAAGTCCCTATGGAAGACTCTTGGGATTTCGGGTAGGCTTGTGTGACCTCAAGTTTTGACATAATTTTTTGAATTTTTTTGTGAAGATGGAAAATAAAATTAGCTTTATAGGTCTGTAATTTTTATTTCCATTGTTCCCCGGGAGCAAAATTTATGCCACCCTAAGTCCAAAAAGCAACTCGAGGATCAATTTTAAAAAATCACAAAAAATTGAATTTTTGAATTTTGAATTTCTTTTTCTCAAATATTACATTTTAGTCTACATTTGAAGCTTTGAATCCTTCTATTTGGACTAGTGATGAGAAAGTTATGGACAATCTTGGAGGGGGGGGGGAGGCAATCTAAGTATCTTCTTGAAAAAATTACTCATAGAATTCATTTTTTTAAGTAATTTTTACAATTGTTCAAAAACAATTTTTAGGCATGGTTAAGTTAGCTTGCCAAAACAATCTTACCATTGGAATTACTATGTTTCAATTTCATCTTAGAGCTATTAATGGTTTAGTTTTTCCTTTAATTTTGAACCTACTTCTACCTAACAATTTTTTAACCCCTAAAGTCCTATTATCCCCTTAGAGGACAAAATGGATTTTGGGTAGGCTCCTACAATCTCAATATTCATCCTGATTTTTTGAAACTTTTTGTAAAGATAGAAAAAAATCATTAGCTTTCTAGGAATATAATTTTTATTTCATTCAGTGTTGAAAAGCAAAAGTTATGGCAAAAGAGGTCCATTTTTCTTGGTGCGGCAAGCAAAAATCCTCTTACACGAAAAAACTTTAAAAAATAAAAAAATGTATTTTTTATATATTGTAGTTTTACCTATATGGGAAGCTTCAACTCATTTCATTGGGATTTGTTATCGAAAAGTTATGGACAATCTTATTTTTCAGGTAATTAGATCATTTGCTTGAAAAAATAATTTATAGGATTCATTTTTTAATGAAATTTTTAAATTTTTAAATTAAAATTATTTGACAAGGTTAAGTTTTCTTGCTCAAAAAATTCAAACATTGGAATTATAGTGTTCCAAGTCCATCTCAAAGCTATTAACAATTTAGTTTTTCTTTTGATTTTGGACTTACTTCTACTTCACAATTTTTTAAAGAACGAAAATCAAGTGTTTAGTTTTTGAATTTTTTTCCTAGACTTTCACCTCAATTCTTCAACACAAAAAAATTTCATTCAAAGTTTGTAGTGCAAATTTTTTCCATAAATGGTGGTCAAAGTCATCTGAAATTGCAAGCCCATCTTCAAATTAAAAAAATTCCAAATTTGACTGCTAATATTTTCCATTCCCTAAGGTGAAAATTCATGAAATTTTTACATCATGATGTGAGACCAGTGAAGTACAAGATCCTACCATTATATTCCAAGGAAAAAACATTTTTTTTGTTTTCATGGGTGAATGCAACAAAATTGGCAGTTTTGAGTCATTTTTTACAGGAAAATGGCCTTCGAACTTTAGGGATTAGTGAGTGAAAATGAAGTGCTTTTTTGGTGAATTTTGTTTGCATAGATTTTCAACTAAATTTTTCAACATAAAAAACAAGAAAATCAAAATCAATAGAACAAAAAATTTAAGTTAAGAAGGTTTAAAGCGAGAAAATCTAATAGAGCAAGGTGTTATAAAACTAGTTTTCTTTACTTTAAAATGCAAATATCTCGCAATCTACACGGTCAAAGTTATTGATTTCTTCAACGCATTTTTATACTAGTCTAGTACAAGATTCTACAATTAGATATGAGAAAAATATATTTTTTGAAGTTTTTTGTTTTTTGCAATAGAAATGGCAATTTTGAGTGGCCTTAGATGGAAAAAAGACCTTAGGACATTAGGTTTTAATATAGCTCCTAGTCTACCCCACTAGGCTTGAAAAATTGGAAATCAACAATGAAGCAATGCATATTGAAAATAGATGGCAAAATTGACAAATTTCTCTTTTGGGGGGAATTGCTTTGGTGCTATTAATTTGGATCATTTTCTAACCAACGTTGATACAGTGAAGTCCAATGATGTCCTTTGTATTCAATTCCGATGATGATCTGTAATTCAACTCTAGAAAATTCTTGTGCTAAACTTGATTGTAGTTGAGGTTGTTCAAATATTTTCCATTCTCACATACAACTAAAGATTGATAGTTTGCATTGAATCATTGTTTAAGGATTCAAAGTTCCCCATCACAAGTCTAGTAGGAGGCTTGGGGCTAATCTCATTCCTCCTTCCAATGCACAAGTGTAATTGGATATTTACCTACCCTTGATAAATACACAAGTACAACCATGTTCTTGTGTTTAGGGGGTGAATTCTATTCTAATGGGTGCCTAACATATGTCCATCATGACTTCCAAGCAATGAATCTTTTCTAAGCTTCGAAAGTCCTATAATTCACCAATGAACCCCTAAACTAGCCTAAGTGTAGAAATTATGCCAACCATTGCGTTCCCTTGATTGTTGTGGTCCCCCAATTTAATTGAATATAATCTAAATCTATCACTGCTAACTTGTAGATCAAGTCATGTTATTTCCAAACCCCCACAATGCATGGGATTTGGATGTTCCTACAAGGAGTTATAGCCAAATGAAGTTTAGTCCTTGAAGAGGCTATCTAAACTTCATCCATCCCTTTGGACCCTTTTTCTAATTCAAGTGACTCTGATTTTTGGACCCTAAGCCTACCCTATCACCTAATGTGTAAGTTCCAAGTTCCAAATTGGATGGATCAATTTCACCCTACTTCATACATTTTGGACCCCAAACTTCATCCGCTCATAGCTCCTTTCTTATGAGTCGGTTTGGGGCATATTTTATATTCCCAAAACCTCCTCGACGTCAACTCTATGAATTTGATTGTAAACCTAACCTACTCTATCCTAAGGATGTTATCCACCCCTAAGCCTTGGCCCTACCCTACACTCATGAATTAAAACAAGCTACAATAAAAAAAAAGGGGGGTGTTAGTGCCTTACCTTGGCTCTGGGCTTATCTAGTAGGTGACCAAGACTTCCTTTCAATGTGTTCCTCACCACCATGTCACCTTCGTGGAGTTGAATGATGGCTTAGATGAAATTCAAATGTCGGGTGTGAATACAATTGGTGGGTTTCCTATCCTTGGCTAACCTCCCAACTTTCCCCTTCTTTCTTTCTCCCTTCTTTTTCTTCCCTCTTTGTCTCCTCTTCCTCATTTCTCATGGACTATGGAGGTTGGGTGGCCACCTACTTCTTTAAAAGCCCTACCCCAAATGCTTTAATGGCCACTCACGCCTACCTTGCTAACTTGACTCCACTAACTTAAACTTCAAAGAATTAATGGTCACTACTTCTTGCACTACCACTCCCCACTAATTAATGCTATGTTCCTTAAGCCATCTTCTAAGGGCTAGAGGACCCATCCTAACTCCCTATTAATTATTATTCTCCTCTCCTCCCTCTTCACTTGTATTGTTGTTATGTTGGAGAGTTGTGATCTTGTAGAGAGAATGAATTTGCGAGGTGTTCCTATGTTCCCACATTGGCGTTGTTTCCATTTTTTTCTATTTCTTTTCTATCCTTCGCTTCCCCTCAAACTATCTCCTATATCTATTCCCTCCTATCCTATTTGCTCCCCTCCTATTCTACCCTAGGTCCAGCCTTACCTATCCTAACCCACTTTTCATGCTATTTTTTTTTTATTTTTCTTCTTGGTAGCACTTCTATTCTACCCTAGCCCCTAGACTCCCCTAACCCGAAGTGTTGGACTTCCCAGAACCCCCAAGTGTTGGATTCCCCGAACTCCAAGTATTGGGCTAAATAAACTTCAAGTGTTGGACTCCTCAACCCTAATGCTGGACTCCCCAACCCCCGTTGTAGGCTCGAGTACTCACCTGGGCTCCCAGACCCAATTGGATGAGCTTCCAATGTCGTGACGTATTTCTACCTATCTCAAAAAGCACGGGGCTTCTAGCTGTAATAGATGTTTGTAAAAAGGAAAAAAATCCCAATAAACAAAGAGACCCTAAATGCAATACTAAGTCCTACTCACAATAACCAATTATAATATGTATCTTAATGAACTTGCTATTGCTTTAGCAAGTTCACTCTCACTCACAATCCTCAATGGAATTCAAAAAGAAAGAAAACAACTCTCACTAGAACACAAAAGTAAAAGCAACTTCCAATAATGCAACCTCAACACTCAATGATAAACATATTTCACCCTAGAAAAGATTAAATTAATGGAAGAAGCCAAGCACTTTAAGTACCTAGAGAAGGAACTCAAAGCTATAAACAATATGGGACAAATGCCCTATCTTCCTACTAACAACTTAAATAGTCACCAACCTTCAATTTTCACCCAACAAGCCTAACTATCTTACCATTTGGAACCAACATAGAAGTAGAAAGATGTCTATATCTTAGCTAGTAAATGGCCCACATCACGACACCGGTACCCGCATGTGGGCTCCGATACTTGCTTGGATTGGAGCTTATTGGTGATAGTCCGGGTTGCGCCTTCACCCCAAAGAGGCCAAATCTTGCTTTTATGGTAACTAGGGATTGAATAAACTAAAAGGGAACATGAGACTCGACCAACATGAACCTAGGGGGGGATACTTAGGACTCATCCACTAGGACATATTATCTACTTTTGGGGACTACACTTTGGTTTGTTTCCAAAATATTTTAGAAACTAAACTTTGGATATGAACACCAGGTAAGGTCAAAGCTTTGCCGCTAGTAGGACTTTAACACACAATCTAAGACTCTAGGGACCTAAGGGATTCAAAGCTTCACTATGCCAATAGAACCCGCAATAACACGTATGAAGGTAAGAGAAGGTTAGTAGGATTTGGAAATTTAGGACACTATGAAAACTTGTGACAAGTGTTAGTATAACAATGGTTAGTAAGAGACTCAAAGCAAAATAGAGGCCCCCCAAAGCGGCATCACTTAGATATAGCAAGGGGGGGGGAACTCTAGGATTAATACAAGGGACTAATTGATGCCAAAAACTTCTCAAAAGAGGGAACAAGATCCAAAGGCAAAAGGCCACACACCTTCTCTAAAGTTAGTAGGACTAGATACTTGAAACTTGAGCAACTTGGGACAAAATGACTATGAAGGAACACAAAGCTAGAGATGACAAAAGAACAAGAAGACACCAAGTGCCAAAGCGCCCAAAGGCCCCTACAACTTGCAAAAAAGACTAGTAAAAGAGATAAAAAATAACAAGAAGACAAACACCACCAAGCTTTTTGGCTAAACGCCAAAAGTTCCAATAAAGAGGTCCTAACGGACCTAAATACAAAATGGAGGTAGTTTAAGAGGAGAAGGGTGCCTTTTTTTCATAGGCAGTCGAACACCCTTCTTCCTGTCTAAGTTACAAGCCATGAATTTCGTTTCCACGAATGGAAACCCTAGATCTCCTTGAGATTTTTACCTACACTAGGGCGTTGACCTCCTCACTTCTAGACGAATCACAAGTGGGAACCCCATCCCAAGATGGGAACCTTAAACCGTAAATCTTCATGAGATCTATGCTCATAACTAGAGTGTTCACTTCCTAACTTCTACATTGGTCCACTTTCTAACTTTTGGAATTTAACTCCAATTTGAAAATGGATTGCATCATTGGCTCCAGAAGTCCATTTTAGTCAAGGGGAATACTTGGCCACTATCCCCTTTGCAAAAGACCCATTGAAACTCAATGTCAAATCTAATCAAAAAAAGGTTGAAAATCTAACTAGCGGAGGTTGCCTATTTTGAGGAGGGTGATTGACCACGGTGATTTGGAAGGTCTAGGGGGGTAAGAAAAGACCCTTCATTGACTTTGTTTCAACTCCATGAGCTCCTGGGACACTAGTCAAGTCCTTACATGCATTACCACTTTGTTTAATTTGGAGGAAGCCTCCTTGTTCAGGTACCTCATGCTATTGGAATGTTGCAAAACTTATTGGAGCTTGTTATTTACATAAAAGAACCTATCCTCATTTTTAGTAAGATTTTATTGCCCTTTGGGTAATTTCAAGGAATTTCCCATAGTGGGTTTCGACAGTTGACCATCCTAAAAGAATATTTCTACAAGTCAAAAAATTTGGAGACTTTTTGTGGAACCTCTTAGGGAATTCCACAATGGTTGTGAAAGCTCTTATTCTTACTTTGCACATGTAGGGATGAAGAGGATAAATCCTACCCTTCGCTAAATATATAGGAAATAAAGAATCTTTTGCATATGAGGGAATCTTGGCTAGTGGACTTCGCTTCTGCTCCCTTGGCATGCTCCAAACCCTAGGTCAACATCTAAGGGTTGTAGCTTCCTCTACAAGCCCATCTTGATATAATAACCTCTACAATGCTAACAATTGGAGCTCTACATTTTCGACAGTGGAATGGAAAAACAGAGACCTACATAGGGATTCTGTAGGCCTTCTTTTAGCTCAATTGGGCTACTACTTAGTAGATTTGGCTACTATTGGGCAACTTCACTCAAACCTTCTAACTTCCACCATTTTGGGTTTTGACCTATGTAGAGGTGGGCATTTGAGGCATTACTAGATATAAAACCCTAAATGAGGCCAAATACCTATTTTGGTATGTCACAACATATTTTGGCCTTAAGCTCTATTTGGGGCTTTTTACATCTAATTACCTCCTAAATTGCGAAATTTGAAAAGAAAAGAAAAACTGAGTCCCAATTAACAAATCGGGAGCTCACAACAAGTTGTCTAGATTATTCTTCTAGAAAAATTATTGAATTTAATTTGGGACAAGTATATTTGGAAATCCAAGATTTATTTTGGGATAGAAGAAGTAAGTGTCTTTATTATAGAAACCTTCCACTAATATAGAATACCTATGTTTTTAAATACATATATTATAGTTGTATATAATATAAGCTCCTTCAATGGGTGGAGGATATCTACTTTTACATTAAACTCAATGCTCATAAGCTCGAATTTCCATGTTCACATGCCGGCCATCATTGTCACAACAATGTAGGAGCTTGGCGTGCTCTATCATATGTTCCATAGTAATTTTGGCCCTTCAATTTTCCAATTTTTTACCATGAGGCATCACCACTTGATAGGCATACACCTTGAGGCAAATGTGGGTTCTTCTTTGATCCACATACTTTGGGAATGGAATGGAATGGAATGACTTGAAATCACAATCTAAATTAACAAGCTTTTTCTTCATCAGTCATGCAACAAGTCTTGAAATGACTAAGGTAAACTACCCCATTCCAGACCAAATGGAAGCAAGCCCATTGTGGACTAAATTATGCTAGTGGTGTACATTCGAGTTTTGAACTAGACACCACTATTGGATAATTTAGCCCACAATAGGCTTGCTCCTATTTGATCTTGAATGGGGGTAGTTTAGCTTAGTTGTGGTAAAAACATATCTAAGGTAGGAAGTCCATAGAGTGCCCATCTAAGAGCTAAAACTGAATTTTGGGGAGGTGAAACTTATTGAAATACTTTTCCGTAAATTTTCCTTGAAAGACAAGTGGAATTGACATCTAATCCAATTTGTTTCATAATTTTTGGAGCTTTGTGGAATTAGTTATGAATTCTTGAAGTCGAAATGGCAAAGGGCTCTAAAATCGCCCACCTCCTCAAATGTACACTGTTGGTACATCTCTGTAAAGATGAAAAAACCCTATGTACAAACAATGTATATTTGAGGAGGTGGGCAATTTTAGAGCCCATGTAGATTTTGAGACTCCTACCTTAATTACAAAATTTTGACATGGACACTCTAAGTAGAATTCTCGTAGACATCACTATTATTTGGGGGGATTCCTCAATGCTCTCTTTCTAACAAGAAAGATCGCATATATGAAGATGATCACCCATTTCCAATCACTTAAGCAATTCAGCTATTTTGTAGCATGGGAAAAGTTCAAGAAAAAATGTCCTCTAGAGAAATAGATTTAAGAAGAATTTCATAATTTCTTGAATTTTTCCCCTTAAAAGCAAAATTATCACAACTTTTTTTCATGAAGATTCTATTTGTCCCATTCTTGATATGTTGGCAAATCATCTATTTCCAACCGTAGGATGGTTCCAAAATTGATGTAAGGCTTCAAATGTACATGTTGTAATCATCTAAGCTTTCTTTCTTTCTTTCTTTCTTTCTTTCTTTCTTTCTTTTTAAAACACATGGACAATTTCCATTGAAAAAGGGAAAGAGTACTCACATCAGAAAAGTTGGGCCAGATTGTTTTGATGCCATTTTAACACCAAAGGCAACATATAGGTCATTTTAGTGTCATTTTATCCATTCTAGGTTGGTATGGAGGTTGGCACCAAATTAACATAATTGCACTTCAATGCACCATTGTGGCACCATGTTCACATGCCTTGAAGTTCCTAATGCAGAACGAAGGGACCAAATCCCAGTGGCATTTTTTTTGGTCGATCATCTAAGCTTTCAATGTACACCTCCCAAACATTTTAACCCCTAAAGGACCAAGGTGTGTTTTTTGGCAACATAATTTTTTGGGGCAGGTACGTGTGATTAGAAATTTCCAATTTTTTGGCCCAAACTTTAATAGAAGGTGGGGACAAGGAATATCTTTCATGTGCACTAAATTTTAGGGCATTTGGAAATATGAGTCAAAAGTTATGGCCTAATATGTAGTTTGTTTCTCAACTCGGGCAGTCTGGGCAGATCTGAAAAAGTAATTTTTTTCAAAAATAAAAATTTGAAATTGATCTTCTAGATTTCTATATACATAGAAAGCTTTGAATCATTCCACTTTGATGAATGAGTCAAAAGTTATGAGATGTTTTAGTTTGCGGGCAAGTATGGATTCTCTACTCTAAAATAAACTTTGAAGTCCTTTATTTAACTCAATTTTTAATATTTTTTGAAAAAAATAAAAACATTAGATGTAGATTGTTTATTTCAACATTACAACCATTGGGATTGGGATTTTTCAATTCCATTAATAAATTGTTAACAATTTAGTATTTTGAATCATTCTCTACATCTTTCTACTTACTATTTTTTTCCTATATGTTGCACAATTCCAAATGATCTGAAATTTTTTGAGTGTGTAGCCAACTTGCATTGAAGAATGAATCTAAAGAAGCACCACCATTTTGGATATTTTTTCATACAAATGTGACCTTGTGAATTGCAGCTGCCCGTTTTTTCACAGGGCCCCAAAAAGGCTTTTTGTCACTTCAAATGTTAATATCTTGCAATCTACACGGAGAAATTTTCTGAATTTTTTTCCACATCTTTTCAATCTAGTTTACTACAAGATCCTAGGTTTACATGTGTCCAAAAATGATATTTTTCAAAAATTTGGTACTTGTATTAGAAGTGGCAGTTTTTGAGGGTTTTGGGTGATAATATAGTCAAGGAACTTTAGGGGTTAATGTCCCTGGGGTCCTGCGGTGCCTGAGCTGTCACCTACAATTCATCTGATCCGAAATGGGTCATCTCCTTTGCTGGAAAGACCACATACGGAACTTTCCACCGCACCGCACTCATGCAATTTAAGTTCCAACTTTACAAGTTCCAAGTTGGATGCAATGGGATGAGCTCCACTGCTCCAGGAGATGACTGACTGACATATTTTGAAGCTTCGTGTGCAATGCTTTCCGTTAATGGTTGCCATGCAAGATCTTTGTCAAATATCATAGAACTGGTTTTTGTTTCCCATGCCTATTTCCTAAGATTAAGATAAAAATAATAAAAATAATAAAAATATTATTATTATTATTATTGTTATTATTGATATTATTATTGTTTATCATCATTATTATCATCATCGGTCACTTGAGTGTGTGTCTGGCTGGGTCATTGATGTTCAAAAAGGTAGAAACAGGCAGAGACATGCCATTGAAGAATTGAGTATGATGTTACTGTTTTTTTGATAAGTTTCTGCCTGCAAACAACTGAACCTGCCTGTCTTAAAACCTAATTAGAATTACTGTTCCACATTCACAGGGAATACCTGAAAAGGGTTGGTTTCTGCTTGTTCCAGGGAACTACTCTGAATAGGGGTAAGTTATTAACCCTTAAACATAGAAACGGACATTTTGTGTCCGATGGATGAATGACTACACTGTTGATTGTAGAAAAACAGAATGCACCTATTGGTTCAATATTCGGAGCAGTTTTGCTGACTACTTTGGTCATGGGGGCTTTGTCCTTTAAGGATTAAGGGGACCTATACTAATAAATTGACATTTCACACTATATAAATATCTATCTACCTTTCTTGTACATGGGTAGTTATTGAAGTGTCTGGGGGATGTACATCATGTTTCAAATGTTCATCTCCAGGTTTTCCAAGATCAGTCCCTTTAATTTTTTGGTCCCTTTAACTTAATACCCATGTTCAGTCTAGAAGAATTTGCCCATGCTGACGAGGATGTGGGCAAATTGGAAAGGAGAAAGTGCAAATTCTCTGGCAAAAGTGCTCACTTAACTGTTTCTTAAAGGTGGGTTTGGCTGTAGTAGGCACCAATTTAGTTCACCATGATCCACTCATTTTTTCATGATTCTTTTTTTCCTTTTCTTGACACAAAGGAAACAGAATTTCCTTGCCAAAAAAAAGTACATGAACGCCAGCCAGCCAACCACAAGTGGCCTGGAGGGAGACACGACACTACCGGACCAACAAAGCAAAGACCGACCAAAAAAAAGAAAAGAGTCAGTTTTTTCATTATGAATGACACAAAAAAAGAAAAGATTCAGTTTTTCCATTATGAATGACACAAAAAAGAAAAGAGTCAGTTTTTCATTATGAATGACACAGTGACAACCAACTTAAGGCAAAAGGTGAGGCAAACAGGTATACCCTTGCAATGGGTTTCCATTTGTTCAAAACAAAAACAAAAACAAAAACAACAGGTATACCTGTGCAATGGGTTTCCATTTGTTCAAAAAACAACCAAAACAACAACAATAGGTATACCTGTTTCAGCCTTCAGGAACCATCCAGAGCAGAGCAGGGCGTTTTTTCACTTTTTTTTTGTGAAACACATGGACAATTTCCATTGAAAAGGGGAAAGAGTACAAAGAACCAAGGAACCATGTTTTCACTTTTAGTGAAGTGTCAAAGTGGTGATAAAGGAGATCACCCATTTCCGATCAGCCTCCCATTCTTGTAGTTTAGGCTGCTCCATTTCCAATTAGGTGAATTGTAGGTGACAGCTCATGCACCACAGGACTCCGTGGACAACAAAAATGTTAGGGAGGTCTAAATTGAAGGCTTATATGAACACTATGTGTACATTGGAAGCCTTACATCAATTTTGGAACCATTCTATGGTTGGAAATAGGTTTGTCTACATATCAAGAATGGGACAAATAGAATCTTAACGAAAAAAATTTGGGATAGTTTTGCTTTTAAGGGGAAAAATTTAAGAAATTATGAAATCCTTCTCAAATCTATTTCTCTAAATTTTTTCCTAAAATTTTCCTCTACTACATATAGGTTGAATTGCTTAAGTGAATGGAAGTGGGTGATCATCCTAATATATAATGTTATAGTGGTGCTCCAAATTTCAACATTCATGCACATATTGGATTGGATAGAAAAATATCATATTGGCACATATTACATGTCCATAATTATATTTTCATCTACAATGTAGCAATTTCATTCAAGATTCTTTTTTTTTTCATTCACAATTTTTTGGGAAAAAAACTAAACAATATTTTACCATGTTTTAGCTAAATTGCACCACAAAGCCCCCCCCAAAGCCTTGATCCAAAACCGTTGATCTCACTTCAACACCACTACCACCACCCCTCTCCAATGCCGTTGATCTCCAATTAAAAAGTAAACCATCATTGATGATCACCATTTTGAGAAATGATCTTAGTTGTCAATGCTTTTGGATACAAATATGGAATGTGAATGGTATGTACAATACATATGGAATATATATGTATTGATACAAATTATACAAATATTTATATGTGAAACAAATTTTTGAGAAATATATTTTTGGACACATGTAATTGTAGGATTTTTTAGTATATTGGTTTGAAAATATGTAGAAAAAGTTTCTGAAATTACCACCATGTAGATTGCGAGATATTAGCATTTGAATTGATAAAAATTATGTTTTTGGCCCCATGAAAAAACAAGCAACTACACTTCACAAGGTCACATTTGTATGAAAAAATTTCAAAAATGGTGGTGCTTATTTGGATTCACTCTTCAAGGCAAGTTGGCTACATGCTTGAAAAAATTCAAATCATTTGGAATTGTACAAAATATAGGAAAAAAATAGTAAGTAGAAAGAAGTAGACAATGATTCAAAATATTGAATTGTTAAGAATTTAGTTATGGAATTGAAAAATGCCAATTCCAATGGTTGTAATGTTGTAATAAACAATCTGCACATATTGTTTTTATTTTTTTTCAAAAATATGAAAAATTGAGTTAAATAAAGGACTTCAAAGTTTACCTTAGAGTAGAGATTCCATAACTACCCACAAACTAAAATTCCGTATAACTTTCATCTCATTAATCAAAATGGAATGATTCAAAGCTTTCGATGTTTATATAAGTCTAGAAAATCAATTTCAAAATTTTTATTTCTCAAGAAAGGGATTTTCGGAGAATTTTTTTGAGTTGCCTAGGTTGCTCGCCAAGCAATGAAAATGGCATATCATGCAACAACTTTTTAACAATGTAGTCAAAAGTTATGAAAATTGTTAGGCCTTAAAACTACTCCTTGGGCACATGTTGTGTGAAAATTTCAAAGATAAAGTCATAAAGAAAAATTTGATTCGTGATTAAGTTAAGAAGGTTCAAAGTCAAATAATCTAGTCCCACAACTTGCAAAAAATATTATTTTTTTCACTTAAAATGCAAATATCTTGCAATCAATGCAGTCAAATTTTTTGAAATTTACTCCACACATTTTCACACTAGTTAGGTGAAAGATCCTATGTCTGGATGTACAAATAAAATAATTTTCAAATTTTTTTATTGATTGCAATAAAAATGGCAGTTTTGAGTGTTTTTTGGCTAAAAAAGGCCTCAATCCTTAAAAATCTATAAAAAAAGTCATTTTTCAATTATGAATCCAGAAACTTGCATTTTTTGCATGATCAAAGTTTTCTTGATTTTTATACCATTCTATAATTTTTGCACTCACATCTCACATGATATTGGTCATTAGGGATAGTAATGAAACAATTGAAAGAAATGGAGCATGGGACTTAATTTAGCTCAATTTTTTTTAAATGAATATTTGTAGCACTCATTCTTAATGTCCCAATGAGAATTAATGCAGTTTGTACATTTTAGGCAAAAATCTATAAACAAAGGTTTAAGGAAAGGTTCATTATTAGGTGCATTTACTTGACTTAGCTACTCGTTAAGATGGCAAATTGTTGAATGTCCCTTTGATTGTTGTACATATTTAGAAGTATTAAATTTACAATCCTATTTGCAAAAAAAGACAAAGTTTGGAATGTTCTACTTTTGTTTTTGTTGATTCATTTTTGGATTAAGAAAGATGCATTATAGATCATCAAAGCAAAAACATGCAACTTTCCATTACATGTTGAATATAGGGGAAGGCTAATCTTGTCTCTTTGGGTGCTAATGCATCTCTCTTAATTCCAAACTATCTTCCAATGGTAATCCAAACTAGACCTCAAGATTGTGGAAAATGAGTAAATCATTTTCCAATACATTAACAATATTACTCCATCCATTGAATTCGTAAATTGCCCTAATTGAAGCCTAGTTTCAATCCTTTCAACCTCCATTCCACACTCAACAGCTACATCTATATGAATTGAATAAAACTATTACAAAACATAGAGAATATATAGCATTTTAGAATAAAGGTAATAGGTCCTTGGAAAATTGTAGACAACTCAAGAATAAAGATTGCCAAAAAAAAAGAATAGTACCTCCTAGGAGCAAAGAAAAAAGCCCACCTCATTTCATTCTCTTCTAGATCCTACAATTCACTTCTTAATCTTTGAAGGACATTTGGGTTTTGAAGAGGTTGCCCAAAATTAAAATTCAAAATCTTTATGACATGGGCATTGCCATGAAGCTTGTTCAAAAGGTGAATCAATGATGACCTTTGTTTTCCTCAAGACAATGGACAAACTTTCCAATGTAAGAACTATACATTGAAATTGTGATTTGGATCTCCAAACTTAACATAATAGGTGCATCTCTTAGAGACAATGAGATATTACTAGAAGTCGGTACGTAGTTAAAAATCATAGATGCTATTAAGAAGATTCTATGTAAAAAGAAAACCCTCTAGTTGTATTTGTCCTTTTATAGTTAAGAAGAATTGTGGTATAACTAGTATATTTACGTGCCAAACAAGGTGTCCTTATACAATAGGTGATGATATTTTGACCTCAACTTGTAGTAGTATAAGTAATTTTTGTTTCAACTTCAAGCTTGAGACCCAAGTTCTCCATTTGGGTTTCAAATTAAGATGGGTACACCCAAAACCACACACTAGCTAAAACCGCCATCATCACTTTGTAGACATCTCCAAAATCAATATGTACATATGTGGAAGAAACAAATTTAGAACCTCTGACAAAACAAAATTTGACCCTTCCTAAATCCTAAATTTTGCAAAAGATATCCAAATGTCATTTTCTTCGGTGCACTAGAACCTCCTTTAACTTCCCAACAACAAAAAAATATGAAAATTGGACCAATCTAATAATAGTAACTGCACACAATAGCATAAGGTGGTCATTTGGGGGGATTCTAATTGTAAAGGAGTTGCACTAAACTTGTATGTGAACATGTAATAAAAGTTTGTGACATTTGACAAAATAGATTAGAATAAAGTAGCATATGAAGTGAAGTGAAAAGTTTTTTCAACCTTACCCTAGAATTTTAGATAATTTTGATTGACATTTGTGACAAATTTTAGTACTATGAATTTTGAATTTAAAAATCTACCATAATCTGAATCATATTAGGCACACCTCCACCAATTTTCAAAGGTTTAGAAGACTTACAATACTTCCTTCAAAATCTTGCAATGCAAAGTCTATGTTGTGAGAAATGATAGCACACTATCTTTTTTGGAATCAAATTTTCTACTAGGTTTCTTCAAAACCCCAAAATCTCAATGATATATTGAAAGATTCAATCATTTCCTATAAGTTCAAAATTAGAAAAAAAAAATAAAAAAATAGATCCTCTAACTTCTATGCAAATTAGAAGATCAATGCTATGAAAGAAGTGTTGAATGACACTAGACATCTCTAAAAAATGGGGTCCGTTGTGTTCCCATGCAAACCTAGCTTGTTCCTCAATAATGTTCACATCATTGAGAATTTTCAATCCTCTATGGTTCCTATGGGGTGCTCATTGGTCATCTTATTGGGCAACTCATTTGCCACATTGACTATTCATGGGGCATGGGTGGGTTGTCCCCTTGCACATGTTGTGTTGGTGTAAGTCAAGCATGTTCACCTGTTGTCCAATCCCCACCCTCCTACTTTTTTCCCAAACTCATATGCATTTTTCTTTGGATTGGCAAAGCCCTTCCTTGCCTCCTCCAAAGTTAGTTACATTTTGGCAACCCAACCTAGCCCAACCTACCCCTCTAGTTTGGTCTCCTAGAAAAATGCATATAACTTCTTCACCATGCAAATGATTGCAAAAAATTACATATACGTGAAGCTTGTGTAGAACTACAGTCCCTAAATCATTCTCAAAAAATCATTGTGCAAATTGAGACAATAGGAACCTACTTAAACTCCAAATTGTCTCCCAAGGGGACAATGGGATAATTTTTAATTCAATCGGTACCTAGGGAGAAAATTTTATGCCATTCTAAGCTCAAAAAGTAGTTTTTTGGGCAATACAAAAAATCACAAAAATTCAAAACAAATCTTTAAAATTTTTGTCTCTCTTAGAAAACAATGTTGCCTATATAGAAAGCTTTGATTCATTCCATTTAGAATAGTGAGAAGAAAGTTTTGGAGTCTTGTTTTGGGGCACTCATAGCATCTTCTAAAAATTTAAAATTTAAAATTCATTCAGTCTTAATTCGATTTTCACATGGTTAAATTTTTCTTAATATAACAACATCATTTTTAGTGGGATTTTTTTAAAATATTTTTTTTCTAACTCAACTGAATTCTTCAACATAAAAAATTAGAAATTCAAAATCAAGAGTGCAAAAATATTAAGTTAACTTAAGAAGATTCAAAGTAAAAAAATCTACTCAAGAAAGGTGCAAAAAACTTATGCTCTTCACTTACAATGCAAATATCTTGCAATCTACACAATCAAAATTTTTGAAATTTCTTCTACACATTCTTATACTAGCCTAGTCTAAGATTCTGCAATTCAATATCAAAATAAAACAATTTGTATAACAACTTTTCTTCTCTTTGCAATAGAAATGACAATTTTGAGTCTTTTTTGATGAAAAAATGGCTTTGAAACTTTAGGGATTATTGTAAGTTAGGGCCAATGTAGAAATTTTGGCAAGGTTTATACATCTTAAAACATTTGTCCATAGATTTTCCTTAGAAAGACATATAGAGGCCACATGTTATCTACTCTTATTTATGATTTTTGAACACTTCTAAAATTAGTTAACCCCTAAAGTTCCTTGACTATGTTATCACCAAAAAACCTCAAAAACTGCCATTTCTAATACAAGTATCAATTTTTTTTTAAATATCATTTTTGGACACATGTAACCGTAGGATCTTGTATTAAACTAGATTGAAAATATGTGGGAAAAAATTCAGAAAATTCCACCGTGTAGATTGCAAGATATTAGCATTTGAAGTGCTAAAAATCCTTTTTTCGACCCTGTGAAAAAACGGGCAGCTGCACTTCACAAGGTCACAATTGTATGAAAAATTTCCAAAATGGTGGTGCTTCTTTAGATTCATTATTCAATGCAAGTTAGCTACATGCTTGAAAATTTTCAGATCATTTGAAATTGTGCAACATATAGGAAAAAAATAGTAAGTAGAAAGATGTAGAGAATGATTCAAAATACTAAATTGTTAACAATTTATTAATGGAATTGAAAATTCCCAATCCCAATGGTTGTAATGTTGTAATAAACAATCTACACCTTATTTTTTTATTTTTTTCAAAAAATATGGAAAATTGAGTTAAATAAAGGACTTCAAAGTTTATTTTAGAGTAGAATATACATACTTGCCCGCAAACTAAAAGATCTCATAACTTTTGACTCATTGATCAAAATGGAATGATTCAAAGCTTCCTATGTATATATAAATCAAGAAAACCAATTTCAAATTATTATTTTTGAAAAAAGTGATTTTTTTCAGATCTGCCCAGACTGCCCTAGTTGAGAAACAAACTATGTATTAGGCTATAACTTTTGACTCATATTTCCAAATGCCCTGAAATTTTGTGCACATGAAAGATAATCCTCGTCCACACCTTCTATTAAATTTTGGGCCTAAAACATGGAAATCTCTAGTCACACGTACCTGCCCAAAAAAGTTATGTTGCCAAAAAACACACCTTGGTCCTTTAGGGGTTAATTTTTTTTGAAGTTATAATGGCATAACACTCTAAATGCACTTCCATCTTGAAATGTTCATTTTTGGTATATTAAAGAATCCAATATGTATATTTATGTTAGAAGACAATTTTGACAACTCCTATCTTAGGGCCAACTTCCATATAGAGTTCATGTTAGTGAAGCCCACAAATCAACAATAGAATGGGGACTCTAGAAAAATCAGACTCCCATTCAACTATTGATTAAGTTGGATACCCTCCCAAAGCGCCTTGACTCTAAATTGCCATCTTCATTGTGTGTACATCTCCAAAATCAATTACGTACCTATGTGGAAGAAATTGCTTTAGAATCGCACTTTGTACCTTCATAACTTTTGCATATGGTATCCAAATGTCTTGTTCATTAGTGCATTGGAACCTCCTTTCAAGTGCCAACAAGATATTATGAAAAGTTGACCATTCTAATAACCATAACTAGGCGCATAAGCAAAAAGTAGCAGTGTAGGGGTTATCCACCTTAGTGGGCTTCACTGGACCTAACTCCACACAGAAGTTGGCCCTTAGAACAAAATCAAATGCATTGAAAGTCTGAAACAAAGAAATCCATCTACTTTCAACTATCATAGTCAACATTTAGTGTGAGTGTACTAATTTAATTATTGTTCCACATTTAGGGCATCAAATGGTTGAAAAGCATCCATCATCCCCTTTTTTTTACTTTGTGAGAAAGTGCTAAGATGGGCAATCACTTAAAATTTAGTGAAGAATTGCATTTCTACGTTCATCCATCTTTTGAACAAAAAAACACTTTTCAATCATAGTCATGCACTTTTTCATCCAAATTTGGCAGCTTCATCTACATTTTAAATAGAAACAAAATATATGGGGGGAGAAATATTACCCTAATCTGGAAAAAATTACACATTTATTTTGAAATGGTGCAATCTGATCCCATGGTGCCAAAAAAAATGGTTGCTGTTCATTTCCTTGTTACAGTGAATGTACCATGATGAAACCGGATGTTTTTCCAGGCTGATGATGTGCACTATTTGGTAAAGAGAAAGTGCAAATTCTCAGTCAAAGGTTCTCAATTAACTGTTAACCAAAAGGTGGTTTTGGCTGTATTAAGTTAGGAGCCAATTAACTAAGCCATGATCCTCTCTGTTTTGTTTTTTCTGAAACACATGGACAATTTCCATTGATAGAGGAAAAGATACAGTGAACCAAGGGAACAAGTCCCTGGCTACATTTTGATCCTCTCTGTTTTCAATATGAATGACATTGATTCTGTTGAATGGCTTAACTTATAGTCATGTGAATCTTGTTTTCATGGATATTATACATGAAGATCTGATTTGGTACTTTGGTGTCAAAATTGAATTTCCAAGTCAAATTCTCAAGGGTCTATGTAACTTTAACACTATTCACAGATGACATGTGGCACATTTTTACAAAAATGACTTCATTTCTGTCAAAATCTGACCATTGTGAATCTGTCCCTCCAAAATTTGGCATGTGCAGTGAAGCCAACACATGGAACACTAGTCCAAAAAAACCCTCTAAGGTTGGATATGCCCTTCATATTGGATACTAGTGTGCCATGTGCCGTTACCAAAGTCAAAATAAAAATAAAAAGTAATATCATTTTCACCATAGGAGTTAATTCATTTAGAGCAATATACACTAATTGTTTTATATTGCACTTTTTTTTTCTATAAATTATTTTATTTTTACTTGTTTAGTGACTATTGAGAGAAAAAAATAATAAATGAATAAATATATACATTGAGTGAGATAACAAGAATAAAAACATGCATTCAAAATGCTTAAGATGAAAAGTCATATTTCAATTATGAATCAAGAAACTTGTCTTTTTTTTTCTATATGATCAAAGGTTTATTAATTTGTATATCATTCTATATTTACTACACTAGCGTCTCACTTGATATTGGTCATGGGGGTTGCAATGAAACAATTGAAAGAAATGGAGCATGGGACTTAATTTAGCTTTATGTTCCAACAATTCAAAAATTATTGCAATTTGTACATTTTATGGAAGAATTTCTAAACAAAGGTTTAAAGAAGAGTTCATAATTAGATGCATTTACTTGACCTAGCTACTAGTTAAGATGGCAAGTTGTTGAATATCCCTTTGATTGTTACACATATTTAGAAGTATTAGATTCACAATTCTATTTGCAAAAATAGACAAAATGTGGAATGTTCTTCATTTGTTTTTGTTAACTTATTTATGGGGAAAAAAAGATACATTATAGGTCATCAAAGCAAAAACATAAAGATTTCCATTATATGTAGAATATAGAAGAAGGTAATCTTGTCCCTTTGGGTGCTAATGCATCTCTCTTAGTTCCAAACTCTCTTCCAATGATGATCCAAATAAGACCTCATGATTGTGAAAAACCAGTAAATCATTTTCCAATACTCTAATTACATTGCTCCATCCATTGAATTCACAAAATGGTCCTAATTGAAGCCTAATTTCAACCTTTTCAACCTCCATTCCACACTCAACCTATATCTATATGAATTGAATAAAACTTTCACAAAACATACATAAAATATAGCATTCTAAAATAAAGGTCATAGGTCCTTGAAAAATTGTAGACATCTCAAGAATAAAGATTGACAAAAAAAATTGTTCCTTGTAGGAGCCCCAACGGTACTAGTGTGTAAGCCCAAGAATGTGAGCTTGTGAGCATTGAGCCTACAATATAGGTACCTATAATATAGATACCATACACTATAGAAGGTGTATGTATCATAAACACCTAAAATATGGATATTTGTATCCTACATATCCTATAATTATAGATGGTTTCTATAGTATATACACTTTTTACATAGGTGTGTACTATTCTAGGCTCATGGGCTTACACTCCTATACTCACATAATAGTAACCCTCATCCTTAGAGAACATTTTGGGTCTTGGAGAGGTTTTTCAAAATTGGATTTCTTGAAAATCGTCCATGTGTTTCAAGAAAAAAAAAATTAGATTTCAAAATCCTTATGACATGGGCACTGCCATGAAGCTTATTCAAAAGACCAATCAATGATGAGCTTTTGCCTTCCTTAAGGCAATAGGCTAGCAAACTCAAAGGTACTATTCAAATTTTTTTTGACAAACTTTCCAATGCAAGAACTCCACCTTCCAATTGTGATTTGGATCTCCAAACTTAATATAATAGGTGCATCTCTTGGAGACAAAGAGATATTACTAGAAGCTAGTATGTAGTTAAATATTACATATACTATCAAGAAGATTATCTGTAAAACAAGCCCTTGGGATTGCATTTATTCTTTAATAGTTAAGAGGAACTCTTGTATAACTATTATATTTACATGCCAAGAAACAAGGTATCCTACTTCTTATACAACAGGTGACGACATTCCAATCTGAACTTGTAGTAGTGTATGTGATTTTTGTTTCAACTTCAAACTTGAGACCCAAGTTCTCCATTTGGGTTTCAAATTAAAGTGGATACACGCAAAATCACACCCTACCTAAAACTGCCATTATGACTCTGTATACATCTCCAAAATCAATATGTACATATGCAGAAGAAACAATTTTAAAAACAAAACTTTGACCCTTCCTAACTTTTGCATACAATATCCAAATGTCACGTTCTTTGGCGCGTTGGAACCTCCTTTCACTTGCCAACAATAAGAAAATCTGAAAATTGGACCATTCTAATAATAGTAACTAGGCCCAGTAGCAGAAAGTGTCGGGTTCACTTGGGGGAAACCCACCTTCCTTCAAGAGTTCCAGGTAATAAGGTGCAATGTCTCCCACGTAATGTCCACTGGATATTGCGGTGTTGCTAACTTGATGCGCTGCACACGCACACAACTGTAGAGTCGCAGACCATGACCAGAAGTTTGAACTGACCCGTATCAACTGAATTTCAGAAACATTTTGCAGGAGATTCTGCGATCGATCACACACTCAATCGACACCTCTCTTTTTTCCCAAAGAATGTCAACCCAAAAATGCTGGAGAGTTTCTCACCCTTCACTTGAGAGCAACTTGACTAACTTCTTATCTTAAGCTTGCTTGACTGCTTCGTAGGAACTGTAGGTTTGTGGACCAAATAAGTTATTTCGAACAAAACCATCGAGCGCGGAAACGGGATTCATCAGTCCCAAGCTCAGCGATGGCAGTGCCGTTCTTCCCACCAACGCTCAATCGACACCCAAACATTTCACAGAATGTCAACTCCGAAATACTGGAAGGAAGGGTGTCAAACGCAATCTTCAGGAAATCGGAATCACTGTGACTCTACTTAGATTTTTGGGCTACAGTCACTACTAAAAAGCTTACTCTATGATCTAGACAACGTGCAGGGAAAGAGTCTGTTTATAAATTTCACTTGTATGTTTGTCCAATGAGATCGATAGCAAATCAACCCTGAAATACCGCGGAAGTGAAGTACTGGAACCGGCACCTCAAGAAGTTATCAATGTATTGAAAATTAATCCCCAAGTGTTTCGATTTCTAATTAGGGTACATTTCTGAAACACTTTAAACAATGAAGTATTTAATATATATCATTGAAAAACTGAAGTCCAACATTTTTACTTACTTACAACAAATAATTGCAGCCCAAACTTAGCATTCGAGATTTTTCCGGCTAACGAGTCACATGGGCAAGTGATTTTGTTTTTATTTTTGGTTTCAGTGATGGTAATCACATGACCACAGTAAAAAAGTTACTTTATTAAACAGTTTCTAGAGGATTTTTGTATGATAAGATTGATTGCGCTAATTAGTGATTTATTTATAATTACAGTAGTGATTTCGTGGTTTCCAATCTGGAGCACCAGTCAGCCAGTCAAACATTCATATCCATGGAAAAGGGAATACACTGTAGATTCATTTTTGAAACAGTCTCACGGGGAGGGTATGTACATATTTGGCAAATTTGTAAAATAGGCGATGTTCCAGATTTGAAAAAACTTGAAGCCTGCTTCGTAGATTTTTGCTTTCTCCAGCTGATGAACATATTGTGGCCCAGCTTGTGTTGCTAAATAAATTACAACATTCTGAAAAATATTCCAATGTCGTGTTGCTTCCAAGAGATTGGGGACATGTGGCACCTGCAGATTGAATAATCAAGCAAGCAATCCTATCGTTTCAGTTCAAACTTGGAGAGTTTAGGTCGGCCTTCAATCTGGATCCAAGTTTAACCCATAAACGCCGATGCGGACGATTTTCGTCCGATGAGGAACAAGAAGTTAATCTGTGGGATGCAGGAATGCATTTTTTCATCCGTTCTTTTTTTAACACAATCGTGGAGATGTGCTGCATCATGGAGGGCCAAAAATTGTGTAATTTGGATGCATTCTTATTTTTAAGGAGCATGGAAATTGAGAACAAAGCACGGAAATACCCGTGCACGGTGTTAGGTCGTAGGCTGCCCTCCCACAATTTTCATGAGGGCAACGAGAGTTCCCCTTTCTTTGGTACTGTTCATGAACGTGTTTCTCTCCCACGGTCAGTGCACTATGAACAGTGCTCAGCCCGCCTCTTCCCCGCGGGGACCAGTCCGTCGTTTAGGGGTTAACCCCTAAATGCCCAAGGCATGTTTGGAGCTTCTTGAAATTTGCTCTAAATTGAACAAAAAGTCAACATTTTCATACATAGTAACCGAACAAATTCAAACTAGACATGTTAGAGATCACATAGGAAAAGAAAACATAACAATATCACTTATAGATTGAAAGATTATAATGTTTGATCATGAAGGTGTTAAAACTATGAAAAATTTTCAATTCTCTTTTTGCATGTCAACTCTAAAAAATTAGTCACTAAAAAATATGAGGTTATAGGGCTTAGCATGCACAACTGCAATCAATTTATAGACCTTCAAAATCTATTCTACAATTTTTTTTAAATGAATTTCTAATGTGATTTTTCCTCGAAGATTTAGTGTATTTGGGGCTCATTTCCAAGAGCCCTCAACACTATAGGAAGTTAAGATTGCAATGGCCATCCTTGCACAAAATCTTGAATAGAAAAATCATAATCCTTCATTTTTCAAATCGGCTTTTTGATCCTAAAACTAGACTTCAAAAAGATTTCTCCAAAAATATAAACTAATAATAGTTATAGCAATTTGGTTGGATTCTATTTAACTTCAAAGTTTTCTAAACACTAGAATCTCATGCCTTGGGCATTTAGGGGTTAAACTAGACCTGAGTATGATTTTGGAATTTCATATGGCATAGTTTAGTTATGAGATCAAAAATTTACCATCTAAATTATCTCAATATAATTAATTAAACTATAGGTGAATGATAGTGGAAAATGTTCTGTACAACAAATATTTATCTTTTGTTTTATTTATTTCATTTTGGATGCAAATGAAATGATATATATTTATTGCAAAATAGAAAGTGCAAGCCAACTTAAGCCACTAGTGTTTTATCCCAATGGTTAGGGAGACTAAAGACTAGACAAACTACAAATTGACTCAAGCACAATCAAATACTAGGAGGAAGAAGATTACACTTAATGAGAAAATTAGTTCTACTAGGAAAAAATAAGATGCTTGGTCCATTGAGCATGAAAGCTCGCAAGAAAACTTTAGTCATCCACTCTCCCAAGTTATGTTGTCATGTTTCTTTATAGACTCTATATTCCATTTCCACCCAATTCTCCTATATGGTAGTCAAAAGTTCTTCCCATACTATAGCCACTTATTGATAAGGTAGCCAAACCTCATGTTTGATCTTGGTTCAGTCTTGGAATAAACTCTAGGTTTCAAAAAAAACCCCAAAAACTCATGTTTGAAGACTTTAACATTTCACCTAATCTCAATGGCTCAAAAAATGAGCCCTCCAATGAATAATTTTCTTTTGTGTGTGTGTCAAGCCCTTTAAAATTGCCTTTTGATGTATGTAGCTCTTATCTGACATAGTTTAAAATTGTCTTCCAGATCATTGTACATGATCATGTGAATTAAGTGGTGAGAAATCATGTATTAATAATACATTATCTTATAAATATGGGAACACCATATATTAGTGTATCTATCGATGATAACCATTTATGCAGATCTAGTGTTGTCCACTTCTTGCTAGCTGTTCACTTTGTGTCTGATTGACAAACATGGTCGGGTTTTAAGTGACACAAATCAACATAACAGTAAGGAATCCATTTACCACAGTATACTAATTGGTGTTACTTTAAATCATGTAGCACACTAAATTGACTAAACAATGAAACTGCTTCCTCAAAAGGAACACAGTATTTATCAACTGCTCACCTTTCATAGATAAACAAAACCCACCAACACATAAAACTCACTCAGAATACACAAAGAAACTGAAACAAGACACAAAATATAAAACCAAAAAAAACTAAGTTTAAAGCATAATTTATGAAAGTGTACGTTTGTACCCAAATTATAGAACATACAAACTCGGTATTGAAAGATGCATATGTTTGTACCCAAATTATGCATCTCACAATACCGTACAGAGTTTGTGTCTTTTGTAATTGGGGTACAAACGTACACTTTCATAAATGCTTAAAATTGTCCATCACATGGCGCAAAGAACTGGAACCCACTGAGTCACTGACTGACATCGTTGATATATATGCACCATTCAAAGCGTCGCTCAAACACCATCCGTTGTCAAGCGATGACGAATTAAGTTTAGATTTTTTTTTAAAGAAAAATCCCATCCCACCCAAAAAAATTGTCTCCTTGAGTGTCCTGCTAATAAGCTTGTTATGCCATTGGCTCGTGGTTTCAGCCATGACCCTGAATATTCCCACTCTTGTTTTGTTTTTTGTTTTTCTTTGTTTTTGTTTTGTCTTGGTTTGCCATGTCTCAGTAGTGCACATTTATGGTGACCCACAAATTGCATCCCAAACAAATTCTTTTGTAAACTAGTGCTGAGTCTGCATTGGCATCCACTGTTCTGTATTTTGTACACAAAATATGGCAGCAACCGATTGATTATTGCGCCAATATAGCTGCCCATGTTCAGTTGTCCCAAACTCCAAAATTCCACATGATGCTTCTTTTGACCCACTTGGGGGCGGAGGAGACAATTAGAAATACCAGGGGATTGTACCAACCCAGGATTAGTTATGTTATTACTACAGGGATGGAAATAGTCTGGCTTCCTATTTTCAGGGTATTGGAAAGTGCTCCAGGGTTTTGGTTTCGGAATGGTTTCGAAAAATCCATGAAAGGCTAGCTAGGAATTCAAATACTCCCTGTAGGGATGTGGAATTACAGTGGGCGGTGATAGTAAGTTTTTATTTTATTCTTTGGGGGGCATAATATTAGTAATCAGCGTAACCCATGGCAGACGGTCTTTGTTCAATGAATGACAAGGAATTCTCCTGTGTAGGACAGAAGTGTAATTATTCATCCTCGGAATTAGGGGTGGAAAGGGGAGATATTCTACAATAGATTGACCCCCAATGAGTATTTTTGATTTAGTTAAAGTAGATGATGTTACACGGTTCCAAAAGTGATGATTTCCATGGGCACCAACCTAGCTTTTAAGAGCTAAACCATTCCTTTGCAACCCTTGTGATTGGGATAATCCCTCCCCGTATTTGCGGGAGTGAATGTAGTTTAACCCCAACATGATTTCGACTATGTTTTCACCCAAAACACTCCCAAACTACCTTTTTTAGTACAAGTAATCAAAAATTATGAAAATTGTTGGGCCTTAAAGCTACTCCTCAAGCACATGTTGTGTGAAAATTTCAAAGAAAAAAAGTAAAAAAATTTGTTTGTAGTGAGTTGCCCAAAATCACTATATCGCCAAAAAATGCAGTTTGGGCATTTAGGGGTTAGTTTGTAGAGAGTCATTAATTGGTTGGGAAATTATAACACTGACGTAAAAACACCCATTCTCGTCCTTACACCCTAGATTTTCATTAAATTGTATCTAGACTTCCATTAAAGTGTCCTTGAAAAGTGTCATCAAACCGTTCCCATACTTAACTAGTGATTGGTTAATTGCAAATTTTGTCAAATTTCGGTTTTAGATCCACTTGTGTGATAGTTTCAATGGTTTAAGGAACTTCTACTTTGAAAATTCATAGAAATTACATGCCATATCCCCCAAAAAAATCTTTTTTTAAATTCATAATTTTCAACTACTAATACTACAAAAATATGATTTTTAGAAAAAGATAAATCCAACTATGTTGAATTGCTTATTTTGATGATTTTGGGTGTCTCCACCATAATGTCATTGGCTGAGAGTGGGAAGTTGCAGACACGCATTGCTTGGCTGTGGAAGTTGCAACAGTAGAGGAGTAAAAGGGCCCCCTCCCCCCTAAAAAACATTGGTTAATAATGTTATGGGTAGTGTTTAGGATATTTTAAGAGTTTCATCAACTATTTTCCTTTCGTACTTGTATTGAGCTGATTTTTAAGTTGTGAGTCTTGTTATTTTCTCTGTTTTTTACTCTAAGTTACTTAGATATTTTTTTGGACTAGTGTCCCATGTGTTGGCTTCACTGCACAGGCCAGATTTTGGAGGGACAGATTCACAGTGGTCAGATTCTGACAAGTCTAGCAAAATTTTGCCCCCAAAGAAGCCTTGCTAATTAGATATTTAAAATACAAAAAAATTCACTGATTTTTTTCCCGATGTTTTCAAATTACAAACTAATTTTTTTCCCAATTCCACCGGCTAACTTTGAACTAGGGAAGACTCTGTTTTCCCCCAACACTGGGGTATCAAATGGCAGTTTTCTGTTAAAATGTACGCTAGTAAGAAAGGTCATAGGTTCGATTGGAGACCAAAATTGATGACGTAGGCTGCCCCTGTGGAGCCCCGTGATTGGACAGGGTGGTGGTGCACAGATTACAAGGTGCTCAGTCTGGAATGGTCATGGGCAACGTGCAAGTCAGTTGACTGAAGATGCCTTAACTTCCTTTGTCTTTCATTTTTCCACTCCCGGCAAGCAAATTACCTAACCAGCTCTGGTTGTGTGCATCTGTGTGCTGGACAGTGTTTCATCCACGAGCAGGATAGTTTGATCGTAATCACACGATATTCATCCATGTACACAACAGTTACAAACATTTTCATCCGTGTGCAGAGCTGGTTACATCCTGTAACCCACTTGCTGCCTCCCGGCGGCTTGAAGGTTACCTAGTCCATAATCTATTGCAAGCCCCGGTTGGTGTAATTTTTTGTTATTTTGAATATAAGTAAAATACTTAATTTGAAGGAACAAAAATAGAAAGTAGAAAATGTGGTGAATTTCTAGAGAATTCAAAACCTTAGAATTAGTCAGTAATTTGTTAAAAAGAAATCAAAATGACATTAGTAAAGACTTGAATTTCAACATTAAACTATTTCATCAACATTGACAAATAATACAAATGTGTTGAAATTGACCAATAACTTAGGAATCGGGTATTCTCTTCATTAGAATTAGTGCTCTATCGTGGGAGACTTGAGGGGCGAAGGCTCCTACTATCTCCTACGATGATGCATCAACCCTCAAGGTTACAATTAATGCCCCCCTCCTTCTTTTTCAAAAATTCAAGACCCATTGATCTTGTAAACAAGAAACCCCCTCCCCTTCCAACGCCATTGATCTTGAAAAATAATATAATACGGATATGGATGTTATGGAATACGGATACCATGGGGTATATATACATATATAGAAGATGGATACAAATACAAAATACAAAGTGAGATATGAGATACAAATGTACAGACGGAAAACATACATATCCATATAGAATACAGATACAAAATTCACCAATATATCCCATATTGATTGATGACCAAACTACTTCTGAAAATTACAAGTATTTGTGGGGAAAGGGGATACTTTTCAACGAGTAATATGAATAAAGAAATCACTTTTTAGGGGTGGGGTGTAATACAAATAAACAATTCACTAATTGAATTGTCCCCTATAAGTGACTATCCACTTAAGTAGTGCCATTCTATCATATAATTGGGGGATATTTCTATCAAAGGTTAGTAGCTCAATACTTGATGATTTAGAAGAATAATCCCAAAGCTAACATGAATGAAGAGTTTATTATAAAACATTCCTACATTTGTGCTCCAGAAGTGAGGTTATCAAACATAATAGGTATGGTATTATCTTCATTAGAATTAGTATTGTTCATGTTGTTGAATAATAAGATGAAGGCACCGATAATCAATCAAATAAGCAATTTTGGACATGATTTGAAGTAGTGCTAGGTGAAGTAAATATTTTTAGAGGTGCAATGATAGAAATGATGGGGATTGCAAAAGCTTTGGTAATTTTATTGCTTGAATTGAAATTACTGTGAATTTTGAAAGCCAAAAGGTTGGTTTGGACCTATGTTGAATGTCTAAAGTCTTCCAAAATTGTTCATTTAGAGTCATGCATGATGAGGGACATGTGTCATTTAAAAAAAAATAGAAATGAGTGTTAACCTCTCTTGAATTTGAGACACCCTATTGATTGTCAATGGGGCTTTCGTTGGTAATGGGTGTTGTCACCTTAACTTTGGTCCTCAAACCAATGAAAATTAAGAGTATATTAGTAAATAGTAATACTTTTATTTGTGATCTAGGATTGTGGTTACCAAACTTAATTGTGACCATGTTGCAAAATTGATTCTTACACATTATGGCCTAAAATTTATAAATTTGATTTAGCTCACTATATTTCTCTTACTAGTATATGGATATTTTAAAAATGTTTTGTCGAAAATTTATACTATCAATTTTTTATAAAATATCTATAATTGAGCCTTTCATACTCAAATTTAATGAGATGGAAAGTCACCCTCTAAAATATATGATAATAGTTCTAACTTTAAGACAATCAACAATAAAAAGTCTATTGGAATAGCTCTACTACTAGTTTAGTCCCATAAGCCTAGTCATAGTAGGTGCAATCTTTAACTACCTTCAAATATAGTCACTCAAGTTCAAATGAAGGCATCATTACTAAAATATTAGAAATGTAGCAATGGCTTGCTATTTGATGAACAATGCATCATATAAATTTTAGATATAGATTTTGTTGATGCAAGGCCTACTCCCCTTTAGTCCAAAGACCAGAATTTCCAAGATATATGAAAGGGAAAAAAAATCTCTATTCCTGAAAATCTTTGTTATCCATCTATGTAATAATTTTTTAAAATACATTAAAAAAGTAGTAGAATTAGCTAATTGGGACCTTTTCTCATTTCCAATCACATATTTCACAATGCCTTAGTTCATATCCTATTGGTAATAAAATACACTAATTTTTCTTAATCATTAGGGATGGGGCCAGATTAATGTCACCTATAATGAAATGAGTGTCAATAAAAAAAAATCTATTTTTTTTTATAGAAATTAATACAATATTGTTTCAACATGCACTAATTCAAAATATTCAAAATGGTACTACCTTGGTAAATTAGTGTCATATGCACTACTAACTTAATTTTGTTCTTTCTTTTATCTTGTTTGGTAGTTGAGGTGGGCTTGCACATTGGTTCTCTCCATACAATGAAGGCCCTTCACTTGTTTCAAGAAATATATTTAATAAAAGAAGAAAATAAACTAATTCCAGATAGCTTCCAACCAATGAATCACTGTTAGGGATATTTTGTGAGTTTTACAAACTATTTTCTTTTAATTCCCATATTGAACCGATTTTTCAAGTATTGAGTCCATTTTAATTTTAATTTCATTTTTTCCATTTTTGACTCTAAATTAAAAAAATATCGATTTGTTCACCTAGTTTTTTCCAATGTTTTCAAATTGCAGAAGTTTTTTTTTTTCCGATTCCACCGTCTACAAACAATGAACTTAACCGGCGGTTCTCCCCGGCGCCCACGTCCGACTAGACAAGCACTGTCCCGACCCGAGACGGTCGGCATTCATCCACACTCCACAGCCCAGTGAGCCCACAGCCTTCAGTTGCACAGAACCATTGCTTCAGTTCATTAACCCAAATTTTCCTTAAGATTTTCAAATCAAGGATAATCAGGACTTTCAACCTGATAATCCTCGTTCAACAACATGTAATCAGAGCGGACTTCCACCCAACGACAGCGAAAGGAATTTCAAATTCTCCACAATCCCTCGGCAAAACTCATTCAACGAATGGGAAGGAGAGAGAAGCATCTAAACCAAGTTAAAATAGTGGATGCGTCCAGAATTTGGGCCCCAATTCCCTGACGACCACCTCCAAAGGAACGAAGACCCAACAGAGACTAAAATCGGTCCATTCAAATCAAAAAAGTTTAAAAAAAGAAGCCTACTTCGGTCATTTTCAGTCGTCAATCTAGCTTCCTGTCTTAATTTTTCATTTGTGTCGAGAAGAATACAAAAATAGTCAATCCAGGGTATCTCCATCACAGGGGAATCATCCTTCCAGTGAAGAGTGCTTATATATATAGCACTGAAACTCAAGAAACCAGAGTACCGCACGGGTGTAAACTTAGGAAACAGAAGTCCCACATGAGTACAGGACCTTGCGCTCAAGTTCCCCGCATCTAGTTACAGAGATCTGTCCCATCTCGAGCTGCAACCGTCGTAATTGACATGTTTTCAGTACACAACAGTGTGCCAGAGATGTTTCTTGTTGTTGCGTTTCAAGTCATTCGTCGCTGTTTATTTCTTGTTGAGCTTCAAGTCATACCGGATCTAGACATGAAGTAGTTCTGCGGTTTGTGGAATCCGGGAGAGAAAGATCCAAAGAGAGTGTCTGAGTTCAGGAGTGAGATTTAAGGGTTTCTCCGATCGCGACCAGTTTGCGAATCCAGTTTCTATTTGGAGTTTTCTGTCACTAGCATGGATTTCGTTGCAAAGTTTTGAGCTTTGCAGGGGTTTATGACTAGAATCTCTAACGTGAGTCATCAAGTTCGTTTGAGATCGACAGATTACATTTCAAGGTATTTGCATTGTGTTTGCAACAGTGGGTGGTACATTGGTAAGATCCTTTCGGTATGCAAGTTGTGAGCTTCATACCTCGACTGGCAGATCTGAGAACCGGTACCACCGATTCTCAGTTATAATAGAAAATCTGCAGTCGATTCCTTGTTAAATCTCTACAATCACGGCGTCCTGGAAATTCTACCCAGAGCGGAAGTCTTTCTTTCGTTTCTGTTGTCGCAGAGAGCAACTATGGCTCTGATTCTCAGTTATAATACAAGCTCACAAGTTGAGTGATCGTCACAGTTCCAGCAGTTTTTTTGGATTTAGGTTCCTGCTGTAGAATGAGACGCGGCTGCAATTCTATCTCCAATGGCCGAAAAAGAACGATACTAATCACACGCATCCAGCTCGAAGTGTCTGGAAGCAACGAACTATTGATGTCCTTCAAATTCCAAGGACCACTCCCAAATCAGTAACATTAGTGTTTTGCTTGAAACACATTTCTGATTAGTAGTACAGTTTAGAAGCACATTCCAAAGTGTAGTTTGAAGAGTATTCAAGAGAAGAGTACGCCATGGCGGCACTGACAGCATTCTACAACAATTTCGACCCTCATGGCAGCCAGTTCAATTACATAAGCACCGAGAATGCGATCCATTGCAGCTTCGGCGACACCGCATACTTGTTTGGATCACCAGGCATGAGCTGGTGTGGGAGCGCGGGGGCGACGTCGTTCTTCGCTTTGGATCATGCGGCGATTTTGAATGATCTGGGCGCTGTGGAGTATCCCACGGAAGAAGATTTGCTCCTGGGCGGCGACGCTTCCGAGTTTCTGCAGCAGTTTAATGGGCACCAGAAGACGCTGGAATTTGCTGACGAGCGGTACAGCTTCGAGCACCAGGAGCTCAACCAAATGGAAAATCAAGTCCATTACCAGCAGCAGCGTCTTTTCGAGGAGCAGCTGCACCTAGCGGATTCGCCGCAAATGTGTGCAAGTGATGAATCGGGGCTGACGACGCAGGACGTCGTCACCGTGGCGGTGGAATCCGAATACTTTGATGAGGTCGAGATCAAGCACGAGCCCCCGCCGCTGAACAATAAGGTGAATTTGTTTGGCCCCCCTTGCAATTCAATAACGTTCGAACTCGTCAAATCCTAGAACGCATGTGAGGAACTGCGAGCATTTTGCAATTATCGTTTTCGGTTGAATTTCGTCCAGTTTTGAGCGAGACAATCTCTATGTTTACAACAAATGCGAAGGATAGCGATTCTTTTGCAATGATACAGAACATTCTCTGAGAATTCGTGGTAGTTTCGTTGAAAGTCGTATTACTTTTTGTGTACATTTGCTTTTGCGATGGTAGAAGAGGTTACTGAGAGTTGGTGGTGGTGATGGTTGCAGAGATTAGAGAAAATTGAAGTCCCCGACGAGAGCATCGAAGCCGCCGAAGTCTCGGTGGACTTGATCCAGAACCGGCGCCCATTCCAGTGCGGCCAAGCGGGATGCAACAAAACTTTCAAGAACCCGCAAACGATGAAGATGCACCACAAGACTCACTACACGGACGGGAGCGCGGTGGACGGGCTTCTCCCGATCTTGACAACATCCAGCAACGCCTTCAACAACAGCAACACGAACCACAACAACAAGGCGGGGCAGAACAAGAAGATCCCGTCACGGTGTCCTAAGTGCCGGAAGACTTTCGTAGGGCTCTACGAGCTTCGTCGTCACTACGGTCGCAAACACAGCGAGGGCGAGAAGCCATTCGGGTGCCGCAAGTGCAACAAGAAGTTCTACATCGAGGTGGACGTGCGCGACCACGAGAAGCTCTGCGGGGAGCCCATCGAGTGCAAGTGCGGCCTTAAATTCGCCTTCAAGTGCAACTTGGTCGCGCACAAGAAGGCGCACCCCGAGTGCCAACAAGAGCTTCCACACCATAGCCACCACAGAAATCACTTCTCCACAAAGTCCTTCAAAACCTCCAAAACCTCCAAATCTTCTAAATCCTGCAAATCCACTACAACTTCTGACGGAGAATCAAGCTGCAAGCGCCGCCGCGTTGACATCAGTGGCTCGAATACTGAATCTGACTCCATCACCTCGTGCTACCTCGCAACGTACTCTGCCCCTGCGCCAGACTTTCAGTGGATTCCAGAATCCAAAGCTCCCCGCTACGACCTCGCAGCGGCGCTGGAATTTGCCAGCGACGAGAGTGGTAACGTGTGGAGCTCCGGACACAACATGCACTACCCGAGTGCTGTCGACTTCGTCAATCTGCCGTCGCCGTCTTCGTTCTCCGGATTTGAGAGCCTGGACGGGCATAGCCAGAGCTTCCAACCACGGAAGCAAGAGCTCATGGCGCAGTCAACTAACTCCCTTGATTTGCAGCATCTTCACCCCAACTTCAACGCTCTCCACGGCACAATGGTTTAGTTGAACTAAGTTAGCTCCGATGTGTTGCCTTTTGTTGCCATTTTGTTTGCCATTTTTCGTCAGAGATCGCATAGCTTTTGACCACGCGTGGGTTCATCAGAGCCAAAAAAACTGAAAACGAAGATGCATCTGTCGGTGTAAGAATTAAAGAAGAAGATGGAGAGCAGGTGCCGGGTGCATAGATGTGGAGGCGGGAGTTCAAGGGTTGGTTACAGGAGATGGTGCAAAGATTTTCTCTCAACATAAAATCGCGATCTCATGTTTTCCGGGATTTCTTGTAGGTCCTGAAAACATGACATTCTTTGAGTCATTATGCCCACATGATGTTGCCTGGTTACCATGTAACCAACCTTTCGAGAGTCGCCCAATTTGTGCAACTAGAGCCAGAGCCGCGCCTCATTTTTCTTTTGTGTAAGAAAATGTGAAGATGGGAGGTGATTATTGATGATCCTGTAGAAGCTGCAGAGTTTTAGTTTCAGTTGTAGGAATAGTACGAGAGAGTTGCGTGAGACTGAGCTTGCTGTTGATGCTCAGTTGTTATGGTAAATCAGTATGATGTAATCGACCCTTTGAAGGGTGTCATTCTTTGGTAAGTATTATTCTTGTTAAATAAAGCTTTTGCCTCCCGGACTAATGACCCGAATGGCATCTTTCTCCTTCCCATTACGCTCGTAGATCAATCGCAAGTCGCGACCTTGACATGTGATAAATTTTTCTTGGGAAATATGTGATAAAAATGAGACTTGGCACTGAGAATGTCTGTTGGGACGCGCCTGCCGTGCCTTCCTGGCTTCCACTTCTCAGATTTCTCCAGTTAGCACTTTCAAGGAACTGGAAGAAAACTCAATGCATCATGCATTTATGGCAAACAAAAAATGGGTGATGGAGGAGATTGTATGGAGGATTCAGCCAGTGTAGCTTACCCAAACCCTTCGTTTGTTGTGTGCCAAGAGAATGGGAATGAAATGAAAGGGAATAATGATGAAGTTTAGAATTCACACCGTAAGCTTCATTACTGAATTCCACTGCGAGTCCCTCTATTGCAAGCAAAGAAACTGTCCAGACTCAGCAAAGCGAATTCTCTTATTCTCAAATGACGTTTCACACAGGAATTTCAGAACACAAATCGCAAGTTGTTTGACAACACCGCTGTGAACTCTTGCTCCATTTTCAACGTCAGAGCCGAAAACCTTCCATGCACAATGTGACACTTGAGAATTCACATTCGAAGGCCTTGAAAAGAAGCTCCCACGATCACTCAATCTGCAGCTCAAAAGCAGTGTACAATGTGATTGGTTTACTTGTTGACAACATAGTTACGCCAGACCATTGGGACAAAACAAAGTACCCGGTGGCTGGAATTCACGACGCACAAGGAAACACCAACGCAATTCAAGTGAAGATGAAGTCACTAAAGGCATCGCCCAGAGCTAAAGTAACATACCAATGCCAAATCACACTGATGTTGGAATAGTCACAGAAACGCTAGCTGGGAAATAATCGGCAAAGTATTCTCTGCATCTTTCTCAAGAGAATGGTGGAAACCAATCAATGCATAATGTACAGGAACGAAAGCACGATATGTCCATTGGAATGTCTCTAACGTGGTTCGGTCCACGAATTGGCGGGTTGTTTAGTTGGGGCGAGCCACCAAGAAGCCGCAGATCTGCACCCGCTTCATATGCAAGGAGTACCCCGGGGCTCTGCATGGTTGTGCTCCCGCGACACGCCGTCCGAGTTCTGGATCGCATCACACAAGCATACAGCAAGGTCACAACAGGCACACCCTAATTGCAATTCCCGCTTATGCCAGATTTACACTTTTTCTGATGGCCATTTAAATTTTGAAATGATGGGTTTCGGATCTCCATTCATTAATGGACGCTGAAAGAGAATGAAGATGAATGTACCACACTCCCAACATTGAGCATATGGACGCTGAAATAGTAAGTGGTTTTCGATCCTTGGGGAATGAAGGCTGAAAGAGAATGAAGATGAATTCGGCATTCACGACATTCACCTCATGGACTATGAAAGTAGTGAGTTTCAACCTTGAGGAATGGAAGCTGAATTAAAGAGAATGAGGACGATTTAACGAACGGTACCAGAGAATCAAGAGGAACTGACCAGTCAAGAGATTCTCCAACCAACGGAGAAACTTGAAGGAACCCAAGTGGTGATTGCCTGTTGTGCAAGAATTCCCAAGAGGAGCGGCCAATAGTGGGTTTAACGGAATCACGAACTCCAAACTCTACCCAAAGAGTAAAGTTCTCAGTTGACTGAACTTCACTGATTCTATAGCCCAATACTCAGAAGTGCAAACCCCACAATCACTTGCACAATCAAGATGAAACTATCAACAATCCATCAATTCACTGTTGGAGTAGACTGTAGTAATGGCAGCCTCGAGGCCATCGTCAAGAGAATGGCCTGGTGACCCTTTGATGTGACTCTCCATCGCCTTCTCCACCATCTATTCATCACCTATCTATGATGTCATGCCAGATGTTCCATGTAGGGTTTACTCATGGGTTGGATGTCCTTCGTTTCTTCCACATAGAGGTGGGGCGAGAAGCGTTCACCCACAGACTCTTCTTCCTTCCAACAATGGCAACATGAGGTTGTTATAGTTAGGTATCCCTCATTATTGTAAGTGAATTTCTCAATTGTAAGTCAAACGAATTCGACAGATGTTGTTGGGCTAAAAAACCCCATTCAAAAATAAATCCATTCACAATAAAGTTCATAAGATCATAGGGACATTGTTTGTATGTGATATGAATTTTCTTCACTTTTTCTACCAAAATTCATGATACTTTCTAACCATCACAAATAACTTTTGAAAATTTAATGACATATAATGACATGCAATTTCATTTCTATAATTGATGGAATAAAAGATCCCAATCATAGAATACAATAGAAAGGCAAAATGGAGTGTATAAAGAGAAAGACTAAAAAATTTCATCAATGCATAAGCTTAAGCAAAATCAATATTTAATAAGGTTAATTATTGAAGAAGTTATCACCAAGCTAGTTAACCCAAAATTAAATGATCAAATTCTTAGATGAATATGTGCATTCTTTGAAAATCATTCATCAAACACTTTTTGACCACCATAACATTTGGTGTTAATGATTTCTACTTACACCTCTACCTCATGACTAAGCAATGGCCCCTTTACAAAAATCTTTCTTACTTTCTTTAGTAAGGTAGGAGGTCCATGAAGCACTCATCTAAGAGCTGAAACCAGAATTTGGGGAGGTAAAACTTCTTAAAATATTTTTCAGAAAATTTTCCTTCAAAGACAAGTGGAATTGGCATCTAACCCTAGTTATTTCATACTTTTTGGAATTTTGTAGAATTAGTTCTGAATTTTTGAAGTTGAAATGGCAGAGGGCTCTAAAATCGCCCACCTCCTTAAATGTACACTATTTGTATAGCATTGGTTCAATGAAAAAGTAGCATGTTCAAATACTGTACATATACAGAGGTGGGCGATTTTAGAGCCTGTGCGCTTTTAGAACCTCCTACCATAGTCACTTGCTTTTCAGTTGAAGCCAGTGATTTTTTTTGTGTACAATTTTATACCAGTTGGCTACAACCTAAAGATATTGGTTATTTTCTGTGAAGAGAATTTCCATTTCTTTTCACTCAAAATAGCCAAATTACTACTGTTTTTCAAGACCAATAGCCAAATTTCACGATCATACGACTGGCTTGTATCGATTCAGGAGATCTTACGTGATCAACATCATACTCGGTTCAATCAAAACGTTTCATGTGCTGAACGGTCATACATAGGTCACTTGCCGGATAGGCTTTCGATTTCCACGCATTCATTGCAATTTTTAGAGTTACAGTTATTGTTCAATAAAATTTCCAGACAAAACCACCAAAATTATAGCTGAAACTCTTACAATTGTGCAATACCTATGTTGCGATCTCATAATGTACGCAAAGACGGCACTTCCGTCTGATAAAACCAGAATTCTCTCAATGATCCGAAGAGATAATGCTCTATGCAATGAGATGAGCTGACCTTCTTTGGGGGCAGCTCAATACTCATTGCAGCTCAGCAAAGATTCATGAATTGCAGACACAAACTATTGCGCACACTACTACTTGCACATGTAATCAATCCCATGACTGGCAGCAATGCATAGTGCGAGCTCTGCCGCAATAGTTCCATAAATCAAAATTTTCTGAGAGAACTGAACAACCTCCACTATCATCGACGAGATTCGAGGACCAGTCAACTCCACTGGCTTTGTCGGGACAAATACTGCAGCTCGCTTATAGTAACTCTGAGATCTGCCTCATCCAAACCAAAAAATTCACAAACACTTCAAATGAGTTAAAGTAGTAACAAAGATTCGATTCTCTAATACACACGGCATGATCAAATCGGCAGCTTCAGAAGTAATCTGAAAATTGTTTCAATGTGAACAAGCACAAGCATGGTCACACTCACATGAATCGGCATCTCATCGATGACCACACAGCAGCCCTCCTCGATGCTGCGGAGCAAGCCCACCTCTCCTCCCACAACCACACAGATCACAATGCCACCTGTCCACAATCGCCAATAAATTCAAATGCTTGACGACTATGCGAAAATGTCCCATATGATCAAGATAGACACATACAGCGTCCCCTGGTGCAATCCTTCCCAAATGAGAGCACACAATGGAGAAACAAGGACGAGGAAACGGTTTAGCTGCCAGCCGTTTTAAGTTGTAATTTTTTTTATCACTTCCACTAAGAAAATGACAAGACAAAATTGCCTCTCTAAGATTCCAAATAACGGCCCCAAGGATACTTACCAGCAATGCCACCAAAACTTGTAGTGCCTACAACAGTTGGTGCACTGGCTAAACACGCAGTCATCCTCCTGAGGTAAGATTCCTGCTATCCAAGCCCCCAGGGTAAGGTAAGGTTGTTATTTAGCTCTTGGCGCAAACATCTCAGGACAAGAGTACTTGGGATAAGAATTTCTCATACCCTACAATTCAGTTTCTTTCAATTATA
Organism: Straminergon stramineum; assembly: GCA_963920665.1. NCBI lineage: Eukaryota > Viridiplantae > Streptophyta > Bryopsida > Hypnales > Calliergonaceae > Straminergon > Straminergon stramineum. The sequence goes on from OY987266.1 coordinate 22,357,295, forward strand.
TAGTGTTGGATGCTAACAATCACTGCGTGGGAGGATTAAGTAATCATGGACATTCTACCTTCTTAGTAGGCAAGTCAAAGTGAATGAGAACACGAGCGCCAAGAGAGGGCTCCCCAAGTGCTGCTGCTGGCAAACTGGCATCCGTTGTCACCAAAAGGCCTGCCTTTCTGGGTTCTGCCTTTTCCTCGCCATTGCCCGCCTCGGCCTTGGGGACGCTGCTCTTACAAGCACTGTGGTTCCAGTCTCGAACAATAAAGTGAAAGTTACTCAGGGCTTCGGCTCGCTCTGCCTCTCCCTGATCACTGTGCTGTTCACGCCAATTTCACAGAGTCAAGACATGTTGGCATCCATGGACAGAACAATCTTGTCTGCTTTCACAAGCGCCACTTGTAGTAAGTTGCAAGCGTGGGTACAATGGCAGAGCGAATAATCCAACCTACAACTCATAGGCAGTCGAGGGTCGACTGGATCCTACTGGTACAAATCCTACAAAACCTGCAAACTTCTATGATGCAGATTAAAAGAGCTGAGTTCCGGACCAAGAAGAGAAGAGAGAACTGCTGCAAAGCAGAAATCCTGGCGCACACGGCATCCAGACTGTCGCGAGCGCTGCAGCAAATAGCTACCGGCAGGCTAGCCCTCCGTCCTAGGACTACCAGCAGGTCCACCAGAGTCTCCTGCAACATCACACCAGACCTACCTTAGAACTCCAATTTTTCCTACATCTTTCAAACCCAGTAATTAAGAACAAATAGCAATTCACGTGTACTAAAATTGCCCCGCTCTGGCAATAGTAGTAATGAAACTCCATGTGTAACACTTAGAAAAAGTCAAAACCCTAAATCCTAAAACAGAGAATCAGACAGCAATGTAACTAAAACATACTGATATCATCGACATTCTGCATTCTACATTGCCCAGAAACAAGACGATAGTCACTCGTGTGCAAGCCAACAATTCATCTTCACGTTTACAATTCAGAACAATTCCACGGCAACTATTACTACTACTATTACTACTACTATTACTACTTCGCTGCTGCTAAGGGACCTGAGTGTAGCCACCATCTTGTACTGTTGGCAATCGACTGCTATGTAGTACTGCTGCAAGGCTTCTCCCTCCTGCGACCATCTGCATAAAACAATAGGCCACACACTCAGCAGGCTTGCAAATCCTCACATGGGCATGGGCTTGCCACCGACGACATGGGCATAATAGTGGACCTGATCCAACAACCTAATCGGTTTCCATACTGCATGAACCCGGCCAATCGAAGCCAATGCTGCCAGGCTGGAGAGCCGCGGAAAATCGAATTGGGGTGGTGGTCCAATTGCAGAGAATGAAAACCCAATTCGGAGTGAGCAAGCAGCAAGAGCTAAAGCAGCAGCAGCCACAAACGCAGGAAACGGGAAGGGCACCTGCTGCTGCTGCTACGAGGTGCAGCGGGCTGGACTGAAGCTGCAACGGTCGACTCTGGAGGAGTAGCCATGGCTAGCAATTGGGTTTCCCTCCTGCAACTGCAGTTGAGGGCGCTTGCCGAGGTTGAGCGCCTCTCCAATCGAATGCCTTATGGTGCCTGTGAAGCCAGGCAGGGTTTGCCTGTACTGTTCCGATTGCGATTGCAGCTGTGAGAGTGACGAATTGGGGACTGGGGAGGCTGAGATCTGTCGATTACGTCCTCAGAGGGTTGGCTTATACAAGCTTGACCGTGGAAATCATCGCTTTTGGAACCGTGTGACATCATCTACTTTAAAAATAAAAATAAATATTCATTGGAGGTCAAACTATTGTAGAAGATTTTCCCTTTCCACACAAAATTCCAAGGTTGAATAGTTGCACTTTTGTTCCACACAGAATGTCATCCATTGGACGCTAAATGTCTATGTCGCCGTTTATGGGTTAACCCTTAAAGGATGGATTGGTGACCATGGAAATCATGCCTTTTGGAACCATGTGACATCATCTACTTTTTTAAAAATAAAAAATACACGTTGGAGGTCAAAGTACTATAGAAGATCTTCCCTTTCCGCACAAAATTCCAAGGATGAATAGTTGCAATTCTGTCCTAGATAGAAAGATTCCTTGTCATCCATCGGACACTAAACGTCTATGTCAATGTTAAAGAGTTAATCCATGAATGATGCCAAGGACATATTTTGTCTGATGGATGACAAAAAAATCTTCCTATATAAGACAAAAGTGCAATTGTTCATCCTTGGAATTTTGTGTGGAAAGGGGAGATCTTCTACAATAGTTTGACCTCCGATGAATTTTTTGGTTTTCTTTAAAGTAGATGATATCACATAGTTCCAATAGGGATGATTTTCACAATCACCAATCCATCCTTTAAGGGTTAATAGCAGGGACCACTCATAGGTGAATGTAAAGAAAAAGACTCCCAATTTTGAGCTTGATTACTTTACTTTCTATACTATTCATAACTAATTTGGGGCCTCTGATTCCAAATATGAATTCAAAATTTTCAAATTGTATCACATAACATTGTTAACTAGCCTTCAACACTACCCCTTCAAAATGAAGGATAATGCCTCCCAAGATGCCTAGGATAAAACTTAGTTATAATCTATTGAATATCATTGGTTGGCTTGGAAGTTGACTCATTAGTTTCATTGACTAAGTATAGAGTTGCAAAAGAGTCATTGACTCTTTTGGAAAGTTGCTATGATGGAGGCTTTTACTTTGTGTGGAAGCAAATGAGAGCCTCACAGTGTTGGTTAATAATGCTACGTATGCATGGCAAATAAGAAATTATTGTGTTTTCCTCACAAGTAAAACAAGAGGGGAAATAGGCACTATTTTTAGCTCATTGAACCACTATAAGTACAAACATCCTTTGAAAAGGAGTGTTGCGGGGCTTGTAGCCCAAAAAAAATTATGGGAAGGTCATCATTATTGTTTTTTCTTTAACAATAGTCTATTTTTATTTAATAAAAAATATATATTATAAAGGAAAAGCATATACTCTCTTTATTCCAAAATGATCTTCTATTTCTTCTTTAAGTCTTTTTTGTCTTAAGATGATTTTGGAGGTGCTCAAAAATGATCATTAATGTTCTTTAAGATTCCGTGAATGGATAACAACTTCTTTAAAATACTTCAAAACAAATTAAAATAATGTTATCTTCAACCTTAATCCCAAATATATTGTCAAGTTGGAAGATCATTTTGAGACAAAGGAAATAATAGAGTTCATTCTAAAGTCATCCGTGTTTTTTCACTATTTTTTTTTCTTTTGTGTCTCAAAAGTATGTGTAAATGAAAAACTATTAAAGGGTTTTAATCCTTTCCAAAATCAATTGCATAATTGAACCTTTAGAAACTCAAATCTTCAATCAAATCAATTATTGAGATTACACATTAAAAGATGTAACAATATAAAGACAAAATCAATGGATGTCATGTTTATCTTGTATATTTTTTCTTTCATCTTTAAAAATGAGTGCCATTGATAATTCAATGGAATACATAAATCAAATGCAAACTCAAATAAACAAAATGCACCCTCACAAAATCAATCATTCAATCCAATCAAGCATTGGAGTTATATGACAAGAGATATTAATAGAGGTAGAAAGATGCAGTAATGTGCAAAACTCAAACTACCCTTAAAGACCAACTTCGAGTTTTATACATATTTTTATTTATCAAGCCTCATATCATTTAATCCATGATGTCAATTCTTGATTCTATTGAAGACTTGTTATAGCACAATTGGTTTATCCCATAAACAACAAACTCGAGGGGTGTAGTAAGTGGTAGAAGTAGCCATATAGGTAAAAACAAATGTAGGGTGCCAAAAAAACGATGGTGCTAAAAAATTATAATTTGATTGATTATACTATAGTGTATGTAAAATATCATTGGGTGTATTATAAATACTATAGGATGTGGAATAATGTGATGCATTAGGGAAAAATTAGACTTATGATACCTCCCTTTTTATTAATTTAGTGGGACAAAAGTCTCAATTATGGATTTAGGGTTGGCATTTAACCCCACATTTTCACTACATTGTCCTTTTATTCTTGATTCTTTCAACTTTGATTATTTAACTTGCATACCAATGTCAGTTTGAGAATTAAATGAGGGTCATCAACCTATCACATGCAATTTGTATTGTATTTAGCTTGGACTTTTATTATGCGCAAATGAGTATGCCTTGTATTTATTAACAACTACGCATTGATAAACTAACTTACTAATCATTTTAATTGGCCTCCAATGAATTTCTAATGAGGTTTAGGTTCATGACCACATCACATATTAATTAGTAAGTATTCTTGATCTAGCCATTATATATTTGGAGGGCCATATGAGTTATTTGCCTTGATTTGTATGTAAGTACATTTAACCAAATTCTCACATCAAGCTCGCCCCATGATGGTATGTTGGACTTGTCTAAGTACTCAAACCACATACACTGTATGTACTTGCTACTTTACATGTTAATTTCCCCACAAAGGTCTCTACATCTCATAAAGAGCTAAAAATGCTTTTAGGTTGTATGATCACAAAGCTTTGAAACTGAACAATTGCTTGAATCTTCTCTCTTTAGCTAAGGTAGGACTCACATTTTAGCTGTTGTTTGTTGTTTCCATAAGCATTATTATTCAATCTCTAGAAAATAAGCTTAGAACAGAAGTATTTTTATCAAAGATGGCTTCCATTCACTCAATCTACGTGAAATTGTTAGGTTTTGTTTGTGTTTTTCTTCTTCTTGATATATGATTTGGACTTCTTGAAATATTTTCCTTGAAATACAAATGGAATTGGCATCTAACCCAAGTTGTTTTATATTTTTAGAGCTTTATGGAATTAGATATGAATTTTTAGATGTCGAAGTGCTAAGAGGATAAGAAGCCCCTTAATTGTGAACCCTAAATCCAATTTTGTAATTGTGAGTAGTGCAAAAAATTTGAACTAATATAGCATATGATATATTCATTGCAATTGAGAATTACAATTAATGTATGCCCCTTCTTTAATGAGCCACATTAGAAAATTACATAATGATAGGGTGCAAAATAAACAATAGATAAAAAATAATATCCCCTCCTCATTAAATTCCTGGTGTTCGCATCTATATCCTTATTTTTTTCAAGGAGTGCACCCCATGAGACAACAAGGCGGACATTTTTGTCTAATGAATAACAGAGAATTCTCCTATATAGGACAAAAGTGCAACTATTCATCCTCAAAATTAGGGGTGGAAAGGGGAGATCTTCTACAATAGTTTTGACTCCCAATGAGTATATATATATTTTTTTTAAAGTGGGTGATATCACATGGTTCCAAAAGGCATGATTTCCACGGTCACTAGTTTGGCATTAAACCCCTCACCACCCAAGGGGACCAAAAGTGTCCTCAGGTCAAATTCAAAGTGCTATAACTTTTGCATCCAATGTCCGAATTCAATAAAACTTATTGGAAGTTTTGTGCTTTGTCTTCTAGTTTGTGTGGTAAAATTTTCAGATCAATCCAAGATTTTATGAATTTTTGGAATCCAATTGAAGTTCTCAAGTTCAATTTGAGTTCACCAAATTGCATTTGATGGTTGCAACTTTGGGGGCTTTTATCTCCTTCATCCAAAGTTCATTTTCAATAAAATTTGTTGGGTTATGTTACCCTTGAAGTCTAGTTATGGTGATAGAAATTTCATGTCAATCCACATTGTTTTGAATGTCTAGGAGCAATTCGAAGTTCAAAATCCTGACATTTTTGGATTACATTGAACTTCGGTGGCTTGTTTCTTCTTCATACAATGTTTGTTTCCAATAAAAAATTTTGGAAAATTTTTGCATACTAGTCTAGCTTGTGTGCATAAAATTTCATATCAATCCAAGAAGTTATGAGTCATAGAGAAGCATTTTAGTAGAAGGAGGTTCATTTTTTGATGTATTTTTTGCAACTTTTCTTGCTATTTTTTGACAATTCAAAGTCATTTTGCAGACACAATGAATCAATTGAATGATATTTTTTTTCATCAATGTGTTTATATGTTGATTTTGAATCACTTTATAGTTTAAAGTTTCTTCATTTGAGTAGATTTAGAAACCAAAATTCACCTCCGAATGTATTTTTAGGAAAAATTCAGCATCCTTTTTCAACACTAAAACATTATAATCTTGCAATCTATGCGGTCAAATGTCACCAAATTTGATGCACGTCATCTACAACAAGTGCACTACAAAATTGTACGGTTGAGATCTCTATAACTCAATGAAAATTATATCTATAACACTTCAATAGAAATGCTATTTTTGAACCTGTTCAGGCCTTGGGTGGTGAAATTTGGTTTGATTTCCCACCTTTTCTTAGTTCAAATTATTCTACTATGACTTAATGAGGTCTGAAATTCTACTAAAAGTATGTTTATTAGTTTTAACTTAACTATGAGCGGTGAGCTCCTACTCATCCTAATTAAACATATCCCATATATGGTTTGTCCTACCTCCTAGCACCGCACTTGTGTAAAGCTCTTGTCTTGTAGTTTTAGAGGAGAACATGTTATGTAATCCTCCCAAGTCACTTGTAGGGTATACATAAATTTATCTTGAATATAGTTCTAAAATTTTCTGAATTTTAATTTTGTGAGGACTAAATTTTTCCTCATAGTATGTTTAATTGATTGTTGAATCAACTAAGCAAATTTTGATTTTGATCACAATCGACACATTTTTTTTATGATTGTTTTCTTTTTGAAGAAATACAACAATTGGATCGGCACACTCGAAATCCCATTTTTTTCACAATCAACATAAATTAGTTGATCTTGTGTTGTTTAGGGCCCCCTTTTCTTGTAGTTAATCTTTGGATGAGTATGTGCATTCTTTGAAAATCATTCATCAAACACTTTTTGCCTTCCATATTATTTGAGGATAATGACTTCTAATTACACCTCTACCTCATGACTAAACCAATGGCTCCTTTACAAATGGCTTTGTTACTTTACTTATAGTCGCTTGCTTTTCGATTGACATCAATGATTTTTTTATGCACAATTTTATACCAATTGGCTACAACCTAAAGATATAGGTTACTTTTTGTGAAGAAAATTTTCAATTTTTTTGCAATCAAAATAGCCAAATTACTACTATTTTTTAAGACCAATATCCAAATTTTACCTAGGTATCACCTAGTTTTGATATAGATACTACCATATATTACTTGAGTATTTGAAGAAAGAGTTGTCTACTTCTCCAAATTGATAAAAAAAATCATGAATTAAAGTCTAACTCAAAATTCTTCCTATGTAAGTTAGGTTTGGATGCCAAGCCTCTTCTAGTCTTAGGTCGAGAGTTACTAAAGTTGGGTGCTCTAAAAGCACCCCTACTCTGAAAAAGATGTCCAATACAAAGGTACATTTTGCTTTCTTCAATATACCAATAGTGCACATTTGAGGAGGTGGTAGTTTTTAGTGACCTCTACTCTCAACTTCAAAAATTTGTAACTAATTGCACAAAGGTCTAAAAATATGAAACAACTTTGATTAGATATATGCCAATTCATTTTTCTTCTTGCAAAAATTCACTAAAAATTGTTTCCAGGAGTTTAGCTTCCCCCAAATGAAATCAACTTTTAAAAGGTCGTTGTAAGAGTATACTACCTTAACCCCTAATGACCCAAGAGGGGTGTACTTTCAAAATGGGCCAAAACTGCCAAGAACTTGAGCAATTGTTTTGCTCATTTTTTCTTGAGATCAAATAGAATGTAGCCATAGGATCTTGAATTTCACATTGATAGTGAGAACCTCAAAAAAAATTTGATTATTTGACCACACTATTTAGGAGATATATAGGTTTGAAGTTTTATTTCGGTCAATAGAAATACTAGGCAAGGCACTTTGAAGGAGCATTATCTTTTTGAGAATATTTCAAAATGATTCTTTTTTGTGCTTAGTGAAAGACAAGAGAGTTGAGAATGTACAATATATGTGAAATTTCACAATATTCCAAGCATTTTTCAATATATAATGGAGCTTGCAATGCATGGTGGTCACTTAAATGATAGTAGTATATGTTTGTGAGAAAAAGAAAGAATGGGAAACTTGTCTTCTCCTTCGACTCCTTGGATTTGCCCTTTTCGAGGTGGACCTACCCTTTTTGAGGTGGGCAAGAATCACATTGGTTGGTTGACTTCTTAGTCCATGCCCCAACCAACACCACATACCCCAATCAGAGATGTAAACTGCACCACACCACTTAACTTTGAAAAATTCCACAAGGCGGAGTTTAACTTGGAATTTGATGAAACTACCGCCATTGGATCACAATGCAGTCTATCTTCTAGAATTAATGTTTCATTTTACAAAAAGAAACTCAAATTGTGGGAACGGGAAGCTCACAAAAGAGGCTCAGCAACCAGAAAATTGTCGCTTGGTCATTGAATAGGGGGTTCAATGTTATATGTGTGGTCCATGCAAATGAAATCTTGAGGGGACAATAGTGTCCTCATCTAACCTACACAGCCTAAGTAGCCTACACGACACTACGTCACGCATCCCAAGACTGTCGTTCATCAGGGACGTCGGGTCGACCGGACTTTCCTTTACAGAGACCAACCCCAACACGCCATTCCACGTGACGTCCCCCATCCAACGGCCCCCTTCTCTCCTCATGGGCCCATGACGATTCTCCTCCGTGCGATGGAATGAGTGGACTCAGCAGCCGCCCACGCTTCCTACTCGCAACTGCCGTCGTCGATCTTAAGTTAAACTTACTGTAGTCCGCTCCGAGTCGGAGTCATTGGAGTGCAAGCAACAACAACAGCGACAGTTGCTCCTTTGTCACTCCACAGCCACCTTTGCTACGTAAATGACGTGACGAGCTTCTTCGCCATGTGTGTCTTCCGATGCTCACGACGCCCCCGCATCTGCCCCGTTTCGGATGCTCCAGGACCCGAAATTATTGCAACCGGACGACGGGGTGAGGCATGCATTGATTTCAGGCTTTGAATTAATTGAATTGGGTGCAGACAGACTTCGACGTTCGGATTGATGGTGGTTTTTTGGGCGAACATCTGGGTGGTGTTCGGAGTCCTAGCCATAATATATGGTTGCTTGATCGATCGAATTTCTGATAATTGAAAAGGGTGGATTCATTCAATTAGTGGTTTTGGGAAAATTGGGTGCGATTTTGAGCTTGGAACTGAAATCTAGACTCGTCTTCAACTTTTTTGAAACCAAAAACGTAATTAACTGCTTGCGTATGACTCTTGGCTTCGGTGATCGATTGGGAATTGATCTCGGTTAAATTAAGGAACCTTGTGCGTGGTCGGTGTGTGTTTGGATCGATCGGTGATGGAGAATTTGATAGCAGATCGTTTCAGCAGCTGGTGGTACGATAACGATCGATGAATAAATTTACACGTGTGTCCTCGAGCTAGCACTGGAATGGTTGTTGATTTCGACGTGTCGAGGATCAATTCCTGCTAACTCCGAAGGGACCAACAGTCACAAGTATGGCATCAGTCGTGATCGAGTAGGTTATGTGAAAAATTTGGGGGGTTCAAATTTCAATTACTTTGCGATCAACGCACGTAACCCGAAATTTGGTCTTACGTGAAAATAATATATTATGATCAATCAAATAGATCATTATAAAACCACGAATCCACGATCCCTTAGGGATTAATAATTAAGATTTCGAACACTAAGATCAATGTTTGGTTCGTTGTGGCTATTCACGCAGGGTGTGAGATTGGTATCCCAAGTGGAACACGATGTTGCAGCAGCAACTGGAAGCGGTTCAGGGCATTGGTGCAATGAAGCTCGCCATTAAAGCACCACCCCATCAGACTCTGAATCCGAAGCTGCAGCGTTTCCAGTCTGCAGTACGCTTCCGTTCCATTGGGGTTCGGTGTCGAATGGCGGAGCCTTCGGGGAAGCCGGCGCCCATGGGCCAGAAATCGTTCTACCAAGACTCGTGGACGGACAACTTCCTTCTCGGCCTCTGCGCGCGTCGCATCGGCAAAGTCAATGGTAAATCCAATACTCCCCACACGCCTGAAAAAAAAACAGAGTCGATTTCGTTAAATTGACAAGGAACTGAAATGATATAATTAGACGAGAAAGGGGTTGGGGTTGGGAACCTTAGCTTAGCGGTGTAAATTGGAGCAAGCTAATGAAATTTACATATAAATTCGCATGATGTCCGTCGACACAACAAGCTGATGTAAATTATGTCAAAAGGGCTCATGAAATATTACCAGTTTAACGGAATTGACGTATAACTTTTCGTTCAATTCAGGGTTCTCTGTATCTCGAGGATCCGGTCTGGAGTGTTAGATTCTTGCTTGCTCTGCGATTTACAAGATTGGTTACCAAATTGGCGTGGGACTAAGTTTACTTCTATAATTAATATGTGATCTGAACTTTTTCTTCGAATTGGCTTGTGATGCACATCTGATTACGATGAGACCAGATCACACTCTGGTTTAATTTGTGATCAAATTGGGTACATCGTGATTCGTTTTCTCCATCGTCAAGCTTTGCCAAATTAGCGAGATCCGGAGCCAAATATGGTGTTACTGATTTGCACAAAGCTCTCAAAATTAGGGCTGGCTGAGGTTTATGTTTCAGGCCGCGCACCTTAAAATTGCCAAAGTCGTACAGTTCCGATAATTCAACGAAATTTGACGTTCTCGAAAGTACTACGGAGTAATTCCAGAGTTTTGGAGCGTGGTTTTTGAAATTATCATACCCTCTTTTGCAGGCCAGCTCTGGCACCTTGTTTAGGGGAGGGAGTAGATTTTAGTAAACTTGTTAAATACTAAACTCCATGCCTATTCCCTTTCACTTCATCTCCCATTCTCTTGGCACAGGAATGGAGTGTTTGAAATGACAAGCTGTATTGCACTCTTCTTTGTCTCATCTCCAATCTCTTGATGAATTGCAGTTCCTCTCGTTTGTTGAAAGTGCGCATTAAAGGATTCTGTGGAAACCATGCCCTCCGTAATTCAAGAGGAGGGAGCGGTGAAATGAAATATATAGAGAACACACAACCGTGACGACTCTCCATAATGAATCTTGTGCACACTTCATTTGATTCAATCAGACGTCGCAGAGTTAGTGATTCCTGAAGGCAGATGGGATTCTAAATTGTGAGTATGTGCTTTGAATTTGCAGGGATCGCCACCACTGGGAAGGGATACGATGGATTTGTGGAGCTCACTCGCAAGATCATGCAAACGCGGAGTCCTTTGTTACAACGAGCGGCGTCCATGCAAGTTATCCATTCCACCATCCCACCCTGGCTTCTCAAATTTGTAAGTAAAATATCAACCCTCACAGACGAAAATTCTCAGGTCTAGAGCAACTCTTTAGCTCCACCATTCGTTGTATTTAGAGTGAGCAGATCGTTTTGACTGAATACTAGTCAGGGAATCAACAAGTGGATTGAGAGCTTGACATGGGGTATCTTTTTTTGGGGGGTGGGGGGTGGGTAAGTGAAATGGAGTTCCAATCTTGTTCATGTAGAGACATACAACTGCATTACATTCTCGATTACATTGCACTTTAATTAGCATTAAACTTATGAAATAGTGTATCATTCACAAAATAGAATACAGTACAGTATCAATGGTCTAAAATCTTTTTACATTAAGTTGATATTCCATGAGAACTGGCAATTTGTGGATTAGGCTTGCCTGACAAGTGTAAGTTGGCTGTGTGTCAGGTGAGAAGATTTCTTCCCAAGACGCCAAAGACTGCAGAAATATTTGCTGCTAGTACTCGGTATTTTGAATGGCTTGTGGGACCATGTGAGGTATGCTACTACGTTCTCAAGTACTCCCTCCATCTGGAAATTTTGTATTCAAATTCAGCCTTGTGTTTTGTAGTTTTAAGTTGGTAATGTGGAGACTTTCTTTTGTCAACCTTCAATTTTGTTTTGACGAACACATGCGCCGCTCTTCATTGACTTGGGGAATATATATTTTGAACCCATCAAATGGATGTTTTTCATATTTACAATCAATGAAATTCTTGTCACTTGTTTCAAAAACTAGGGTTCTTCAGGAAGCACTTGTAGAGGTGAATTTTTTAATGTACATAGTGATTGATCAAAAGTGGCACCATGACAGCTGCCTTACCATCTCATGTAAACAACCCTTGAGTTAAACCTTTCTTTTCTTTTTTGTAATGCACTTGAAAATGAACAGGTGAAAGAAGTGGAGATCAATGGAGTGATGCAAAAAAGTGGAGTGCTCATCAAGAAATGCAGGTAAATCATTATCATGTCAAACTTTTGTGCCTTCTGCAGTAAGTGTTCAAATTCTCAGGTGATGTACAGACTTGGAGGTTTGAATGAACTCCAACTTACAAAGACTGAGCCAGGTATATGTACTGTACTGGTGGGTTTGGGATCTCAAGATACCTGGAGGCCAGCAACTGTGTAGGTTTGTGCGTCAACATGTGCAAGGTTCCCACCCAAGATTTCTTCGCGAATTCGCTGGGTTTCCCTGTCACTATGACTCCCAGTAAGTTCATTTCTCTGAAACCAAATCACACCTCAATGATCACTAAGAAGTGACACCCACCCTTGAGAGAAAATGCAACCTCAATAATGGTAGTTGAATTGTAATGTTGTTTACGGGAGTTTTGGGTGAGAAGTGCGTTAAAAATGTGTTATTATTAATGTGGTTCTGTTTTCTAATTAACACTCGAGGGTGTTTTTCTTTTTGCATTAAGTGTATGAGCTCATACCATCAATATCCAGAAACTAGGATATTAATTAATGGTCCAAAGTGTGGTGATAACAATCTGAGTTTGGTGCATCTGCCAATGCCAACCACTAACAACTTCAACCCTCACTTCTTCATTTTAGAACTTCAACCACCAAAAAAATTCTTCAAAGTTCACTGCTGGCATGCCTAATTGTCCAACTCAATTCACAAGTAAAGTAACCATCATCCATGGTTTAATAGTAACCAAAGTAACTGTCACTTTTTGTGTACCCATCAAAGATTGGCACGCTTCTCTTATTCATGTCACACAAATTTCTGAAGACAAAATAAGACAGTCCTAAATTTAGGTTTTGAAATGCAAAAAGGGGGGTGCATTGGGGGGTGCAATTTTGTGTACAGGAGCTTTTGACTGCACCTGACTCATATTGATTATTGTTTGGATTCTTGATTTGGGGATGCAAATTCTTTTTTTCTTTTAATCTAGGACAGAATTTTTAAGAATGTATGCATTTCGTTACGGTTTTTGTTGAGCACATTTTGTACACATTCCAAGGAAATTGAAGGAGATCAAGTATGGCTGTTTTGCAGACTTCGAAGACATGAGCTGTGAGATGATATACGGAAAAGCACCACTCCCCATTGAAGAAGATCCGGCACTCCAACAACCCTGCTTTGCCAGTCTCTGTAAGACAAACCTCGGACACCCTTGAGAATTTTGTGGTTTAGAATTATAATGCATTGGTGTATTTTGCACCTCTTTTTGAAAAAGTTTTGAAGCAGCCTAGTGGGTGATAACCATATTTAAAATGGTCACATTTGTTAAAATGGCATGTTCCATAGTGCCAAAATTGGGACAATCAAAGAAGATTGTGTTGTTGTAATTGAAGAATGTTTAAGGTATCCATATTAGGAACCCAAAATTGCTTATTATAATTCAACAAAAATTAATTGGAATATGGATATTGTGTATTTTAGCAATTAGAAGAGAAGGTGCCCTCAAATGAGAGATCTCCAACTCTCAAATGGAGAGATATTCTCTTCCAAAGTTCAACTCAATAGATCACCTATAAATCAAGCACGCACATGTATTGAAAATAATACAAGGATCCAAAGAGTAAATTCACAGAATGACTCTTGTTTAAACCTTAAACGCCGACACGGACGTTTGGTATCTAATGGATGACAAGGAATTCTCCTGTGTAGGACAAAAGTGCAACTATTCATCCTCTGAATTCGGGGTGGAAAGGGAAGATCTTCTACAGTAATTTGACCTCCAATGGATATTTTTGGTTTTTATAAAGTAGATGATGTCACACGATTCCAAAAGCCACGATTTCCATGGTCATCAGTCCGTCTTTTAAGGGTTAATGATTTTTTTCAATGACTTCCTCTACAAGTATTTAACCATGTGTTTTTTCTCTATCAAGCTCAAGTTTAGATGTTGATACTTAGGCAAAGTTGATAATGGATGCTCATACCTCAATTCTACTAAACAAATGCAATTATTGAGTGCTATCCATATGAATTATTTCTCACCTACATTTTGTGTTATTTTTGTTTGGCAGGCCCAACAGCACGAAAGAAGGCATTGACTTGTCCGAAATCACCTCCCCCAGACTCCTAGTTTGTATAATTTGAAATACATTTGACTTGCATTTTTGAATTTGAATTAGGTTGGTTATATACAATTTTATCCAATTTTGTTTCATTAGGAAACTATCTTGCTTCTCATTCTTGGACAACTCAATAAATTCCATTATTGATTGTGGTTTCTATTTCCCTTTAGTAATTGGAAATATTCACCACATAGGGGCGGGTTTCTTTAGGGGAGGTAGTTGTGGCTAGGGAATTGTTTTTTACACTAGATGGTCTTCAAAACCAAGCTCAAGGGTTGTTGCTTAATTAAAACAGTGTTGAAATGTTGCTATTGATTTAGCCATGTCTAAGGCATTGCTTTTGCAATGTTTGCAAATACCATTTATATAAATATACGTAATACAATAGAATGTTGTACTTAATACATGGAAGGCAAGAATTTCATCAAAGTTGTATACCTTCTCTCTACTTCTACCTTGACTAAGATTATGAAATAATGCTTTCACTTGTGAACAAATGTATGAACAACATTGAGAATATTGAAGCAACATCTAATCCTTGAACATTGTTTTTTCAAGAGTCATTGCTTACGGACATGATTTTTATATAAATTGAAATGTAATTTAGGAGAATAAATGTAGCTTCACAAATGTTGTTTCCCCCTACAAATCCTAATAGTGATTGGGACATGACATTTTCAACCATTGATTGAGCAATGTATATAAGGGTTAGCTTGCAACTAAATCTTATAGCCACATCATAGGTTCACTCAAAACTATTTAATATGTGAAAATAAAAAAATTACTGCAAAATGTGGACATACCAAAGAATTGTATGCACAATGATTTTGTTTGCAAAGGGTTGAACTTGAGCTCTATGAATATAATACAAAAATATGTAGTAAATCACTTCCTTGAAAGAATGTAAGGCAATCATGCATAATTGCTAGCTTGTTAATTATGAAAATGATTTCTTGCAAGTTTTTGCCTAATTTATACACCCATCTTCAATATGAGAGTCTGACTAGTGCAAGTTGTCAATTTTGATAACATTTAGAATCAGCACAAACTTTGAAATTTAACAATTGATTTGTAAAATGCCCCAAATAATCAAAATATCTCTTGAAAAAAAAAAATCTTGAATCCTCTTTCAATTGCCAACAAGATCCAACAAAAGTAGAAATCATGCTCTAACTGACATGTTTTTTACCCAAGATATTTTCAAACACATGTGTCTTTATATTACAATTGAAAGCAGATGGTACTCTAGTACAAGTGAACTTGCATTTCTCTTAAGAACCTATGCCAAAAAAAATGTTTGGCAACACAAAAAAAAGCAGTTCTTGCTGGAGACTGCAACAAACTAAGTCAAGAAAGTTGTCCATTCCATGAACGTACATGCAATCAGTATCAAGGTGGGAATTCTACAATGAAAAGTCATGAAAGTCATTTTGTATCGAGCTGGAAATTCATAAGTTAAGTTAAAAAGAAGGGTCCCTGACCTTAGTTGCAAACACTTGTAATGGCTTTGCAACTGCACACTGAAAAAAAAATTAAAATTAAAACTGTGGCACTCTTGACTTGACACAGGCAAACTAGACTTCACTATCCCAAGGGAGACAATCATCTGGGTATGGAGACAAGTCTTATTGCTGATTATTTTAACCTTGGAATGCTGGGCTCGTCATCATGGAAATCATCCTTTTGGGTACCATGTGAATCATTTGCCTAAAAAAATTGAGAGCAGTCATCATTTGGGGGTCAAACTATTGTACAAGACTTCCCCTTTTCACACAAAATTCTAAATATGTTTGTAGATCTGCACTTGTCTAACATAGACATAGAAAGGTTCTCTGTCATCCATTGGATACTTTTAGGTTGCCGAGTTGGTTCAAAGTTCAAGTTGTGGAATAGAATCCAATACAATGATGGATTCTATGATGAAAGAAAATAGTGAACATGCATAAATATACTTTTAAGCCCTTAGCAATTGGGTGTTCTAGATTTGAACAATGAGTGAATGAGAGAACATGTCCAATCCATCCAAGTGTTTGTAAATTCTTGTGTACATTATCAAACATTTGTATTGTATAGATTTTCTCATTGCTTCTTTGAGAAAAAATTTATAGTTTGAAGAACATAAATATGTTTCAATTCTATGAGTAATTTATCCAAATCAAACAATGGCATTCAAAAATGACTTCAAAATGTAAGTAAGATAAAATCCTTTTAAAATTGGCATAATTAAAACTTATCACTCTAAACTTACCCTTGAAGTACTTCAATACTTGATGATGGATAAAGTACAACGTGTGCCTTGGTCTCTAAAAGATGTAATTTTTATTTATCCAAAATTTTATTGCTTCTAGTAATAATAGAGTGACACTTGAACCATAAAAACTCCCATCCTAATACAAATCTAGATCCAAATTAGTAGGAAAATAGGTCATATCTACATTAACTCCTAAAGGACTAGGATTTCAAATTTTGAACAACTGATGAACACAAATACATCCCACGCACACATAAATTCATCCATCATTTTTTCAAGATTTGTGTGTTAATAGTCAATTTCATTAAAATGGTGGTATGATGATGAAATGGCGCAAAGTATGTCAAAAATGGCGCATGGCATATGCCATTTTAATGAAATTGCCCATGTTAGCTCTTTCAACATTTGTATTCTATAGATTTTGAAGACTTTGCTTTGGAAATATTTTAGTATTCAATACGAATTGGTAGATATGACCTCAAAAAATAACCTTTTCAATTCAACAAATGACCCTTTGAAAATGACTTGAATAAAAAAAGTAAAATAAAAATCTTCAAAAATCACTATGATTAGAATTTAACATTTTGAACTTCAAAGAAAAAATTCTTGATATGCAAACCAATATCCTTGGTCCTTGACAGATAAAACATGCTAGAAATAAAACATGTATTGTTTACAATGAAAATTATTAAAACTATTGTAGCAATATTGGGTTTTTTATGATTCCAAACACATGCCAAATGAAATTGTATCATTGTCTTGCGTACAACATGATTATGTTGATTATAATGCACTAGAAGAAATTTGTGTTTGCCTCAACAAAATCTACATGAAGTGTTTGTTGAGGCAAATGCAGATTTCTTCTAGTGATGGAAATAGTGTCTTTGGCAACATGAATTGAAAGCATGCAAAGAATATGGGATAATTTGGAGCAAGGTAGAAGCCATAACCAATCACCCTAATAAAACAATGCTTGTAATATTAGCAAAACTTTGGATCTTATTTATGCATAGAAATTAAACATTTTTCAAATTTCTTCAGCTAAAAAAATGAAGAAATTGAAGTTAATTTTTTGCTACAAAAATCCATTGGTGATTTGAATCCTCCACCGAAAATCTATGGACAAAGTTCATATGGGGATAAGGAGGTATAGTTAGGTACTCTCTTTGCAAATTTTAACTATAACTTTTGAATGGAGGATCCAAATCGCCAATAGAATTTTGGAGCAAAATTCACTTTGATTTCCACATTTTTAAGCTTAGGAAACGTTCAAAAATGTTGATTTAATATGCTTAAATAAGGTCCAAAGTTAATTTTTGTTCACAATGACAATGACTGGTTTTTGACATATCCCAAATGGATTGTAATGCTTCCTAATCCCTATGCACATTCACACACTTGCAAAAAGTAATTTCATTTTTTCCCATTTAAAAATCTTTGATTAGAAAGAGAATCATTTGTTACACATAACATAAGAGCATCTCCATTGTTGCTCTTCAAATTTGCCCACCAATTGAATTTTGAAGGGCTCTCAAACCATGGCTTGGCCATAGGCAATTCACAAGTCTCCCACCATGTCTCTCCAAATGAGCTTGCCATCTCACTCTAAGATTAAAAAGAAGATTCAAGTAGATAAAACCGTTTTAAAGCTTCAAAATTATTCAAGGGCATGTAGCGCTTTTTTGTCTCCTTTGCATAGACTAGAACCCTTTGATTTGCACTACCTACCTCCAACCAAGTTGAATTGATCTCAAGGAAAATCTGAGCAATAAGAGATTTGAAATTTGAACAAGTTAGGAAATTTAGAAGAGTCTCAAGATTCATATGTTTGGAGACAAATTTGACGACGCCTTTCAATTTTTTGATGTTGATGCATTCACGACTCATGATGAAGATTGTGCAAACAAAAAGTAGTTGCAGTCAAGGTTGAGGAGCAATGATGATGATGCTTTTAACCCCTAAAGAACCAAGGCCATTTTTCTGTCAAAAAACACTCAAAACTACCATTTTGGGTGCATTCACTTGAATAAACAAAAATAATATTTTTTTAAGAATTTAACCATAGGATCTTGTACTTTACTTGTCTCAAACCAAGTGTCAAAATTTCATGAAGTTTGAATGTACAAATTGGAAGATATTAGCATTCAAAGTTAGAAAAAAAAGTTTTCTTGAACATTGGCCTACAATTTTAGATAACTTTTAATTAACTGCCATTTGTTGAAACTTTTTGCACTATATGGCATAGGTTTTGAATTAAAAAAGAATTGTATAGAAGAATTGAGTAGAAAGTCTAGAATTTTTTTTCATAAAAAACACACACTTGATTATCATTCTTAAAAAAATTAAGAAGTATAAGTAGGTCCAAGCACTACAAGAAAATGGGGGTATAAATGACTGTGCAGTCATATGGGTCCCCACAAAATGACTAGAAAATGACTATCCCTCTCTAATTGTACATTGTGGCCTCTGTCAACAATGTTCAAGTCATTTTCCAATTACGCCTACAACTAGTGGATGAAGAAGCAATGAAAACCTCACTTTTAGTACGAGTTTTCGTGAGGGTATTCATTTGCTCTGTTCCGCTTGAACAAGAAGTCATATTTTGGGACTTGGTGTTACTCATATGGAACTCCAGAATGACTAACATGTCATTGAACATGTTTGGTGGGAATTTGACGTTGCCTACGTGGCCACACCTTTGTTGACGTGTTAGCGCTTTGTGACTGAGTCATTTAGCAGTGACTACAAGTTGCAGTTTGCCACTAGTTTACACTTCCAGGCCACTTCCATGTGACTTTGTCTTGACTCTCACATATATATAGTTAGAGACGTTTGTGCAGTCATTTATTGGGGGAGGATTCTTTTTTACAATAGTATATTACTAGTGCATGAAAGATGAAGATACACAACATATTTGATTGACTTCCGACATGTATGCTCAATTGAAGCATATGGTTTAAGGATTCTAATGTTGCAAAAGGAGTTAACAAAAAAACTTTTACTTAGCTCTGGAAGGTGGTACGAGACAATAATCTCATATTCTATGCACTTCAAGAATGCAACAGTAGCGTGACTACTCTAGGGCTAAGTGGAGACTCCTCAGACAAAGGGGAGGAGACCACTTTGAAGTACTGGATATGGTTGCGCACCCCCGGTAACGTCTAGTATTGCTCCTATGCTAATACGTTGTCCTCCTCGGACAATTCAATTGCCCCTACGAGATTCGCTACCTCTAGGGGATCAGGACAAATTGCCGGAGCAATCAAGCCAGTACTCTCCGACGTGGTGGTGATGAAGGCATCTGTTCTATCCACAACCTCCCAATTTGCTCTTGCTTCTTTTCGTATCACGACTTTCCATCTTGGTTTCTCTATAATATCTGAGAAAAAAACTTGTGTGGCATGGCTGGGGAAAATGAAGGGCTTTGCCATCCTAGGTAACATGTGCCAAAAGTTCACAACTAAGAAACCGGCATCATCTTGGGTATATGTTGCATTCCCACGATTGTCTTGGGCCTTTATCCAGTTACATCGTAGGAGAATGATTTGTATATTGAGACCTCCGTAATCCAACAACAATATATCTTTCAACACCCCTATATAGTTGATGGACAAGTCCTCAGCATTCTCACCAAGCAATTTGAAAACCAATGCCACGCCACTGTTGTATCTTTGCATTCGTGCACTAGTTTCGTCATCCATGTAGAAGTGGTTATCGAAGGCAGTGATCCGGGAGTACCTCCTGGCTCTTTGGGATGGCTTCGTACTTAGCAATAAACAGTCCTAGTCCTCTGGCTTATGAAGATCCAAATTAGAATTCTGGACAGTAGTCACTATCCAATCCACCAGTGCTGGAGTGGATGGATTTGCACTTTGTTCAACCCTCCATTTACTACAAGATCCATTCATTTAAATCATTAAATATTACATGAATGAAAGTGTTCATAGTATCGTGAGCTACACATAGACCTGCGTTGTAGGACTCCACATGAAAGCCAAGACAATATCATGACTTCCAGTCAACTCCAAGAAGTCGACTAGAAGTCGCATTGTACTACTAGGAATTACTCCATGCCAAGTACATGACTTCATCAGGACTCAATGACAACTGAATATTACTCTTTCAATACTTAAGGAGGGCTGTGGGTCTTGCCCAAGAATCCCATATACTACGGTATTGGCGTATAGGGATCTTCATGTGTGAATAATATTGCATAATTATATAAATAAGATTTGCCATCCAATGAAGTGGTTACACGAGGCACTCATACATAGAAATCTTCCATGACGGTTGCATTCGTCAGCACATACTCGTGTGCTAAGTCTCAAAGCACAGTGGTCATCAGATATGGCTTCCCTACGCCTTGCAAGACCTCATCAACATCCCCGTACTCTTCGTCTTTGTCCCACACTCATCTCTGCATGAATTCAAACCTCTAGAGGTACTCAGTAATGAAGCCGATGCATTCATCTTTCAAGTATCCTTCAGCCATGTACAACTCAAGTCGGGCCAAATTTCGGACATGGTTCTTCAATACTTTCATGTATCGCTCCACTAGATACATCCACCTCGCACTAACTGGTCCACACAAGCCTAGTTCCATAGCTAAATGGTATGGTAGATGGGTCATTGTGTCAAAGAAGGATGGGGGGAATTCAATCTCAAGCAACGCCGTGCTCTCTGCGACGTCAACTTCTAGTGAGGCAAAATCATTGAGATTGTAAACCTTGGTGCACAAGCGGTGAAATACCTTGTACATTTGCATGATAGCCATGCGAGGCTTAGGTTTCATTAGACCACGCAGCACTAGTGGTAGAACCTGCTGCATCAACATGTAGTAGTCATGGGATTTCAAGCCCCCAAAGTTTTTCTTCCCTATACACTTCTTGAGGTCAGATGAATACCCGATTGGTGTCTTCAAGGACTCAATGCACCTTGCAAACTTTTCAAATTCCTCTTTTGTCAATACATAGCTGGCTCTTGGCTTCACCATTTTACCGGCTCTGTGAGGGTGTCGAGTTAGCCAAAGGTGCTTCCGTACATTCCTCCTCCGCAAGTCCCTCCTCACCTTCACAATGTCCTTCTTCCCTGTTATAGTTTTAAGAAAGTTCTTTGACAAATTCATTTCGCACTGCATAACGTATAGCGTGTTGCGAATGAGAAGATCTTGAACATGAGCACAAGAAAAAACAACTTAAGTTGTAGTGAGTGATCCTCTTGCCAAAAGCAAAGAAGATGCACTTGAGTAATCAGAGGCCTAGCTACCCACATCCAAGTTGCAACAGAGACGCTTCAAAGTCACATAATGACACTGCTACTTCAACACTACTTTTGCATAACTTTGAAGTAACCTAGTAGTTGTGAAAAAGTGGCGTCAAAGTCACGTATCATTTTCTGTACAAAAACTGTAGTTGTAAATCGAGACTTACCTTCCAATATGGCAATCTGAAGAGAATGCTCATGCGCTTTACGCCATGAATTTTTGAGGGATCATTTGCACTGCCCTCTCTATTCCTGGATGCTTTCCATGCCTTGTATTCTGTCGTATACACCAATTGCTCCTCCACTATGACTGCCATTGGTTTAGGTCTGTTTTCCATGGCTCCATTAAAGTAGTTCTTCATTTGTGCAGACCTGTATAGATGTTGCTCAAGTAACCACCAACGTGTCCTACCATAGGTTTGCTTTCCGAGTTCCACAAAATGCTCAGAACCCAAGTTTATGCCGCACCATGAACATGCTAAATAGCCTTGATGGGAAAATCCTCCCATAGTCCCATAGCTCGGGAAGTCGTGTATTGTCTACAACAACATGGCGCAAAGTTGAAATGCCTTGCAACCTTCATCCTTTATAACATCGTGTGCAGGAACTCCCAACCACAACTCCAGCAACTCATCAACAACAGGCTCCAGGTATACGTCAAACACATTTGATGTCACGGACTCCCTCCTAGGAATTAAAAGAGTCAATAGCACAAAGAATTTTTTTGTGTACAACCAAGGGGGGACATTGTAATTCAAGATAAGAACCAACCATGTTGACCAAGACGACTAGCTCTGTTTGAATGGGTTCACGCCATCTGCGGCCAATGCAAAGTGAACATTGCGGGGATCAATAGCAAAAGTGGGGTCCACATTGTCGTGGAAGTGATGCCAAGCTTTCAAATCACACGAATGCTAAACAATGCCATCCCCTCCTTTTTGATTGTTGTGGTTCTCATGATGCTAAAGCAACAACTTGGACAGAGTAGGACTCCTGAACATTCATTGTAGACGTGGAATGATTGGAAAATGGCGAAGAACCTTTAGTGGGAAGGCCTTCCAATCTTCATTTCTAAACCTACGCCCCCCGCACTTTGGGTAGCGGATTGCATTAGTGTGTTCCCCTCTGAACAAAACACAACCTCTTTCACAAGTATAAATGGTGTTGTATGACAAACCCAACTTCTCTATAAGGGACTTTGCAGTGTAGTAAGTCTTGGGCAAGGCATTATTCTCGGGGAGAAGATGCCGATTCAAGATGCTGAAGAGTTTGTTCGCATAGGTATTGCTAACACCATGCATTGTGTAGAGATTCATCAATAACACCGTGGCGGCTAATTGGCTTGACCTTGCGCCATCATACAGGGCATCCATGGACTACTCTAGCGTAGTCAAGTCAAAATTGTTTCCCCCATCGTTGTCATTATCCTTCTACTCTTCTGCATGCGGTGGGTCATGACGCTCCTCGCTCTCTACAGTATTGTCAAAGTCCATCTCTCTACACTCTTCTTGGATGGAATCTGTTGTAGCAAAAGCGGCTAGAACTTCTTCCTGAAATCTCTCTCCTACGGATGGTGTGTTTTCAACAATGCGAGATGCCTTGTCCACCATGCCCTGAACATCTACTATGGCATCCAATTCCGTTGTGGGTTCCTCAGGCTCATTCCAAAATTGCTCCTCCCACTCTTCATCAGAAGAGTGCGTGTTGCCCGGTCCCGTCCATTGCTGTGACCTGGGATCCCTCCCAAACTGGATTAGGTGGTCCCGTACATTCCAAATCAATAGTCTCTTACGGCCCTTGCATCTAGTGCAAGGATAGTGAATTCTTGTGAGGTTTAATTGTGAAGCCCTTTGCACCTCTCTCGTCCATAGTCGTTCATTTCATAATCATTGCTTCTCAATACTAGAAAGGGGCCTTCTGGCAAGAATCATTGCTTGACTTTAGGGTATTCATTTTGATGAGGATAATGAACTGCACTCTAGACATGCAAAAACATTAGTGTAATAGCAAAGGGGCGAATATATTGGTTAATTGCAGGGTGACGAAATGAGCATACTTAGGCATGACTTCTACGTGACTGTGTACAATCATGATTCAATCGTCCTTTGTGCACATGACTTATAAATGACTTCTACCAGTTGCGTCTTGGTGACAGTCATTGTCTATGATTGGCCTCAGGATACATTGACGTAGAGGAATTCTCGCTTGCAATGAATGCATTGTAGATTCCAATTCTAAAATCGAGTTTTTCAATACTTGTAACTTAGTATAGAATTTACTAGTTCATCTACTAGCTCAAGCATTCATTACTTTCAAGTTCATTGAAGGTGCGTGATAGTTTGAGAGAACAATTGACTCTTAAGGGAACTCTACTCATGAAGAGGGAGGCCAAAAGGGAAGTAAGGAGGTAGATAGAACACAAAATTAGAGGAAACCATGTGCAACAAAGACGAATAAGAACACCAAAAATGAGAAAGAGCATTTGCCCAATGAAGGAGGGGGTGCACGTCTTTCAGAGAAAAAGGGACAAGGATCTAAGGCCGCGTTATAGCATTATATATGAAGCTTCACTTTAGCAATACATATTGTGTGATCCTCTTCCCATAGTGGGAGGTATTGTAGGCCAACTTTGGTTGCTACTGCTAGTCTTCCATAAACGAGAAGCTCTTCCAAACTAGCTGTATTCAAAAAAGCCCATGACGTGTTTCTATTTGCCAACCAATTAAGCATTACAAAACACAATTTCTTCCCTATAGTGTTTTCCATTTCTCTGCAATAAGAAAACCACAATTGTCATCATTTTCATTTCATATAATATTACTTCAATTTTGAGGGCGAAAAGTTTGGCAACTAGGCAACAAGGGACGGTTCATTATGAAGAAAGGGAAACAAAAAGAAACAAAGGGAGTACCTACATAAATGTAGACAACAACTAGAGAAGAGTGATGAATTGTAAAAAATAGACCATAAACCACTATGCTAGAACCAAAAAAATGGGGAGAGAGAGTACCTAGAATCAAAAAAAAAATGACAAGAATCCCACAACGACTACGCTATTTAGGTGCACGATAAATGACATGCTGGAGAGCGACATCTATGGGGCAACCACACAATGAAAGGGACAAGGGTGGCAATAGAGGGGGCTCCCTCAAGGTATTACATGCCTGTCAGGACCAATATGCAAGAGGATTGAAACATAGCAAAACCTAAAACCCCTAACCGTATATTGTGCATGATAAATAAAAAAATTTAGGGAATCAGAAAAATGATGACATCATAAACCCTAAACATATAATTGCATTGCTAAGTACATTGCATTGAATCCACAGTCATTCTTCATTACTTCTAACTTCCTGACAACTATCGATAGTCATATAGTAACTTAATGATGACTTCCAAGAGTTGCATAGAAGTCATGTTTTACGACTTAGAACATCCCTGCAACTGAAAGAAGCCCAACGGGGGTTCCGTTCATTTCCGAGACCCTAAGTCAAGACCTAGGGCCGTTAATGAACTCTAATTAATGGCGTAAAGCAATACTTCTCATTTAATGATGAATACCTATCTATAGGTCTAATCAATAGAATCTAATCCCCTCCTATCCTTGCTCTTTCACTCATAGCTCTCAAGCTCGATCATAGCAAGATCGTGCAACTTGAGTTTGTCAACTCACAGATTAGTCCTCAATAATTAGTACAATTAGATATTAATGTTGAGCCGCCGAAATTACACTCCCTAATCATTGAACCTATGTTCCTCTTACAACAACCTAAGGATACAAATACTAACTTGTTTGGTAGTTCTTTCCTGTGGGCTTGCGATGTCGTACTGGAAGCTCCTTCCTCTAAACTTGTGATGTCATGATACACTACGTAAGGACGAAGAGGGTGCAGACGACTCGTAGGCAACTTTGCAATGCTCATGCGAATTGTGACGCAGTCGTTTGTGATCCCCGCACTCCTTCACTTACCAAAGGCCATGAAAGCACGTGAACGGTATACTAATTGTGTCTGCTATCGGGAATCAAGGGCAACTGATGGAGAGTCCTCCGCCTGAGAAGTCTGCATACAAATTGTGGAGAAATTGGAACGTGGCAGAGGTTCGGGCAAGAATGCAGCCCCTTGTTGAAGCTAGACTTGAAATGTAAGTACAGAACTCCCCCAATCATTTGGTTTGATCTTCAAGGCAACAACTATTGCTTGTTATAGGCACTACAACTACCTTAGTTGCATAACAAGGATGCTAGATGTTTTGTAAGCAAGCAAAAGCAATGCATTCCTTTCCTCTTTGCACGTGACGAGGACAATATACTCTATGTGTGCATGAGTGAAACCTCTTTGTTCTATAGTGACATAGGTGGCGGCACAGTAGGGTTTTTGCCAGTAGTCTTTAAGTGTAGAGTGTCGCCTTTTATGTTAGTGCCATGGTAGTTGTCCCACTGTCGTGAAGAAGTCAAATTCTGTTTGTGGTAACCCCTTCGCAACTAGTTTATAGTCACGTCCGAGTTGCGTACAAGTCGAAGTGCATTTAATGCACGTTGGCATTGGGAAATGGAGCGCCTATTTCCATGACAGTGCCATGTGGACCCTATTCCCATTGCGGGCACTGAAACCCTTGCGCC
Organism: Straminergon stramineum; assembly: GCA_963920665.1. Taxonomy (NCBI): domain Eukaryota; kingdom Viridiplantae; phylum Streptophyta; class Bryopsida; order Hypnales; family Calliergonaceae; genus Straminergon; species Straminergon stramineum. The sequence continues at coordinate 22,383,750 of OY987266.1, forward strand.
TACGACTCCCGACCCAAACCTCGGATGTTCTCTCTCCTCTTGTGCATGGATTGACTATCCCAATTTTCTTTTCCTAGGCATCCATGATGTTTTGATTTGTTGTCTAAGTATCTGCTTAGTCATTAAGGATAAATCCCCTCTTCGTTGATTCTGCTTTGCAGGGACAACCCTAACACGAAGAAGAAGGAGGCATCCGATGTTGGGAAAGAGAAGGGAGAGTCATAGAAGCCGAAGCGGGGCCTTTGAGGACGCGAGAGGAGGAAAGAGTGGAGCGCAGAAGCAGTAGGGAGACATGTGTGCTTCGTAGACGACATAAGCAACCACAATGATTCCTCCTCCGAGGCAACAGAGTCCAATGACGAGGCCATCACGAAAGGTATGATGAATCTCGCAATAGCTTATTCGCATATGCAATAGCAAGCCACCTTGGAGGCAGTGGCGGCAAGTAATTGGGCGTCATGTTTCTATGAATTGAAATTAGGGTTTAAGAGATTGGCAACTTAAATCGCTTTGCTATAGTTGAATTTTGATTCACTCATGCCTAAGTTCTACCCACCCGTGGCTAGTAAGCATAGCAATAGAGTGGACATTTTCAACATTAAACAATAGCTGAAGCTCACCATCATTGTTTTCTAGTTGTTGTAGCGAATGAGGTTGTGGACTCTAGCGATGAAGACATATCCTTGGAGTAGGAGGAACCCTTTCCTCAACCCTTGCCGAAGTGGCAACGAGGGATAGGAATTCCAACAAAATCTTCGAAGAAAATCGCAGCCCCTATCCAACCGTTCTTGGAGTGGGAATCAGATTCCAAAGCTTATGGGTCGCAGACTTTGCAGTGGATGCCAAGGCATTATATGCCTTCCCAAGCTCCACGTGCACCACTTCTATGGTCTCAAGGACCACCCCCGCCTTATCAACCTGCATGGCCGAGTCCTCCAAGGTCGAATATATATTCAAAGGTAGTTGGGGTGAGGCGGCACAAGCACCATACAAGGGAGGTGGTCACCGTGAAGCCTTCTCATATAGAAGTACTCGACAATGGAGACATTGACCAATCTAGGGAGGGGAAGAATGTGTGGGACGAGGCTGTGCGAAACCTAGTCCCTAAAATCTTGGACCTAAGTATTGGGGAGTGGTCGAAGCAGAAGCTTGAAGCTATCCAGAAGCTTAGAGATGCACTTGACAATGAGTTTGAGTACTTAGGGACTCCATTGAGCATGATTGGATTTTGCACAGCCATCACCAAGTATATGAAGTCCTAGAGGTCGTGACTAAAAGCTCGATGGTTGAAAGGAAATACATTGTGCCCAATCTGCATAACTGATGAGCAGTGGAAGCGGATGAAGGCTTACTGGAAGACACCTGCTCAACAGCACAAAGCTGAGATGATGTCTACTGCCCGCCAATGCGTTGCAAACTATTCCAATGCTAGGAGAAGAGGAAAAGCAAGCAAGGAAGTATACATGGTAAGCCCTTTCAAGCCTTCTCACATCGCGTAATTTGCCTATTGTAATCAAAGATGAAGAGACCTCCCTGCCTTGGTAAGAGAGCATAATTTGTCTTGGCATGGTAAGTGTTAAGTTTGTATGTGGCCTATGGAGATAGACAGAGAGGAGGTCCAGTAGCCCAGTGAACACCAAAATTGCGGAAGGCCAACACACGAGTCCAATGGAGGGAGATGCGGGAACAGTGAGTTCCTAATTCATGCAACAACTTTCGTGTTAGTTACTTGGAATTGTGCAATTGAAAGTATCCAACCATGTTGCAAGGGAAGACTTCTTTAGCCCTGTTACTTGTTCTTGACAATGTTGATATAGTTGAAGTGATGCATTTCGTGAATGCAATCATTCTCATCGCAGGTGAGGTCGTCATTTGTAACAATAGGCATTAGGTACAACCTACCATATTGAAATTGTTTCTTTCAAGTACTTGGCAAGGATTGTAAGCGAAGTCTCAGGGGAGTAATACCATAGTCATGATTGACTCATTATTGAGTCGTGACTCAATTGTGATTTAGTCATGACTTAGTGTTTTACCAATTGTAGTTGTAATTTAGTCGTGACTTAGTATTTTACCAGTTCTGAAGTAGTAGTGAGGAAGTCGTGGATGACTGTCGTGGGTGTTTGAGTCATTGGTGGGGACTTCCATGTAGAGTAGGAGTGTAAAAAGGCTCCATGTGAATGTAACGCCCTTCTTCTATCCATGTGTCATGGATGATAGAGTGCAGGGACAGGTAAATTCGTAACCGTGTCCACCATGGCAAGGAGGAAGCGGGATATGGATATGAAATTCGACCAATTCATCGAGATAGCATCACAACAATCCTCTACAATTGAGGAGCTCCAGGACATGTTCCAAGACTTCATGAGCCACTCGAAGGCTTCTGAAGACTGCAACCCATCTGTATCAAAGTTAGTCCTTGAGAATCGGGAGTCTGGAGAACAGAGAGGGGAGGGAAGAAAACGTGCCCGTCTACAACTTGCTAGTGTGGCTGAAATGACTTTGTCATCAAAGGAAGAGCCCCCATTGAAGGAACCTCTGCCCCCTCGAAAGAATAAGGCACCAAGGAAGGGACAAGATCCTGCGGACACTAGAAGATTAGGGTTTAGGGTGTCGGAAACCGCAGAGGCTAAAACTGAAACCATCCCCTCTACTCCATCACTTGTTTTAGTGCATGTTGTAGATGTCGTGACAAGTGCAACAGTTCCTACCGAAGTAGACTCACTTATTGACAACAACAAGTCCTGTTGTAGTGGAGACAATGCCGAAATGGAAGATGTAGTGGGCCAAAACTTGGAAGAGAACAATGAAGAGTCCTCCCCTTTCCTTCAACAAGCAAGTGCAACAAAAGAGTGCGCAACTGTTGCATCTTCGAAGGGTGGTGTATAGGAAGAGGCCAAGGAAGGGTCACTTGACGTGGCTGTGGTAGCGAAGGTCATGAGGTCGGTGGGTCCGTATAATGAGGCCATGGATTCTGACCCCGTCATCGCAAATATTCCACAGCTAAAGTCCAAGGTGGTCAATGCTGGCCCCGCCATCACTAAAATCCCTCAACCGAAGTCAAAGGCAGTCGATGCTACCCCGTTTGTCACAGAAGGTCTTTCGAAGAAAGCGAAGGCGGTCAATGTTCCCCTTGATGGAGCAAGTATTCTTCCCCAGAAGACGAAGAAAACTACTAAGTCACCCTTAAAGGTACATGGTGCCTTTGGGGTTCCTTAGAACATGTTGACAAAAGGACGGCCTAACATGATTGATTCTGATGGGGTTGCAGGGAGTACTCAGGGCCGGTCTAAATTACTAGTCTTCAACGTCCAAGGGACCTTGCTCGACTATAGTTTGCTCAAAGAAGCAAACCCAAACAGTAAAATCAGATCGACAACGAAAACGGCATTGATGAGAATCATATTGAGGCCTTGACTGAAGCCATTTCTTTCTCGATTGTTTTGTGCACTTTGTTGTGGCGTTTTGGGGTAGCAAGAGCACGTCTTTCATGGAAGACGTAATGCCCACCATGATGGCAAGCCCATTGAAGGGTCCAAACTCAGTTCTCTTATTTGATTGGTCTCAAAAAACAATGTGAGTTCTAGAACATTGGGGACGGAGCTCCTACATCATGGGGCAAGAATTTAGCCAAAGTGTACGCAAGGTGGCCGCAATTTAGCGCGAAGAACACTATCATCATAGACAATAAATTATGTAGGGTCACTTGCAATCCCCTAGAAAACACAATTGTGAATTCTCCGTTCTATGTTAGTGAACTCTCCACATTGTCCAACAACAAGGAATACTTGAAGTGTTACATGTGGCCCCTACTGGAGGCTCTCTCAAAATGCTTGGACGTGGCTGCTTTTCGCTTGAAGTACCTGTCACTAGTGCACAAATCAATGGGTGACATGGATGCTAAACGCAAGCACAACTCAACATATGAGTTTCTTGATGTTGTGGAAGGTGAAGGGATCAGCGACCCATGTGGTTGTACTTAAGAATGTCCGCTCACCTTCACTTGAGCAACATGTCTAACTCAGTGTGCATGTCTTTGTAGAAGAAGCAGCAGCCTCCGGAAACAAGGTCGAAGGCAGTAACAAGGATAGAGAAGAAGTGGGATGTGTGGTCTAAAAAGGTGCCTTCTCCAACCCTTTTCTATAGGCTTAAATGTACTTCAAGTTTGTAGTGAGAGTTTTTTGATGTTCATGGAAAGGCAAGATGAAGTAGCAACGCATCGTAGAGACAAAGATACATCAGTCCCCTAAATGTAATGTTTGAGTCATGAGGAAGTAGCGCAGGTGTGGACTTCTAGTATTGCGCGCACAGAAGTCGTAGGGAAGTCACGTGAAAGTGGCAACGTAGTTATTTGTGCTCTACATTCGCATTCTCGAATTCGTCCATACTACGATACATAATAATTGTCTAACACTATGATTTTTGCAGCTTAAGGTAGGTGACGAAGTCTTCCTTTTCAACCCTTGATCTACGCGTGAGAAAGTGGCGAAGGGGAATGTGAGCGGATTGCGTGGTGAGCATAAGTTCCACTTCAAGGACATTCTTGAGCCCTGGGTGAAGGTCGACATCTCTCATTATTTTTAGTCTGATGTGGTGCTTATGTTCCCTGTGGCTGACCCCAACATGCAGAACATTGAAGATGCCAAAGGGAGCTCAGCGCTTAGGCATGAGAAATATGTAAAGTACTTGACTTGAGGTGCCCTCTGCGATCCTAGCAGATTCACATGGTTTGGGAAGTAGTTCAAGAATTGGAGCATGCAAAACTTCAAGACATGTGGTTGTACGTGATGAAAGCCATTGTAATTTTGGGGGGTGGCAATGCAGAATTCTCATTTTGAAATCAATTGTGTATACAGTAATGGATTTTGTGATACTGTTGTGCAAGAGGGGCCATGGCCAAGGTTTGTCTGAAATGTAACATTAGAGTGTAGTAGGGGTCATTCTATAGTAGGGTCGGTTCAATTCAAGGAATGATGTTGCTCTTCTAACATCCTGGATGTCAATGATCATGTCTCCCGACGTGTCCTCTAAACCCTTGAGGCACTTCCAACTATCTTTCTTTCCGATGCTAAATGCAACTACAGCTTGTTGCATTCCACAACTAAATCGAAACAGATACCTTACTTTCAGACGACTAAGAAATGACTTCATCATAAATGATAGTCTCTATGATCCGGTTTGCGTACTTCATAGTCACTTGAAACAAATTGGAAAATGACTTAGGTTAAGGTTGTACTAATCATCAATGACTGTGCTACTTATAAATGGCTGCGCAACAGCTGCATGTCACCCTAAATGTGCAAGATCCACAACTCCCATAACCCTAATGCAGAACTCCAACACAATTAATGCACAACTCTAACACAACTAATTCACAACTCCGACACAACTACTATATGACTAGAGAATGACATCTTCTAGGCTACGCCACATCAGATTTAGGAGGGGTGCGACCCAACCAATATTGTACTGCCAAATGTCATACCACATCATCATCCACGTCAAATGTATAAAGGGTTGTCGCAACTAGGAAATGACAGGAAAATGATTGCTTATGTAGAAGTCCACATGGCATGCTCGGTTGAGCACTTTCCACGTCATACTTTGTCATCCATCGGCCCCGTAGAAAGAAAAAGATGGTGATAATACACTTATGTATATGTTCTAAGCATGTAGATTTTAGCTCAATGACAATGACAGTTTTCTGACTGCATGCATCCCAGTCATTTTCTAGTCACATTTTCTATAAATGACTTCTAGCAGTCTTAAAATTGTCATTTTTCACAGTCATTTATACCCCCATTTTCTTGTAGTGAAGATTAAAAGAAAAACTAAATTGTTAGTAGCTCTAAGATGGGATTGAAACACAATAATTCCAACTATGAGATTGTTCTAGAAAGCAAATTTAACCTTGTCAAACAATGTTTTTTCAGAAATTGTGAAAATTGCATTAAAAAATGAATCCTACTGGTTATTTTTCATAAAGGTGCTTAGATTACTCGAAAAACAAGATTGTTCATGACTTTCACATTACTAATCTAAATGGAATGAATAAAAGCTTCACATACACACAAAAATAAGATTTATAGGAAACATTTAAAAATTTTATTTCAAATTTTTGTGGATTTTTTGAGCCCATCTACTTGAAAATTATGTTTAAAATGGCATCACTTTTGCTCTTGAGAATTTCTTAAAATAAAAATTATATTCCCACATAGTTAATAATTTTTTCAATCTTATGACGAAGTTTAAAAAAAATTACCAAATATTGAGGTCACAGGAACCTGCCCAAACTCCTAAGAGTTCCCCAGGGGGACTCTTGGTTAGTTGGTCCTTTAATGTTGTAACTAATAATGATTAACCCCTAAAAGTCCATAGATCCAAAGAGTGAATGCATCTTGGTCAACCTCCATTGCAACTTTCAAAATAACTATTTTTGAAATTAAATTTCGACTAAGAAAATAAAGATTGACAAGTTTTGTTACTACTCCAATTTTAAATTTTGAGAAATGTCAAATATTGAAAGAATTATTGCAATTCAAAGCTCCATGTGTTAGAATCCGAATAACACAATATAGTGCGTTTTTCATTCATAATTTTTTTTCTTAAGAGGAATTTTTAAATTAAATTATAAAACCATGTTTCTCATTCTACCCTTTATTTACCATAAAAATTATGAAGTATTATAATATATATTATAATTGATATAATTTTAATTTCCACCTTTAGCTTTAAAAAATCACAAGAATTTGATTTTTCCATAAAAATTATTGAAAAAATACAACATAAGTAGAAAAATGCATTTTTTCTACTAGAAAAAGATATCAAAATTTTACACATCAATTCAAGAGAATAATAAATCTGGTTTGATAGTCGAATTTGACTTCAGGGTCTTTGTTGCAAATTTCTTGGGTGTAAAAACAAAATAATCAATTGAAAATTTTCATAGTAATCTCTATTTCTACTTGCACCTCTTGAAAAAATTTCAAATAAATTGGATTGTTTTTGCTATTAATTACTCATTTTTATTCAATATTTGCAACAAAATTGATAACAATTACAATTTTTCATGAAAAAAATTGGAATTTCTCAAAGTGATATAGAATTTAGTGTATCAAATAATGATAATATAAGATTTTTGTTTGAACATAATTTCAAAGGCTAAATTTAGCTCATACAAGAAATTTGACCATTTCACAATGAATCAAGTCCTTTAGGGGCTAAGGTGAAAACACCTAAAACCATCCTTGTATCCATTGGTGCACCTAATAAAAGTCATAGAATTTGAGAATAGATTGTCACTCAAAATGGCATCTGATGCTTGGAGTATAACGAGGGGTATTTAAGGCCACGCATGGGGTACAATAGGAACATATCATAGTGATTATTGAGCAGATTTTTTGATGATTAAGACCATATTAGGGACATCTAAGTAGTTGCCACCATGTCATTAAGGTAACCAAATTAGCATAGACTACCAACACAAACTACTTCCAATTACTTGAGGACATATTATAATCAAATTTGACATGATTCAAGGGCTCTAGTATGTCCTTTTGGGGATTTATATAGGTAATGAGCGGTGCTAAACAAGGTTAGAAATAGACAAGTCTAGGGTGGGTTTCAATGGTGTACACTTTTTCTACTTTGAAATATTATGGAGCTCACACAGGTGGTCCAAAAAATATACTTGTTTTTTTAAATTCATGAAACCCAATTGCAAAACATAGAAAAAATAATCCCTCTACCAAATGCAACTTACAACTAACAATTACAAATGTATTTCAACAAACTTATTCAAAAACTGTCAATAGTTAGGATTTAATTAATAATAAAAAAAATTCACCTTTAATTATCAAATTTTGTACGTATTTATTATAAAAATTATATGTCTAATTTCAAAGACATAATTCATAATTCAAAATCTACAATTTATGCATGTGAATCAATACAAAATTATTTTTTGAAACTATTGGACAATGGCATAGTGCACTAGCTTTAATTTTGCAATGCACCATTTTTTATTGTCCATAAGGATCTTTAAAATTTTCAAACATCACCCGCTAAATCATGACTTACTATTTTGCAAGAAAAAAATTATATAGATAGAATGTTGTATCATTTATTTGAGAAAGTTTGAAAAAAGAAATTTTAAATTTAAATGAAGACTTTAGTAAAATGCCTATGTACTATCATACTACCTCAATGCACTCCAAAATTCCAAAAGAAAAAAAAAGAATGCTGTAAATGAAACCTTGAATTTTTCTGAAAAATAAATATGTGAAATGAAACCACAAAATGGGTTTTTTCTTACATAATTTTATTTTCGTATTAACCCTTTTTGAGTGATTTATTATCTCTCCATGTTAAATTTTTTATGATGTTTTAATTTTTTGAATGTAGTTCTAAATAGAAATCTTTCGGTAGAATTTACAATGAAAAATCAGATATAGAATTAAAATTGGAATTTTTTTATCTTAATATTGTTGTTGTTTGGTGAAAGTAATATTAATGAAAGTTTTCAAAATTCTATATCATCAAAAAAACTAGTGTGCCATTTGCCGTTGCCATAGCCAAAATAAATAAAAAGTAATTTTCTAATTTTTTTAATCATACAAAATTTGAAATTCAATAACTATCATGCCGTAGGTCCAAACACCACAAAACAAAGCTTGTGCACTCTCCTCACCAAGGGCTTTCCGATGGTACAAAGAATATGACCAAGGGATGCATGGTCCAGGAGATCTCACCATAACAAAGAAACAAAACAAAACAAAACAAACAACCTAACTCAAGGTATGGATTTTTTTGGCAAATTAACCTCTGAATGACCAAACAATGTTTTTTTTATAGCAATGTAGCAATTTTGGACAGCTCACTACGAACAAAAAAATTTACTATATTTTTTGAAATCTTTTTTGGATGTGGGGATAAGGAATACCTTGTTGCTCCACCAAAGTTTTTTACAATCGGCTATACCCATGAGGATTTATGGGGGGAAAGGCCATTTTTCATGGACAAGGGACAAAAATGGGTAGAGTAATTTACAATACCGGTACTAACAATCAAATTTGCATTGCATAGCTCAAAAGAGCTTGGGCACCCTTTTGCCTCAAGTTTAGACCAGGGTACTTCTTTGAAATTGACACAATGTACAAGGCAATGGTAGCAAGGGCAATTGCTTTGTGGGTTCCTTTGGCCTAATGGAGACGTTACTCCTAACTACCATATTTGGAGAGAAAAACATCCAATGAATCCATTGAATCAATAACCAATTTGTCATTTGACAAACTACCATCCAAAAAAATTTCATGGTAAAATTGCTTCTTTGATAATTGTTAGGAGGGGGGAAATGTCTTTTTTATAATCAAATCTATTTTCCATCATGAATCTTCTAGGGGTATGGGATGCTTTGAAGATGAGAGCTTGACTGCTCATTGTCAAAATGTAAAAATCATGTTCAAAGTAGAATTTGAGACTTCATTTTGGCCTAGTAGAATAACTTTAAAAAATCATGAACTTAATTTTTTTGGTAAATCAAGCTAAATTTCATCTCGAAAAATCCATTTGTAATTTTGAGCATCACAAAAAAGTTATGGACAAAATTTAGAGAGGATGTTTGAAAATGTCAATGAAAATGTCCCTTCCAACCCCTACCTAAAGTTTTTTCATAACTTTTGATTGGAGACTCGAAATCTCAAACAATGGGTTTTTAAAGATGAAATTTAGCTTGATTTCATAAATTTTCTTATTCAAATTTTTTTGGAAAAATTTATTCCACTATGCCAAAATGAGGCCTAAAATTCTAATTTAAACACAATTCCTATTTTTCACTTAACTATGAGCAATTGAGCTCCTAATAATTCTAATTTACGTATCTTATATGGATTGTTTTACTTCCTACCACACTATTTGTATAAAGATCTTTTCTCATCAAAGAACAAACAATGTATATGGCTAGACTACAAGCTATTGGAGATCATTGCCTTGTATTTGAAAATCATTGGAATTCAAAGTTGAATATCCTAAAATTTTAGTTCATTGAACAAGGAACATCTTCGAAAATGAGGGAAAGGGGAACATCTTAAAAATCAAGGAAAATGTGATCTAGTATCGATGGTTTGTAATGAGTCACACTTCACTAACATTGACCCAACGCCAAGCCCAATATGCCTAGTTGCCCTTCACTTCAACTTCAACATAAATTGATCAAGCTTGCCAAAGTTTGATTTTTAGTGTGATTTTTATTTTTATTAGTTCTTCCTTTAAAGTTAGTTGAAACTTAGAACTCCACCATTCCCATTCTAAAGAAATTATGGTTTGTATAAGCTATAAATTGTTGAAAAAAAGCCTTTGTATAAGATTTTTCTTGAAGCTATTTCCCTATTCAAATTTTTTGGTACATGTTCCCCAATTTAAAACGTTGTAAATGTTTTTGAACATGTGGTCAATTTTATTACAAAAAGAATGAAAAAAAATTTTAAGCAAAAAAAAGAAATGAACTTCTGCAAAAGCCTCCCTAAATCAGAGTTGCCTGGAGTTTGGATACCCCAAACTTCAAACACTATAATCTCACAATCTTTGTGGTCAAAACATCCCATTTCTTTACTACGACATGATGAAGTATTCTACCATTAGATCTTATGGTTAGATGCAATAAGTTTTCATTTTTCACTTTTGAGGAGACTTTGCCATCAAAATGGACCATTTTGAGTTGTTTTTTGGTGAAACATAGTCAAAGAACTTTCAGGGGTTAAGACATCAAATTTCTCCTTGTGTATACATAAAATTTCATCTCTAACCTTGACATTTGTAAAAATTCAGTCCAATGATAAAAACATTTTTTTAAATGGTTCCAAATCAAAATTTGTAGAAACGGATAAGAGAGCACCAAAAATAAGTATTGAAAGAGTCTCCATATTGTTTTCTAGAATGAGTTTTGAACTAGAGTTTTAACATGGCTCTACAATTAACTCTCTTGAGTGCACAAGAGTGCACCAAGAGCTTGTCTAAGGACTAGTGGATCATATCTTGCATCCCCCCATTTACAAAACATCAAATTATGTAATAAATCAAGATGTTTAGGAACTAAACAGAGAATATTTAATCCTTAATGACCCAAGGGGGGTTTACTTTCTAAATGGGCCAAAACTGCAAAGAACTTTAGCAATTTTCTTGCTCAATATTTCTTGAGATGGAATAGAATATTACTACAGGATCTTGAAGTTAATATTGAGAGTGAGCACCTCAAAAAATTTCAGACTATTTTACCCCACGGTTTAGAAGATATTTAAGTTTGAAGTTTGATTTGGGTCAAATGGAAATACAAGGCAGCGCACTTTGATGGAGCATATCTTTGTGAGAATGTTCAAAATGATTGCTTTTTTTGGGCTCAGTGAAAGACAAGAGAGTTGAGAATGTACATGTAAAATTTCACAACATTCCAAGAATTTTCAATTCATGGTGGAGCTTGCAATGCATGGTGGTCACTGAAATGAGAATAGTTTTTGTAAGGAAATAAAAGAATGGGTCACTTGTCTTCTCCTTGAAGTCCTTGAATTTTCCCTTTTCGAGATGGATTTGACCTTTTTGAGGTGGGCACAAATCACATTGGTTGGCTGACTTTTTAGTCCATGCCCAAACCGAACCCTCAAAAATGAGTTGTAAAACTACGCTACACTTAATTTTTAAAAATCCCACAAGGTGGAGTTTAAATCAGAATTTGATGAAACTACTGCCATTGGATTCATAATGCAGTCTGGTTCTCAGAAATAATTATTTTTTATACTCACAATTTGAAAATGGGAAGCTCGAATAAAGAGGGTTAATGACTAGAAAATGGTCTCTTGGATCATTAGGGGTTAAACTCTCTAACTTTTTCTAGTGACAAAATTTAGATTGGAACAAGTGTAGTTGATTCTTAAAGGAGATTGGGATTTTTTTATTGCCATATATAGGGTCTATTTTGTAAACATATAGTGCCTAGAGGCAATGTGACAAAATTAAAACAAAACTAGAACAAAAATGGTGGAATGAAGTCATGCCAAAAATAACGGTATTTCAAAGTTATAAGATTGAAATTGAAGCTCATAGTATTTTCTTAATTGAAGGATTTCAATTTTTTTGAAAGAAACAATGCAAGACTTTGAGGTTTAATTAATTTACAAAACAATGGTCAAAAAAATTTGTAATTAAAAAAGAAAAAATAGGAGAGTTGAAATGTTTTTGAGACAACTAATGTAGAGTTTGGATCTTGGGGGGTATTGGCAAATATAGGGTTCAACAATGGCCATTGGTCAACATAAAACTCAAAAATTGACCATAACAAGTTCACAATTACCAAGACTTCTAAGTCAATTGAAGTCTACAAACTTATAAGCCTCAAAGGATAAGCCTATTACCTCTTTTTCAAATTTCATTTGCAAGTACCTATAAATGTATTTATTTACTCTCTCTATATTTTTTGAATATATAATTATAGATCTTCTATTTGTTGTAAAAAATTTGAATCTTTTTGTAAAAGATGATTTTTTTTTTAAAACTACCATGAATTTTTGAATAAAAAGTGAAACAATTCATATCAAATGCAATTGATGCTTACAAAATTTGAAAATTTCTCCATAGGCTTATAGTATAGTGTAGAACATTATAGTGAATTTCTTTTAATCACATCACTCCATAATTTTAAAAATAATCAATCCATGGTTATAGACCCAAAGTTGAAATCACTATAAAATTCCAATAACAATCTTTAGTTTATCCAATTTATAGAGTAACCTTTGGGGGTTTGTATTGACAAATATGAGATTTATTTTGTGACCATAGGTTCATTTGAAGTCATGACTAACAAAATGGTGGAATTAAGCCATGACAAGTATAGCGGAATTTCAAAGTTACATAACTAAATTGAAGCCCACACAAAATCTGTGATAGTATCCAATGTCTTTTCAATGAAGGAAGTGGAAATTTTTTTGGAGGGAAACAATGTAATCCTTTGAAGTCCAATTATTTTTAAAAACCAAGGCTGGAAGAATTTGGAATTTAAAAAGAAAAAATATGAGAGTTGAAAGGGCCCATTATGCAACCATGGGGTCCAAATTGAGTATCTTTTCAATGTGAGGGTATTAAAAAGTAATTTGAAGGAACTAATGGAAACATTTGGGATTTGATTTATTTCTGAAACAAAGGCCATAAAATTTTAATTCAAAAAAAAAAAAGATTCAAGGGGGCCTTCTTTACATCTATAGGGTTTGGATCTTTAGGATTTTTGTATTGACAAATATAAAGTTTGGCATTGGCTCTAAAGTCTAGTATAATAAGTTCATAGTTGCCAAGTCTTTCATATCAACTAAATTCTGTAAACTTTTGATCATAAAGGAAAGGGCTATAATGATTTTTTGCAAACTTCATTTGGAGCTATCTAGGAATGTGATTTTTTGTATTTATGTTTAGGAGACAGAATTACATTTCTTCTATTATTTGTAAGAATTTCTCACTAGTTTGGAAAGAATTGAAATTACCGTGAATTCAAAAAAAGGAAAACAATTCATCTCAAATGCTATCAATGCTCAATTTTTTTGAAAAACTCTCTAAGTATATTTTATAGTATCTAACATCATGGTGGATATTTTTTTATTATAATATTAGAAAATTAGAAAATCAACACTATGTAGTTGCAAATTCATTTTTCTTAATTGCTAGTCAATATTTCAAAAAAAAATCTATATTTTAAGTTGAATTGCAAATGAATAGCTAAAGAATATCAATGAAAAGTTGATTTTCAATAGAAAACTAATGCATTATGGACTCCAATATCTTTTTGAAAATTCCCATCACCAAAGTCTTCCAATTGTAAAATATGACCCAAAACTTTCATTTGGAAGTCACTAATAGAACGGAGAGCAATGGAGCGCTAATAGATGTATACAATTGCTCCCTATGCTCTCATAATTAGGAGGGTTGCTATTATGTGAGCCTAGAAGACTATAAACCTATGTTATAAATGTCTATATAATATAATATTTTCATGATTATAGTGTAGCTATGTTATAGATACCTATATTATAGGTGTTTCTGTTATAAGCACCTTCTATGGTTGTAGTATATCCACTTATACATATGCTCAAGGCTCTAATGCTCGCATTTCTATGCTCATACATTAGCACCGTTGATTTCTAGTAAAATAATACAATTGTTGGTGAATTTTATTTTATTAAATTAACTTATGCAATTGTAGGAAGATTTTTTAAATAATGCATAATGCAATTGTGGGTAAATAGATATATAGAAATTATTTGAATACATAGAAAAAATCATAGGTCAATTTGTACTTATAAATAACTCTTTCATTGTGAAGGATCAAATCTATTTTTATAAAAATAATACAGTTGTGGGTGAGAGGCCACATACATTATTTGAAGTAATAATTGTAGTTGCACTTGTGTACCTTCATTTCATGGCTTCAATCATGAGACATCATGATTCTATTGATTCCATGCCCATATTGTGACTTCTTTTCATGACTTTAGTCTATTGGCATCAAATTTCATAGCTCTATAATGGCTTCATTTCATAGCTTTAGTAGTGTGGCCTCAAATTCCATAGTCAAATTGCGTCTATTTGTCTCTTCACACTTAATTACTATAAGAAATCCACGTTTTTTATGCTGTTTAAAAAAAACTTATCATGTTTCCTGAGATGTCACTACGTTAGATAGTCAACGGGCATGGGAGTGTGAATTTGATGTGATGTTGTGGCAAACGTGCACAGTTAAGTTGGAAAACAATTAGATGTTTTTAGATGACATCCAAAAAAACATAGACTGCAATGTAATGTCAACAAGTAGACCCATTTTGACTATGGGTAAGTGAGTAAAAATTACTATGGTTTGTGGTAAAAAGTTGACCATATGTGAAAATTTTAGGGAAGGGTAACCACATGGCATGCCCTGCCAAAAAAAGGAAATGGATGGATGTGCACCATGGATGAAAAAGAGATGATCTTTATACAAGTGGGTGGTCGAAAGTGAAACAAATAGTATGGGATATGTAAAACAAGAATTGTGTTTAATGTAAAATGTCTGAAACGACATCTAGATGTCTAAAACAACATTAGATGTCTAAAATAGTATCGAGATGTACAATGGTTAAGTTCCTATATTCTAGTTATCCCATATCTTTTGTCTCACCATGGACAGACAATGTGAATATAAATATGACCTCTATTATCTTCATTTTCACTAACTTTTAATGAAGGAATTCCTTCATTTTGCCATCAAAAATTCTCTTGACAATAGATGGCAACTTTTCTTCAATTCTTGTTGAATTCAAGAAATTTTGTTTGTTTATTTTATTTTTATTTTATTTTTTATTGATTTTGCCTGACAAGTATAATATGCACAAATTGATGTCTCAAAAGAGTTTAAACATCTAATTTGACATCTGAAAAAGAAAAATTAAAAATTTCAAATGACATAAAAGTGTGTTGACTAGGCATGCCATGTCATCATAACTGGTTCCACGTCACTTTTCCCGCCACTATGTCAAGTGCCACGTCAAAAGCCATGTCATTGACAGGTTGGATGAAAAAATTTCCCACATGGATCTTTTTGCCTATGTGGTGCTTACATGGCATTCACACACTGCATTGTGGAGACTTTGGAAGACCTTGTTGTTTGTGACGTTAGTAAAAAACAAGTTGAAATTGGACATGTTTTCCTTGATTTTTGGACGTTTTTTGCCCGTCCATTATATTGGATTTTAGGTGACATCTACTTGGATTATTTTCATGTCAAACTGAATGCCATGGCACATTTTTTGTGATGTTAAAAAACCCATCATTTTCTTATAGTGAATGCAATCTATATTTGTCAAGTTTTACAAATATATATACTACCAAATATTAGTTAAACTAGTGACGATTGTTAAGTTAGGACTGGTTTAGCCAATTTTCATAGTAACCTTTGGGATTTCTAAATTGAGATATATGGGGTCCACTTCGTGACCATAGGGTGCCTTTGGAACATGAATGAAAATGAAGCCATGACTGGAATGATGGAATGAAGTTGTGACCAAACTAATGAATCAAGCAAAGATGAAATGAGACCTTGATGAAAATAGTGAAATGAAGCTAAGAAGAAAATATTGGAGTTAAGTCAAGACAAGAATAATGGAATTTTGAATCCACAAGAATATAATTGAAGCCGATAGTAACTTTTCAATTGAGGGATTTCAAAGATTTTAAAGGAAAACCTTTGGATTTGATAAATTTATAAAACAAAGTTTGGAAGAATTTGGAATTTTTATTAAATGATGAAAATTGAAATGTTTATGAAGCAACCAATAGGTTTAGATCTTTGAGGTTTAAGACTATATATGTTGATGAATCATGTTGAGTTCAACATTAGAAGGGATTTCATCCCTATGGAAGCTTGTGAGTTCCGAGAGTTTTCGAATAGTGGGGAACATTGCCACAATAGCGATTTGATGTGGTAAAGATACTACCACATCAGATAATAATATTTAATTATTTAATTATTTAAAATTATTATTTTAAGAAAAAATATTATTATTCCTATATTATTTCAATAACTTTGTTTAATTATTTCACTTTTTTAATTATTTAATATTTTTTTAATATTTATTTTTTGGACAGCAGTGGCTTGTTCCCAATATAGGGAACAATTTTGAAACAGTCTCTCTATGCCCTCAAATCTCCCCTAGTGCATTGGCTATAAGTCAACATACACTCCAAAGTCCTCCATAATGAGTTCACACTTGCCAAACTTCCATTTTTTCAAACTTCTTAAGATGAAATTTGAAGGCTCTAAGAGCTCGCAAGTTATCTTAAGTTCCCAAGCTGTGGGAACTCGCTACAACAACAGTATGATGTGGCACAGTCACTGCCATGTCAGAAAATTATTATTTTTAAATTTTTTTAAATTTTTTTAATTCAATTTTAAGTCTATCAGTACTTTTTAGAAAATTTGGGTATTTTTTTTTAAATTCCCAAAATTCGGAAATTCAGCCCATTATGGTCCAGTTCCCAATTTCTGGCAGCACAAGGAACAATGCAAGGAACAACCCTGAAATGGGCTCTTGGAGCCCTCAAATGTCCTCTAATGCAATTACATATACCTGTAAAATCAATGTGATTTTTTGTATTTATGATTGAGAGATGTAATTGCTTGTCTTCTATTAGATGAATTTATGAATAGTATGTGAAATTAGTCATATCAAATGCAATTGATGCTCCAAAAAAATTTGAATATCATAGATCTATAGAATAGTGTAGAATATCATAGTGCAAATTTTTTTAATATGACATTTTAAAATTAAAAAATAAAAAATTTGTGGTTATAGTCCCCTAGTTCAAATTCAAATTGTTGTAATATTCCAGTGCTGACTTTAGGTTGGTTTGCCAAATTTTGGAATTACCTTCGGGATTTTTGTATTGAAATATAGAATTTGCTTTGTGGCCATGAGGTTTATTTGAGGTCACATCTAAAAAAATGGTAAAATAAATCCAAGATGAAAACAATGAAATTTTGAAGCCACAATGAAAATTATGGAATTTTAAAGTCACATGACTAAAATTGAAGGCTGTAGAAAAATTGGCTTTTAAATTGAGGGAGTTAAAAAAGGATTTTCAAGGAAACAATAGAATCTATGAGGTTCAATTGGTTTCCACAACAAGGTGGGAAGAATTGGATTTAAAAAAAATATGAAGTTCTACTTTTGTAAACATGGGTGCTTTTGAATTGAGGGTGTTAGAAAAGAAGCTTAATTTGTGGGAACGCTTGGGATTCAATTCATTTTCAAAACAAAGGCCATCAAAATTTGGATTGGAATTTGGATTCAAAAAATATGAGAGTTGAAGGGGTCTACTTTTCAAGGACTTATGAAATCTATAGAGTTCATGTCTTTGTGGTTTTGTATTGTTGAGTTCTAGCATCAAAAAAATCTTAAATATTTGAAATTATTTTTAAAAACTATTTCTTATAAATTATATTTTGGTCTATATATGGCATGATTGATTCATTTCATTAATACTGCATTTGCTTTAGGGAATGTGGTGGCATCTTTGACACCAAATTCTCTTCGTGCAGTCCTTGTAAGCTTAGTGAATATTTGAGGCAATTTCTAAAGAATTTGAGATTGTTGCCATAGTGAGCATTGACTTGAGATGTAGAACATCAAATTTTGAGCTTCAATTTACTATCTAATATGGTTGGGATGCTCTCATATGTGATTTGTTAGTGATTGCCTAAATCCCAATAAATAAAACATTCCCACTCTTACACTCACAAATAAAACTGAGTACAAATTTGAAACGTTTTCATTCAAATAACCATGACATAAGCATCAATGGACAAAGTCCAAAATTGGATATATGAAACTTGTATTATGTGATATACTATACATTAGCATGGAAGTTTGAAGAAAAATTAGTTTTGATTTGAAAGAAAATTAATTTCAAAGTTACCCATATCTAAAACTTAGTTTTGTTCACCATTTTTGGAATTACCTTATCTTTTGTTAATTTTTTTAGAACTCCAAAAAAACTTTTTGTGCCTTGGAATGTTGGTATACATCATTTCAAATTTTTGTATACAAAAATTTAAGGAAATTGACATTTATAGAATTCAAAATATCAACAATTTGATAAACATGCAAATGATGTTCATTCTTACAATATTTGAATTCTTTTTTGGAATTGAAAGCATGGGATTGCATTAGCCATCATAGAGAAAGTATAGGTTGCAATATGGACCATTATTAGATCTTAATGCCCTTGCATTTGAAATATTTGTTGAATAGGGCTATGTGTTCAATTTATATTTTATAGCCATATAATGCATTTTTAGATTCAATTTTTTTGGTCTAAAAACTAGAGTTCATGATGCATATAATTGATCAAAAAATTTCAAAAAATTTCAATGATTATCATCAACATGCCAAGGCACAAAGAGTTTTTTTGGAGTTCTAAGAAAAAATTGACAAAAGATAAGGTAATTCCAAAAATGGTGAACAAACCAAGTTTTAGACATGGATAACTTTGAAATTAAATTTCTTTCAAATCGAAACTAATTTTTTCTACGAACTTCCATGGTAATGTATAGTATATCATACACTAGAAGTTTTGTATATCCATTTTTGGACTCCGTCCATTGATGCTTATGTTATGGTTGTTTGGATGAAAAGGTTTCAAATTTGTACTCCATTTTGTTTGTGAGTGTATACAATAATATATCTATGGTACATTTCAGGTTGCCCTTGAGAGGGCAAAAGTTCATCATTGATTTCTCATTTGTACAAAATTCGTGATGCTCACATATAAAAGATTTTTAACCCGTAAAGTTCCTTGACTATGTTTTCACAAAAAATGCTCTAAAATTATCATTTCCAATATAAATACCCAATTTTTGGACACATGAAACTGTAGGATCTTGTAGGACATTAGTTTGAAAAGATGTGGAAAAAATTTCAGAAATTTCCACCTTGTGTATTGCAAGATATTAGCATTCGAATTGACATAAATCCTTTTTTTTTGGCCTTGTGAAAAATCTAGTAGTTGCACTTCATAAGGTCACATTTGTAAGAAAAAATGTCCAAAATAGTGGTGCTTCTTTGGATTCAGTCTTCAAGACAAGTTGGTTACATGCTTTAAAAATTTAAGCTCATTTGGAATTGTACAACATATAGGAAAAAAGTAGAGAATGATTCAAAATACAAAATTCTTAAGAATTCAATTATGGAATTGAAAAATTACAATCTGAATGGTTGTAATGTTTTAATAAATAATCAACATCTTATGATTTTATTCTTTTCAAAATATTGGAAATTGAGTTAAATAAAGGACTCCAAAGTTTATTTTATCTAAGCAAAGAATTAGTAACTACCCTCAAACTTAAAACTCCTCTTAACTTTCATCTGATTAATCAAAATGGAATGATTCAAAAGCTTTCCACATATATAGAAATCTAAAAAACCAATTAAAGTTTTTTGTTTCTCTAAGAAGTGATTTTTTTATTTAGTTGACTGTCTGGTTGAGGAAAAAAACTACATATCATACAATAATTTTTTAACCCTGTAGTCAATAGTCATGAGAATTGTTTGGCCTTGAAGATAAACCTGGTCCCCGTGTGGCATAGAATTTCAAAGAAAAAAAATTCCATTTGAAGTAAGATGCCCCAAATCACCATTTTACCCCAAAATGTTGTTTGGTCTTTTAGGAGTTTATTAGAATTCGAGTTTCCCTACTAGGACCTAAATTTTTGGTTGAAGGTTTAAAAATATTGAAGTTAGAATTCACAACATCCTACCTTTAGTGTTCATTGTCAATACATCAAAAATTATAATATAAATTGTAGTCTTAGAGGACAATTTTAGAGCATAATATTCTAGAACATTGCATCTTGTAAGATATGTTATATGTGATCAACCATCCTACTTTTATAAAGATGATTTATTTTCACCTAAATGTACGTCATTGAAGGACCTATCAAATTTTTGCAATCTTGAATACAAAAAAAAGAATTAACCTATAAACATTGTCGTGAACATTTTTTGTCCAAGGAATGACAAAGAATTCTCATGTGTAGGATAGATATGTAACAATTCATTTGCAAATTTAGGGGTGGAATCAGAAGATCTTCTATAGTAGTTTATTCCCAATGAATATTTTTGATTTTTTTAAAGTAGATGATGTCACATGTTTCCAGAAGCGATGATTTCCACAATCACCAATTTGACATTTAATGGTTAAGATCATGAAGACAACATAGACATTGTATATAAATTTCCTAGTATTAATATACGGATAGAGAACTGAAACACACACTATAAACTATCAAATATATTATGGGAAACTCAATGATTTTAGACAAACAAATAAGTAACTCGCTTCTTCAATTTCTATTAAATATAAAATATGGAATATGCAAGTAAATACTTATTTTGGCTAAATGAATTTCTACAACCACTTGTCCTTTATACAATTGAAATGAAGTAGATACATGGATACATATACTATTATGGTATGTAGAACCACATATAAAGCACTAAGAATAAACAAACCCAACCAAGCAGTTCACAAATTATGAACTCTATTTCCATCATTTACATACATCCACATGATGCTACACTTTAATAAATGCAAGAATATTTGAAGAAAAAACAATGGACAAAATTGTCCCCTCTTGATTATATCTATGTAACTATATGCCCCACACAAAATAATTGTAATAGTGATGCTAACTTGTGCCTTGACTCTCTATGCCTACCAAATACAAAATTTGGCAATCCACCTCCGCTTATTTACAATTCGTGGAGTTCACGTATTGGAACGGCCAATCACCCATTACCAATTGAAATAAAAAATATAGAAGTACCAATTACTAATACAAAACACCAATAAGAGAAGATGGAACACCCAAACCCTTATAGTCATCCTTTGTAGTCATCCCAATAGGAGGAAAAACAACAACACATATTCCATCCTTTGACATACTACATGACAAATTAGAAGTCCCCAAATGTACAATTAACCAAACACTAAAAAAATACAAATAACATTCCAATCCAATACTCCACTTATACGCTACTATACAAACAAAAAATTGAAAACAACTAGACCTTATTGTACATGCTAGAGCTATTTGACCCACCTTGAAATACAAAATTGATAACATTTATAAAATATAATATTCATCAAATTATCCTATTGACTATTGAAAATATTCCATTTCAATGCAAACAAAACAAAACAAATAATCACTTTGCCTATAGGTAGTACAGAGTCTCCTTTCTGAATGGAGGTATGTAATCTTAGTGTCATGTATCCTATCTCATTTACGCTACTTACAGGACCCAAGACGAACAAACTCTCAATTCATGCTAACCCAATAAGGGTTGAAGATTTAGACTTCTTTTCTTATAAGCATGAATCATGCCAACCAACCAAATTGTATGGGTTGAAAACTCGGAATTCCTCTCTTATAAGCATCCACAACACCACATAAATCAATGCAACATTGTTTACCCTCTAAGTGGATGCTGCAACCCCCAAATGGCTGATGGATGACTTTTTTGATCACTATAGAAATGAAGAATGCACCTATTTGTCCAAAACTCAAATCATTTTTGTCAAAGTTTTTTTGTGTTAAGTCTCATTCTTTCAGAGTTGATGCCTATGACATTCAAGGTCAAGGTCCAATTTCTGTAAGTTTTTTAATCTGATGTATATGATTGGCATATGTCCTTCACAGCAATGCCATCTTGAAGGTACAGTTTCTTCTAGTCTGCAATGTAAGTTAGTGGTGCTGCATTCTGTTATAATTGTGTCAATTCTAAAGCCAATGTGCAATTGGCTGTTTTCGAAAGCTCAGATTTCTATGCTTGCAACACCATGAGTTCCAACTTACAAAGAGTGTACCTAACTTACTCTTAAAAATGTATAAGTTAGATGACCTCCCATGGAAAGCATTCCAGCTGTTGCAAGTGTACTATCTTAAAACTTTCACAGGCCATGCACACTGTTGCTGAAATGATTTTTGACAACCCCCAAGAAGATTGTGAAAATGATCGTGTACAAACCAGCCCTTTTTTTTTACTTTTTGAGAAAGTGCCAAGGTGGCGATCACTTCAAATTTGGTGAAGTATTGTATTTCTACATTCATTCATCTTTTGGACCAAAAAATACTTTTCAATCATATTTATGCACTTTTTCATCCAAATTTGGCGAATTCAATCCACATTTTAAATAAAAATGGGAAAATTCTATCGAAAAAAGATTACTTTTTTCTAGTGAAAAGTAGACATTTATTTTGGAATGGTGCAATCTGGCCCTGTGGTGCCAAAAAAAAGGGCTGGTACAAACAACACAAGGTAGGCGAACACCAAACTCCACCTATTATGAAACATAGGTTATGCACACATTTCAAACCACTATCCTTACATCCAAGTCCACAATATTAATAGTGGAGAAGAACACATGAACAAAGCTTACATTCTCTCTTTGCAAAGAGTGGACTAGCATCGAAGATGCAAAATTGCATTTGCCACATGAAGCAATTGAAGTTGTCGCATTATCTTGGTAGAAAGTGGAGGTACACTTTCCCTTCTCCACCTTTGTGCGTAGAGTATGCACAAACCAAGGCTATCATCTACCATCTAAATCCATCTCCACATTAATTCAATTATCTTGAAATTTTTTACTATATTTTTACGTATCATATTTTGTTTGTTTGTTAGGGTGAGATCTTTGGAATAGTATGTGCTCTGGTTGCTTACGTGGTACCATTGAAAAGTTCTTTGCAAGGAGGGGTGCATGGACTTCGTTTCGTGGCATTTAAACATGCGGTGTGAAAGTTATTGAATTTCAAAACTTTTATTTAGAAATTAGAAAATTAGAAAATTAATTTTACTTTTATTTTGGTTGTGGCAACAACATAAGGTACACTAATTTTTCCTAAAATAGAAACACCTTCTAATGACAAAAACTAAGCAATCCTGGGAACCCATACTAAAAAAACATTAATTTTCTATAACTTGATGTTACATACATTCGCACTTGATGTTAGGGGTGATGTTTGCAATGTGAATCTAGTTGAGAAGTAGGTCTAAATTTGTTCTTAAGACCCTTAATAACAACACTCTTTAACACTAAGTGTGAACATGTCTTAAGTTAAGCCCACTTGTAAAAAGCAATTCCGAACTGGTAAGTGGTAAGTCATGGCCAGGGAGAATTGACCCCCTCATTGCCCTAGTGAAGGGTCATTGTAAAAAAATTCCCCCTATTTTGTGCCGCATTTTTTGGTATTTCTTCATCACTCTTAACTAATTTGGGACCTTTGATTGCAAATATGAATTAAAAATTTGTAAATTTTATCATGTGTTGCAAATTAAAAAATCCAGTGCTTAAATTGTGGGGCAATGAGGGGGTCAATTCACCCTGGCCGTAAGTCATGTGCCGCCCATACGAATCAGCAGTAAGAAATAGAAGCTCAAAATAATAATATCAGCAAGGCTGTGACATAAGCTTTGACAAGTGCACTAAGAATAGGCAAGTCTCCGTCTCTGCAGAACTGCAGTTCCATTGGAGCAAAAGCCATCGTGAACTAAGTTCTCGCGGGTCGGGTCCCGATTGACTTGACTGGGCAGGGCAACCGGCCGACGTCGACCCGCCACCTAAGCTGCCGTGCCGTGCCGTGACGCGACTGGCCGCGACTTCACGGCGCGTTGCGGCTCCGAAGGCAGCAGCACTAGGAAACTCCATGCAACCCTGAAGAAAGCTCGTGTGAAGGAGGGAGATGGTGCGCTCTGCTCTGCTCGTAGCTGGTGTTCTGTCTTACCCAACAGCCTTCACCCGGAATTCTGCGCGCTCTGACAACGCAATTGGAGCGCGCGTTCGGTGAGATTGTTGCGTTTGAAGACGTTTCGGTGGAATCTCGCTTTCGAATTGGGTGGTTTGACGCAGGGGTTCGGAAACGATGGCGACTCCGGGGTTCTGGGATGGCGATGCGACGCTAATGAAGGGGACTTTGACGGCCATGGCTGCGTAAGTTAAGAGACGGCGACTTGAATGCGTCACGGTGCATCTTCTAGCGAATGAGCTTTGCTGGTAGGGATTGCGGAGGTGCCTCGGGATTTTGAGATTTTTGTGCTGCCGTTTTGTGGAGGTTTGCCTAGTGGAGAGGATCAGATGCCTGAGACGACGAGAGGGAAAGAGTGGGAGGAAGAGAGAGAGAGTGTTTTTACGGTGAGAGGCCGTGGTGGAAGACGTTTTCACCCTTAGCGACTGTGTTCAGGCGTCTGGATCGGATTTCGAGAGGGTTACAAGTAGATTGTTCCTTATTCGGCGGTACTGTGGCAATGAGAGGCGAAAGGGAAGGTGTTACCGTCTGCGGCTTGTAGTATTCTTTGGAATTCCTGTCCGTAGAAGCGCAGCCGATGCTTGAGGTTACTAATGTTCAGAGGTGAAATCGGTAGTGAAGTTTTTTTAGCACTTGTCACAAAAAGGGCTTGGAGAACGAAGAAGGCGGCAGTTGTTGGACTAGCGAGGAGTTGTGAGCCAGTGCGAGGCGCGGTCTGAGTGCTCCACTTATTATTGGCTAGTATTGTTTCGCAAAGGAAGCTGAAATGCGAGTGATGCGAGTAGGGAGAACCTTCGACAGAGCGGTGTGGCTTGCCAAGCGTGGCGGAGAGTGTCAAAAGGTGGATCCACAAATAATGGCCGGCAGTCGACCTAAAAATCCGTGCTGTTTCGTTCTGTAGTGTCACATCCTCTTCCTGCGAGCATCAGGAGAGGTGAGTATCTGAATTTAAATTATCCTCGTTGTACTCTCCGTACATTACTTACCCTGGAGAATATTCTGTTATGAACTTGCAATGATTTGAAGCGATTACGACGCGCCCGCTTAAGGTACTGGCGTTTATGCGTACTACTTACTACTTACAGTCATGTCTCTGAAGAATTGATCTTCGTTTTGGAAGCTGATACGAGATGTTGACCTACGGGATCTCCTCGGTGTTTAAGGAGATGCAACAGATTTCAATGACTTTGCTGCATTCAATCCCAAATAGTCAGTGTCATTCATTCGGGACTGGATCACATCAATTTGAATAGGTACTGAAGGCGCTTGCTGATAATTTAATTTCAAAGTGCCGATTGGGGAATGGCTTTTTTTGGGACGGTTTGGAGTATATGAAGTTGGATTGCATTATGTGGATTTGAATCAACTTCTTTAGAGGCTTCAAGTTTTCAATTCGGGACTTCAGATTATATTCTATTACAGAATCCTAGTGACTTGTCCCCGCTTATGGTAGTTGGAGCAAGTGATAACTTTGAAGGACACCATTGCATAACACCGTCATAGTTGATACTAATGTAGCAGAATCGTCGATCATGGAACCGGGTCATACTTTGCGAATTAATCGTACTAAATGTTTTGAGGAGGTAGTTGACTTCCTTGAAGCAGTCGAGGAATTTTCAGGGAACCTAATAAAGTTTGGTCACGGTTGCAGAAAGGACACGAGGGACTTTGGGCGAGCTGGAGAATAGAACTGTGATGAGCGTTGGGAACACCAGGAGGCGTCGTAGGAGGGAGCAGGATGCGAGATTCTCATTTCTCCGAGATGCGGTGGTACTCGGAGATCTCGACTGCGGCGTTTTGTGAATCTTTAGACCTGGTATGTCTTCCTCTCTCGCCATACTTTGACTAACAGTGTAATGATATTTGAAAGCCATTGGCCTCTAGATCCAAAGAAGGTAGGAAGCCGTCTGAGTCACCAGTAATGCCTAGTGTGCTTTATACTCAAAGTGCGCACATTACACAGGTTTACTTGAGAGTGGTCATTCTTGGGGTGTAACTTAGGTTGACTTATATCCCTTGTTGTCATTCACTTCAATAGTAGAGTCTTTTCTTGGATTCTCCACGTTGGGTCAACAGTTTTCGTGCTAAAAGTTAACGTATTGATTATGGGAGATTGCCGCTTGTGGTACTTTGTGGCTTTTGATTCAGGATCGATCGATGGCTGCGGTCATTTGAAAGACCTAATGTACGTATATTGCCTCTGAATTGCAGCGGAGGGTCCTCCTACAGAAGCGGCAGTCCATTGGGAGGGGTAATCGAAGAGCTCCATTGCTTGAGCCTGCCAGTGCAGAATTTATTTCTGCTTTGGCGGCTGGGATCAAATCACGTCATACACTGCAAGTAGGATGTGGATTGTCTACGCTCACCCTTGCTGCAGGTAGAATACGACAGTCCTTCAATTAAGATGATGTTGTTTGTTGCCTTCACTTTGTCTTATTTCCCTGTATTCGATCACTTTTCATCGTCCTGACTATGGTTTAAGGACCTCATTTAATGAAATGCAGAAGTGAGCATGTCTTCATTTGAGCGTATATTGTGCTGGATTCTTATGTCGTACTGCTTTGCTGTAGCTGCGCGAGCCACCGACGGCTGCCTGTTGTCGGTGCACTACGAACCGGAGAAGCAAGAGGTTCTTCGATATTTCCTCAAGGAGATGGGTTTGCTTGAGTACGTGAAATTCTTTACTGAAGATCCCTCGACGTTTATACCTCAAAGAGAAGGTAATCTTTGTAGTACAGAGTTCGTGGAGGTATTTATGTGTTTCGATTGCTTTTTGGTAAATAATTTTATTTCCTCTACCACTGTGGATTGGAGTCCTTGGAATTTAAAAGGCTATTTCGTAACAATTGTAGGGATCATGACTGGATTCGAGGAAATAACCATAGTAGAGTTTGAGGTTCTATTTCTAAATTTTATCATGGTGTCCTACTTGCTCTATCCTTGAAGACTGCCATGTTGACGTAGCTTGCGTTTATCCGAAGGTTGCGCAATATAATTTGACTTGGAAGGTGGGCCGCAGGACTGGAATTTGTGTTGTTCTCAGGGCAGCCCGAACGTTATATTGAGCTTTTTGACCTTCTAAAGTTGAAGAAGGGAGCAATTGTGGTGGCGGACAATGCCCTCGATGACACTACAAATGATTATATTCGACATGTACGTCGACAACCTGGGGTTGATTCTTCAACCCTACCTCTCAGTCGAGGCATTGAAGTAACGAAGATAGTCACTTGGGAGTCGTTCAATAGAGGGTACGTATCAATCTCTACCTACAGTGAGTTTCTATTTGTACCATTTTGAGTTTTATATCTTCTTTTCCACACACACCATTATCTCCTACTCACCACGTATTTATTATAAACTGCTTGGAGTAGCTGACTGAGCTGGATATATATTAGCTGGCTTAGCTGAGATTCCTATTTCGCGTTTAGCTGAGATAGTTATGTATCAATGTGTCACTGGAAGTAAACATGGAGGGTTGAGCAGATCTCCTGAAGGACTCTTGAATCCGATTGTATTTCACGTTCGCTGAATTGGTTTTCTTGTTGTAGGAGAAAAATATTTGAGGGCATCGACGAACTGATCAATGACAAGGGCTACATGCGCCGGCCTGGTCTACAGCGTGCAATTGTGCCCGTATCATGTAGCAGCCCTCGTTTCTCCGCACATTCCGGTGATGCTTCTTTGCAATACTCCGATTTTGATGCAGAGACAGACCACTTCGAACCAGAGTTGGTGAAAGCTGAAAAGCTAGAGAGCAGCAGGGAAAATCCTGTAGATAATGACGGGTATGATAATAGTGAACGTGTTATGCCAAGGGTTGTGGACTCGGGCAAGTTGGTCACCATACGACAGGGTGAGTCACACAGTAATTTTCTGAGTATATCAATGTCTTAAGATGTTGAAGATTAAAAGTAACACCTCATTTGTCAATGTAACGAAGACACACTTTAGATGTTTCTAGCCTTCAATGATGAGCATTAATCTTTGCATATTTGAGTTTCACATACTAGTTCTGAAGGAATTATATTTAAGCACTGTTAGGAGCAACTATGGGGTGTTCTTTGTGACTTGTGCTCACTAACTATCGATCATGTAGCAAAAATTGAATCAGCTCTGGAAACATGCACGCAGATGTCATCGAGATGCAGTTTAAGTCAATTCAGAGTCTTGCTGAACAGTGGCGAATACAACTAGCTGCGCTTCATGGAGGAAGTTCTGGCACTTCATTGTCATCTGCAGAAGAACCCAGGTCTGCGCTTGCGGACGTGGTACATGGTGAACCCCTCTCACATTTTAGCAATAATGAACTGTCCATGCCCTCATCGCACCATGAAGCTTCAGGAGACCTTCAGCTTGAAAGACCTGAAAAGGTTAGCCTTCTAAATTTCTATCTTTTAATCTATCATCTGGTATTACTGCTGTGTGAATCTGTTGCAACTATTTATTGATTGTGTTTGTGTCATAATGGGATTTGGGTGTGTGCCTTGGTCATGGTGGATTCTGCGACTGAATGATATTATTGACTTACTACTTTCTGAGACCTTATGTACACGGCGCCCATAAGTGGATGAGAGTTAACTCGTTCTGGAACTGCTTTGTACTACAGAATGATTTTTCATATTCCGACCTATCTACAATTATAAAAAAAACTGTCTTGTATGAAAACGATTAACATTCAATCGAAGTGATTGCTAATATCGTCTTGATCCGAGTATGTTTTGGGTCTCACCATGTGACTTTCTTGTGTCCAAATTCATAGAGCTATGGACTTAGCTATCTAATCAGACCTCTGTGGTAAACACAGGATCAGGTCATTGATGTTGAAGACTTTGCTACAAGACTCCACTGGCAATTGCCTGTAAGTCTTCTAGTAAACCTGTAACTAAGTTATCTAGTATGTTTTTCCTTCTGAAGATCATTTATGTCTATCTTAGTATGCCCTATTGAGCTCTTCAATCAACACTCCATTACCTTACTTTCTTTTTCGATCCAGCTTAACAGTATTCGTTTAATACCGGTGTCGTTGAACAGTCCTTTTTAATTTCTTTACTTAAATTTTTGAGTCCTTCGTGCTTGCATGAGGATTGTGGGACGGTTTGTCTGCTTCTTATATGACTCATGCAATATTCCTCCCAGAATGTAAAAGCTCTCCTAGTCTGACTTCTTAGGAAGTACGGTTGTTTCATTGCCAATGTTTTTTTACTCGGTCTATAAGCATATATTGAAACCCTGGAAAAGACGAAAGTGATCAGAATTTGGTTTTCTTGCAGGGATAGTTTTTTTTTCCAGAGCAGATTCAAAAAGGAAACATGCTACTCTGTTCACTCTGGAGACCTTTTCGAAAATAAACAATCCGAATGGATTTAGTTTGTTTCATGTAGTATCTAACTTTTTTGTACTTAAATTTTGCAGATGGACCTGGAAAACAATGGCGCCTCTTTGCCTTCAAGTGATGCTTCGATAGCAGAGAAAGTTGCACCTGAACCTCTGGAGCGTACTGAAGTTGTTATTCCTCTGGAAGACGCTGTCCCTCAATTTGAAGAGCCCGAATTCCAGGTCTATTTTCAGAATGACAATGGACAAACAGAGGTCACAGTTGAGGGAGTTGATCAAGACAACTTGCTCTTTGACCTCACACTTGCATTCAACGAGACAGGCGTCAGGTCTGCTCATACCTTCGAATTAATCGCCCTTTAATGTATATGTTGTGTTGGAATGATGCATTTGGCTTGAACGTCAATTTTTTTATGTGGTAGAATTGCTGGTATCATATCCAAATTCATCAATGCAGGATTGTTGTCCAAGTGACCGCAGGAATGGTTGATGAATATGCCCAATCTTGGCTCTAGAATAAAAAATCTTTGGGTTTCGTTGCTAACCCTTGGTTATAATTCTTTTCCAGTGTCAAAAGAGCCAAAATTTCAACGCAAGAGACGCATGTAGTCGACGTCTTTTATGTTGTGGATGTGGGAACCAAGGGACCTCTGTCGGAGTTCCGAGAGGAGGAGGTTCGGAGACGTATACTGGAGCGCCTTGCAGAACGCCACCAGCAACCAGAAGCAAGTAGTTGATGCTTTCTTTCAACGTCGAAGGATCTGGTTGTTATCTTATCCTGCTCCCATCCTCCGTTTGTATATGTTGAGTGGTTTCCCTCGGACCAGTTCCAAACCTAGCCGCGAGCCCTCGACTTCCTCAGTAGAGCTTCTCGAAATAGATCACAAAGCGGTCCAAAGAACGCTAATACCTGCGATCCCCGCATTGTTATCCTTACCATACGTGTGGGTACATTATTTCCCAGGTCTCGAGCAGAGACCAGGATGCTTGGTATAGCTGTAATTCGTAAGTTATTACTCCCCTTATTGATCACAATTTTCCCGTAAGGCACCTTTTTTAAGTTTTTAAAAATACCTCGGAACAAGTTTGAAGAGCGAGCTGCGTGAAAATCTCACTCATATAATCTACGTCAATATCTGTGTCTATTTGAAGACTGGTTCTCCCAGTTGATGACCCAGCGAAGGTTATTACGCACAAGAGTCATGTGGCTACAGTTTAGCGACTTTGTAATAGTTGCTGCACATCTGAACTCGCAAGAAGACTTCTCACCTCTCTTATAACGCTCAATCCTCTCTTGCCCGTAAGCTTACTGCATTACAAAGTACATGAGCGTTTTTCTAACAGGAACTAACTAAAATGTTCGAAGTGTATATGATTAACCCTTAAGCGCATGGATTCATCAGTGGAGCCAGTGCAGCACATGCAAGTCGTTACTAGGAAAGGACGTTAAAGACGAGATTAGTTGTCGAAAACCCCACATGTAAGTATGGAACCGTCTGATCTGTAAGATGAGACACAGATGCTTGCGAATGTGGTCTTGAAATTCGGTAAGTCGATGCGGATCGAAAGATTCTGTTGCTTGACCTTTCGAATGAAGGCGTTGATTCCGGCGGACAGAATGCATGTACCGGCGTTTTCCGCTTACCAGTGGCACTGGGAGTATCAGTAAATTGCTGAAAAATGTGGAGAGTGGATCGGTGAATTGAACGGCGTCGTTTAAGGTACATCATTTCCCACTCTCAGTTGCACCGTCCTCGTTCAATCCTGAGTTTTCAGAAAGAGGTGCCGCCTCTCTGCTGACCTTCAATTCTTCCTGCCCTACCAGCCCGCCCCCCAAAAGGGAGTACCCATAGAAATGTGGTCTTCCCGAGGAGGGAAACGTGATGTCGAATTCAGAATCTCATGACAGTGTGATTGATTAGAAAAAGGGGTGTACAGAGTACAGAGTAAATAACAATTTCGTGGGCACCTCCTCCACTTGTCCCAATGGTCTGAGCTTCCTCTGTCAAGCGGCTTCAGCGACGACTGTTGCGGATAACGTGTGACTTCAGCGTAGCACATCAAGGCTCACTTTCCGAGTATGTCCATTGCTTTGTACTGTACAGTCAGGTACAGATATAATTCGAATTTTTTCATGCGAGAACCTGTTCTGCTGAAAAACGACTTCTGATCATTCAAGTTTTTCGAATATAATAGAAGGAGTTTGCAAATGACACCTGGCCATCTAATTTCAGACTGAAGGAGGTGTCTCTATGCATGTAATCAAACCATGTATCTTGACACACAGATTGCTAATTATAAGGTTTAGGTGGAAGTGGTTAGGTAAGTCAATAATTTCAGATGTTGCAAGTGGGCATGCAAGCAACCACAAGAATGGTGATATGGCATGGAATGTTTGGATGAGCTGAGTTACTTAAGCCAGGTGAGGTTGTCCAACACATGATACTATCACAAACTGAGCATTTGTAGCTTACATTGACATTAGAAGTGTGGATTTTTAGTTTTCTGCATTTTTAGCTTGAGTGCTTCCTCTCTGCCAAATTAGAAATTGGTTGTGCGTTGTTTGAGAGCTTAGAGTAAGCACCATGAAGTATAGAATGTTGTCTGTAGTAGAAAAGAATCAAATTGTAGGGATGAAGAAGGCTGGAATGAAGTGTAAGGACATTGCTTCAGTTTTTGGTGCTCCCTATTCAACCATTTCTACTATCTTGACTCACTGGAAGGTCCATGGAAGTATGAATTCCTTGAAATCAAAATGTGGTAGGCCTAGAAAGTTGAATGAGAGGGATTTGAGGTCGTTATCTTGAGCTATCAGTTCAAATAGGAGGTATACCTTAAATGAGCTTGCAAGCTTGGTGAGTGTTTCCCGAAACACTATTCGAGTCTACCTTCGAGAGCTTGGTTTCAGAAATCGTATAGCACCTAAGAAGCCATACTTGACTGTCAAACACAAAGCAGATAGGCTTGCATTTGCGCATGCATATGAGAGTTGGACGTTTGAAGATTGGTGCAATGTTATTTGGACAGATGAGTCATCTTTTGAAATTGGCAAAAGTCTACGACAAGTTAGAGTGTGGCGGAAGATGAATGAAAAATACAATATGGATTGTGTAGCACCAACCTTCAAGTCTAGATGTACTTCAGTTATGGTTTGGGGTGCCTTTATTGGTTTTGACAAGTCTCCATTGGTCATGATTCCTTCAGATAAGAGATCATCTAGTGATTTTGTTAGTATTGTTTACGAAGGAGCCTTAAGTGGCTTCTATTTCTTGCACAATAATCCTGAGCAATTGATACTAATGGAGGATGGTGCTCCGGTCCATCGTAGTGCATTGCCACTACAATGGAGACGTGCTCATGGTATGAAAAAATTGAATTGGCGTGCCAATTCACCAGACTTAAATCCAATAGAGAACGTCTGGATGCTTGCAAAAGATTTGCTTAGACATCATAATAGACCTCAAAACAAGGTAGAAATGATAGGAAGGCTTCAATCTATATGGGATACCATATCTTCTGAATGGCTCCGTACATTGATTTCTTCAATGCCTTTCCGAATGCAAGCAATGATTGCAGTAGGGGGTGGTAGCACGAGATGGTAGTTATTCTATAACAAAAAGACTTTTTGATGTATAATCTCAAAATTTTATATTGCTATCTTATTACAGTATCAAACTTGATTCAATTCTCTTTACAATGCATTTTGTAACTCAGAAATTCATTCATTTTTGACCCTGTGAGAGCTCTCTAAAGTTCAGTGACTTCATCACTGAAACCACTTCGAAAAAAATTCGAATTATATTTGTACCTGACTGAATAGTATAGTACCTGACAACTCTCAATTGTCTATCCTATTGTGCCATTCAAAGGAAAATTGCACCTTATTCTGCTGCTCAAAAGAAAATTGCAGAATGTACCATATTATTAACATTTTTTGTCTTGCATAATTAACATTTACTTATGCAAATCTGATCAAGCATACCAAATTTCGGTTTCCAAATCCAACTTCATTTTTATGAATTGTTTGATTAAATTTTAATAATTTTACACAATAATTCATTGAAAAACATTGATTATGGATTTTTATGATTTGATTATGGCAATATGTAGGAAACATCTATACACACAACTTTCCTTCAATAAGCATCTCCAAAAAGTTTTAGAATCTTCATACAATGATTTTAAAAATTGAAGTGACAATGTCCAAATTTTGGAAAATAGGTATTTCTTCATAATAATTAGATTTTGGCAAAGCAATTGTACCTTCATGGTCAAATGTATATAATTAGTAATATAGTGAAGGTCAAATAGTAAAATCTAATTACAATAAAGAAATATCCATTTTTCAAAATCTAAAAATTGTCACTTCAATTTTTGAAACCCTTTGCGAGGAAGTTCTACAACTTTTTGGAGATCTTTATTGAAGGAAAGATGTGCATCTGGATGCTTTCTACATATTGATGCAATTGAATTAAAGAAATTCATCGCCAATGATTATCAATCAATAATCATGTAAAACTATGAATTTTAAATGAAATAATTTACCAAGAATGGAGGGTTTTTTTTTTTAAAAGCCAAATTTGATATGCTTGATTGGAATTGCATAAGAATTTAATATTGATTATGCAAGGCAAAAATGTCAATCATAATATATATTTTTCAAAATTCTTTTGATGGTAGAATAGGGTAGACCATTAAGAGTTGCCAAGTACTATGTACTTGGCCTAGAAGCTTTCCCAAATTTTTGTCTATTGGCTACAACCAACATCTTTAGACTATTTTTTGTAAAGGAATTTTTCATTTTGGGAGGTTAAATTGTGAGATTATTATTTTATTTTAACCCCTAAAGGACCAAATGGTGTTTTTTGGCAACGTAGCAATTTTCGGCAGCTTGCTACAAATTAAATTTTTATTTATTTTTCTTTGAAATTTTCACACAACATGTGCCCGAGGAGTAGCTTTAAGACCCAATAATTTTCATAACTTTTGAATACATGGTTAAAAAGTTATTGTATGATATGTTGTTTTCACTACTTGGTGGGCAGCCCAAGTAGCAAAAAATACTTCTTTAAAAATCACTTTTTTTTAAAATAAAAATTTGAAATTTATTTTCCTGATTTATATATACAAGGAAAGCTTTGAATAATTCCATTTTGATTTATGAAATGAAAGTTATGAAGAATTTTAGTTGTGGGTAGTTTGTGGGTAGTAATGGAATCTCTACTCTAAAATAAACTTCCAAGACCTTTATTTAACTCAATTTTTAATATTTTGAGAAAAAAATCAAAATGTAAAGTGTAGATTATTTATTACAACAATTTAACCATTGAGATTGGCATTTTCAATTCCATAAATAAATTATTAACAATTTAGTATTTTGAATCATTCTCTACTTCTTTCAACTTACTATTTTTTCCTATATGTTATACAATTCCAAATAATCTAAAATTTTTCAATCATGTAGCCAACATGACTTGAAGAATTAATCCAAAGAGTTACAACCATTTTGAATATTTTTTCATAATGATCTGACCTTGTGAAGTGTAGCTGCCTGGATTTTTGTAGGGACAAAAAATGGCTTTTTGTCACTTCAAATGCTAATATCTTGATATCCAAACGGTGGAAATTTCTGAAATTTTTCCTACATATTCCCAAACCAGTTTACTACAAGATCCTATGGTTACATTTGTCCAAAAATGTATTTTTTCTAAAATTTTGTATTTGTACTAGAATTGACAGTTGGGGAGCGTTTTTGGTGAAAACACAGTCAAATACATTCAAGGGTTAATTCTAGTGGCCAAATTTTATCTAGGTATCACCTATTTTTTATGTAGATATCACCAAGTATCACTCCAAGTATCACCCCAAGTATCACATGAGTATTAAAGAAACAACTAATTCCTCCAAAATGAAAAGAAAAACACTATGACCTCTTTACATGTATTGGTCATTGGGAAAACTTCACATGGGATGCTACAGGTAAAAATAGAAGTTACACTTTCAAGTGGACCGAGTGGGTGGGGAGGGATATAATAAAAAATCCACACGTATTAGATTCTCTCAAGATTGACTAGTCTCCACCAATGGGGTTGGCTACCAATATCGATGAAACTTCAACTCCTTTCCCACTTGCCCACCCTTGCAAGACAATTGGTGGAGCCTATTTTGTCTTAATGCTTGAATTAACACATAGCTTGCCCACCGTGCTCACACATAAGCTAACCCTAATTACAGACACTTCTTTGAGAACCTTCCATTAACTAAACCAATTTGTGTTGAACTTTATGTGAATGCACAATAATCAATTCTCAAAAAAATTGAAGGTGGCTTGGTGAGTGGCTACATATTGTGGTTGTTGCTAAGTGACAAAGTTTACATTACATGAACCCCAATGAATTTATCTAAAATCAATGATTTAGGTGATAAAAGTCGCATTCAATTGGTAAAAGTACTACATATGTTGTTTTGGTGATCTCATCTTAGACATAGATGTTGGCACAAATGTATGCATTCCAACTTGTTTAAGCATTGTGTTTGTGTGCTATTACATTTTTCCAAGGCAAATTGTGGGAGAGAAGAATTCACATCGGAAAGTTGGCTTGCATTTCAAAAAGTCATTTTCAAGGAAGACTTATAGAAATTATTCAAGAGTATCTTCTAGCCAATTCTTATGTCTACAATGAAGCTATGGTCTCTAACAAAAGAAGAAAAGACTTACATTGTTGGTATGCAAGAAGTGGGACTCTCGAGTGCTCGAATTGGATGTGAATTGGGAATAGCACACCAAATTGTTTTTTAATCTTATAAAGCAATATCAACTTCAAGGGATTTCTTGTCAAAGCTTTGGAGTAGAAGATGTTATTGATTTAGTTGACATTGTATACAAGGGAACATTATTAGGCTTTTATTTCCTCCATGCTCATCGAAATGACATAATTACCATGCAGGATGGTGCTCCAGTGCATCGCAATTGTCTAGCTAATAGATGGAGAGAAGTTCATGGCATGACAAAATTAAATTGGTTTCCTAACTCTCCAAATTAAAAACCCATGGAGAATCTATAGAATTCAAAATTTGTGAAAGACCATATTCAAAATGAGTATCAGCCACAAAGAATGGATCAAATGGCTAATACAATTCAATGTGCATGAAAAGGGGTCTCCCACGATGTCCTTGCTGTTTTCTTTTCCACAATACCTCATAGAATGAAGGTTGTTATTGATGCTCAAGGTGGCAATACTAGATGGTAGACATCATGCCAAAATAATCCAAAATAATGTATCTTTATACTTTTCTATGCGAAAAATATTATAAAATGTGGTAATTGTCTCTCCAACCGTCTCATTGCACTTATGGTTTCCAATTTCATGAAAATATGAATATTTGACAACAATTTGAATCTCACAATCTTCACAAGGTTGGAGTTTGAAAATTGTATGTCCATATCTTAGCTACCAGGTTCTGTACGTACTCATTTGATTTTCAATTTCAATGCAATAGTCCAAGACAAGAGAGGCCACATGAAGACCTCAGTGTGTGTCTTAGCGGCATGTTTACTGATGCAAAATTGATATAAGATCATTTTCATGATAACACTTCAGGACAAGAGTGTATAGGCACAATTAGTTATGTCAAAGAATATGACAACATGTTTGTTTTTCCTTCGAACAAGACCTGCAAACTTAAACTGCAGCCACTATACAACATCATGCATTCCTGCAACATATCTATAACTGCACAGCCTAACTTTGCCAATGTCATCAAGAAGAACCAACAGTTAGTTCATTGTTAGCCGGTGCCTTGGGGAAAAAAACCAATTCGGGTATAAAAATGGAGCATTCAAAACTGGGCTAAAAATTGGTAGGGCCAACAACTAACTGGTGTGCAAAAATAAATGTTGGATATGTAGCCACTACTTCCCAAAAATTGTTAGATTTTAGCCACTTGTAATTTAGAATTCAAGGCTGGTATGTGGATTACCAAATGCGGATATCTTCTTGGACAAGGTGGATATTATTTCTTTAGGGTTGGGCGTTGGCCCTTGGAATGCTTGGGTGATGCTCTCTTGTTCTTACTTGGTTTCTTAATGTTTTTGCTCATGTTCTAGATCCTACTTGGTTTGGTTGCGTTGTGGCTCTTCCGCCTACAACCTAAACTCTCTATTATCAATCTTAGAATTTGGTATGTTCTTAAGCCTCTTCATCATGTAATGATTGAAATTTTGCCATTTGAAACTTTGAATTCAGAAGGGAACTTGAAGCTCCCTCCTATGCTTTGTTAGAAGATTGTGTTTGCCAAACCAAATGAAGGTGTTCAACTCTCTCAAGTACTCTAGAGAGAAAATCCATAATCACTAACTAGTGATGTTGTAAACTTTGAAACATGTTGCATTGTATAGCTGTTAGGTGAAACATATGGATTGAAATTACACTTTCTCACATTGTATGAAGGTGATTGCAAAAAACACTTCACATTCTTGGCTCAAAAATGCAATTTTTGGCCAAAGGACTAGTAGTACTATGCAATACTATCAATACTATATGTCAGTAGAACCCTTGCGGCCTTGCAGATCTAAGAGATCAATTTAGTACTATGCAATATTATTGACTGTTGTGAGTATTATAGAAGCCAATGGAAGCAAAAAAATAGCACAAAAGGGGTTTGTGGACCTTTTTATTTTTAGTAATGAAAAAAAATTAATTTGCTAAAAAAGATTGTGCTTGCATTGCACCAAAGAATTCATGTAAAGAATTTTTTTCTCTCTTTGTATCCTTCGCACAAAGGAATGTTACTTTGACCCCATCTACACAACTAACATGTTATTTTCATAAAAACTCATGTCAATCATTATAATGTTAGTAAACCTCCAACATGTCCAATTTGTGGCTTTGAATTCACATTTTTGGGTGAAAAATAGGACTACCCCACCCCCCAAATGGCCAAGGTTGACACCTAGTTGGGGGCAAGTTAGAAATTATTACATGTTTGTAACTATTGCATGTACCCTCGATACAAATTTCATGCTAAAGAAACAAACAATGCAAAAGTTATGAGCAAATGACCACCCATCCAAGGGCAAAAGAACAAGTATTTTTTGCAATCATACATGAACTCTGGTCTAATTCTCAAGTTTAAAATTGATATAGCAATCAAAAGCTGAGAAAATTGGTATGGAACTTCGTAAGCATAAAGTCATATGAGAGATATATGAACAAATGAAAACTAACTTTCAAAATGAATACAAGGATTGAGACTCTATCCAGTAGAAAAGTCTTAAGTCAAGACTCTCTTCTTATAGGGGTAGATGGATGTTAAAGTAGGAGTGTAACATAATTTTTGGAGTAATCTCAAATAATTTGTCATTTTTTTTGTAGGAGCTAAACTCAGTTTTTTTCATACTAGGTGAAGATTTTTGTTGATTGCATGTGGCATTATGAATTGTTTCTTGTTTGTGCATGTTACTTCACTAGAAGAAAATGAGGGATTTTGCAACTAGTTTTGTAATTGCATGGGATGTTTGCAACTAGGTGACAATTTAGAGCCCGCAATTGCAATGGACAAGTTGCACTAGTTGCAAAGTAGTTGCAAAAGATTTCAAAGTTGTTTCTCATCCAATAGTCTACTTGAAAGTTCTTCGATGAACTCTTTTGACGTGGCTGTTGATGTGGAAGTTATTAGTGTGTGACTGGTCTGCAACTAACATGCAACTAGTTTGCAATTTGTATAAAACTTGTTTGTAATTTATAGATTTGTAGATTTTGAAATTTGAATCTCAAAGATTTGTAGATTCCAAATTTTACATCTATTTTTTTTAGATTGTCAAATCCAAAAAATTCTCAAACTTTAAAGATTTATAGATTTTTGTAGATTATAGAAATCTACAACTTGTAGAAATCTTCAAAACGTAGAAATATTAGAATTTCATTATCAAAATTCATTACACAAGAATGCTATAACTTACAATTCTTATATGTCTAACCTAATGGTATTTTCGACAATTGATATAGGACAATCAATTAAACTTAATAGTAGTTGCATTTAAATTGATTCCTAGTTGCATGTTGATTGTTTTCTAGTTGCAATTTAGTTGTTTTCTAGTTGCATGCTATTTGTATTCTAGTTAAAGTCTAGTCATTTTTAGTCAAACTCTAGTCAAATTGTAGTTGCAATGTAGTTGCAGTCTAGTTGTATTGTAGTTATAGTTTAGTTGCAATCTAGTCGCTTTCTAGTTGCGTTGTAGTTGCACTACAATTGCTTTTTAGTTGCACTTGAGTTGCTTTTAAATTGAATTGCTACCAAATTTAGATTATATGCAATTGTAGATAGACACATTAGACACTACAAAATGTAAAATTGTCCACATCAACAATTTTGATGAATATTGGATGTAAAATACCTCACATCAACTCTTTTGTTACATTCCTGTAACCATAACTACATTTTGTGACTACTTTGTGACTATTTTGCAAGTACAATATAACTATGTCAAAGTTGGTGCAAATACAAAGGATTGTAGTTGTAGGGCAATTGCATAGGATTGTAGTTGCATTTCAGTCAATTGTAGCGAACACATTTTTCTTCTAGTGCTTAAAATTGTCATATTTATGTGGTTTGATGAAAGGTTGCTTAGCACCATTGCAATTTGTTAACTTACAACACTATCATTAGTGATGATGTTTGAGTCAGAATGTCAAAGTTGGGTTTTGGCACCGCGATAAATAACATCAATGATCTACAAGTTGTAGAAGTAGTTCTTGCAAAAACTGAATATCAATGTTCAAGCTATATTGAATCAAGTTGTTGCAACAACCAAGAAATCTTGCTCATTGACATCAAGCTACAAGTGCTTTGATAAAACAAGAGTTGATAAATTTGAGATATGTGAGAACAATATGTACTTAAGGAACCACCACAATAATTTTGAACTTGATTGCTATGAAATATGGATTACTTCCTACTTACATGGAGGTTATATTGTAGCCTTCACAAATTTGAAGTTGAAGGAAATTGACTGGTGAGAATTTGATACTAGAGGAAGTGAACCAGGAGATTTTGATAAAAGAGAGGATGCAACTAGTGCCCTTGGAAAAAAAAACCCAGCTCTTTTCTACAAAGAGGAGGTAAATTACATTTGGCAACTCAAAAAACTTTCCAAACTCTTAACCTTACTTCTTTGTTACCCATACACTACGATCAACATTGTCAACTCGCAAATAGCAACAACACTAGATACATATACAATAGAACCTCTCTAAAAGTAGTAGGGTCAAAATTAGACTAACTATATTATATTAAAGAGCTTATTACATTAGGGAGGATCATTGTATTAATGACATTTGTTTGTGGCCCATGTTGAGACTAGGCAATCAATATTATGTTAGAGAGTATTACTTTAGAGGTTCTACCACAACTAAATCCCACAATGCATATTGGAGTGCCTTAGTATTTCTTGCCTTACTTTGCCCACTTTTGACATTTATGATCTTCAAAGGGCCTTCTATTTCAAGTTTTGTCAACCAATCTCAAATGCTACAATTGTGCCACGTACATGGCATAGCCAAATATTATTACAATTGAACTTTTCTAAAACAATGACCTCTCTAAAGTGATGGAGTATCGATTATCTAGTCCTACACTAGGCCCAATCCCAAACATACGTATTAGAAAAATTCTTTAAGATTCTTGAATATGGGAACTTGACCACAATCTTAGGGCTATTACTTTAGAGAAGTTCTATTGTAGTTCATTCAAAAGCAACAACTCATGAACATAAACTTCAGTAACACTCTATGTAACTTATTGATCATGTTAGCTCCAAATGTTGTTAATTGGTTGTCCATCCATTTTGTAGCAATGTCAACACTTGTCAATGTTGCGATCAAGAAAGCAACAATAGGATACAACATCTACTGATAAAACTTAACCCCTAAAGGGCAAAACTGTGTTTTTTAGCAACATAACAAATTTGGGCAATTTACTATGAAAGGAATTTTTAATTTTTTTCTTTGAAATTTTCACACATGTGGTTGAAAAGTAGCTTTTTAAGCCCAACAAGATTTTAAACTTTTGACTACATGGTTAAAAAGTTATTGTATGATATGTAGTTTCTTTCTCAAGTGGAGTAGCTTGGGTAGATGAAAAGAAATCACTTTTTCAAAAAATAAAAATTTGAATTTTTTTTCTAGATTTATATATATATATATATGGAAAGCTTGGAATTATTCCATTTTGATTAATGAGATGAAAAATCTAAAGAGTTTTTGTTTGCAAGCAATTGTGGATTTTCTACTCTAAAATAGACTTTGAAATCCTTTATTTTACTCAATTTTCAATATTTTTTGAAAGAAATTAAATCATAAGATGTTGATTGTTTAGTACAACATTACAACTAGTGGTATTGGAATTTTCAATTCCATAATTCAATTCTTCACAATTTAGTATTTTGAATCATTTTCTACTTCTTTCTACTTATTAATTTTTTCCTATATGTTGTACAATTCCAAATGATCTAAATTTTAATTTCAAGTATGTAGCCAACTTGCCTTTAATAAAGAATCCAAAGAAGCACACCAACATGGACATTTTTTCATACAAATGTGACCTTGTGAAATGCAACTGCCTTATTTTTTGCAAGGCCCAAAAAACTGAGGATTTCTATCAATTCAAATGCTCATATCTTGCAATCCACAAGGTGGAAATTTCTGAAATTTTTCCCACGTCTTCTCAAACCGACTTAATATAAGATCCTATGGTTACTTGTCTCCAAAAATGTTGGGGTTTTTCTTAAATTTGATACTTATACTAAAAATTGTAGTTTTGGAGTGTTTGTCTATGAAAACATAGTTAAAGAACTTTAGGGGTTAAAATCATTGTTCTCTCCCACGGTCATCTTCTAAAAAATGGCCCTTTCTCTTGCTCATACAA
This sequence comes from Straminergon stramineum, assembly GCA_963920665.1. Classification (NCBI taxonomy): domain Eukaryota; kingdom Viridiplantae; phylum Streptophyta; class Bryopsida; order Hypnales; family Calliergonaceae; genus Straminergon; species Straminergon stramineum. The sequence continues at coordinate 22,426,381 of OY987266.1, forward strand.
GTCTTCAAATACAACGAAAGTACATGTACATGTGATGCTCCACATGCTCTCACATTTCGTCACATTCCGTCACATTCTGTCACATTCTCTTCCAAAAGACTAAGAAAAGCATGACAAATGCACTCACATCTTCAACCCAAATTCACACTGACCCTATACCAAAAGTAGTATGAAGAAAAGGCTATTGCTTCATAGCAAATATAATGTACACCAACTTTAGTGATGACTTCATGACTTGCGGCACCTTTAGAAAGCCTCAATTTTAAAAAGGTGTATGGCATATATGAGAATTTTTAACTATAATGGCTCCAAAAAATTTAGAAAATTTTGGCAAGGAATATGGATAACTTAGATTTTCCAAGCAATGGACTTCTTCACTAGCACTATAACTTATTAAATTTCAATGTTGTCCTAAAAACACAAATCTACTACATGCATGACACTACAAGTTTTTATTTTGCCATGAATCCATGGTGCCATCCATAATTCATTAAACAAATGTTTCCAAGAAATTAAATATGGACCACAATTCATTACAAACTCATGGTCATATACAATTTAGCTCCAATGATTACTCACATAGAAATAATTTAGTGATCAATTCACTTAGAAATAATTCCTTTGCAATATAAAAGTCTAGAGTACAATAATTTAATCTTGCATAGATGTATTCATCACCCACATTGAACACCCTTTGCTATGGCCTAGTTCTCAAATAATTTTTTCCTGACTTAATTATCTTTTGGTCTAAATTCCCTCCTATAACTATTCCATATTCCCACCGCAATGAATTTAAGACTTGATTATGCATGACCTATATTGACTTTTGTTAGGGATTTCAATTATGCTAGTAAGGAGGAAAATTCAACCATCTAATCAAGTGCCTTCAATTGCAAGATCTAGGTGAAGGCATTGGTTCTTGTCTTGTGCTTGTTGCATTCTCATTTTTGCTCTTCTTGCTCCCTCATTTTGTGTTGCCTTGGCTTTTTGCACTCTTGTCATTTCCTACTCTTCATTGTTGCACAACCAAAGGCCAAAATCTAGTAATCGTGGTAGTCTTGCATGTTTTCTTATGACTTTCTCAAGTTGCATCAAGATGTTATGTTTGATGTCATTGTTAACATGAAAACATATAGATCACCGTGGACGTCACCTAAAATGCATCACCAAAAATACAGGTCTCTTCTAGTTCTTAAAAACTCATCTTATTGATGATGTCTTCTACCTTTGAATTGTTGTAATAACCAACTTGTGGCCAGACTTTCTTTGAGCTTGTTGTCATCAATTATTGGTCTCCTCTTTCGTAGAAGCATTTTCCTATGTTCCCATTTTGTTTTTGTCACCTTGTACTAGATTTTCTCCTCACCTTCCTTGAGATGTCTGGCTACTATAAGAACCCTATGTTTTTGTGATGCAATTTTCAGTAACATCCATTTGTTTTTATCTTAACAATAACGTCAAACATAACATCTTGATGTTAGATTGGGAGCCTTGCCATGGTATTAGAGGCTATGTAGTTCGCTTAGCTTAATACCAAAAATGCATCAAGGGCTATGCTTGGGTGTAGAGGCTCTACGAGCTTGAAGCATTTGAGAAAAACACACTAGGTAGGCTTTGTTTAAGTGTAGAGGCTTTGTAACGAAGTACTAATGAGGATAGCAATTGAAGAGAAATAATGCAAAATCGAAGTTGAAGTACAACGGATAAAGTTCAAGTGTCAAATCATTGTTTATAGGACACTATGAGACAAAGTAGACTTTTATCGAGGATTAACTATTAAGTCAAAGGAAAACAAAAACAAAAGAAGAGGATCATTGACTTAATAGAAATTGTTAGAATATATGAGAAAAAGAGTTAACAATTGGAATACTCATCCCTTAGTCAAATACACAAAAAATTAGTGCTACTTTAGACAATGCATTGACATTGAAAATATATTACAACCAAAAGAAAACCAAAGAAAAATTAGAAGAAAAGAAGAGAGAAAAACTAAAGGAGCTAGAAGAGGATGTGGATTGGAATTACACTTTCCATTGTAAAACTTTCTTATTTAAGCAATAAGCGCTAATCAAAGAAAAAACATTCAAAACAAAATCACTAAGATGGAGCACAAAGGACCACCCAATGCGATTTGGATACAAGTAATGGATAACATGACCGTGTTGGAGGTCAACTCCAAGGTATGTCTTTAAATATGCTATCTCCAAATTTCAATTGCAAACTTAGATGTTGAAATCAAACTTTTAAGAGTAGTCATAATCATATATTTAGGTTCAAATCTTTGTATGAAATCTCTGTAGGCATTAGAAGAGAATGAGCTATTGTAGAAGACCCCGAGTCCCCATGAGTTCCCACAAGTTCTTAGACTGTAGGAACTTGGCCATAGTAGCTCATTGACGTGGTTAGGGGACGGCCACATGAGATAATAAAAAAAATTAATAATTTTTTAGAAAAAAATATTTTTAAATTTTTTCATAATTTTTTTATAGTTTTAATATCTGGCTAGCCCTGGCTAGTTCCCAGCCCGGGGAACTAGCTTGAAACAGTTATCCAAGGCAACAGAATCCCATCTGAGGTTTCCAAAACCATATTAAACTTAAAAAATAGACAAAAATTGAGAAAGATATGATTGAATGAATTTTGAAGCTTGTTTTGGATGAAAAGTAGTAAAAGTCATCCAAGTCAAGTCAAAAATCATTTTAGAATTTAGATTAAATTTAGGGGTCAAAATCAAAAAGTCAATTTGGAATTGTAGATCAATAGAAAATATTGGATGAAGTTTTTGAAATCCAATTAGTAGCCAAACTTCATCTATCCATAACTTATGATAGGAAAATCCAAACTATAAGTTTCTTAACATTTTAAAGAATTAATTTTTTGCTTTATATGATTAAAAAAATTAAGATTAAAACTTTAGAGTATATTATTTATTGAATAGATGGTTAATTAACATCTTTTGATCAAAGACAACTCAGGAACAATTTGAAGTTAGAATCGCTTAGATAATCCTTAGAGAACTCTATAACTAACTAGCACTTAGAAAATAGAACAAAATCAAAGAAAGTGACATAGGGTGAAGTTTGGTCTTAATCAAAGTAGGAAGAGGACTACATTAAACCTTCAAGTCAAATCAAACCTTAAATTCAACTTTAGAACCATATGAAATAGACAAAGATTTCTAGAACTATATTACATTAAAAAAATGGGTAAAAATTGAAGAAGATAGGAAGGGTGAAATTTGTCAATTAGAAGAGTTAGTTGTGGATGATAACCATCAAAGTTAAAAAAAAAAGAAAAGTAAGTTTAGAAGCTCACGAGGACATAGAATTCAAAAGTGAAATTGAAAGTTAATTTTCAGTCATCAATTAGGAGAAATTGATGAATGAAGTATTGAAAAATGAATGAGTAGGAATTCTTCATCTTTCCATAACTTTTGCTAGGAACGTTTGACTTCAAAGTACTTTACCATTTTAGAATAGAAAAAACATGATCTACAACTTTAGTAAAATTGAAACTTGATTTTTGGCAACTTCATCTTTAGTCCAGAGTTTTGAGCTAAGTTGGTCCAAAACCACACACATTGCTTGGAAGTCACAATGGATGATGTTGAGATACCCGCCTTAGGAGTTTAACACTAAGAATAGGAAGAACCCAATTGTGCCCATTCAACTTCAAGGATGGAGGTAAAATGCTCACGCTGGGCTTGATACTCGTTTGGCTATAGTGTTGAAGGCAAAGTTGTCAATATGCAATATTATCTATGTAGACAATAGCATTGTAGTGAGCAAAGTTGCAAAACATTACTTAGAGGTGTAACAAATGTGACATCCAAAACAACTATTGATAAGTGTCATTCAAGGTTGTTTTGACTTCCTAAAAACATCCCCTTGATTGGAGAGGAGGATCTTCAAAAATTAACCCCTAAAGGACCATTGTCCCTTTGGGGGACAAATGAGATTTCGGGCAAGTACCTACGGTCTCAATTTTTATCTTGATTTTTTGAAACTTTTTACGAAGATAGAAAAATTGATTATCTTCGTGGGAATGTAATTTTTTTTTCATTTGGTGCCCGGGAACAAAAGTTATGCCCAATTAAGCTCAAAACAAGGGAGAGGGGGCAGCAAAAAAAAAATTCAAAAATTAGAATTTTTTTATTTTTTTCCCCTTATAGATTGTATTTTTGTCTACACGGAAAGATTTGATTCATTCCATTTGGATTTGTTATGAGAAAGTTATGGACAATCTTGTTTTTCGGGCACTTAGAGCATCTTCCTGAAAAAATAACTTGTAGGATTCATTTCTGAATGCAATTCTTAACAATTTTTCAAAAAATAAAGGTCCTTATCGTTTCAATTGCCTTCTAGAACAATCTCACCATTGGGATGAGTTCATTTTAATTCCATTTTAGAGATATTAATAATTTAGATTTTCCTTCTATCTTGTACCTACTTCTACTTAACAATTTTTTAAAGAATAAAAATTAATTTTTTTGTATTTTCTTTTTTTATCTAGACTCTCAACTCAATTCTCCACCATAAAGATTTAAAGCTCAAAACTCTGTAGTGCAAAAAATTAAAGTTAAGAAGGTTCAAAGTCAAATAACCTAGTCCCGCAATGTGTGGAAAAACTTGTTTTCTTCACTTTAAACGCAGATATCTTGCAATCTATGTGGTCAAAATTTTTGAAAATTTTTCCACACATTTTCATACTAGTTAGGTGTAAGATCCTACGGTTATATGTGCAAAAAATACAATTTTCAGAATTTTTTACTCTTTGCTCTAAAAATGGCAGTTTTGAGTGTTTTTTCGCAGAAAAAAGGCCTTGGTCCTTTAGGGGTTAAGCAAAGAAGATCTTGTATTGGCTTTATGGCATTACTAGGGGCATTCTTGGGTTGGGTTTGGCTAGAGACTCCAAGATGATTGCAAGAAACACTTGTCCTATTTTTTGTCCCCTAACCCTCAAACAGATGGTTTTTGTTTATAACTTTTGCATCATTTTTCTATTTGGCATGAAATTTGGAATGAAAGTACATGCAGTAGTTGAAGACATTAAGTAACTTTTCAATTTTTTTCAAATTAGTTTATTATTTTTAAACTCTCCCCAATTGGATGTCTATCTTGGCCATTTTGGAGGCTTTAAGTCCTAATTTTGACCCAAAATTGAAAATTTGAAGCCACAAATTGGACATGTTGGAGGTCTACTAACATTACAAAGATTGGCATTGAGTTTTTTTTAAAATAGCAACATGTCGGTTGCACACATGGAGTCAAATTGTCAAAGTCACCTTCCTTTGCACAAAGGCTACAAAGAGGAAAAAGGTTTCCTACATAAATTTTTTGGTGCAATGCAAGTGCAATCTTCTCTAACGAAGTGTCTTTTTATATTGAATTTTTTTTTAATTACTAAAAATGGAAAGATTCATAGCCCCCTATTATGGTATTTTCTACTCCCGATGGCTTCTAGAGTACCCTAAAATAATCTATAGTACAACAATCGACGATTCATATCTACAGCTGCACTACTAATACATAGTATTGATAGTTCTATAGAGTACTGTCATTCCTATGGCTAGAAACTGTACTTTGAGCCCAAAATGTAAACTGTTTCTCACAATCACCTTCCAAGATCCATGTTCAAGTTTATGTTTGGAGCTCTTGTGGTTGTTTCATTGGTGGCAATTTGGACAAACCAAAGATGTAGCTTATGTCTTTTAGTATGTACCTCTAATGGAAAATATAGGTGCATAATGTCATAAAGATACACAAGTGGTATGCCAATACATTAGAGAGTTAAAGGCAATTATTGCTACTACTTTTGGTTCTTATGTCCATCAATTACGTTGGAAATGGACCAATGTAGTACACAAGCCAAGCATTTCAACGGCTTTACACATCAATGATTGTTTACAGGACCAATACATTGATCATATTTTGGAAAAAGGTCAATTTGCTTAAATAGTGGTGCAAGATCAAGTAGGGATGCTTCAATTGTCATTTCCAATGTTGATGAATTATCCTCAATCTTTTGTTTTTTGTAATGGAGAATTGACTCGTTGGTGTTTGACAATACCTCTTTATAGTTGAAGGAATTGTGTGCTAATGAGCGTGTAAGATCGCGCTACATGCTTTCTTATAGGCATGTACTACTTGTAGGCATGGTTTGACTAAGTCTTAGTGTTGACAATGCCTTAGATAAGCCATGGACATCACAATAATGGTTGGGATTCTTTGAGTAAACCTTGAAACCCAATGGCACAACATATGTGACCTCAAAGGATATTTGGAGGCAAAATCACATTGCCAAAAAGTTGTGTCTTCAATTGTTGGGAAGCCAAATTTTTGATGTTTTTGGCATGTTTGCACAAATGCAATTTTTTGGACACCCACGTAGACGTTAGAAAACATCAAGGGCAACTTGCCAATGCAAAATCTTGACATCCAAAAAAATATGGGTTTCTTATAGTGGTTACTTCTTTGAATGCCAAAATATAGCACAATAGTCAATAAGATTGGAGCCAAGTTCTTGAGAAGAAAAGGGCCCAAGATGTTGTAGAGTGGCTTGTGTGGCAGATGATATATAAAGACACAAGATATTGGCAACATTTGTCCAATATTTGGGCATGAAAGATGCCAAGAAGAAGTTCAAGTGGGTGCTTTCACTTGAAAAAAAATTATATTCTACTAAAAGGAACTCACTTCAAGATGGTATAGTTAAAGATGTTAATGGAGATGGCTTAGTTGGAATGAGAGATGATGAAAATGAATCTATTGTTGTGGACAAGGATAATGGTGTAAGCTCTTCCAAGTAGCAATAAGAGGTGGTACCAATACCATCAAAAGAGGTCCCTAAGAAAAATGTGATCTTGTCAATTGATAAAGATTGGGAGATAGACATAGGATGGGACTCAATAGTGTTGAGGCATGAAAGGTGTGATGATTTATACACTTGGACATGATGGCTTTTTTTTTTTTAAAACACATTGATTTGGAAGGGTTACAAAGGCAAGCCAATGAATATACAATTGGAGGATGGTCATCTAATATTTGGACATCTATACATACCTAGTCTTTCAAGAAGAGATGCAATCTAATTAAGATGCAAGAAATTATTGAATGTTGGATTTGTAGAATTCTAGGATGGCGAATATGCAGATGCCATAGTGATGCCAACAAAAAAAGATGTCCTTGGAAATTAGACAGAGAAGAATATGTATGGTGATTACCATCCAATTATAAGAAAGACTAAATTTGATCAATATCCAATGCCAACACTTAAAGAATTGTTTGATGTAGTTGACAAGGCAAGAGTCTTTAGTACTTTGGACTTGAGATTTGAATACCACCAAATGCCATTGAGATTTGAAGATAGGGTGAAAACAACTTTTGGGACAATTGATGATGATAGGAGAGATATGCTTTTATTTTGGAAGTTCTTATCCTTTGACTTGAAGAGTGTTCCAATAAAGTTCCAATATATTATGGATCCAATCTTCAAGGGATTATTATTTGTGCAATGTTGTATTGATGATGTTAATATGTATTTAATGGTATACCAAAGCATGCATGAGACCTTCAACAAATCTTTAAGAGGTTTCAATTAAGCTTAGGGTTTCACCACCTACAACATATAACCCTTGTAAATTCTTCCATGACCAACTTCCTTACTTAGAATACATGATTCCACTAAAAAATGTGGAAATACAAGAGGCAAAGATAGAAGCAATGAAGCGAATGCATGTTCCTAGAGATGCATCAAGGTTGAGAGCCTTTATGGGGCCAACAAACTATTATAGATGGTTTGTTTGTATATTTCGCCTTTTGGCCAAACCACTTACTCGATTGACATGAATAGAGCAAGAATGGATGTAGGGTATTGAGAAGGCACTTAAGACATAGAAGAGAGCACTAGGTTCAACACTAGTATTGAGGCAACCAAATGCTAGACAGCCTTTCCAACTATATACAAATTGGAGCATGTTGGGAATTGGGGTCTAAAACCCAAAATGATGATGATGAGAAGGATTATGTCATTCCCAATGTCATTGCATATGCTTTACAAATTAAGATCAATACGCACATCAAGTATTCTCTTTATGACAATGAGTATTTAGCAATAATATAGGCAATGACACATTTCCCACACATTTTCATCCTTACCTTTATGGCCAAAGCTTTACACTTGTGACAAATCACCAACCTCTAAAATGGTTCATGGAGTTTGACAAACTCATAGAGAAGTTGGCTAGGTAGGCTTTATTACTATAAGAGTTTGATTTGAAGTAATCCACAAGCTAGGGTTGCAAAACCTAGATGTTGATGGCTTGAATCGCATTCCATAACCCTTCGAAGAGAACTTAGTTGGTGCTTAATTGCACAATATTTATAATCAAGAGGCAATGCCAAAATGGCATGCTTCATTTTATTTGGTATAGATTAAAAGAAGATCTAGTCCAAATTTAGAAGAGACTATGGATGATGTTATTAATGAAGATTCGAATGAGAGGGGACTTCAAGTTACCACTAATGTATGGAAAGACCAAGGAGTTCTACATCACCTTGAACATTGAGGAGATCTTACCTAATATTACATCTCAAAAAACAAACTAGGTAGCCATCACTTGGCTAGGTTTCATCAAGAGAGTGGTTTTATATTTTGTAGATGGTTGGATGGGACACAAAGGTTATTCCTAGTCATGATCAATGTTTCCAATTGATACAAGAAGTTCATGAAGAGTTGCATCATTTTAAAGTATGGAGTACGCATCTGATGTTACATGGTTTGTATTAGTGGATGGGCATGCATCAAGAGGTAGAAATCTATGTAGAGAGATGAGAGGTATGTAATCAAGTTATATCAAGCTTCAATACTCTAACTCCTTAACTACAAACTTTACCAATCACATGATTGGTCTATAGGGAGAGTACTCTTGACTTTACGAGGCCATCGATGATCACACCACGAGGTACTAAGAACATACTTGTAACAGTAAAGTGTTTCAATAAATTGATTGAGCTAGTAGCATTTATTTACCCCAAAAGTCCTTGGAGTTAGTAGCAATGACATTTTTCAACCTTGTGTTTGCTAGATGTGAAACTCTAGCTTGTAGAAGTGTCAACAAACCAAGTAGAAAGGATTTTTTTTTTATTTTTTAAAAGCTACGTACCAAAGCTTTGATTGATCCTAGTATGACATGTGAAGACCACCTTGAAGTGAGAAGATTGGCTAAGAGAGTGACACTAGAAGAAAACAAGAGGTTTTGCGACTACAGTTTGCAACTAGTTTTGTAGTTGCATGAGACGTTTGCAACTAGGTGACAAAAAAGAGCCCGCAGTTGCAGTGGACAAGTTGCACTAGTTGCAAAGCAGTTGGAAAAATTTCCAAGGTTGTTTCTCATCCGACAACCTACTTGGAAGTTCGTTGATGAACTCCTGTGACGTGGTTGCTGATGTGGAAGTTATTTATATGCGACTAGATTACGACTGACGTGCAACTAGTATGCAACTAGTTTGCGATTGGTGTGCAACTAGTCTGCAACTAGTTTGCGACTGGTATACAACTAGTCTGCAACTAGTTTCCAACTAATGTACAACTTGTCTATAATTCATAGATATGTAGATTTAGAATTTCATATCTATCTTTTTTTACATTGCCAAATCCAAAAATTTCTTAAATTTTTAAATATTTGTAGATTATAGAAATTTACAAATTGTAGAAATCTATAAGTTGTAGAGATCTACAAATCGTAGAAATCTACAATTTGTAGATATCTACAAAGTGTAAAAATCTACAATTTATAGATTTCTACAATTTGTAGATATCTACAAAGTGTAAAAATCTACAACATGTAGAAATATTAGAATTTCATAATCAAAATTCATTACACAAGATTGCTATAACTTACAATTCTTATATGTGTAACTTAATTGTATTCTTAACAATTGATATGGGACAATTAATAAAAGACTTAGTAGTAGTTGCATTTTAATTGTTTTCTAGTTGCAGTTTACTTGGTTTGTAGTTGCATGCCAGTTGTTTTGTAGTTGAAGTCTAGTCATTTTTTAGACAAACTTTAGTCGAATTGTAGTTGTAGTCTATTTGTAGTCTAATTGCTTTCTAGTTGCAATCTAGTTGCACTCGAGTTGCACTTGAGTTGCTTTCTAATTGAATTGATATCAAATTTCGATCATAAGCAATTGTAGATAGACACATAGGATTCTACAAAATGTAAAATTGTCCACGTCGACAATTTTGATGAATATTGGATGTAAAATACCTCACATCAATTCTTCTGTTACATTCTTGTAACTATAACTACATTGTGCGACTACTTTGTGACTATTTTGCAACTGTAGTTTCACTATGTCAAAGTTGGTGCAAATATAGAGGATTGTAGTTGCAGGGCAGTTGCATAGGACAGTAGTTGCAGGGCAGTCGGTTGTAGCGGACATGATTTTCTTCTAGTGTGACCCAAACAGTTAAGGGCAATTTGCATGAGTATGGATTGTTGATAGGAATCCATCAAGATTAATTGGGATTTGAGTTTACCTTGGATAGTAATGGGTTATTGGTTCAATCAACAAGCACTTCTTGCATTTTATAGCCCTTAGTAGTGATTGCATGCCAAAGAGCTTGTATTACCATCAACATTGAGAGAAAAGTTGGATCCAATAGTAAATTTGGATGACCCTAGAATTTGAACAAAGGTACTATAAAATAAGACTACGTATCTTCAAAGTACTATAGAGAACTTGGCAATTGAGTAACACAAAGATACTTTAAGATATACATGGATTAGAAAAAACGCTTTTAGACCTCAACTTCAAAGGTTCAAGGTTGGCAATTAGATGTATTTACAATGTGAGGCACCAACAATCTAGGATGTTTGGGTAGGGAGGACCATTTTGAGGGTCAAGGCAATCTTGCTACAAGTGAAGTTCTTCTTTTGAAGGATAAAATGGACAAGAATGCTGAAAAATATAAAGAATTAGGCTCCTTGTCACTTGCCAATTGAAGAGGTTTTACATCTAAAGTTGGTAGTGCTTCCAAGGACTATTGGGATTTTGGATAGGCTTGTTTGATCTCAATTTTTGACCTAATTTTTTTAAATTTTTTTTGTGAAGACAAAAAATCACAAGAAGTTTTTGGAAATATAGTTTTTATTTCAATCAAAGCCACAGAATAGAAGTTATGGCACCCTAAGTCTAAAAAGTAGTTCACCGGGCAGTACAAAAAAAATCATAAAAATTTGAATTTTTTAAATGATTATTTTCGAAAATATGATATTTTTGTACATGAAAAGCTTTGATTTGTTTTATTTGTATTTGTGATGAGAAAATTATGGACAATCTTGTTTTTTGGACAATCTAAACATCTTGAAAAAATAATTTGTAGAATTTATTTTTTAATGCATTTTTCACAATTTAAGGAAACAAATTGACAAGGCCTTAGGTTTCCTTGCTAGAACAATTTGACCATAGAGATAATGTATTTGAATTCCATCTTATAGCTCTTAACAAATAACAATGTAGTTTTTTGTTCAATCTCATACCTACTTCTACTTCACAATTTTTTTAAGAATGAAAATCAAGTGTGTTTATGTTCTGAATTTTTCATCCATGTTTCTCAACTCAATTCTTCAATATAAAATATTAGAAAATTAAAATCAATAGTAAAAATAACTCAAATTAAAGAAGCTTCAAATTCTTAAAATCTAGGTAAGTAAGGTACAAAAAACGATTTTTTTCACTTCTAAAATAAATACCTTGTAATCCATGACTTCCAAGTTTCTAAAATTTCTTTTGTGCATTTTTATACCAATTTGGTGCAAGATCATGTGGTTAGATATGCGAAAAAATAACTTCTATAGTTTTTTGCAATTTGCAATAGAAATGGCAATTTTGAGTGGAATTTGATGTAAAAAAAGGCCCTAAGACTCTCAAAAGATTAAGTAAATAAGTTTTCTCTTATTGTCTTTGCCCCTCTCTATCATTCTCTAATATTTCCTCTCCAACACATAATATCATATACACTAGAAGAAAATGAAGGGTTCTACGACTACACTGTACAACTGTTATTTCAGTTGTATAGGACACTTGCAACTAGTTTGTGACTAGTGATATTCTAGAGACTTATAGTTGCAGTGGACACCCTAAAATCTAAAAATAAGGTGCAACAATTGCAAAAGTCATGCCTTGTATGCGACTTGTTTGTGACTTGGCAATTTGTAAATTTAAAAAATATTTATTTCAATGATTTGTAAATTTCAGAATTTCATATGTACCTTCTTTTGAGATTTTTGAATTTCAGAAATATATTTTTTCTAGATTTCAAATTTTCAAATCTACCTTTTTCTAGATTCAGATCTACCTTCTTTTTAGAATTTAGAATTTCAGAACTACCTTTTTTTAGATTTCAAATTTTCAAATCTACCTTTTTCTAGATACAGATCTTCCTTCTTCCTAGATTTCAAAAATTCCAATATTGGTATTTTATAGATTTCATTGGTTTAGGATACCTTACAATTCCATAGATTTTAAAATTTCTAGAATTTTAAATATTTTTTTATTTCTATAGATTGGAAAAATCTATACTCTATAGAAATTTACAAATCATAAAAATCTAGAAATTGTAGAAATCTTAGAATTCTATCAACAAAATCCATTGCATAACTCTACAACAACTTGCAAGTCTTATATGTCCAACCTAATGATACTCTTTACAATTGATATGGAACCATTGATATAAGACAAATGGGAATGAACTTTGGAAGCAACTAGAAAACGACTAAGAAACAACTAGTGTACAACTTAATAGCAACTAGGAAATGACTAGCTTCAATACTAGAAAATTCCATTTCTTTGTTGATTTGGTTGCATTCATTTGGTTCACTTTCTGATTGATTTCTATCCTAATCAACAAATTACTCTCCAAATCAATAGAAAAGTGAATCAAATCTATGGAACCAAATCAATGGAAAAGCTGAATTTTCTAGTACTACAGGAAACGACTAAGAAACAACTAGTGTACAACTTAATAGCAACTAGGAAACTACTAAAACGAAACTAGGAAACAACTATAGTCATTTTACAGTTGCAATCTTTTCCTAGTCGTTTCCTAGTTGTTTTTTGCAACTACAGATTGACTACTTTGCAACTAAAACAATGTATCAATGTTGTAAAACAATGACATAAAACAATTACATTAGGTTTGGTGCTAATAGAAAGGATTACAGTCACAAGATAGTTGTATAGGACACTAGTTGCATAGTGGCTAGTTGTGCCAGACACGTTTTTCTTCTAGTGATAAAACCCTTGGGGGCTTCCCGGTCTTATTGGAAGACATATCCATCTATGAAGATATCTTTTGTTGTGACTTCCATTTAATTCCCAATACTTGAGTGGTTGAATCCTTCCATTCTACAATGCACTACATGACTTTTGAGGTAATCTTCCAATGAAAATTTTGGAGCAATTCCTACATTAGGGGAACAAAAACCTCCTAATGTTGTTTAATAATATAAGTTATGACTGAAAGCAAAAAATTACCCTCTTACTATATGACTGAAACCTGTACTAGTATAGTACTTTTAGGTGAAAGAATTCTACAAAGGATTACCAATCACAAGAAAACACTTATTGCTAATTAGTTTTTGGTTGGATTTTGGTCAACTAATCACAAACTGTATGTTAATTTTTCTACATGTTTTTTGTTTTACTTTTTTTTTTTTTAACAAGAGATAAAGGCTCTTCAAGAACCCTTTTTTCACTAAAGAAAATGATATGGTAGATAACTCCAAACAACCATTTTTTGCTATTATGCCTAGTTATTATTATTAAACTTGTCAAATTTTTATATTCTTTTGTTGGCAAGTGAAAGGGCATTTGAGTGAACCAGAGGATGCAACATTGGGATACTTGTATGCAAAAGTTATGATGGATTTGAGTTTTGATTAGAAGCCCCCTATTGTAGACTACAATTTCAAGGCAAATCACTTTAGAAATTCACAAAAATTACAATTTTAATTGAAAAATTATACTTCCACTTGCGTTTTGTTCGTGGAACAAGCACACACCTCTAGAAAAATATGTGCCCCTCTATGACCCACAAATATTTATATTGCTAAACTAAATAGTGAAATGAAGTTGCCTTAACAATTCATTAGATGGGATTCAGCTGCCCTGGAGGGTTGTTTCAGGCCAGTTCCCAGGGCTGGGAACCAGCCAGGGTTGGCCAAAATTTAAAATTATTAAAAAATTATTAAAAAATTAAAAAATTAAAGAAAATTTTAAAAATGATTAAAAAATGAAAAAACAAAATGAAAAATATGAAAAAATTAATTTTTTATTATTATCCAACATGGCCATCGCCTGACCACGTCAACGAGCTGCTGTGGCTGAGTTCCCACAGTCTTAGAACTTGTGGGAACTCGCAGTCTTCCGCAGGAGCTCATTCTCATCTAATGGGATTGCCTCACCCCAAGAAAATTACTTTACAAAACATCAAAGTCAATGAATAATTCTACAAATACTTCCATTTATGTAAATGGAGGTTTATGAGTCCCAATTACAACAATACTTGATTCAAAAGTAGTGCATTCTTGTACAATAATACAAAATATTTATATAGTGTCAAATGCTGAAAAATTAGTGTGGGGCAACCTAATTTCACTAATTAGTGTAGTTTGCATGGTAATAGGCTCTAAGGTAGTCTATGGCATACAAACTTGACCATTGAAGAATTCATTGCCTTTCCAAGAAAGCTAAATTCCTTGAAACAATTTTTTTGTAAATTGTTTTAGGAAGGAAAATGGAATTGGCATCAAACCCAAATCATTTCATATTTTTTTGAACCTTTCCATAAGTAGTTGATAATTTTTGAAGTTAGAATGCCATGGTCACTAAAAATGACCACCTCTTGAAATGTACAATCTTGATACATTGAAGAAAGAAAAATGTACCTTTGTGCCATAATCCTTTTTTGAGTATGGGGGCTTTTAGAGTAGACTACCTTAGAGTATCCCAACCAAGGACTTCCATATCTCTATCCCAATGAAATTAATCTAGATAGAGAAGACCTCCCCTACCACCAACATTCTCTACCTCCATAAATTTAGGAAGAAGGGTCCGAATTTTGTATATGGGCTCTCCAATATAGAACTGAAATATAATAAACCTTAAACAAGTTTTCACATCTAGAACATGAGTTGTGGTTCACTAATTCGTGGAAGTACTATACCTTTGCCCTTGTTATTGTTTATGTACTTTTGTTTTGACTTCTCCTTGCCTATATTTAGCAATAATTGAAAATTTTAAGGAAGAGCTAGTAGGCACTTGCCTTCCCCATCCTATCTTTACTCCCCTACATCTAGATGGAGATAGGCATAGGAAAGCAACTAGTGGGGATGCTCTTATGGTAGGCTACTCTAATTTTGTTCTTGTTCTTTAGACCATCCCTAGCCAAGGTTTGAAATGGACATTAACAAGTTGTAAAATGGATATGTGTAAAGCATTGAATGTTTTGTCAATGATGTCGTAGCGGTTTAACATTTGTCAAATGTTCCTTTATACTTTGCTAGTGGATGGAATAAGAACCAAGGTCGGTCCACTTTTGAAATATATTTACCTATATTCAAAAAAAATTCCCCACAACTTTGAATGCTAATATTTTCAATTTGTATGGTCAAATTTGATAAAAAAAAATTTACCACATGATCACATACAAGTATAGTACAAGATCCTACGATTAGATTTTTTAATTAAAACTTGTTTTTCTTGAATGAATGAATACAATAGAAATGGCAATTTCGAGTGATTTTTGTAAAAAAATAGGCCTTGGCCCTTTAGGAGTTTAGTTTAGTAAAGGTTGCATTGTAGAACCCTATCTTTTACTTTCTACATGTTGCAGTGCTTGTTTTTAGTGACTATACATGTGTGGGCTTTGTAAGGCCTACGATCAAGAAATAGATACTTATGGCATAATTCTTTAGAAATTCATAATTAATTCAAAAATGCTTTGAAAAATATGAAACCACTTGGGTTAGATTCCACATCAAATTTTCTTCAAGTGAATAATAAGGAAAAATAATTTCATGCATGGAAGAACCATTGAAAAGGCCGACCAGCCCTTCAAAGGGCACTTTAAGAGCAGACTACCATATACCACCTTAGATGCATTCTTTTGTTTCTATAGTGAATAATGAAATCATTCCCCAAAACTTTTGGTCCTCCATGGTGTCCTTCAAGGGGTCCTACTTCATACCCCTGGTCGAGCTTATAGTTATATGACGAGCCTCTTGCGGAGGTGGTTTTGCCCCCGCGTTTTACCCTTGGACAAAACGTAGGAACCTTTTATTTGCTACGCAAATTCAAACTTGAATAACCATCACATTGCATCAAATGAAGAAGATCATATTATTCCTATAATTCTTCAAAATCATATTGGCAATCCATTGAAGAGACAAAGGATTGCAAATGTTCATGTTCATGGCTCAACATCAAGTCACAAGAAAAGGTTAGGTTCTTTTAATACACTTGGCAATCATAGATTTAGTGCCTTTGATAGCCTTGCACTATGGGATTTGGTCATGGGCCTATCACCTATGTTTAATCCTCTAGAGCGGTGAGTTTTGCAATTCATTGCTATGTATTGTTTTACAGAAGAACCACTTTCTGACTTGAAAGATTTTCCCCTCCAAGTTTTCAATTATAATGCACTCTTTCGAGTTTGGGATGTATACATTTCTACCATTCGATAGAGTGATTTCTCTTACAAGGCCTACTTGCGTCCTAAACCATTGCAAAGTTTAAAACAACAACTACTTGATATGGTTGCAATGGTGCAATTCCAAACTACATTTCAAACTACAGTACGAACTTCAAGTATCATCAACACCCTTTATATATCAACTTCATATCTTAGACAAGGAGGGCAAGTTATGCAAGATATTGGTGCATCACATGTCATTCATGAAGAAGAAAAATATATGCATCCTTGATACTATTGGTATTCCTTCTATGACAAATGTTTAAGCTCCAACTTCACAATATTCTACATTATTACCAGATGAAGCACTATTGGCTATGGTAAAAGATGAACAAATTGTATCAAAATCCGTTTGATGAAAAGTTTCTATAATGCCCCAATGGAATGCTCTAGCATCCAATGGGATTTTGAGATTTTATATATGTTCACATGAACAACTTAGAAGATGCTATAAGTATTTGCAAACTCAACTTTCAATCCTACCATCTTCTAATTTTGATGTTGTTGGTAATATTGATCAAGATGTCACCGAAGAGGTCGAGACGCAAGCTGAACTTGAAATCATAGCAAATTTACCATCATTGCCTTTGATTGGTTCAAATTCTTTACAAGTATCAAGATCAGAATCTATATATGAGCCTCCACTTTGTAGTCAACTTTCAAGTCTTAAAGACATTGACTCAGCAATTGTACCATCTGTAGCAAAGGGCACTCCATATTCTGAAAAAGAGACTCAGATGTTTTCATATTTATTGCATTATCAAAATGAAAAGAAACATATCAAACCAAACAATCATACTATAATTGATTGGGAAAAGTTTGCAATACAATGGAAATATTATTGTCAAGTAGAAAATTGCCTTGGAAATTCTGGAGAATGTTGGTATACGAGCGGGGAAAAGCGAGCAGGGATTAAAGATTTCTGGAAAAATGAATTAAACCTATGACCTTGGGTATAGTGTGCCTAAAACCATGGAATCCATTTATGGTAGAAATTTTCAAATTCAAGTAACAGATGTTGACCTATAACTGTGCAAGCGTAAAAGGTTTCGTCTGTAAAGTGGATAGGTGACAAGGTCAATTATGGATATGAAGTGAGCATATCAGTCACATTAGAGGCTTCACAATTACAGATATAATAATAGGATAAAAATTCACACTCTATACATGAAATAAACTTAGATGTTCTTGAAAGATAAAAAGTGTACTACATATGTCTTTGATTTAATGAATACATAAAAATGCCTATGGCTAATGCATTGTATAGATGTACAATGAATAATATTTAAAAAATAGTAGAAGACAAAAAAGATCTCAAGTTGGAAGAATACAAAGTTATTCATAATCAAGATTGCTGTAAATTCAGGGTCAATTTGTATACAAATGTTCTTTTCCAGTGGTAAGTCCTAGAAGATCCTAAATACTTGGAGGGTAAAAAATTACTAAAAGACATATCATAATGTATATGGAAGATCACCATAGTTTTCATAGTCACCATGGGTTTTTTTGCAATACATGCCATACTCATCTCTTATCACCAATGAACTAATGAAATCCCTACCCTTTTTATCACAATGACACGAGGGTGTGTTAAAGGGGTTAGTTTAGGGCCATTTTATCAACCACTTTATGGTTTGGTGACATTATCATCAAAAGGGCAAGGAATTTTGGAGTTCAAAAGAGATAGTAAAAAAAAGACACGATGATTGTCACAAACATGGTGTTCTGGGTTCAAACTAATCCCCTTAGAAAAATGTAGTTTAGATACAATCCAATTAAAAGATAATGACATCCAAATGGTAATCAATGACAATGCATAGAAACGAAACACAGAAATCTCCAAATATTGCATCACCATCATGCACTAGAAATACTAGAGTACTACATATCAATACCTTAGCTAGAGTGAGCTGAGATTGAACTACCCTCACTATCTGATGTCTACGAATCAGACTCTATAGCACAGTCGTCTACAAAATCTAAAATGCGAGGATCAATTGAATGGGCCCTAGAAGGTGCCTTAGGATCAATAGCTACTAAATCCCTGGAAATTGCCTTTGTATAGACTGGAAGTTGAAATGGCTTGGGGGGGCTTGGAAAAAAGCGTGGTAATGCAAAGAACAGCACGTGTTTGCGGTTCCTCACTTCTGGAGCTTGCCTACAAAACAAGAATACAACAGATTAGACCAAAAAAGGATAAGAAAGGTACAAAGACTCCGATACAAAGAGATTAAAGGGGAACTTACTTACTGAATCAAGAGGTCTTCATGACACATTGGGGTGCTACCTCCTCATCGTCCAAATCGAGGGAAACAACGGTTGAATGATGTGGTTGTAACTGAGTAACAATCGCAATACACATGAACAGAGCAATGAGAGCATCAAAGATAGCCTTGTCTTCTTCAAATGCTAGAATATGACGTCGAGTAGCATGGCACGCGTGAATGCTGGAACCTGTCAATGAGCCCCAAAAGGGATTAGAATGCGACATTAAATTTAAATTAATGAGAATTTGGGTTGTGAAGACCAACAATATGAACTGAAAAACGAACCGGTAGCCACAGTGCAATCCATGACGACATCACCTAGTGCAGAACATGCCTCGATGAGCATCTGCATAAAAGGCCGTGCCTTCTCACGAGGACCTCGCCAGGGTTTGTTGCCATTCATGGCAACATCATCTTTGCCAAAAAAGTTTTGGAGAATGTTGTCTTTACTGACATTCACACCAATTGCGTCATGAGATGGAACAACTTGGAATGCAAATGGGGGTGCAATCTCTCTCAACACAAGAGATATTGTAAACCTCATAGTCTGCAAAACAATTAGAGTAAGAACATAACATGATTGAAATGCAGATTTGTGACAAACATGGAAAAATTGAAAATAAATTACTGTCATATTTCGATCCACAGGTGATGTAAGATATAAACGATTCATTCCCAACCAAGTTTGGCCGATCTTGAACCCATATTCTTCACAACAGCCAAGAAAGTAGCTTTTGTGGGTCCGACTGGTAGGGTACATGATAAGAATACCACCTTGGTCATGAAGATACTTAAGAGCAAAATAAAAAACAGGCATCAGATAATCCTCACTGAATTCATTCCATTGGAGAATAGGAGCTGGGGGAGAAGATATGGTAGGAACATGAAGTCCTTTAGGAACATCAACAATGATCAAGTCCACTTTTGATTGAATACTCCGAGCACTGTTAAAGTATCGGTCCTTGTCGCTAGAATGCTGGAAAAAAAAGTTGAAGTTAGAGGAAATGGAATGGGAACATAGGAGGTAGGCTTTAGGGTTTAGAAATGAACTAAATTAAAGGGTGTCATACTCACTTGTACTCTTCTAGACAAAATTGAGAATTCGACAACTAGCAATGTCCAAAGTTGGGTTTACCATGGCCAAAAAAGCAAGAACATTGTTGTATGACGTGCGAGACGAGTCCTTCCTCGAACCACGAAGATTCCCCACAAATAAGTTTTAAATGCATTCGTCAATGTTGGGCATTGGTTCCAAGTTTTGAACTGATGGAATCAGCCCATGCAACAGGCATTCTTGAGTGAGGGAAAACTTGGATGAAATGTCCTTTATATCAGTTGCACTTGTTGCCGGTTCTTGCAACGATGTCTTTCCCTTTCTCTTGGTCCTTTTCAGCCTTAGCAACAAGCCTCTTCTTCTTGTTCAATTCGGTCTTCTTCTTGGCCTCCTCCCATCACTCCACCTTCTTCTTATCAGACATTTCTCGGCACTTGACGGCTTTAGCTTTGACAATAACATCTAATCCTGCAAATTCATCAAATTCGGGCTCAACAACGGTGGTATCCTTCAAAGATTGGAAGAGATGCATTTCATCAGGTGGAATGAATCCTTGATTGCATTCGAGGTACCAAGGACAAGCTTGGAGATGGGGAGTTGTCCAGTTCTTCAACAGCCATGGAGAAAACATGCAATTTGGAGAGGAGTGGTCTAACCATGTTGTGAGAAACAGTGGTAAATCGGCTTTCTCAATAGCTTTCTTGGAATATAATTCAAACTTGAAATACCTGAACACAATAGAAAGAATGTAAAAGAGAACCATAAGAATAGGAATAGGAATGATATAAAACTCTTGAGATATTAGTAAAAGTCTAGAATGACAACATGAACATACAAGTTCAACAAATTACAATGAATTCATGACCAATAGAATACATCACAACTAACCTATGAATTTAAATTAAAATTACTAGATGTCAAGCCCAAACTATAAAGAACACTTTATATATGGAATAGCCGGAGGCTCTAGACTTAGCAACCCAATCTTCAAAAACCATATGACAGGTAGACAATGCTCTTATATCAAGTATAAGAGGTCTTGTCGAATAGAGACATCTCGGTGATAAGAGGTCTTTACAAGGGTCCCATCCCAATTTACTTTAGAGATCTAAAATACATAAATAAAAAAATCCAAAAACAGTACATTAGAAAATAAAATTACATTCTCCATAAATGATCCATAGAAAATAAACCATGGTAGGTCACCAAAAAATATTGTTTAGGATTAACAATTGAACTAGAAAAAAAATTGAAATGAATCTATATATCAAGTGTTTTACCGCAAGAATGGATCCTTTGTAGTCCTTGAAAGAGTCAGACTTTTTGAAGACGTCATTTCCCTTGAAAATACCGATGTAAGCTTGATCCCAAAGCCTCATTCTCTAGCCCTCCAAATATTCGATTAGGGTCTCGGGTTCAGTAGAGATAGAGAAGTTGATAGGGATATTGTCAGAGTGGATAATAGAATCAAACATCTCAATGCTTACATCTTCCATCTGGAAATCAATTAATATGAAAAGAAAATTAAAATGAAGTAATTGAAGAAGTAAAAACATGAAAATACCAAATGATTAGAATAGATGAAGACAAAATAAACCAACAAATGAATGTTGAAAACCATACCCCAGCATACCAACTGGCTCTAGAGAGAAAAAGGATAAGTTTCTCTTCATTGACTTGGTGGGGAGGAAATCTACGGGCCTCTCGGGAGGGAGCTGAGGCGTTAATCCACTTCAGCCATTTCACCTTGTGATTTGGACTCACATTGGCAGTAGCAATCAATTGAAGCTTCTCTAGGGTTAACTCAGGTATGCTAAAAAGGCTCCAATGCCTTTCAATCTGTAAAATGTAAAACCCATTAATATAGAAACATTGTGAAAATGAAAACAAACACCATCACAAATTATATTGAAATAGGATTTTACCTCCTCCAGCCAATCTCGACCAAATGCGGGATTGGCTACCGAAACAATCTTTGACAACTTCTTGTATAACTTCTCGGTGGAGTCCTTGATGGAACTTCTCATAGCGGCTGCTACTCCTTCTATTGTAAAATCAGATACCGGCGTATCTTCAGTATACTTTCAAACTACAATATCAGCCAATGCTGCAATCTCATGCTAAAGCCACCAAAAAAAATTCATAGATAATAAGTTATAAAAAACAAATTTACATAGACAAAAAAAGTGATGCAAGGGATGCAAAATCAGAAGATAATAAGGCAACAATCATACCTTGAAAATAAACGAGGTAAAAACCTCAAGGGGTATAGAATATCATGTCTTCTGTGTACTTTTCTGGTAGGTCTTCACCTCTTTTTGACTTAGCAGCTCATTAAACTTCTCTAGTTCCATAAGACCATACTTCTGGACACGGTAGAGTGTATGAACTAAATTCGTCTTTACGTGGAAGTTCTCAATGTTTCTACACACAAACAATTTTATCGAATTAGATAGAAAATTATGTAAGATGAATTGAAAGATCAAAATGTACATGGATTGATCATAAAAATGAAGTTGAGGAAAACTAATAGAAGACCCTACTTATTAATGTCATGCATGGCCTGCATCGCTAGGCCAATGCGATTCCTAGTGTCTAATATGATGGAGTCTACTAGGATGTGCCAGTCTCTCTCCAACTTGTGGAGTCTCTCAATATGGTTCATCCACGCAATTCGGTAGTGATTCCTGTCACAGACAAAAAATTTGTAGTCCACCAAATGCTTCAGTGTTGCTTGGAACCTTAGGTGCATGTTGAAGTCATCATTCACTAAATTCCATAACGGGCCCCATTCCTCCTTCTCTTCAGCTATAAAAACACTAGTCTGTCCTTGCTCATCTGAAATAGAGACATAAAAGACACGGGCTCCCTCCTCATAGCCATGGACAAATTGTTGTTCAAGTAATATCAAATCACAGGATAGGGTTGGACGAACCATCAGCATTGGCACCAACCGACATAACGGAATTTGCATCCTCGAGAAATCTAATGTCATCAATCTCAAACTAGAAATGACAAAGACAGTGTCCATCTTCTGAGTCCTCCTGATGTCATCCTCCAATAAATCTTTCTCATCCCCGGAATGAGGCTCTTCCTCCAAATCTTCCACAAAGGAATCTAGCTCTCGTTGGGGAGAGACATCACCCATTGTGGACCCGATGGACTTCTGAGGAGAGTCCATAGGCCCCTTATCATTGACAATCTCCAAGGTAGCAATCAAGCATTTAAAATTCGAAAGAAGCACATATGCATCCAATGCTTTGGATAAAAAATAGAGTAAGTCCATACCTAGCGGGTACAACGAATACTGAAAGAAGCCATAATACTAGAATAGAATAAAGCGAAAATATAACAACTATCATCATGAAGGACAAAGATGTAATCCATTGCAGGCCATAGTAATGGGCCTATATTGGCCACAACAAAAAATAAGAATGTCATCATCACTACCTAGTCCAGATTTGACCTCTACGTCTTCATGGCCACATGTACAAAATTCTTCGGACATCTCTAAACTGGAGGCTACACATTTGATTTCTCCAATGGAAGAGCAACCCGAGGGTATTGGTGCAATTCCCCGATCCCTGAAAATCTTATGAAGAGCAGCCTCTAACTCTTTCTGAAATGCATCAAGGCTTACCCTATCAATATCAATTCGAAAGGGTATTGCATCCGTAGGCATAGAAGCTTCAATAGTGGAACTTGGAGAAAAAACATCAGCAGCAGCCACTTCCTCAATAACCTGAAAAATGGTAAATCTAACATATTAGGTTGAGATATTTAAAGATGGATTAGCATAATTAGAAATCTAGGATAGAAATGGCATGAACCCTTCAACCACAGAACCCCTCCCATGATTGAGAGGCACATCAAGGGCCGAACTTGCAATAAAGACAATATCTCAAGTCTCTTCAAATAGCATGGAATGGAAGAATACACAAGTGATCCTAATTCTAGACTTGCATTCCATCAATAAAAATATAACTCTTATTCATTTCATTACAATGAATACTCTCCAGTACAAACTATCTTTATAATGAAATGAAATAGGGACTCCCAGTATGGCCCATGATAAAATGTAAAAAGAGATCCATTAAGTACAATGAGGTACAAAATAATTAGGCGTGGAAAACAAATATATTGTTCATCAAACTCTATGAAGAAGCCTCCCTTGGAACCCCTTTGGATGAAACCGCTACTTTCTCTATTTTCAAGAAGGATGTACCATGGACAACTATCTCAAATCGCTGAAACAAACCATTATATCGAAGCAAAAACTCGAATAGAATTAAAACTCGTTGAGCACCAAACCCAAGTCCTTAACTGGTACTGATTGAATCCTCTTCATACGACAACACCTTCTCCAGCGGATCATTTCTAAAGTCTCTCTGCGATGATAAAAAGTGTAAGCAGGACCTCACCCAGTGACCCCTCTCGGGACTGAGAGGCCCCTAAGGGGTCCCTCGCTCTTGCGATTGTCACTGCAGCTCTTAGAGCGGCAAACACAAGCTTAAAAAAAAGTGTAAGCGAGACCTCACCCAGTGACCCCTCTCGAGACTGAGAGGCCTCTGGGAGGTCCCTCGCTCTTGCGATTGTCACTACAGCTGTTACAACGGCAAACACGAGCATCATGAAAAAAAGTGTCAATGGGACCTCTTGTGGAGACCCCTCTCATGACCGAGAGGCCCCTGGGGGTCCCTCACTCTTGCAATTGTCACTGCAGCTATTATAGTGGCAAACACGAGCATCATAAAAAAATTTGAGTATCAGTGAGGATTAGTGAGGCTGAGTTTCGAATCAATACCTGAAGATTTGGATGTGCCGGTGCTTCAATGGGCAGCTCCACTCCACCATCCGCTCCTACAACGTGCTGTGAGCGTAAGTTCCGCTCTATGACTTTGGACAATGCAGCTTTGATGAGAGGTCTCAGTAATCGATTGAGATATTGGGTAAGCATAAACTGCACGATGAGAGACAAGGATGGTGACTAGCTCTAGTGCTTCGGAGATTTGAGCAAATTTGAAAGCGAAAGTCCCGACCACCGAAGGTGGAATCCGAATGGGAAGTTTATTGTTCAACTCAGGGTGATTAGGATTTCCGGGACTCAACTGTCCTTCCCTGCGGCAGGGTCTTGGCGGTGCACTGGCAACTTCGAAAAATTGGTCACATCGAGACATGGACGGTTTACTTGCACATGCGGGTCCCCTTCGACGAACTAGCCGGGTTGGGTGCTCGTCAATGAACTGGTGGATTGAAGACCTATCGATAGACGTGTAAGATAGGGGAATTGCATCTGATCCATTAAGTTATGCTCTGATCGGAGCATTTGATTTCACGAGTCAATGCTACAATATTTTGTTGCACTAACAAACTTGTGAGGCTCATTAATTTTCAATTCATTTGGAATGTAGAATATCAATATTTTTAATTGGAGTCTGATAAATTTATTGCTCATTAATAGTCAATTATAGCATAGACTCAATGACTCATCAATATGATTGTGTGTATATTTGCTAATTTGAATATTTTGATTTTTACTCTTATTCAACTAAATATACTTTTATTATTAGTCCCCTGAATTTGTTTCTTTCACGGCACACCAAAATATCTTAGGATCGCCATTGTGCTCATCTACTTAAATGTATTCACACTTCATTGGTAAATGAAACCAATTTATGGAGAGTATTGGCTTGATAGCTTAGTTATGAGCAAGCCAATTGCTTTTCATAATTTTCAAATTAGGTATGAAGGTGTAGGAAGTGGTTCTAGATGACAAAAGGAGATTTTTGGAAATGGACCTCCTTGGAAAACAAATTTGACTATATTACCGTCCATCCTAGGAGAATATTGGAAAAATACAAATTTATACTTGTTTGTTTTGGGGGGTGTTCGGCTGGGAACACACTTTCTAGGAAATTAACCTTACTTATATAGAGACTTATTTTATAGTGTACTTACTGTGTTATACTTTGCTCATAGCATCTGATGTAATTGTCCTTAATTAGATGGGAAACCCAAACAAGCAACACAGTTACTTTGACAATGATTTTAGGCATTCATATTTTGCCGTTGGGAATTGAAAAAACATCTAAAATAGTGTGACCATGATATTTGACTTGTAGTGCTACCTAGACATTGGAAAATTTATTGGACACTCTTTGGATCTTTGTATTTGTCAAGCCTACATCCTTGACCCTATGATGTTTGAGGCTTCAACAAGTTCAACTCTTGCCAAGGATACTCTAGGAACAAAAATTGGAAGTGCAAGACAAGAACACTTTTACCAGGAAAATGGGCACTGAATAATTATCCACCACCAAAATGCAAATCCAAATCCATTTATGACATTTGGGAAAGCAAAAAATTGAATAAACCAAAATGGCATCAAATTACCTAAATCCTTTAGAAAGAGAGGGATTGCAAGCAATAAAATGTACACCCTCTAGGAATGTGACTAATATTCTTACATAGTACCATCAAATAGTAAATGCAAAAGGAATTAATTTACTAGTATTTAGACACGTGCTAAATTGAATCCAAAATTTCCTAGGGTAGTATGCCAACTACTTAATCGTTTACAACGGCATCCAAATTATGCATCTCATCATAATGATGACTCTAAATGAATAGCATCGAATCAAAACTTCTTATAATGGCCTTGAACTCTTTTGTCTGAATTTTCATAAAAGTCATTCCATTGTGGATTTTCTCCCATATCAATTAATGCCGTACTTCCCTCAACCGTCATTTCTTAGTGTAGTGCCATTATACTATACATAACTACCGTATACTCTAATGACTGTGACTTTTTCCTTTAATACAAATTTCGTATTAATCCATACATGTTAGAGTTCTAGCATCAACCTTTCAAATACTTAGCGTTTCCTCCCTTTGTTTTCTTTACTTGTTCTATCAATTTGCAACATAGTTGGGTTGATTGGTCCTACAATGCAATCAGGTTTACGATGTCTTCTGATTCAATGGTTGTTGTAAGGTCTCTTGGAGTGGTAGTCCCCGTCTCCTTTCCAATTAGTGATAGGGGATAAGCTGTTGTTAGTGCGTTTCGTCTGAGTATTCGATTTCGTCTATCTGAGAGTTCACTTCATATTGACAAAGAAATCTTTGATATTACGAGTGGAGAATTGTCATATACCCTTGGTCAAGAGCCTACTCTTGAAAGCCCTTGCAAGCAATGGCACCTTACACCAGGAAGGTATTTAGCATATGGTTTACTTGTATCGGTGTCGAAGGGTCCCTCTACTAAGACAACTCCCAAATCGTCAACTTCTTTCACTCCAAATAAGCCTTTGACAACCACAGTTAAGCTTGAGACAGGAGTAGAGGTTGTAGCACTCGACAGCGACGATTCAGATGAATCATCACCTCCACACAAGGTCTTCAAGAAATCTCACGATCCACCTCTAAAAGGGGAAAGGGACGTCATCTGTGAGAGTTCCATTATTAGTAACAACATCGAAGTGTGATAATGGACAATCCATTGTTCCTTATCTACGAAAGCTCGTTCATACGAAAGGTTTGAGGAATCCATTCAAGAAGGTTGACTATTCTACAATTCCAATTCACCAGGTTAATTTCATTCCACCTTTGTTTAATGGTGATGTTATTTTTGAGTTGCCTCCAGTACGATGCTCTACCTCCCTTGGTCAGGCAAAGCTCTTGAGTGGAATGGAAAAACGCTATGACGAACACGTTTGGTCAAACACGCATACAACAAACATAAAAAACGAAGATGGATTGACGTTCCGTCTATCTTCATGTGTGGGTCATCTTCATTGTGACAACACTATGTACGACTTTGTTACTCGAAAGCATTGTGTAGCACTAGTGAACGAGACTGAATGGGAAGGTTGTTCTCCCGTCGTATTTGAGGTTGGACCTAACCCTCCTTCTGGATCAACAATCACATGCAAGATTTGCTTTTTTGTTCCTTCATGTATTGCAAGTTGCCCAGCAAAAATATACTATATTGTTGGGAAAGAAGACATGAGGTGTGCTTGTGCTCATTTTGGAAATCACGACCACCCTATGAAAACTGGAGCCTGTCATGATTCCAAGGAGAGGACTCGATCATTAATTGCAAATCAAGTCGAGAGGAATCCAACTGGAACCAATTCTTCTATTGTCCTAGAAGCAAGCAAAGAGTTTTTGGGGGAGTTGCTTCTTCAGCCTGAAGGGACTTCTACAGCCAAATTCGGAGTAGAAGAACTCATGCCAGTTCTCAAGAAGTGCAAATTCATGAGTTCACCGAATATTAAAAATGAAGTCACTACTTTCAAGTATTTCCGAAGGTTTGGGGTCATGGATAGCATCACGAAGCTTTGAGGATGTAACAATTGGGTTTACGTTCAAGAGAACAAGTTTCTTGATCAAGGATTGGATTCAGATAAAGTATTTGTCTTCAAGATGTCCGAGATAGGTCCAGGTAGTGGTGTTGATTTGGTCACATGAATGCAACCTGGTGGTGACCTTAAATATGCTTGGATCATGTTTGATCATGTCAAACAAGTAAAGCGTTGGATGACAATTGCTTGTCATGTTTATGACTCTAGTTACTGTCGTGTAATGACCATTGCAATTTGCGACATGGAGTCTGAGGATTCGCTTGCCCAAAGCCATTTTTGGAATAATTTGAATGCAGTGATGGGAAGGCATGGTATTCCCCTACCCTATTTCAAGGGCTTCATGGTTGACTGTGCACAAGCAAACTAGAATGCAGTAAGAATTGTTTATGGTAGTAGTGACCTGAGCAAGCCGATGGTGGATCGAGAGCGCACATGTCTCTTCCATTGGACTCAATCAATGGAAAAGTATATGGTAGTAGACATTCGTGCCAACCTTCAAGACCAACATCAAAAGTTATGCAAGCAATATAAAGATGCAACATCGCCGTCAGAGTCCAACATCTGATTTCACGCCATTCGAGCATGGTGGCATACTGCTAGTGCAACGATTGAAGACGGGATCCAAAGGTTGGAATTGTGATTGGCATTCTGGCACTTCCAATACAGACAATGGGGAGGATTCATACAAATTGTGAGTTTCTTGACATCTTGCATTCATTTAGTACGTGCAATCTTCATAAGTTATATAGAATGGGGTTTTTTTTGTATGTCATTGAGATTCTTGCTTCACGTATAGAGATGTTGCCCCAATTGACATCTATTGCATTCTTTTGTATCAATTGATTAGATCACATCTTCACCGTAAGCCTTGAATTTCTTATTTTCTCATTTTGTAACTGTTGTTTGATTATACAGGATTTGTCGCCAAATGAACTTGCAGAAATGCCTTCATGCAACTTGGCCGAGACGGTACATAATAAATGGTTACAACAGTCTAGAAATAGAGGGAATGATTTATACATGGCAACTGTTGACGACTATGTTAGGGCATTTATGCAAATGGTTCAATACTATCAATTTTTAAAAGGTAAAAACCTTGGTATTGGTCCAAGAAAAGAAGAACTTCAGCTTCAAGTAGCACAAAGGTATGCGGTGCGCACAGGAAATCCTAAAGGACTTAATGATGCCATGGCAACTCTCCTAGGTGTTGGAGAATCTTGCATTAGGGATCCACATTTAGAAGGTGAAGAAGTTTTTCGGATCTCAATTACGAATGTCGAATTTGCCTCCAGGGTCTCAAGAAGATTCACACCGCCCCGACAAAGTGAATTTTTCTAGACCACGTAGAGGAACAAGAACGACCCAAGCAAGTGCATCTGTTATTCATTTGGATATGATTTCTGAAGAAGCATTACCTTTGGCACCCAATGAAGAAACAAAGCTGCAGATGCCTATGAATCCATTGAACGCCTATCCAACCTTAGAGGCCACTCGAGTGACAAGTGTCGGAGAGAGTGCTTGTGATGAATCACAATGGCATATTGCTCGATTGCCCAAGACGTCGGCCAAAGCTCGCTTTGCCTTACAAGCCTTTACACGGAAAAAATGTGTGGTAAGGATTGTACAAGACAACAAGAGAACTGTAGCACCCCCACACATAGGCAAAATGGATAATTATAGGAAAAATAGGATTGAAACAATGCAGTTCTTCTTTTGCAACAACAACATTGAGCATTGCGTTAAAGTTTCAAAGAGAAAATGGGTTTTATCCAGACCTAATGTGCCAAGCATTTGGCCTGTGAAATTCAGAACTCATCTCACCTCTAAAGAGATAGTAGATCTTCAGAATGCCGGTTTCCATCTTCCCCACCGTCTTGAAATCTCCCCCCGTCAATTGTTTGGTGACCATGATCTACTAGTGGATGTATCAGGAATGCAAGTTCCACTAAATCATGGAGAGTATCCTAGTACAAGGTCTGACAAAAAAATCAAGAGGAATCTTAGCTCTCCAACAACTAAACCAGCCAACAATTGCGGTTCAGTACTTACCTTGAAGGCACTTATTCGTCAAGTGACTTTGATACCACATCCTGGGTTTGGTTGCATCTTACATCTTGACTCAAGTACAACGCCTAACATTGAACAATATACAATTACGGTAGGTTCATATCCTAAATGCACTTGTCCTAATTTTAAAGAAATGTCAACAAAGGCATTAAGGAAGAGAAGGCAATGGGCAAATTGCAAGCATTTGTATTTCCTTTTCATTGTCATATGCCGCTTGAATGCACAAGTAGATGTTTTCATGCATGCTCTAAGTTTTAGCTTTGATGAAGTGAAATGGATTCTAGAAAGTGGCATCTTAAGGCCTACAACAAATTTGTAGGTTAGACTAGTTAGTGACTCGATGTGCTAATTTAGTGAAGAAGTTCACATGAAGGAACTTGTTGTATTCTGATTCCTTTTTCTGTATGTAGTGAGACTACAAGGGCCACTACTTTGTTCAAACTATCATTGGTTATATGCTCGTTGTAGCTTAAACTTCCAACACACTTATTCTTTAATCTTGGATAATTTACTTCCTGATAGACCATAATGTATGTGTGCCCAAGAATGATCTAATGTACATATTCATTGTGTCAAAGTTTATGTTGACAAACTTAAACCCACAGAATCCTATGTATTATATGGACTCTAAAGATTACCAGGTTTAAAGTTATTTCAGCCCACATTAAGATTTGGGAATCTCGGCCAAAATGTGTGTCATGTCATTTCTATAAACTTCAGGAGTTATAAATTATAGAATAGAATACAAGACCATGAGAGTAGTTCCATGTTTTCAGAGTGCATTTGTCCATGTTCATGAATTACCTTCTTTTACAGAGTTTAACATCCACGGTAATAGGTTCACAGTCTATTTACATACTTATAGGTCTTTGATTGGTCATTCTGTGACCATGTCCACAATTTTCGATGCACGGTTGTAGGTCCTTGTCCACGGTTATAGGACCCCAATTATGTATCTTAAAAAATCCATAATATTTTCAAATCGAACATACAAAATTGTCATTTTTTTCAACAACCTAATAAGAGACTTTATATAATTTTTGCTTCCACACTCAATTTCCCCCGCTCTACTCCAGGCTCCTGCTCTATGCTCGTATACTAGCTTCATTGTGGAAATTCTAATTTCCTTATCCAAGATCAATTTCAATTGAAACAAAAAAAGAAAGATGAAGACAAAAGAGGAAAACAAAAAATGTAGTAGATATTATATACAATCGTATTAGAATTTATGTGTATTTCATTTACTATATAGATTTATCATACATGTAAAACTATGATGATTTAGAGAATTTTGTTGTCATATTGATGCTTTTTTCCAAAGCATTGGTCTTCATTTATGTATATTCCTATTTGAACACATGTTTCTTTTGTACAAATAAAATGACAACATTGCTTTGCAATCATTTTATATTTTCTTCACTTCACTATATGATTTCATTTATTTTCACTTCATTTTAGATAATTTCACTCATCATATAGAATTTATAATCAATTTATCCTTGTTGATTTTTTTTCCTTCAACAATACTAAAGGATTTAATATTTTTTAAAATTTTAAAATATCCTAATAATAATAATAATAAAATTGAAAATATTTACCATTAAATGAAAATATATATTGTGCATTGAACTTTGCTAAGAATATTTAATTTTTGTATTTTAAAATCATATTAAAGATTTATTTAATTATTTAGGAAATATTAAATTGATATATGAATTGAATTGAAAACTTTTCTTCTTCTTCAATACAATTTTTTTTGTTATTATCTTTTTTTAATTTAAGATCAATGTAAGTTTTTTAAGTTTATCTTATAAACAACTTGTATGGAGTTGTGCACTTGTCCAAGTGTTTTCCGTGATTTTCCTATGTATCCTTTAATTTTTAATTTTTAGAATAATTTATCCACATTTAAACTAAATTTATAGAAACAAAATTCAATTGAAAGCCAATAACTTTCACACTTAAAAACAAATAGTGCAAAACAACTTTGGTGCATTTCTATTTAGTGAGAGTTTTTTGGCATACCAAGAATGACATCAAAAACTCCTATACTCCATTTTCCATCATTTAATTCAATTTGTGGTCTTAAAAATTGCTCACAAATCCATCATACCTCCAAAAGCAATGATATGACTTTAGTACAATCCTCGTTGAACCAAGCTCTCCAATGGAATAAAGAAAATAACTGGTGAGTGCACGATTGGGGATATCCCAACGTTACATACAGAACAAACTAGAACAAATGTTACCATCGTATATTTACTTTTTCTTTTAATCAACTTTTACTTTGCATACACAAGTAAATAAAGGATACAAAGCCTCTACACTCTTGATTGATAATGAATCAAAAGGTCAAACTCTTTTCTTTAAGGTATTGATGTTCAAGTTTTGTTTTTGATTGATTTAAAAGGTCAATTCTTCTTTCTTTCTTTCTTTCTTTTTTTTCCTTTTTTCCTTCCCCCTCCCTCTCCCCTCTTTTTGCCTTTTTATCTTAGAGTAGGTCCCGGCAGCCCCCCCTTCCCTACCCTTTTTTTTTAATACCTTCTTTTTCTAAACTTTTTTTGTCCGGCGGTTCCATCACATGTCCCCAACTCCATTGGAGGGGGTGGAACTAAAGTTGGGTATATGTTAAGTTATCTGAACTACCTGACAAAAAAGCCATGGAGCTGTCATTAAAGAAAAACCAATAAGATAAAGATAAAGCCCAACAATGAGGAAAGGAACTGTAGCAGCCTATGATCCGAAGCCCCTTGCATGGGCACGAAAGAATCTCGGCCCGTTCTCTTCAATTGTCCAGCCTCTTTTGGCTTGGCCGCTTTGTACTGTGACTTTTTTTTAATGCAATGGATTCCCATTTGTTTAATAAAATAAAAAAAATAAAAAAAGAATCTCGGCCCAAGAAAAGGAGGGGGGGGCACCGTCGGACGGACGGAAGCATGGACGGACGGACAAACGGCTTGCTGCCGCCTTCCGCCCTGTCTGACTTCCGTCCGTCCGTTCGTCCGATTGTTATTTCCCAGGTTGGGGTTTGAATTTTTCTATCATTTCCCAACAAAAGCCTAAATTATTGCCCCCCCACCCCCAACCACTTCCCCCTCCCCGAGGGTCATGCGGAGCAGCTCCATTGGCTCCTGATATCTCGTTGTTTCCCTGGCAGCAACTAATTGGCCTTCAGTTCGCCTTTTGCACAAGGCGTCAAGGCTGCATAACTGAATATTCTAACTTTGGGCCTTAAAATAAAATAAGCAATTAATTAAAAAGGGCGGGCTGGTGGGGGAGATGAGAATGTCAGCCTTTGCTGCATCGTGCCACTGGCATTAGAGGAAAAGATCTGATACGGTGGAGGCTGGACACCTAATGTAATGTACTGTAATGTAATGTGGGTCCTATAAATATTGAATACTTTTTCTTTTCTTTTTTGGAAACAAATGAAAATAATGAATACTTTCAGTGGGGGAGCATTGGAATTGGGGAGTATTTTTAGGGACTAAGTTAAGTTAGTGATGCTCTATTTTTAAGGTCGAGCACATCTACAATTATTCTTGTTACAAAAAAAATCATAAAATTTTCACGCGGGGTTTAAAAAAAAAAGGCTATTAAAAAGAAAATTTAGGATCCTCTCCACCTAGAATTCTCATTAAAAATTCTAACTTATTAAGTAGTTCTACAGGAGGGTCAGTTAGGGTCGGATTTGGCAACAAACTGTGGAAATCATAAGTTAGGTTGGGGACAGAAAGATCCATTCGTTGGTCCCTTTGGCTTCTTTTGGGTTTTATTTGCTCTCCTTTGTCCAGCTGCTTCGGCTTGGTGTTTTTTTCTCGTTTAACCCCTAAATGCCCAAGCCCTTTTTTGAGCTTCTAAGAATTTGCTCTAAATTGAATGAAAAGCCAACATTTTCATAAGCTTTATCAATTTTTTTTAAATGTAACCATACAAATTCAAACTAGATATGCTAGAGATCACTTAGGAAAAGATAGCAAAACAATATCACTTATGGATTGAAAGATTATAATGTTTGATCACAAGGGTGTTAAAACTACAAAAGTGACTTGAAGTCTTTCGATCCTCTTTTCACATGTCAAATTTAAAAAGTTGGTCACTAAAAAAATATGAGGTTAAAGGGCCTAACATGCATAACCCCAATCAATTTATAGTTTCTCAAAATCTACTCTACAATTTTTTTTAATTGAATTTCTAATGTGTTTTTTCCTCCAAGATCTAGTGTATTTGAGGCTCATTTCCAAGAGCCCTTAAGACTACGGGAAGTCACTAGATTGCAATGGCACCCTTGCACAAAATCTTGAATAGAAAAATCATAATTAATCATTTTCAAGATCGTATTTTTCATGCTTGAACTAGACTTCAAAAAGAAGTTTTCAAAAATACATACAACTAATAATAGCAACTTGGTTAGGTTTTATTTAACTTCAAAGTTTTGCAAAGATTTTGGTGCCTTGGGCATTTAGGTGTAAATGCAATGACACTAGCATGTGAGCCTAGAATGTGGGCCTATGAGCCTTGAGCCTAGGTGTAAGTAGATATTCTACAATTATGAAAGGTGTTTATAGCATAGATATTTGTAATATAAGTACCCTATAACCATATAAGGTGCTTGCAACATAGATACCTATAATATAAATATACTATAACCATGGAAGGTGCTTATAACATAGGTACTTAAAACATAGACACCTATAATATAATTAGACACTTCTTATATAAACATCCTATAACCATGGAAGGTGCTAATAACATAGGTACTTACAATATAGACACCTATAATATAAACATCCTATGACCATAGAAGGTGCTTATAATATAGGTACCTACAATATAGACACCTATAATATGAACATTCTATAATCAAGGAAGATGCTTATAACATAGGTACCTACAATATAGACACCTATAATTATAAACATCCTATAACTATGGAAGGTACCTATAGTATAGGTACTAATAACATAGAAACCTAGGCTCCTAAGTTCATGGGCTCAAGATCCTAGACTCACGTGCTAGCAACCGTGGGAGTAAATGCAATGGGTTTCCATTTATTCAAAAAGAAAAAATAAGGAAAAAAAAGATCCATTCCTCACAAAGAGTCCTTACTACGTAGTCAATTTTTAACTAAATTTTAAGCTACCTAGATATTCCTAATGCTTTAAAAGAGGGACAAGAGGTGTTAAATTTTGAGGTGTATCAAACAATCAACTCTTAAACGTCCTTGGAGAAAAATCATTATTAAGTGCTATTTGGAAGCATATTTTGGAATTCATATACAAATGAAAGTTGTAGATTTTGATTTGTAGATTCCATCTGTATGGTTAGATTTACCACTGCTATGACCAGTATTTTTATATAAATTTTGAAAGAGAAATTCAAAATTCCTTCAAAATTCAATTACAAGCAAAATATTATCAATTTTTTCGTAGAATTTGTTGGAATGAATTTGAAATGAGGTTTTCTTCATGTGGTGATTTTTTGGAATTTTTGTGTTCTTCAAATCTATGACCTCATTTTGGCAAATCCAATTTTGAACTAAAGTCAATGCAATTTGACCACTTGACATACTTGCACATTTGTAATTTTAGAAAAATATGTATTTTAATAACACCAAATCAAACCCTTAGATAGGACAACAACTTGATAACATATCTCCACAAATTAGAATAACTTTCATTTAAGTAGTTAGGAGGATGAAATTCGAGTTTCTAGCTGGTCATCATTCAAAAAATAGACATCAAAGTCTTTAGGGGTTAAGAGAACTATACTAAATAGTGGAATTAGGTTGACCCACACTAATTTTTCAACATTTGATACTATATAGATATTTACTTTTATTCTACAAGAATGCACTACTTTTGAATTAGATGTTGTTGTAATTGGAAGTTGTGACCCAGCATGTGTACAAATGGACATATATGTAGAAATTTTTGTTGACTTTGATGGCTTATGAAGTAACTTTCTTAGGGTAAGGCATCCTAATTGTTAAGGCAATCTACTTTCATTATTTAGTGTAGTAGTAGAAGAAATTAGAAATAAATTATTACAATCATGGTGCAAAAGCTTTTTTTCAATCCACCAATTTATTAAGGTAGATCAACCTATTAGCATTAGTCATCCATTTCCAACATCTATTGGACCCTCCCATTTCAGAACAATAGACATCACCCATTTCTACAAAGTGTGTAATTGAATTTCTTTGACAAGCAATTGGGGGCTACAATTGTTAGAGGATCATATCACATTTCTATTTGTTTATAGCCAGTTTAAGGTTGATAAAGATGTGGTCTATTAAATGATGGTTTATGTGGACTTAGTTGT
Organism: Straminergon stramineum; assembly: GCA_963920665.1. Lineage (NCBI taxonomy): Eukaryota > Viridiplantae > Streptophyta > Bryopsida > Hypnales > Calliergonaceae > Straminergon > Straminergon stramineum. The sequence continues at coordinate 22,463,217 of OY987266.1, forward strand.
GAGCAAATGTTTGTCAAAACAAGTTGTAGCTTTAGACAATATAAGAGGTGTTTTTAGAATGTTAAATTTGTGATTTTGAAAAAACCATCAAATAGAATTAGGGTGGTGGGTAAGTGGTCTTCAACTTTTTTAAGATGGTCACGACCCCCATCTAGTAACAGAGTTTTACATTTTCGCACTTGACTTATTTGAAAAATTAATGTTCATTTTTGTTCTTATCAAATTAATATGATTCCACTTGTATTTAGATCCAATCAACTAATTCTTTCTTTGAAAAAAACATACAACAATAAGCACATTGCACAAGATATCTAAATTGCAAATCTAGGTGGTAGTAGGATAGTCAATTTTAACTAATCTATTTTCAATCTACATGACACTTGCTTGCTTGGAGGCACTTTCATGTTTTAAAGAGCAATCTAAAGCCAAAACTCTGTTGGTGGATGTTCATAAGTATGGCACATTCTTTGGGAGTTGTAAGTGCATGATTGTGCTTGGCATGGGCTAAGGGGGGTGGGGGTACAACAATAGTCTACACCTCAAATTTTAATACCCGAGTACATTTTTCCTCCTTTCTAAACTTCTAGAATATGTAGTTAGTTTCAAATTTGGTGAAAAATTGATTGTGTGGGAAAAGTCAAAGTAAGGAATGGATCTTTTTGTCCTCGGCTCTACTTTACTCTTCAAGTTTTGAATAATTTTAGTAAGATGAAAATCACTTTTTAAGAATTTTGGCACTTTAGGTTATTATTATTTTGTTTTTCTTCTACCATGACTCGTTTTATTTTGGTTGCCAAAATTATATATATATTTTTTGCAATGTCTTTCCTTAATCAATGTTTTCCTCTATAGTAGAATTGAAAATTAATCTATTTGAAGTGGATTCTAACATTCACCAATGAATGAAAAAGTGGTCAATAATATCAATATTTTTCTTCAAAAATTAATGAACCATGCACTAGGACTAATATTCTCTTTTATTAATTGAGAAGATGTAGACCCATCTCCTTTTTCATATATGGGGGGTATTGTCAAAGTTGAATTAAGATAAAGTATTGTGGAGGTCAACAAAGTGAAGACATTTTTGTGTTGATTATGTCCCTAATCTCTAGTAGTCATAGGATGTCTTTTTTATCTTTGCTAGATTTATTCAAGTCATCCACGGAGTAATTATTCTATCTATACATCCATAGTTGAACATACTATATTGATAATTCATTATCTTCCTTGTCCAAATCACATTTGTTTGGTTGTATGATTTTAACAAGTAGCCATGTTGTACATACATTTTTTATTAATCAAACTTGAATATTTTTTAATTTTATATATTTAAATATTATAAAGAATTTAGAGCCACTTTAGAAAAAGAGACAAAGAGATTTGTGTCAAGAAATAATCATTTTATTGGACAAGAGTCATTTTCAAATCAACAACATTGCAAATGAAAATCCATGCATATGAAAGAATAGAATCAAATATAAAAACATTTGGAATTTAATTGGTTGAGCGAGGCAGGGAACATTGAACTTGAGCTTTGCCAAGAGAATCAAAGACTTGAAAGCCATCATCCAATTTATTAGATCTTATCCAATTTATAAGAGTCATGTAGCAATAATTATGCTTCAAATTTCCCTCAATCTTTAAGTGAATGAATAACGACTTATAGCAATTGCATTGATATTTATAAGAGTCAAAATACACACTAGTTTCTAAGTAGTATATTTGTTTTGGAATTCAAGTATTATAGATAATTCATTTGTAAAGTAAACTAATTTTAAAATAGAATTGATATGGTTCAAATGCTATTAACTATTATTATAATCCAAAATATGATACAAATTAGTAGATAGTATTATAGCATTAATAGTATCTTTATTATTAATTATTAGTTTTTATCAACAAATTACTAATCACCAATGGTTTTGTATTTTATAATCATAGATTTCATTAGAGTTGTGACATCTTTCTTTTTAAAACCTTTTCATACGTCTACATGTAGATAATTAAATAATGGAACCACGACAAAGCATTTTGTTAGAACATTGAACAAAATACCACCACACTTGTAATCAAATACAAGAATTCACCTAAACTTAGTTTTAGATGATGAATTGAAGGGTCCAATATTATAAGAAAATATGAAGTGTTGGCTTGAGCTTTATGGTATATGAAAGTGTTTGAAATACTTTTCATTTATTTTGTTGAACATGAGATGATTTAAGATAATTGCATAACACCTCCTTGCAATTGCAAAGACAACCTCTACATGTCTTACCTAAAATATATAGCTTGAATGCAAAATTTTTGAAAATTTATTGTTTCTTACTATACTTAGTATCCCAAATTGTTTCTTAAGAAAATCCAAGTTTTGAGAATAAAATCTATATTACACTCATGGATACATTCTTTTCATGGCTCACCAAGGAATTTAAGATTTATATGGAACTAAAGCATTTGTACAAATGAAAAAATGTATATTGTAATCTAAAGTGATGTATAGAAGGTGGATTATCTCTTAAACTCTTGAAGTTTAGAATTTGCATTTATGGGTTATAATCTTCAAATCAATAAAATATTCAAAAGGAAAAATTATGCATATTCGCTCCATGGGGTATAGTGGAGAAGATTTGAGGTTGGAGACAATCATTATGCTCAAATAATTAATTAGATCTTATGCTCAAATTTTTTTTATAAATAGAGAGAGAACCTTGGAGTTGATGCATTGTGGTTGGGAGGTTCATGAAGATGTAGATTAATAGACGTAATGTATGGTAGAACCACTTGTTCTCAACCAAAGACCCATATCCAACCTACGGGGTGCAATTATTTCCAACCAAGGCTAGAACAAATTTCCAACTAAAGCTTGGAATGTTTTTTATTTTCTACTTTTCAAGGTTGGGAGTAATAAAGTCATGGCACATAACCTGACGTAGTAAGCAAGAAGGTAGGAAGTAGTGAGTGGAAAGTAGCTATTGAATAATCGGAATTAGAAAAATTTAGACATTGGCCATGAGTTAGGTGCACTTCTTGGCTCCCCAATTCATAGTAATTTCAATTTTGGGAATAAAATTCCAAAAGAATTCTAGTCCCCATATCTCCTATTTTTTTACATAGAAAAAAATTTGCATTGTTGAATGTTGCTCATGGTTTGTCCCATGATTGCTTAAGTGATTGGGTATACGTGGTCCTACCTTTGTTCTATTGAATCTATTGTTGTTTTGAGAGGAATGGTGATCAAAACAAATCGTTACATCAATATTGGAATATGATGCAAATTTACTATTCAAATAATATCCTATTGAATAATCCTAGCATATTAGATCCATTTTGTCAATGCAAAGCCTCCTTCTCTCCAATCAAGCTACATAATCCCCTAAAGAACCAAGTATCTATTCAACGTATGCAAGAAATCTTGGGTAGGTTCCTACGAAGTCACTTTTGTTTGGATGATCATGAAATTTGGACATGATGTATAACTATGTACCCCCTTCCTGAAATTCTAATTTTTTTCCCAATCGGGTGCCCAAATCAAAAGTTATGCTACCCTAAACTTTGCGGGCAGCTCAAGCAGCATGTGCAAAACTCTTCCTATGATTTTGAAATTTGGCAGGTGTATAGCTTACATGACACAAGATGCAAATGTTAAAAAAATAACCATGTTTAGTGTAAGAATCTCATTCTAGAAGGAAATAAAGTTTGTAGGCCTTGTTGGGCAAATTGGAAAAAAAACTTTTTCACCTAACTTCAAACATTATAATCTTTCAATCCGTGCAATCAAAGTTTCTAAGTGTCAAAGTGTAGGGCAATTTCCACATGTTCCCAAAGAAGTCTAGTACAAATTTGTATGGTTGAATTTTGTAAGAAAACCTTCTTTTTCATTTTTTTCATGCTGCCCTAAAAAGTAGCAATTTTTGACAATTTCAGCCTGAAATGTGCCTCGGGCCTTTAGGGGTTAAAGGCAAAATTTTCACATTAGATACATCGATTTGTCCTATAAGTCCTATTAGTGCACGTGCTATTAATCACCAAATTAAAGTGCCTTAAATCTTAACCCTTAAATGCGTTGATGTCCATTTTTTGGATGATGAACAATTTGAAACACCAATTTCATCCTCCTAACTACTTGGATGAAGGTTATTTTAATTTGTGTAGATACTTTATCAAGTTTTTGTCCTATCTAAGGGTTGGATTTGGTGTTACTAGAGTTCATATTTTTCTAAAATTACAAATGTTCAAGTATGTCAAGTGGTCAAATTGCATTGACTTTAGTTTTAAACTGGATTTGCCAAAATGAGGTCATAGATAGGAAGAACACAAAAATTTCAAAAAATCACCATGTGAAGAGAACCTCATTTCAAATCCATTCCAACAAATTTTACTCAAAAAATGATAATATTTTGCTTGTAATCAAATTTTGAAGGAATTTTGGAATTTTTTTTTCAAAATTTATAAATAAATATTGGTGATAGAATTGGTGAATCTAACCGTACAGATGGAATCTACAACTTTCATTTGTGTATCAATTCCAAAATATGCTTCCAAATAGCACTTTACAATGATTTTTCTCAAATTGTCAACTCTGGAGATGAATCTGGTCGTTTAGGGGTTAAATTAGTGAAAGATGATATATCTAAATAATTTCGAAAAGAATTAAAAAATTGCAGTGAAACAAATTTTACAGGTGGCCCTTGTTTTGCACCCTCTTTATATAAGAAAGTACGACAAATCACAAGAGCCGTTAACTCAAGGACTCTTCTTCTACCGCAGGCAGACACACGACGGTAGCTATTTGGAGGCTCAGCGTCGGTGGACGTGCGCTGCTGCAGCGCTCTAACTTAAGCAGGGAACACACGAGTGCTTAACTTATATTCTAGGGTTACCATCACTTCGGACGGATCTCCAACATTTTCGTCGCCATTGCCATCGCCATCTTCTGCGCCCGCATTCCCTCCGTGCGGGCGTGCACACGGCGTCAGTCACTCTCTCGTCACCACTTTGAATCTCTACCTCGTTACGGAATTGACGTTAGTTAGAATCGGCCGCTCAATTCATTAGTGCAAAATCGCGGGGGAAGCTTAATGAGCTCCAGATGGAAGTGAATAACCGTGTTTTCTCTTTCATTGGAAGATTTTAGGAGAGTTCAAGCTTGTTCTGTAAGGTGTGAGTGAGATTTGTGGATTGTGTAGAAGTTCTGTGATTGAGTGGTCAGATTCCAATGTGCCATCGTCAATTCGTTCTACTTTGGCTTGGTAGCGTTTGGTTAGAGTTTTGAGGTTGATTCATAGGATGATCCGCACTAGAAGCTCGATTCTGCTGTACCAGTAGCTGCACCTCTTCATACTTCAAGATTTTCACACTTTCCTACATTTCTGCCGGTAACAGGGGAGTTAATGCGATTTAGCTAGTGTTTTGGTACTGTTAAGGTTGTGAGTACAACGAGCTGGGAGTGCATGTTGGGACGTGGACGAGGACGAGGAAGTGGACGTGTGAAGGTCGAAGGAATGACCGGAATGAGCTGGAATCGATTTTATCGCAATGATAGGCGTCATGTCTATGCTCTACTTTGTTCGTTTGGACTTGGTTGGAATGTGATGATTTTTTAGATTGTTGTCAGAAGTTGAGCTCTTGAGGTTATCGAGTATACACTACAAGCACTGTGGTTGTTCGAACGGACATTTTCTTGCAGTATTTGGATTCATTACACTCTTATGAAGAAGAGAAAGGTACTGGGGAGACTTTGCAAGGGGCTAAGTGAATCAGGTGATTACTTAGTGCTTGGTGTAGCCGTTTTCCAGGCTACCCGGCGACCTCAAAAGTGGCTGCAGGATGGAGTTCACGCGTTCTGGAAAGTGATTTGTGAATGGAAGAAGTATGGAGGCTGCGAGCTGCTATCGGACTGTACGCAAGGCTGGTAGTTGTCACTGTGACTTAGTATTTAGAAAAGTCTGTTAGGGCCTTCAGGAAGGGTGTTCATGTTCCGCTAGATATGGAGTCGGCGAACGAGGAACCGTTGTCGGAGTCACAGTTTCGTTTAGAGCAGAAATATGAGTCTGCTGTTCGCGCTAGGGCGGACTTGGACAGAGACTTCTTGTGTCCAATATGTTTGCAGACAATGGAGAATGCTTTCCTCACCCGGTGCGGGCATAGTTTTTGCTTCGCCTGCATTGTGACCCACTTGAAGAATAGGAATAATTGCCCTATCTGTGCTCAGTACCTCACAGTCGACCAACTCTGGCCGAACACGCTCCTCTCAAAGGTAATGTTGTGCTCCAACTGTAGAAGCATAACAGGGCTGTAGGACTCTAAGGTTAAGGCTAGAAGACGTATGGTCCTTTTAGGAGACGAATGTACCGAAGGCGGAACCGTGTCTAACTCGGATTATGATTTCTCGGTTGCAGTTGATGAAAAAAGCATCGGTATCGAAGATATTACGCAATGTCTCGCCGGCAGAGCATCTTCGTCTTGTGTTGGAGCAGGCAAGTCCTTGGACGTTGCCTCTATGGATTAATGTACTGTCAAATTGAACCGTGCCAGTGATGGCCTGGTGATTTGGCTGGTGTGATGAGGAGTTTAGTGTGCCCATTATCTTGCTCGTGAAACTATGAAGCTAATTGACTCGTTGCTAAGGGTCTGCGAGGTTTTATTTTTCCCTGATCAGCATAACTTCGCTACCAAAGTTTCAAATATTCTAAAGAGTGAGCATGCTTGATGACATGAAAACATCTCCTCTTGGAAGGAATTGTGTTACTGAAAGCGTTACATTGAAAAAGGGGGTGATATTTTGCTGCCTGGATGTCCTGCGCACGTGTCTAATTGAAATCATGGGACCTTAGGGAGCAGATTTGCCCGCTGAGGAGTTTAACTCCTTATGGATACTCCTCACCGAAAGGAAGGAGAAGATTGAGAATGAAGAGGCTGAATCACACACGGAGGTCTTACTTGATTTTTTGCATCGTTCGCAACTTCGGAAGGAAGAGAAAATGAATGAGGTGAGTGCTCCGTTTTTTCTTTTTTTCTCGTTCTTATTAAATTTTCAATGTTCAATCGCAGTCATGTCAGGACCAGAAGTTCATAAATGCATCCATGGTTCAGTAAATTTGGTGTTCCTCACGATGGATGAGGTTCGGTGGTTAGAGATTCAGTATCTTAAGAGAGTCACTTGTTGAAACGTTTACAAACTATGTCTCTTTCCCATCCGTCTGTGGTCCAGCATGTAAGACTATGCTCACTGGACTGATATATTCGGAGTTGATCGCGAGTTCTACTGTAACAGACTACAATGACACTGGAATACTAGATTGGCTGAAGGTATAGAATCACTCTAGGTTTGTATAACACTACATCTCAAAATGTACTGACCGGGGAGCACTTGGTGATATGTGATACAGGTCAAGAATGATCTCCATTTTCTGGATGATGATATAGCCATAGTTGAGAGACGGCACAGCCGGCTCCTAATGTCGAAAGATAGATACGGCAAGAGAGCACTTGTGGAACCTGCATTCTACGATTTGAATAGACACCCAGGCTGCGAAAGTACAAGCAATGGAGATCTAGCATCGGTGTTGCGAGGTGGACCGGGTGTTGCGTCCATTCCACTTGACGAAGAAGAGATGTACAGAGCGGAGGGACTAAGAAGTAAAGACTTAGAAAAGCGTGACTGTTGCTTAGAGGATGATACGTCGGTAGACACTCGTGGTGAATCTGCAGGTGTACATAAAGTAGCCAAGAAGCGTAGAGTACTAGCTCAGGTATATTTTTGCCTGTGCTATTTTTTTCAAATTAAGTCATCGTTGTCTTTGTGAGTACTCAATTGCTGTGAGGATTAAAAATCTTCTCGCACATTGCACTCTCGATCTTAAATAACCTATTCAAATTCTAGCCAAATTCTCCAGTGTTAGTATTCCTGTTCAAGTGCTGAGACATTAATACTCTATTCTAATGGGTATTTCATAAGTTACCGTCACCGATAATTTGAGAACGCGGCTCATGTATTGTTGGTGATCTGCAGTTTGATGAGTTGCAAGAAGCTTATTTATTGAGAAGACGGCAAGTTGGCATTATGCATCGTCGAAAGCAGTTGCATGAATCGGTTATTGAAAAGGATGTTTGCAGAAGTTCGGATAGTTATTATGATGGTTTAGATGACTTTCATTCCATGCTCACCGCCTACACCCGCTACAGGTATGACATCGCATTCGATAGCCGATAGGCGCATCTTAAGACTCTAGATTTTGTCTGAGGCCTGGTTCTGAACTTTACAGATATTATGACGGTTTTAGTTGTTGTCCAACCCTTTTTACTTAAACCCCGTTCCCTGTAGTTCAGTGCATACAGAGGAGATGGTCGGTTTCATTTCTGTTCGTCTTGATGCAAAAATTATCTGGAGTTCTGAATTGGAGTAATATTGTTGAGGCCAGTAAAGAACTTTGAGATCCATCTCTAGTATTCTAGGGGCTGACTTCATTTCGCCTTGTGGTGAATGTGGGCAGTCGTCTTCGTGTTGTTGCTGAGCTCCATGATGGCGATCCTTTCCAAACGTCCGCGAGCATTGTGTCCAGGTAATCTGGTTCTGACCAATACTTCATGCTTTGTGCGTGACCTTCTCCGAGCAGAGTCCCTTGTGAGTTATTCAGGTTGTGTTCGATATCTATTTCTGGTGTATGGATTTCTTTGCTGTTGATTTTACGGACTGCATCCGAAAAAGCATTTTATATGGCTGTTTTTTAGAGAATTATAATAGTGGCGTAATCTAGAGTGCATGCAACTTGGCACTGCTTACTACAGAGACCGGTACTTATCTGGGCTTCTGCTTCTGCAGTATCGATTTTGGTCAAAATGATGAGCTGTTTGCAACTGCTGGTGTTTCAAGGCGGATTAAAGTCTTTGATTTTTCAACGGTACTTTCAGGACTGCTAATTTATTCGTTATTTTTTTGTGAATTGTGGGAAGCTCTGGGTTATCTCTATTCGTTTTTGTTGGGCACCCTGTTTTACCACTAGGAGAGCTGCTAGTGGAATGTGAATGGAGTAGTTTTAACAGGTGGACTTGAATGCAAGCAGGTTGTAGATGAACTGGTAGATGTACACAATCCAGTTGCAGATATTTCAACACGATCCAAGCTCAGTTGCCTAAGCTGGAACAAGTTTGAGAAGCCCCTGCTTGCTAGTAGCGACTATGAAGGCATTGTGACTGTATGGGATGTCAACCGCAGACAGGTAAATTTTGAGGTGCATGCACCGATCATATTATCAATTTTTGAGCTATGTTGCGCTGACCTTAATAGCGGGTAGATTAAATTTTATTTTGTATCATGTACATTTATGATTATACCATGCTTCATGCATTATTTTGAGGTTTAAAGTCAATTCCGTTAAATTGGCAGCATTCCATGCGCCATTTTGACATCTGCATTAGCTTTGTTGTGCCGATAGATTTGCAAATTAATATGCAAATTGCATTGCATCCACAATATTGTGCACCCTAAGCTAGTGTTTCCACCCACATTCCATTCGGGCTCCCTAAATCATTTCACTTCTTCCTTTCTTGAGGGTCCACCGCGCCATTGTAATGGAATACTGCCCATTTAATGGAATTGTCGTTGTTATGTTTTTATATACTGGTTACACGTATTGACATTTCTGCTTCCAATCTATTATTGCCAGAGTGTTATGGAGTATGAGGAACACGAGAAGCGCGCCTGGAGTGTCGATTTTTCCCGGACAGACCCATCAATGTTGGTCTCTGGAAGTGATGATGGCAAGGTCTATCTCATGGCATTTGTTTTAGCTTGCTGTTGAATCTTGCTTCGACGGATAAAATGGTTTCCTCTTTGAATCTTGTGATGAGGTCTACGTTATCACACGATTGGGGTGGGGGTAATGGATTTTAAACTACTCTATTTTCAGCTAATTATGAGACCAATATTTACAGTCAACTATTTACTTAAGACGGCAAATAAGAACTTAATATCTGATAGTGGCATATAACAACACAGGGACACCGTTCTTACGCACACTAATTTTTTGCTCAGACAATTAACCAATTTCAGTGTAGCATTACCACTGATTCACAGATGAATGGGTTTTGCAGATAAAAGTTTGGAGCACTAAACAGGAGGCTAGCGCTATTAGCATAGATATGAAGGCCAATATCTGCTGTGTGAATTTTAACCCCGGTTCGAGTATTCATATTGCTGTAAGTACTGGATCTCTTATCAACGTCCTTTTGTCCAGTTATAGTTCCGATTTCAATCTGTGCAGCTTTCACGTAGTTCTTTTTACATCTCTCTTGAATCTTTAGTATCGGAATCAATTAGTTGTGTTATTTCATGCATCCTGATTGCATCGTATCTCACACGTCACTATGTATATTCTGTTGGTTGCAGGCTGGTTCAGCCGATCAGAGCATTCATTATTTTGACTTGCGGTATCCAAGCAACCCACTTTTTGTATTCAAGGGTCACGAAAAAGCCGTGTCTTATGTGAAATTTTTATCTCCAAATGAGCTAGCATCAGCTTCCACTGACAGCACATTACGACTGTGGGACGTTCAGACTAACTGCTGTGTACGTAGTTATTAAACTTTCTAATTACATGAATGTGCTCTGGAGAACTTGGCTTATTATCTATGCGTTTTTTTTAAAGAGTGGGAAGCAGGAGAATGTTTCTGACTGCGTCAGCTCAACTTCCCCTTGTCACGGATTGTGGAAGATGAAAGACCTTCGTGAGAAAGAATATGGTATTCTTATAATGTGGGTCATCGTGTTGCAATTGCTAATTTTTCTCAATTCTGCAGATACGGACACTCAGAGTGCACACCAACGAGAAGAATTTTGTAGGACTGGCTGTAAATAGTGAGTATATCGCTTGCGGCAGTGAGACAAATGAGGTCTTCGTGTATCATAAGGTATGCACCACGCAACTGAGTGATGTCACTCGTTTTGCAATCCTATCTGATCCTTTTTTGAATGTTAAATTAAATTATAACCTTGTCGAAGATTTTGCTTTGTGGACTATTTCTCACGGTTCAGATTGCTCTGTTTACAGGAAATGTCAGTACCATCTTCTTGTCATAAGTTTGCCTCGAAATCTGAAGATAACGATGCTATTCGCCACTTCATTAGTGCAGTGTGCTGGAAGAGTGAGAGCCCGACCATGTTGGCGGCCAACTCTCAGGGCACAATCAAAGTACTGAAACTTGCTCCTTGATGGATTGTCACATTATTTGAAGCAATCCCGTATCCTATCAATTTTGGATTGTATCTGTTACTGGGTAAAAAAGAGTGTACAGTACAAACAATGTGGAACTTATTTCTGGAACTGAGGTCATGAGTGCTTCCAAACTTAATGAGAGTCACATGGAATGCATGGAAGGGGTCTGGAGTTTCATTACACATGGAAGTGATGAATGGGACATTTATTACCCTTGAGGCTGGTGGATTTATTGTGTGATGATCCGAATGGATGGTTCATGTGGATAGTTCTAGAGGAAATTTGGTTCAAATATGGATTTATGTAGACTACGAGACGTCTTATTATGTTTTAATCATGGAATTAAATAGGTGTGATGAATCCATGGTTGTTAAAGAGGGATTGGTTGAAGATGGGTTGCTTGTTGCTGATGTATTTGACTAATTTCTAGAAACCTATGACGATGTAGGAGGAACTTAATTCTTTAAGGACCCAATGCTCTTTCAATGGACACTTGAAAACTCAGGTACTGTATGTTGGGGTCAGATTTGTTAGCTCCATATAAATTTATTTATTTTCTAGTTGAATGTTTATTCATTAACTTGATTCAAAAATTTTGGAAGTTCATTTTATGGGGTTCAAAATATTCTGTGACCTTGAGAAGTATTGACAGCTTTATTGATACTTTGGGTTTTATTGATAGTTATGGCTTTACTAGTAATCGCAGCTTCAACTTCATGGTTTTTTTGAGGATGAAGATTATTTTCATTAATATGTTTTAAACTATTCAATTATGCCATGTTCTAATAGTTACTCATTGAAAATTTCAATAGATACTATGTTCAATTATATTTTGAATTATTTTTTTAAAAATTTGACCTTAGTATAGGGTAGGGTCATATGAAGTCAATTTTTAATGAATGTTCTCAAAACTTTGACACAAGATGAGTACAATCCCCCCCTTCATGGGAATTTAACCCTTACCACCTAGTGTATCTAAAAATACAATGAAAAGGGGATGTATTTTGTCCCCTCTAGTAGTGAGGGGTCAAATAAAATTTTGATTGGATGCTTGGGTCAAAAATTTTGCTCTCCCCCCAAATTGGGACAATTGAGGCTTGTTTGGGTCATCTTTTGTTAAATCCCTCATCAAATTTGGCATGCATGTAACTAATAAAATATGGCATAAAATCGTCCCAAAACAAAATTTAATTCTCAAATCAAATTCTAAGAGGAGGTCTAACTTTGTTAGCTATGTCAGGGTAGTTTCAGAAAAAAAAAACAAAAAAAAACAACATTTTCTTTTAGCTTCAAGCCCTATTATCTTGCAATTTGTGAAGTCAAAATTCTTGAAAATTTTCACACATATTCTGAATGTTTTTCTTCTACCTTTCACCATTTTTATTTTAAATTAAAAAATTCCTCATTGCACAAGAAATCATAAAAAATGACAAGTGTAATGCGAGTTCATTTAACCTTTGTACCATTGCAAGGTGATTTAGAATAAGCTAGACTCAATGTTTGGTACTCAAATTTTGCTTGAGTGAACCTAAAAAGATTTAGAATTCTATAGTAGAGAGACTCAAACTCATCAAGAGCAAGAATTATACTCCAAGAGGGCTCAAAGTCTCCTAATCCATTTCACAGGAATGAAAAGAAGCTTTTGTTTTGTTTTGTTTTTTCACTACAAATATTTTAATCTTTCAATCCACATGGTCCAATGGGCTGAAATTTTTCCAACACATTGAAGAAGTGGTCTACTACACTTTTGTATGGTTGAAGTTAGAAATAAAAAGGTTTTGATTTTCAATTTAGGGCAATGTAGTAAAAAATGACAATTTTGATAATTACTCTTGAAAAAACACCCCCGGTCCTTTTAGGGGTAAGTCTACACCACTCGAATGGCAATTGGAATAAATTAGAAAACTGTGAATTATGTGGTGGACCTTTTTTTACAGGGGCATTACATAGGAGTCTAAAGAGTGGAAGAGAAATATAATTAAAGAAACAATGAATGTACAATAATTAATAAATAAATATTCTTTCAACAAAGTGTATTTGAACATTGTTCCCAATATTGTAAAGAACAAATCTGATTTGACTCATTAATTGAGTCCCATTTTGTGTCCACATCTCGCCTTGCTTGGCCACCAAGTAAACTTGAGGAAACACCACTATGTCTTGGAAGTAGGATTTTGTGGTGGTGCTCTCGGCAAAAAGGTAATAGGAGGTGCTAGTGGGGTTTCATGGTGTTGCCAGTTTTTCAATGTTGAATAGGGAATTTGCAAATGCATAGGAGCTCCAAAACTTTTTGGTGGTTTCTAGTTGATATTTGAGGTTGCAAATGACTTCTTTGGTTGTGTTGTCGGTAGGAGAGAGGGAATTTGTTTTGTTTGCAAATTCTAAGTTAATGGTGCGAAGATTAGAGGAGAAGGGACAAAGGGCTAGTTCACTTAGGGTTTAGGGTTTGTTGTACGACCTTGTGGTAGCTAGTGTTGTGATTGGCTAGAAATTGGATCCTAAATGGGGTGGTGTTTAGTTGCTCAATGGTCAAGAGTTCTATTGTAAACAATTGTGATCTTCAAAGTACTATAAAGATAATGACCATTTATATATAGTGATTGGGTAGATAGTCAATGTTGCATGAAGTAGTAGTGCATGAGGCATGGGAAGTATAAACATGTTTTGTAACAATTTAATGGATTATTGTTTTTTGTGCAAAATCATTTTCATTCTTGGCACACCATGTTATTTAAATTGCCCCTCTCGAGTTGCAAAAGAATTGACCTCACATGGCAGTGAATGTCATATTGGCTACCATGTAAGAAGAGTATGTCAAGAATGTTGAAGAAATACTATTCATTTAACATTTTACAAATGTTGAATGTTGTAGTTTCTATACCCCCAAGCAATGCCACCAAGCAACATTTGGGCAGTTCTGTAGAATGAAGTCCACAATAACCCAACTTCACTATCATGATGAATTGAAATACACACAAATCTCTTTAACCCCTAAAGGACCAAGGTGAATTTTTTGGCAACATAGAAATTTTGGACAGGTGTGTGTGACTAGAGATTTGCATATTTTTGGCCCAAACTTTAATAGGTGTAGACAATGAATGTCTTTCATGCAGACTAAATTTTAGGACATTTGGAAATATGAGTCAAAAGTTATGGCCAAGTATATAGTTTGTTTATCAATTGAGGTAGTCCATGCAGATCTAAAAAAATCCCTTTTTTCAAAAATGAAAATTTGAAATTTGTTCTTTTGATTCATATATACATAGAAAGCTTTGAATCTTCCATTTTGATCAACAAGTCAAAAGTTTTGAGATGTTTTAGTTTTTAGGCAAGTATGGATTCTCTACTCTAAAATAAACTTTGAAGTCCTTTATTTAATTCAATTTTCAACATTTTTGGAAAAAAATGAAAAATTTAGTTTTAGATTGTTTATTACAACAATACAACCATTGGGATTGGAATTTTTCAATTCCATTAATAAATTGCTAACAATTTAGTATTTTGAATCATTCTCTACATCTTTCTATTTACTATTTTTTTCCTATATGTTGCACAATTCTAAATGATTTGAAAATTTTCAAGAATGTAGAAAACTTGCTTTGAAGAATGAATCAAAAGAAGCACCACCATTTGGGACATTTTTTCATACAAATGTGAGCTTGTAAAGTGCAGTTGACTGGTTTTTCACACAGCCAAAAAAAGAATTTTTGTCACTTCAAATGTTAATATCTTGCAATCTACATGGTGAAAATTTATGGAATTTTTTTCCATATCTTCTCAATCAAGCGTACTACAAGACGATATGGTTGCATGTGTCTTAAAAATGATATTTTTCAAAAATTTGGTGCTTGTATTAGAAATGGCAGTTTTTGATAGTTTTTGGTGATAACATAGTCAAAGAACTTTAGAGTTTAATTTGACCCTCCTCCATAAGACATTCTGGAATATCTTGCACTCAAGCCATTCTATCATTCCTTTGTGCACATTTCTCTCACATCCAAACTTTTTGACATGTTCTTTGACGGGCTCCTAAGCAATCATATTAAAGGGATTATAATATACTATGTAGTTAGATTAAGGGGGGTTATAGAGAACTTCTAAGGTCCAAAATGCTACCATTAGATTTAGTAAATGTATTTTCATGAGTTAAAAATGGATCTTTGTTTGTTGAGCTCCTTGAGCCATTTGTGATGCTTTGTAGAATTTCTAGATGGGTTCTATTTTTGTTTGTTTTTGTATGTTTTTGAGTGTGCATTTATGTCATTTTGGTAGGCTTATTGTTAGCTTTGTATCCGAATTGGCAATTGTGGATGTTATTTGGCTATTTGGAGGTTGCCTTTGAAGCATTTTTCTTATCAAATTAGGGATGGTGAGGTGGCAAGTGTGCCAATTAGGAAAGTCAAAATTGTCAAGTTAGAGCCTGTGGATTGATGGTTGGGATGTGGTTCCAAGTAGGTAGATGCTTTGGTGGTTTAGGTGTTTCCTATTAAGTTGATGGGATTTCATTTTTGTTGCCACCCACTTTGAGAGAACTAAGTGTATGTCCCGCAACCTTGAGTTTGGCTATGTATTTTCTTTTGTTTGTGAAGTGATAGTGATGGAGTGAGAAGGAGACAATGGAAGTATTCTTGAGTATACTTCCAGTGTGGAGTTTGATTATGGATTCTAAATGGTTAAAATGTTAGTTGGAGTGAGAGATGGTGCATCCAAGTTAGTGAGATTTTGTGAGGTGATGGACTTAATGTTAAATAAATTGTAAAAGTGTAACAAAGATTTGTTCACCAATTTGGAATTAATATGATGAGAATTACATGCCTAATTGGTGCTCAATGTTGTGTTATAAAAGTGGTGATTGTTGTTAAGTAATTTGGATGTAAGTTAATTGGAAATCATGGAATATGAATCCCAATCATTGTATGTGAAGTTGGTTGGTTTTAAGTTGCAAATCTCAATTGGAGTTTGAAGTGTCATTGTAGTGGTGATTGTTGATATTTTCCAAGTTGGGAGATTATGTTTATTTGGGATTATTGAGCAATTGAGTTGGAAATAGAACCCTAATTGGAACTAGAAGTCAAACATCAATTCTCTATTGATATAAATTCCCATTGACAAGCCTCTCTTGGTTTGAACTTATTGTACTAAACAATAATTTCTTCTTTGGGAATTACTTGCTTCAACATGCTTCTAAGTCAATTGTTCATAGCACTTCATATTTCTTAAAGGCCCACACAGTGAAACATCAAATTTCATTGCATTGTAGTGAACAACATTATGAATGGTTAGCTTGCATAGAAGAAAATTATTGTATTTTGTTGGCCTTGCAAGACTCTGACTACTCTTGTTGTTGTCACAAGATCAAGTGAGGGACTCTCGAGAAGTTAGATTGAGCACCATGACATATAATATGTTGAATACTTAGGAGAAGAGTTGTATTGTAGAGATGCATGAGGGTGGAATGAAATGCAAGGACATAGGAGTAGTCTTGAAAGTTTTGTGCTCGACCATTTCCACTATTTTGCTAAATTAGAAAGTCTATGGAAGTGTAGAATCCTTGAAAATCAATGTGGTCAACATTGAAAAATGTCAAATTGTAGTGCCCAAATGTTGACATTTTTTATTACAAGTGATAAAAGACAACCATTGTCAAAAACATCAAACCACTTGAATGTATGTTGTAACTCAATACAATTGTACCTACATAAAATGGACTTCAGAAATTGCATTGCACCAAAAAAACCTATCTTCACCCCTAAAGTTCCAAAGTCTCTTTGGGGACAAAATGGATTTCAAGTTTGCTTGTGTAACCTCAATTTTGAGTTTATTTTTGAAACTTTTGGTCAAGGTAGGAAAAAAATAGATTTTAGGGATTATAATTTGTATTGCAATCATTGCCCAAGAGCAAAAGTTATGTGACAATAAGTTCAAAATGGGGGAAACTAGGTAGCAAAATCATCTAAAAAACCTTGAAATGAATTCTTAAATTTTTTTTCTAGACATTCCAAAGTTTTGGTTCATTCCATTTGTATTAGTTTTGTGACACTTATCAAGCTTCTTTTTTGTGCACAATCATAGAAACTTCTTAAGAAAATAACAAGTTGGATTCGTTTTTTAACTTAATTTTCACAATTTTCAAAAACAAATAAAAAAAACAAGGTGAAATATGCTTGCTATGAAAATCTCATTGTTGGAATTAGTGAGTTTCAATTCCATTTTAAAGTGATTGACAATTTAGTTTTTTCTTCAATCTTGTACCTACTTCTACTTAACAATTTTTTAAAGAATGAAAATCACATGTGTTTTTTTGAACACTTGTGCCTAGACTTTCAACTCAAATATTCAAGATAACTTTTTTTAAATCAAAATTTTTCGTGCAAAAATGTTAAGTTTAGAAGATTCAAACTAAAATAATCTAGTCACAATGCGTGATGAAAAAATTGTTTTTTTCACTTTAAGTGCAAATATCTTGCAATCTACATAGTGAAAGTTTTTGAAATTTCTCCCATACATTCTTACACTAGGCTTCTATAAGACCTGAAGGTTAAATATGAAAAAAAATACAATTTGTAAGTATTTTTCTCTTTGTAATAGAAATGGTAGTTTTGAGTGTATTTTGAAGAGAAAAAGACCTTGAATGAGACTTTAGAGGGTAATGACAAGTATAAAGCAGATAAGCATGCATTTTCCCAAGCTCAAGAAAGTTTGAATTTTTAGGATTGGTGCAATGTGATTTGGTCAAACAAGTTGTCATTTGAAATTGGTAAGAATTTAAGGCAAATTAGAGTGTGGCAAAAATCATATGAAAGATGTGCATGGGATTGTATAGTGTCATCTTTCAAGTGTGGCCGTAGTTTAGTGACGCATTTAGAGGCTTTGATTAATGCCCTCTTGTCATTACACCTCCAAATATAAAGACAACAATCAATTTTGTGACTCTTGTTTATGATGAAATGTGGAGTGGGTTAATTTTTGCACGATCACCTTAGGTAGTTGAAACTTATGGAAGATGGCACTCCAATCCACTACAACTTACTTCCATTGCAATGGATATAAACTCATGGTGTGACAAAATTCATTTCGCCCACAAACTCTCTGAACTAGACTTGTATAGAATGTATAGAAGATAGTCAAAGATTTGTTGCAACATCATTATAGACTAAGAAATAAGTAGGAAATGGTACATACTATTCAATCAATGTGGGATACAATATCTTTAAAGCAAGTCCATATCATCATTAGAAGTATGCTTGACGGAGTGCAAGCAGTTATTTGAACAAAAGGTGGCAACACTAGATGGTAGACATTGTGTTCTATGTTTTTTTTAAATTATTATATGATACTATAATTTTGCAGTGTAAACTTAGTATATTACAAAATAGGCTCTACTATCTTTCCATTGTAGCTTGTAAATTGATGAATTTTTGAGCCTAGAGGAGCTTTTTAAAGTTCCTAGTTTTTGTTCTAATCCACCTTGCGAGGAAAGATTCGAATTATTTTTAGACCCTATTGTACTATACCAAGAAGAATTAATTTAAAATCATGGATGAAGGGCATCACTCAAAGGAATTGATTGTTTTTGGTGCCTCTAATGATCAAGAGACTCACCATACCAATTGGTTCTAAAATATACAATGTATTTCCAACAATGTTAAGCATTTTGACATATTTGCAATTGAGCAATGGTAGTTGGGGATAGTTTTCTCCAATTAGGAAATATAAATAATGAAGATTGTACTAATTTTTCTAATTTTTCATCAAGTCTGGAATTAGTAAAAATCATAGAACTATAGATTATAGTCCGGTTTGTTCTTGATGTATAGGCAAATCTATTTCTAAGAAGCCCAAAACTTGAAATTGGTCCTAGCAAATTCATTAAGTGTCAATGTGTTATTTGTCACACAATCATGAAGTTGCTAAACCACATCATATTCCCCTCATTTACAAAAATGAATCACCTTATCTTGTACAAATGGGGCCCTTGTCAGAAACAAGTCTTATACCTTTAATTGACTCTAGCACAAGGAAGATGAGAACAAGGAAGTTTGTCTTCAATTATGGGAGTCACATCTAATTTCAATTGCTTCCTAAAACCGACCAATCTAGATTCTTGCCTAAAATGTACTCCCACTATTCTTGAGAGTCTATAGTGGGTTCTAGAAATTAACACTTATTTTCAACACTTTGAAATTTGTAGTTTATTCGTCCAATGTCCAAAAAATATATTCTAAGAAAATCTAGAATCCCCTTTTGACTACCAACAAGATCCCACAATAAATTTTTCAATATAATAATGGGAACATTGCATAATAATATTGAATTGCTTATTTGTACCATTTTAGGTGTACTTACTATAATGGGCCTTGATGAGTCCTATGAAAAGAAAACATTGTTCATATCATTGGGTGACCTCAACAACTAAGGTAACAACTCCCTCTGCCTCACCCTAATTGTGACAACTATATTTGAAGGAATAACGGATGCATAATGACTAATTGTAAGATAAAACTAAGATACTCCTATAACTGCCTGAACAAGCATTTGAGCATGTGTACCATTATTAACTTTAGAAGGATGGATTGGTCATTGTGGAAATCATCCTTTTGGGTACCATGTGAATCATATGCTTAAATTATACTACGAGCACTTATTCAAAGTCAAACTACTATTCTAAAACCTCCCATTTTCACACATAATTTCAAGGATGAACATCTGCATATCTATCTTAGATAGAAGGATTCTCTATCATCCATTGGACAGTTAGTGTCCATAACAACGTTACAAGGTTATATTATCAAAGTTTTTGTTGGGTCTTGCTAGAAGTCAAAAGGGGCATTTGTAATTCTTTTACTATGCATTTTTTGCACACATGTAAAAAAGATTTTAACTTTCCAAAATGTTGAATTAGGTGTTCCCAATCAACTCAAGGCTCTTCTAAATAAAAGCTTTACAATTTAAGTAATAATCTATTAGGTCAATTTAACCCTGTAATGATGCATCAACCTAAAAATGTCAAATGGATGATGGAGAATCCTCCTATGCAAGATAAAAGTGTAAATGTTCATCCTTGAAATTTTGTGTGAAAAGGAGAGTTCTTGCACATTAGTTTGACCTCCAAAGTGTGCTCTTATATTTTTTTCACCCCTAAGCATTCCAACGTCCATTTTCTAGACAATGAACAAATTGCAACTCAAGTTTCATCTTCATAACTTCTTGGATGAAAGCTATTCTAATTCGAGGAGATATGTTATTAAGTTGTTGCCATATCTAATGGTTGGATTTGGTGTTATTAGAGTACATAAATTTTTCTAAAATTACAAGTGTGCAAGTATGGCAAGTGGTCAAATTGTATTGACTTTAGTTCGAAATTCAAAATGAGGTCATAGATTTGAAGAACACAAAAATTTCAAAAAAACACCATGTGAAGAGAACCTCATTTCATATCCATTCCAACAAATTTGACTCAAAAAATGATAATATTTTGCTTATCATCAAATCTTGAAGGAATTTTGGAATTTCTCTTTCAAAATTTGTAAAAGAATATTGGTAATAGCATTGGTGAATCTAACCATACAGATGAAATCTACAAATCATAATCTACAACTTTTATTGTAAATCGATTCCAAAATATGCTTCCAAATAGCACTTTATAATGATTTTCCTCAAATCATCAATTCTAGAGATGAATCTAGATGTTTAGAGGTTAAGCAAACGATTCACATATTCACATAGTACCAAAAATGATGATTTCCATTGTGACCAGCCTAGCGTTCCAAGGTTAACCCCTCACCGCCCAAGGGGACCAAAATTGTCCATAGGCATTAGAAGAGTTATGGGGGGTCTAGACTCAGGGCTATTTCAAGCCTGTTCTTGGTGTTGTTCCCCCAACAGTTCAGAAACAACCGTTGTCAAATTTTATTTTATTTTACTTTTTGAAAAAAAAAATTGAAAAATTGAAAATGTATAAGAAAGTTGAAAAAAAATTCATTTAAAAAATAATTAAATAAAATGACATGGCAATCACTGTGCCGCGTTAGGCAGCTACTGCAGGGTAGTTCCCAGGGTCTGGGAATCTAGGGGAACACGCAGCCTTCCAAACCCCCCAAAACCCTTCTAATGGAATTCGTTAGAACCTCTCCACATGCCACATAGGGAAAAAATAGAGGCACCACTTTAGCGTGCTGGGTAAGGGTTCTATTATGCATAAGAGCATGGCATTTTTGATGGATTCCTGCAAACAATTTTTAGATTTCAACAGTTTGGTTTGGGGGAGGTCTAAATTTGGACATGGCAGTTTGTAGAAAGTAACCGGTGAATGCTGGTCTCGGACCATTGGGTGGCGCTTCGCAAGAGTTCAACGTTGTCTGTATGAGCCTTTCCGTAGGTTGAAGTCAATAATTCCGCAGATCTTCGGAAACGCTTCCTTTGTTGTGACTTGATTCAGTGTGTATTGCCCTAGCCAAGGCAATACAAGATTCATAGTGGTAATGGCAAAGTAGCTTCCAAGGTTAGTTTCAATTCTTGTCATTAGTCTTCAGAAGTAGTTTCAGGACGATGGTTTGTGATGATTGTTGGATTCCATGTTTTGGACGTTGGGATTTCTGTGCCTCATCATGTGTTCATGAGCCTTTCTGGAATTGTTTTTAAAATTTTGAGTGCCAATTGCTCCATTGTGGGCAAAATGTGGTCTCCGCAACACACACCTTTGCATTTTCAATTGTAGGTAACTCAAAACCGCCATGGTCAATCATCAGTTATGAGGGTTATCTTGTTGAACATATTTTTGGATTTTGGTGTTGTATAGGACATCTAACATCACGTGTCATATTAGACAAAGTATCAATACCCCATCGCAAGCTATCATGTAAGTCCATTGTTGACAACTTAGAAAAATTAAAATCTCACTATAATTATGAACCTAAAATATGTAATATGTATTCATTAAATTGAGACACTTCATTGAAATGAAACTTAAATATATCAAAATCACAAATTTTGATGAATTTTTTAAAAGTCAACTAGACATCTTGAGGGCTCTACTGGACATCTATTTGTCGTGATGTTGCACTGTCTAGGTAGAAAACCATACCAGTTTGGGGCTTCTCCAATTACTACCAGTGTATGTGTCTTCAAGTTGCACCTTGCAATCCATCTCACAATTTCTCTAATGCATGGTTTGTTGCACAATTTTGGGAAGTCACTCATGAGTGCGGTGTGAGCACATATACAAATTTCTGAATGGTCACAATAACTACTCCACTTGCCATTAATTTCGAACCACTCGTCAGTCGCCACAGTAGGAAAGAGCAGACGTTTCGTTTTTTTCCCTTGACATCGGATGCAAATTGGCGAAAATTTGTGGTGGAACTTCGATCGGAAAGATCCCTACACTCAAGCAGCAAACCTACTTTCAATTCACCCGGTTACTTTGCACAGATTCCTTGTCAATCTCCTGCGGACCAAAAGCACCCATGGACCCAAAGCACCCATGCCAGTGCGTCCGACTGTGGGCGGTGAGGGGTTAAGAAACAGGTTGCTGTTATCCTAATGAAAATGCCCATTTAGATTTTGAGAGATGACAACATTATGTGCATAAATTTAATTTTGGATATTTTCAACAGTACACCACATGACAACATTATTGTGACAACTTGGAATCACTGTCCATACATGATTCAAATCCAAAGTGATTTTGGGATACTACGTGTTTGTTACATTTCGTGAACTGCTTTGCTCACATAGTGCTTGCCTATGATCTTCTATTGCTAAATCTTTGTCCATTCACAATGGACCTATCTATGTGTCCGAAGGTGTCTCCAGCTCTCACTTTGGCAGTGAATAATCGACTCAATTTTCAATGAAATCACCTGATTTCCCAATACCAAGCTTGTCTCTTCAATTCGCTAACAAATTTTCAGTTTCACTTTCAAGACTTTCAACCCAAATATATATTGCTCCGAGAGCTTGAGAACTGTCGCTTTTGGGTTGTGGGTACCTCAATATGTCGTTAATTTCCTGATCTCAAGCTCCTCCATCCAGCATCTGAATATATTTCTTATACTTTTGGTAGCCTGCAGGTTTGGGTTTCCAGCCCAGATCACGAGCTCGCTTCTCCCAAAGGTTAGCCCTCGTCGTCTCCTTTGCAAGCTCTGCTTCCGCTCGTGCTTGTTGTGACTAATCAGCTCAAACAATAGACCAATTATCAGATTAAAAAAAAAGTTAAATTTTGAACTCTGTAAATCTAAATTAAGAAGAAATTGAAGCAGCTCCAACGTTTTAACAACCATACCTCTTAAATATCACCATATCCTCTGTTTTCTCGTTTAACCCTCACTAAACCCTAGGGAAAAGATGTACAGTACAGTACATGGTTCAAAACTCACTTTGTACTTTTCCTATCAAACTCTTTGTCACAAGAAGTTGCACAAGAAATATGATAATTAAGAGTTTTACAAGGATTTTACGCACATTCATGACTCCTGCGATCTTATTTGTTTATGGTCATTATTACGAGCAATACAATCCATTGTTACAATGCATGCTGTGGGTGCCTAGGCTGTGAATTTAAAGAGGCGACATTTTGGGTGTATAAAAAATAACCTCGTACAATGAACGATCAGTTTTTAAGACTTTTTCTAATGAGGATTATGCACCAGTTAGAAATAGGTGGGATTGAAAGGCATAGAAAGTGATATATCCCCAATTAGCAATGACCAGAGTGCCTAAAAAGCATGGCAAGTATTACCGGAGAGCCTTTCTCTGCTGTCCCTTTCCGGTTTCGGTCGACAGTCTTCTTACTGGCATCAAAATAACCCGAACTGTTGGCACGTTGTTGGGCACTCTTAGCCTCTTTCTGTAGTTTGAGCCCCTCTTGCTGCAACTGTTCTTGTGTTTGTCCCATGGATTCCTTCATGCATTTGTTGCTACCGTGGCAATCTGTGTACAGTCACCACCACTAACTGGACGTGAAAAAAATGTACTTCAACAAGCGACTTGTTGACTGTTCCGCCTAGTTACAAGTCCACATCATGTCTGAAAAAAGATAAGAGTGAATAAGAAATTCAGGAATGGGAATGTTCATAATGCAGCATCACGTGCCATAGCATCTCCAACTGGGCTCAGAAAGGCTTATCATTTACAAACTATCATTCCGGTTAAAAACATTAGCAAACTACCGTGCAGTACAAAAAACAGCAATATGAAGAACCATACGCACCTACTGGCGTAGAGTTCAGCTTTTGTGCAAGTGCTGCAAAAACATCACAAACAGGGGAAAAAATGAATGTCAAGAACAGAGGTTCGTAAATTCTATCAAAGATGATAAAGCAAGTCTTCCTAATACCTGTGCCCTCCTTCACGAGCAACTTACATTACTGAACAGACCAACATCGTAATACCTGACAAGTGCCACATGATCATCTCAACCCACTGCAAAGTTGCACTATGAAGAAAAATTTGCAAATTTGGTCTTCGAGTTCCATTCAGTTCCCAATTTGATTGACCACCCACGCACCCAAAAGTACTTCACTTAGAAAATTAATTGTAACTGAAGTACTTTCGTCACAGTACAGTTGTCATCGTGCAAATCCAAAATATCAAACTCCAAGGGTTGTGCAATGGTGAACTAACAGTCTTGGGGTCGGCCAAATATACGTCTATGAAATTTCGTTCTAATACGAAAATTTCAAACTGGAAGAGTACCAAAATCACAACTGACTCACAACTCGAACCACTCACCCACTCTACTCAACTAGTTCAAATACGCGCCCCACCCCCGAACTAAAGGACGAAAAGTCTCAACTGAAACACAAAACCACAGTAACATCTTCTGATTACTCAACACGCATTCCAATCTCACTCCACAAAAGATCAGAAGAAAAAGTCCTATGATGCGATGCAAGTGTCGGTGCATGGATGGAAAGAACACAGAGCTGAGCTGAGCTGAGCTGAGCTGACCTAGAAGCTTGGAAGCTGTTTCAGCGAGGAAAGCAGCCGGAGGGGCGGCTTTGCTGCAGTCCAAGCCCGCCGGACATGGCGGGCACTGCAACACCCACTGGGACAGCACGTCGCCATCTTCCGCCACCACATGCCAATACACTGCCGGGGCGATGGTGTACACGGACAAGCCCAACGCCAACAACAACATCAACACGCGCACCATCTTGCTCCCACACACCACGGCTTGCTGCTGTTGCTGCTGCTGCTTCGGTTCCACAGCTGCCATGGCTTTGGACTACTGGGACTTGGACTTGAGCTTGAGCGTGGGCTTGAGCTACAGGAGTGCTGTAATCGTCTGAGGATAATCCTGGAGGTGGAATCTGTTACGAAGCTTGTGAAGCTTACTTGTGACCATGTGCAGCTATGACACCCACAATCTCTGGAGGCTCCAATATTCCTGTTTCTGACCCTCATCTCTGCTGTGGAGTGTGCTGTTGCTAGGCTTGAGGCTTGGGGCTTGAGGCCTGTGCCATGAGTCTTGGCCTTGTGCTTGTCCTTGTCCTTGTTGAGGAGGGCTTGGCCTTCGGAGTTTGGAGCTGGAAGGGCCTTGGACATCCCTTTTCACACTTGCCGTTGAGTCGTACCTTCGGACTGACTGCTGGCAGGGCTCTGGCTGGCTCTACAACAAACCTGCAAAAATGGCCTGACTGCCTGGACTGCATGGGAACCAGCATGGCCTGACTGCCAGGGGATTTTTTTTTCCCAAATTTTTTATCCATTTTAAAAAAAAATTCTTTCTTCTTTCGCTGGGGAGGCTCTAAGAATTTGGGTGTGGGAATGAAGCTTCTTCAAATGTTTCTTTTTTCTTTATTTACTATTTTGGTAGAACATCAATCAATTTTGTTAATTAAAGTGGTGTGACTCCCACTGGTGCCAAAAATTGTAACCCAAACCTACAAAATTACTCTAAAAACTAGGACAGGCCGTTGGACGTTGATGAAAGTGACTGCCCGGTTCAAGGTTGTTCTAACATACGGTAGGTAACTTAACCTTTGAGAAGTGAGAGTCTTGAGAAGGATACAGGTAAGATATTGAACGTAATGCAAATTTTATTTTATAGTACTGTACTGTAGAGTATTCATTTTAGATGCACTTCCATTTTGGATAATGGTGTTCTGTCAATGCTAGACAGTTAGTCAATTGGGTTTCACAGGAAACTCATAATGGGTTCCCGGTGTTAAAATTCCTGGTGAGTCTCACTTTTCCCGGTGTTCCCAGTGTATCACACACTAGGAAAAGTGAGACTCACCGGGAATTTGAACACCGGGAACGCAATATGAGTTTCCTGTGTTTCCTTCCTTAATTTACGAATTTGAAAACCATGCTTTCCATGAGTGTACAATCAAGTGATAATCAATATTTGCAATGTAGTGTTCAATATGGTGTTCACCTCGTAGTGTTAATGATGATAATTAGTTGCATAGATTACTTACATTGATCTAAGCTTAAGGTAATTTAAGTTAATCCATTCGTCTAAGTCTAGAATGATTTTTTTTTTTTTGATACAAATGAAACGGAATTTCATTAAGTCTAGCATGATGAATCAGTAAGTTCTTATTCTTCTTGAATGTACGGGGAGAAGGAGAATTCCATCCATCAATTGAATGCTGTTGTGCTGCTGAGGAGCATGTCCAAACCACTCTTCACAGAAAATGAGAACTTTGCCTTCATGGGAGGGCCAGTTAGTTACGTTGGGGCAAGTACTTACTTCACTGCTGTCCAGGTGCTTCATTCCTGCCGACCGATCGATCACGTAGATATCCGTCTGGAGGTCCAACGGGGGATATCTTCCGGGTATAATCCGGGTATCAATTGGAAAAGGGCATCGGTTTGGATGATAGGATTGGTGCGTTTTTTCATCCACGAATTCTCGTTCGAGTCATGAGTTCTTTATTTAGGGTTCATGGATCCGAGGGCTTTTGGGATTCAGATCAGGAAGTGCACCCTGGCGCAGTTGATGAGCGCTGCAACCTCTGAATTTCTCTGAAAGACTGCGACTGGATTGACAGATGTGAGTTGCTGCCGCTAACTTAACATCTGCCAATATTCATTGTCTGTGACAATTTCAGTTATTGCTTATCTTTTTAATTAGTTTTTTTTTTTTAAATGATTTTTAATGCAGGATTTTGAAGATTTTGTGTTGAGCTTTTAGAGCATGTCACGATTGTGTGCAGGAAAATTTTCCCGGGTGGTTGGAAACAGGCAGATGATCAATGCAGTTTCTGTTGTGTCAATTGCAGATGTTGCTGGCCAGTAATGACTTGAGAGCCTAATTTTTCATGTGACAGACCCAGTTGGTGGAGCTTTGGATTCTGGAATTGAAAATTCTACTTTCACATACGTTACGTTAATTTACACCAGGTCAGGTCTCCTGCTCTTCGAATTCCTTCGCTTACTCAGCCCTCGCCTCCCTCCCTCCCTTGCAGAAGGGTTAGCCATCCAGGTTGTGTGCAACAAGTTAGGTGAGCCTATTTGTGACGCAGACTATGTATGAGAAATGCCCATTTCAAATTTTAAAATGTGAATTGAGTTGTGTGCACAAATGATACCTAGTAAACAGAAATAACTTAGGCCTCAACAGAATTGATGCATGGATAGGATGGCTTATCTTATTTTATTTTACTTTGAGGATGAAGGAATTAACAAAGACTATTCTCACAAGTTCTGGAAAATTTTCATGAGGTGGTTACCACAGGATGAGCTCTGAAAAAATTAAAAATTGGCAGAATGCTAATAGAATGCTAATAATCTATAATGAGCAAATCCATAGGCATGATTGATCATTCAACTGTGAAGAAGACTGAGTAATTCTGAATTTCAAAAAATATCAAGCCATTTTGCTTGACAAAAGGTGTAACTTCAAAGTGTTTATCTTGATTTTTAAATATTTCAAGAATTAAAGATACAGAGTCAAATTGCATGAATTCTTTGCAATTTATCATTTCTCAACATACAAGTGACAGAGATTGTAGGTCTGGACGGGATGGCAATCAAGTCTGCTTCACATAGTTTAGAAAACAACTAGAAACTCCATGTCAAGTTAATGTAAACCACTGGTGGGAATTTTTCTGTTCATTTCATGGGCGGATTTTGAGCTGTAATTAGGGTTTCTTGCTCAATTATGCAATTTTGTCCAAGTAATTGGGCATTATACATTTTTCATCCTATCATGTTCTCTTCAATTTCCACACGCAGTTAATGCCCTGCAATGCTGCTCATCATCAAGGATTTCATGGAAAAAAAACATGTCTTCATTGGGCTCCATCCTCCATGTTGCCGCTTTTCTTTTTGCAAAATCCCCGTTGATGAGCAGCAATGCCTCTATATTCATTGTTGTACAAGACATGACAATGTGGAAATTTTGACTCAACAGACTTTCAGTCATGGACATCCACCGATCATCTTATGAGATGGAGAGGCAAATGTCTGCAATGAATCATTTTCCAGGTTTCTCACCACTCACAGCTGTGTCAAATTCTCCGCATAGCCTTTACTCGAGCAGCAGCGACTCCACTCCCAACACCTTGCTATCTCGAAGATACTACATGAATTCCAATCGACCGTGGTACAGGAGAGCCTACAAGACTTTGCAAAATTCCATGAAGAAGTTCATGGAATCACATACTCGGAAAAATCTAAAGTATATCAATGCCAACAAACATGTGCTTAGCACCTATCATGATTCATTCCTATTTGGAGAGTTTCCCGTCTTTGTAGGGGTTCGGGCTGCTATGCGGAGTGGGAAGATTGGGCATTTGTGGACACTTGTAAGAAATTCAAGATCAATTTAATTTATTGTGAACTTTGATAGGCATTTGTTAATTTGTTTAAAGTGTCTCAAATGATTTAATAACAATCTTCCTATGGAAATGAAAGTGGTCATTGTTGACCATTTGTGCACTTGGGGGCTTATTGGCTTGGATTTCTTCAAAGAGTAATTCTTTCTTATATTCAATATTTTTTTACCATTCAATGGTTTTTTGAGGAAATTTTATCAATTCCAAGATTAAAGAATTGTTTGTTGTCAAAGCACCCATTACTTATTGGATCTTTAGAGCATTCATTTAGATAGCACCAACGGGTATTTTTAGGCGATTTGTCGTCAAATTGCACGAAAATGATGAACCTTGCACCACCACCACCCCTTAGAACATAAATAGGAAAATTTTAGAAGAAATCGCCAAGAAACTTCAAATTAAAAAAAATATCTTGGATGAAATCGCCAAATTATGGATGAATATATAATTATGTATATGTGATATGTGTTAATATGATATTTTCTATCCAATATGTGAATGAATGTTAAAATTTGGAGCACCATTATAACATCTAATATCGCCACTATGGCACTTTTCCAAAAATGAAAAAAAAAAATTTGGATAGCACCTGCTACCTGAGCCTTTATAGCTTAAGTAGTAGAATTATCCCTAAATAGACTTTTCATTCATGTTGGTTATAAGATCAAAGATATTCTTCTTCTTCTTACAAGCATTCTATTGAATAATGGACCAATACAGGTGGAGTTTTTCCTTGCAGCTTCATCAGGGATATTGCATGTCTATTCTACGTAAGTCTCTATATATTCTTTTAAACAATCAACTTATTGTAACAAGTCCTAGTGGAAATCATGCATTGTTGTAGTAAAGGAGTCCACATATTGTAAGTGGAATTCTAAGTTGTGAAAACTTTTGATTAGAGCATCACATAATTTCTAATAATTTTTGTAAAGTTTGAAAATTTTATTTTTTTAGGTCATGGGTCCAAAATAAGATTCAAAGTTTGACATGATTTAGGTATCACTTGCAAAACATTGGAGATTATCAATGGATTCTACGAGCACAAAATATAGCAAGTTGTATATTTGTTGCTGATTATATATTGCGTTTATACTGGTGACAATCTCCATCACGATACAATCAAAATCTATTAATTAATAACATTTTCAATAAAATACTTTAGAATTAGAGCCAAAATATTAACAAAAAAATATATATGTAAGAATGGAGTATTATTCTGTTGATCAATTAGTAATGGAATAATCCTACCAAATAGAATGTATTGTAAGTTATAAATTGTGTGGGGAAAGTAAAGGCAGGTATGATAGGGTGTTGCAGTGAACCAGTGCGAATATTATACATCTTTTCATATTGGGGGTTGATTGACTTATTAAGTACAATGCCCATCATCTTTGTTTTTAAGTAAGTTAAGAATCTAATTTTTCTCTATTTATTTATTTTTATCATAAACACAAAATGTTTTTACAAAAGTTAGATTTTGAATAGACTTACTTTTCATTTCATTAGGTAAACTTGTGATAAATTTTTCAATACCAATAAAAACATAGTTGAACCTCTACTACAATAGTCATCATACAATATAAATTTCTAATGCAGGCCCAATATAAAAAATGGAAGTATATTACATCTTTTGCAATTCCTACGAGTTGTCAGGTACTATGTCATGACTACACTACATAGTAGATTGAATGTGAATAATATTTTATAAGG
This sequence comes from Straminergon stramineum, assembly GCA_963920665.1. Taxonomy (NCBI): domain Eukaryota; kingdom Viridiplantae; phylum Streptophyta; class Bryopsida; order Hypnales; family Calliergonaceae; genus Straminergon; species Straminergon stramineum. Next base: position 22,493,929 of record OY987266.1, read on the forward strand.
CATATTTGCGGGGCTCTTCAATACAACCTCTAGCACATGTCAAAAGATTGACATCAATTTTTTCTCAAATTTATTATATAATGTAGAAATCTATATCCTATTCCATCTTTTTTTTCCCCATTTTTAACCTTCTCCACATAACCTTGTTTTCTGTTTGCAAATTGTTATCTTCTATAATTTTCAAATTACTTGACAATCCCCCTTTGAATATAGTTCATATTGTTGCTTCCCCTACTCTGTGGACTTCAATGAGAAGCTTAGAATAAAAAGCTTCTAATTCGTGACAATTCTCTAGAAAAAAAAACTTTTTTTTTGTGTTCTTTTTCTTCTTTTTCTACATCCCCTTAGATATTCCATGCTATAGAATGTAATATTTTGTAGATTCATTTCAATTTTGTTTTGAGTTTATTTTGCAAAAATAGATAATGCATCTCCCAAACAATATTTTAGCAATGTCACTTCTTTTTATAGTGAGAGGCCAACAAAGTCTACATGAAAATTGCCTTTAATTAACACAAATATTGGGTAGATTGCTTTTTCCTAGTATTAGTCTGACTATGAGATTTCTGGTCATAATTGAAAATATACTGCAGGATAATTTCAGTGTTTTCGGACATTGGTATTGTTGGAAGCACTTTGTATCAAAAGATTCTTCTTGTTGCAATGACGACAATGGGTTCCGGTGAATTCCCTTTTCCTCCAAGTTGGTTTTTGTAATTGGTTTCATATAATTATAAAACATCACAAAAGACATCTTTCAAAACCAAAAGGGATTATGAATAATAGAACAATAGAAATTCACTTTCTCGTACAATTTAGATCAATATAAGAATATTGATATGCTTTTTGAAATGATAATTGATTAATGAGTTCAATATTTTTCTAATAATTATTATTTGAATGAATATGGTGGAAGTATTTTTGAGTGCGGGCATTATGCAATGGGTTGAATCTGAAGTAATAACAATCCAAGAGAGAGCTCAATGTCCCTCTAGTGGATGTTTGGACTTCCTTGATGCCTTCTATTACATTGTTGTCACTGTAAGTTCAAGCCTTTTTATCATCTTCCCTCTTGAACCTTCTCTATTGAATACAAACAATAAATTTGGATTCAAGTAATATAACAAAGCTTTCAATCCACAATCTCAAATAACACATTATAAATGTATTTTAACATAAAAAATTCATAGTTGAAACATGTTTTCTAAATTATGATCCATTTACTTGCAATCATAATTTATTTGCAGAATATGCCATTATATAGGTGGCTACCGTTGGATATGGTGACATTAGCCCTAAGACTATTTTGGGAAAGATTTGTGCAATTGTGATTATCATTGCCGCACTTGTATATATCCCTTTACAAGTTTCTCGTATCAATAGACTTGCCTCCCTCAGGTGTGTTTAGTTTCAATCATGCTTAATTACACATTTTGTATAGCACTTAGATTTGTTAGAAAATAACCCCTAAAGTATCAAGGTTTTCTAGTTTGAAAGTAACCAAATTGATTACTTATATTAAAAATATTGTTTTAAGTCTGATTCAAAGATTCTTATGTTTTGGGGGAATATTCTATGATTAAGTGTGATTAATAATCAATGAAGTACATTTATTGAAGTACGCTAGTAATCAATAATTGATAATAGATATATATTGTACACCAATAATCAATGAAGTACACAAATTGCATCCTTGAAGATTGAGTTTTTTAATCCATTTAAACTTTTGAGGTTAAGAATAAGGAATGTGGAGGTTGAAAGTTGATGGTGAGTTCATCCAACTTAAAAAGCAACATGTAAATCATAGTAAAATACATTCCATTAGATTTGTTGCAACCTTGAAAACTCAAATGAGCATTCAATTTGAAGACCTTATAAGGTATTGGAAGCCTTTCTAATTTCCTTTTGTAACCCAAAGAAGAAGATTGAACAAAAAATAAAATGAAACTCAAGACTTTGATGTAAAGAATCTATTAAGTATAAAAAAGAAGAATTCTTAACTCAAGAAATTAATGTGACAATTTTATCAAAATAGTAGAAATTCAATCCTCAACTTATTTCATGTTGATTCCATCATATATTCACAAAATGAAGCCTAATTGATTGAGACATGTGTAAGGTCCAAATTTTCATAGCAATCACCTAAATTTTGGAATTTAATTTAATTTTCAAATCACCATGTCCTCTTACCTATTATGTATATAAACTAGTTCTATATCAGCCATGCCTTTCTTGATGCTAGCTTTTTTAAAGTTAACAATATATCACAAAACGACAAAATCTATATTATGATAAATGCTAAATTTGGATTGAAATAATATCTTTTCACCTCTAAAAATTTTAAACTATTTGACCATTTTTCATCCATTTTGAGTAATATTTCATCCAATTCACTACTATCCATCTAGTTTCAACTTCAAAAAAATATTATTGATTAGATGATCACCACCTTGGCTATAATAATCTTTGAAGTCCTAAGACCTTTTTTTCATCAAAAAACACTTAATACTGCTATTTCTACTACAAAGAGCAAAAAACTTGACAAATTGCTCTTTCAGCATATTCACTTTTAAGATCTTTCACAAGACTAGTAAAAGAATGTGGAAAAGAAGTTTTAGAAACTTTCACCATGTAAATTGCAAGATATTTGCATTTAAAGTAAAGAAAACAAGTTTTTGAGCACATTCTTTGATTAGATTATTTGGTCACTTTGAATCTTTCAGACTTCAAATTTGTATACTACAAAATTGGGAATTAAAAAGAAATTTGAATTGAAAATCTAGGAAAAAAAGTGATTTTCATTCTTCAAAAAATTGTTGAATAGAAGCAAGTACAAGATTGAAAGAAAAAACTAAATCATCAATGGCTTTGAATGGAATTCAAACACACTAATTCCAACGGTGAGGGTGTATTAGCAAACATACTAAACCTTGTGGAACTTCTTTTTTTGAAAATTTTAAAAACCGAGATAAAAGACAAATCCAATACCCTATTTTCTCAATAAATTTCTATGATTTCCCACAAAACAAGAAGCTCTATAACTTTCATGTCACTCATCCAAATAGGATGAATCAAAGCTTTCCATGTAAATTTTTTTTGCTCCAAAACAACAATTGAAATATAAATTATATTTCCTAAAAGCTAATGTACTTTTCTATTTTATGACAAAGTTTGATAAAATCATGTAAAAAATTGAGGTTACTTGAACCTATTGCAAATCCATTTTGTCTCTTGCAAAAACAATGGCAATTTAAGACTTAAAAAATTGCAATTAAAACCTTATTTCTAGTTCTTCATTTGACTATAATATATGTTGGAGAGGTTCCAGTTGTTTGGTGGAAAGGAAGTCTAAAAATAGATGCCAAATTTATTGGAAATTATTTTTGCAAAGAAATTTGTATGAAAGCAAGAATCTCTATTGAATAATTACATTTTGTTCATTTTCTAAACCTTATTTTCCAATAAAATATTTAAATTTTCAACCAAATAGTACCAATTTTGCCCTTCATTTATGGTATCATTTTCCAAGTATTTCCTTTCTATCACAAGGAAACCATTGGGAAAATTGAACATAATTTACTTCTCTAAACTTGTGTCATCAAACTTTCTTTTGATTAATTTAATATGAGATTATTAATGAATGAATTTTAAATCCAAAATCTAAAAATTATAGGCCTCTTTTCAATTTCATTTTAAGAGAATAAGAGATGGATTTTCACAATACATTACATGGTCTCATATGGTGTAAAGTTGATTAAATACTAAAGTTATATATTAATCATCATAATCATTTGATAATATGATTTGTAATAGAAAATTGGATTGTTTTCTAATATTGTAGGCCATATGGGGGTTCTTTTTCATCACGGAAGGTGATGGATGCAAGATATATCATTCTTACTGGAAGTATCTCTTATCAAGCTGTCCAAGATTGTCTTGCAGAATTCTACAGTTCAACTCATTGTGATGGTAACTTGAATACTTGTTCCTTTTGTAAGGTTGCCATAGTAGAAATCCACACTAAAAAAATCATTCCATATGATTAGTGTTCAATATGCATTATTCTAAAGATAGTTGTATTAGTTTCAATTTTGTTTTTAACATAGTTGTGTGAAATCTATATATGTTACTTTAAACATAATTGCATAAGTTTTAGCCTAGATTTAATACAAATCAATTGGAATGTGTGGATTTCTACTAGTCCTATGATTGCTTTTTTTCTTCTCTTGTCATTGCCAAAGATCTAAATCAATGCATAAAGCTTATATGCATGTAATATAATGTTTATTTAAATTTGAATTATAAAATAAAAATTTACTTAAATTTAGAATGAGAAGTGATGAATTTTAGACTATTGATCTTATTGATTGTATGATTTGAATGTATTCTAATAGTAAATTTGCAATAAATATACATTTAAATAGATACTAATGTGGACAAAAATGACACTAAATGTGATATTAATCATACTATAACTAATTATTTGATATGCAACAATCTTCATTTTTTTTAGAAAGTAATTGTATCTTGCCAAGAGAATTTTATATTTTATGTTCAAGCAAATAGGAATAATTATTACTGTTGAGGTAAATGTAGATATCAATTGAATTCTAGGAAAACCTTTAAAATTAATAGAAAAATATCACAATCTAGTACAATATTCCCAATACCACCCTCGTTACAAGATTTTTTTTCTTCCACCGTTTATCTATGTTTGGATTCAAATTCAACATTGGTCTCATTTACTTGTTGAATCTAGATGAAGATATATTAGGATAGAAACAATATTCTTAGATGAGAATGTGACATTAGTAATAATGCTTCATTTGTAATTATTAATATGGATTAGTAATAGTATCAAATATGCATTTGCATAGTATATATTACTTTTAATCATTTCTTGCATTGACATCATCAAATTTAAAGCAAAATTAATGTCTTGACATATGCTATGTGTGATGTATGTAGATAATTTTGCCTATCCATTACGAGTTAATATTTTAGCACCCTTTCAACCTTCGTATGCAATCATTTATCTTCTTGTTTATATTTTAAATTTTCTTATGCAATTAAAAATTACATATTAATCAATATCTATTTAATATTTTTAGTTTTCTAAAACTTTATTTTGGACATGGAATTTAAAATTAAATTTTTATAGAAATTTTAATTAAAAATACAAATTTATTCAAATTATATAAAAATAATTATAATTTTATAAAATAGATATTGATTAAATTTTTTTTTAAATAATTTTATATGGACCTACTAAACTTTAATATTTTTGAATGTTATAGATATGAACTAAAGAACCTATTAGCATTGTACAATGGCCTTGTAGAATTTATTGAAGGTTCACCTGTGTATCAATCTGATCTTGAACGAGTATGTGCTACAAGAGCAACTGCCATTTTCATTCTTGCCAATAAAGCAACAAATGTATGTAATAACATGAATTCTAATTTTACAAATTAAATTTATTCAAATTTTTCTAGTTCATTTATCCTTCCACTAAGATTTGTAATTTAATTGAAGTATTTTTCACACATTTTTGCAATATATAATGAATGATAGAATACAAAGGCTGAAGATGCAATACAAGTAATTAGGGCTTTAGCTGTACATCGAATGTGTGGACATCAAGTGCGTATTATTGTTGAAGTGTTAGATCCAAATACACAAACTAGTGCTGTTTGGGATGAAACCCAAAGTGGAAGGATCGAAATCATTTGCCCTGCCAAATTACATTATAAAATGCTCTCTCGAAGGTAATTGTTTTAAATAATATTTGAAATTTGATAATGAATTTTTTACATAATAGATGAATTTATTCTTGCAATATTCTAGGTAGTTACTTTGTAAAGTTGAAGTAACCAATTTTACTAAATTTAAGTGACATCAACTAATCTTTCACTTCCTACACAATGAAGCGACTTCTATTTACACCAATAAAGAATACCAAATTTTTTTCCAAGAAAAATTTCAATGAAAGACATGATTATTTATAGCAAATCACAGATATTTTTTTGAAAATCTAACTCTCATCTCATTTTTTAAGATTGAAAAGGAATCAAATCATTCTAAAATCTTTTAAATAAACATATATAGTAGATTTTGAATATTTTAAAAATAAAAATAATATCTTACATACGAGTTTCTTAAATTTTTAGTGTCATTATATATTTTAGTTTACACAATCAAAAAACGTTTGTATTTAATTTATCAATACAACATGATAAAGATTATTTCAATTTTCATGTTTTATATATTGATGGTTTGTACTTTGTATTGCATTAATTGTATAGTTGTAATATAAGAGGATTATATACATTCATTGGAAATTTATTTACCTCCAAAATCAAGCTTATAAATGAATCAGAATATGAATTCTTAACGGAATTCTTTCATAGCTATGATAATGAGATTTATCCTGTTATTTTACCAAATGCTTACCACAATTTAACATTTGAAGAGGTATTGTTTGAAATATTTAATAATCTAATATATGATACTTTGAAACTTTCTTAAAGTTATCGTTCTAGTATTGTGAATAACTAAATATTATATAATATAAAATAATAACCAACAAACATCAACCATTAATAACTTGGAATACTATTAATTAATATTTTTAATGATGAAATAAATTTCAATCTCTTGGTCCAGGCTGCAGATCATGTTTATTTGTCATTTGATTCTATTTTATTTGCTCTAGATGTCCCTATAAGACACAAAAGAAAGACACATATTGTTAACAAGGTTGAATGCATCTAATTAAAATAATGATTTATATTAGTTACAACATATATTGTCTTATTTATAATTCATTACATGTACAGTATATTTTGTGTTACAAACATTCCTTGACAAAATAGCAAAAATTTGAAGATAAACTATCATTAATAAACAAATATTATATATTTATGTCGTCGGTGATTAAATTGTCATATGCAATGATCAAATTTCAATTTGATCAATAAAAATTTTCAATATTAGTTTTAATGATATATATCTATATCTATATCTATCTATCTATCTATGTGTGTGTGTGTATGTATGTATATATATACACACATAGAATTAATAATATAAAATAGAATTGAATCATGAAAATATAATCTTCTCAATAATTTAGACAATAAAAATGGGTTAAAAAAATTTATGTAGGTTTTATTATATCCTCGAGGTCACATAATTGAACCAGATGATATTGGACTTTTAATATCTAAAGATATCCAAACTGCTTTTGCCATTTCAAATCAAGGAAATCAAGGTTTGCAAAAGAGACTATGTGCAAAAGATATTGTACAAAAGTCTTATCATGAACCTCCTGATATGATTCAATTTCAAAGACCTGTTGAAACTGTAATTGATAGATGGAAGCGCACTGGTACTGTAACTACTATGCATATCAACCGTGATTCTGTAAATCCAAATGATGCTTCTACACCAACTAAAGATTTACGAGCTTTTCCACTGAATCCAGATGGTACATATAAACTTGAAACACAATTAAGATCAGCCATCCATGAATCACAATTGGAGGGCTCAAATGCTATAAATATTGAATCTAATGTCATTGATAAAATTGACTCAACTGCATTTCAAAGTTGGATAAATAAATCCTATGAAAATGTTACATCAAACAATCAAAGTAGTACAAACATTGAAATAGCAACAATCTCTTCAACACCTATGGTTGCAAAGAAAAAATCTCTTCATTCTATGTCTTTAGAAAAAGAAGCTGAGAAGCTTCTTACATGGCCACCTCTTTCAACATATGGCCAACCTCATCCGGTTGTACTTGAACGAAGGGCAAATACAATATTGAATGATTTAAAAGAAAAAACTTTATCTATTGTAGAAATGGCAATTCCACACATTTTGCTTTGTTGTCAAGGCACTTGGCCAAGTCATCTTTTTTATTTCATCAAAGGATTACGCCAACCTAAGAGCCACCATCTTCCTATAGTAATTCTATTTCCTAAGGATCCAAGTGCTGATCAATGGGGTCTTGTTGGCATCTTCAAAGATGTTTATTTAATAAAGGGTTCACCAATATTTGAACTTGACCTCATGCGTGGAGGTGTCTTACAAGCTGGTAATTAGTTAAATTTATAAATTTATGATGAATGAATTCAATTTTTTTACATAAATAAGATATTTCACATATAGATATAAAATATGATTTTAAAATCTAATTTTTTATTTTGATGGAAAGTAAAGTTTTTTTTTTTTCTCAACTAAAAACTTATATGCAATATAAAGTATGTATTGATTTTGAATATACAATTATGATTAAAGAATTTTGTATACAATGTGTACAGAAAAAGTAGTAATATTTGCAAATTTAGGGGCACGATCGGGTAGTTTACCAGCTCAACATGTACAAGACACAAGGTACCAGACACAAGTAAAATCAACATATGTTAGTGACATAGACAACATTTTGGTGGCATCTAATGTAGATAGGTTATTGGGAGACAAAGCATCATCTGTTTTGATGGTAGAGATGCAACACACTATTGGATTTGATTATTTAAGTCCACAATTTGGAATTTTACGTAGTAGAGCAGATGAATTTTGCTCACATAAAGATTATAGCCGGAATCGAGATGCTTTACTACACTTGGGACCTCCTTTTATGGAAGGAAGAGCTACTTCTCCCATCCTCCTTGGCTTTTTGATGCGGTCCACTTTTTACAACCGCAATACTGTTTCAATAGTTGAACAAATAGTAGATGGTGGATATATTGAAGAAGATGGTTGTCTTTCAGATGATAGACATGCTCGTAGATTTGAGCAAATGGCTATACCTCAACGCTATGCAAATAGGCCATATATAGACTTGTTCATGGGGCTACTTCACAGAGAATATAAACTTGCAATGGGTTTGTATAGGACAAAGGGTACTTTAGGTTGTCCCACATCTTATGTCTTGACAAATCCACCTAAAAATTGTATTGTAAATGCTACTGATTTGGTGTATGTTTTTGTTTAATTTCTCATTAATGTGTATCATCTAAGAAAAATACATGTATTATTCCAATGCTTATCTATATATTTTATATAATTATTCTTAAACATTATATTCTCTGAATTTATTATATGTTGTCAAACATTGGAATTCTTCACAAAAAATATAATACTAAAAATAATAGAATGAACATATATTCATATTTGGATTTTGCTTTAATTACTCTTTTAATAAATCATGGTTTTATTAAAGCATAATTTATTCTAAAGGACCATGGCACTTCATCTTGGGCTCAACAAACTATAATACGTTAACATATGAATTATATAATTTTTTTGAGGTTGCTTTCAAATGCAAAAATGTGAATTTTGAAGCCAAGAGTTATCCAAACAATTAATTTTCAGCAACTTAATGAAATGTGGATAACTTTAAACTCTATTCATAAATTAAATACTTGAAGATGAATCAAAATCATATATTTCATAATTATAATTAAAAAATAATAATCATTAATAAAAATTAAAAACTAAATACTAGTGTTGAAAATAAAATTACTTGATTTGAATTTAAAATTATATTTAATAAAAAGTTATATGACCATTTTATAAATGATTTTTCAATTGAAAATTTAGTATCACTTGTCTAATTTTTTAAATATTTATTTATTAAATTTCAGAATTACTGAAATTATAAATTTATAAATTTTTCTTTTATAAATTTATAAACTGAAATTCATGACTTGTATTATGTAAATATGTAAACTTTATTCTTTTTTATCAAATAATTTTGTGACTAGCAGTTTTTTAAAATCTAAAATAAATAATGAAAAATAAGAATAATTAGTTATCCCCCCAAATCAAATTCTACATTTGGATATACTTTTTTTTTTTTTTTTTTTTTTTTTTTTTTTTTTTGTATTTGGCCATGCTCTACTTGATTTAGTATTTTGAATTTTTTTCATAAATTTTTTAATATAGCTCTTATTTCCAATATAATATTCCGTATAAGCATTTGGAGAAGTATTATTTTATTTTGATTGATTTTCAAAGTAGGTAGCTAAAAATATTAACTCAAGGAATGAAATCAATTTTATTTGATTATATGTATACATAGTTGTAATTATAATACAATCTCTACAATCTTTGACTTATAGGAAGTGAGCAAGGATGTAGGTTTATTACTTGATATCAATACAAAAACCTTTGAATTTACCCTATTCTAACTAATGAAATTAAAGTTATGAGTTTTATATTGTGAGAAATTCAAGTAGAAATAATAAACAAAGTTGTATTTGGATACAAATTTTCACACTCTCAAATAAAATCAAAAGCATATGATATGAATATTGTAACATTTTGTAAATAAAAGAAACATTTATCAATTTCATGTTGAAGTTATTAGGATTGATTTTTTTTATCATCATGAATGTACTTCCTTCCACTTGGTTAATTTTTTTGACAAATATTAATTATCTTCTTGTGTATTCTCATACATTCTCATGTGTGACATTTCAAGTGAAAAATTTATTAAATACAAACCTTTTTTGTTAAAATTTGAAAGACAACACTTCATTTACTTGTAGAAAATCAACCCTTTTGCAATTGGCCACAAACAACCTTTTTTGTGCAAAAACAAGTCATTTTGGACAAGTTATTCCATATGCCATCCCTATGGAACTCTTTTCTTGTTGTTATGGACAAACTCATTAGTTATGGGCGAGTTGTTTTGGACAACAAAGTTGTAAAAGACCAAATTTCTACAAGTGACTATTAGGAGGGGCTAGTAAGAAAATGTATTTGAAAATTAGGCATTATGGTCTTGCAATAACTAACCATTTTCATTGGATATACCTAAACATGTTAACTACAAGATTTTGTGATTCAATATATTAAAGAAATTAAAAACAATGAAAATTTTAGACTTCTTTTAAGAGATTCTTTTTAATTAGTTTTGGCCTAAGAAAGCCATAGTATTTTACCATTGTCAATGGTTTTGTCTATGTTGTTTAATATGGATATTTTTCCATTCTTATAGTTGTTATTTTTTGATGAAAAAACATGAAAGAAAGTATGCAAGATGAACGAGGTAGGTCATAAGAGGAATACTAGGGTTTTATCAAACCTCTAGGGACATTGCAAATCTAAAAGCTCCAATAGATGACTATCTTCATTATTTGTTAAATGTGGAAACAAAGAATGCACCTATTGGTTCAATAATTAGAATATTTTGGTGATTACCTTGGTCATGGGGAGCTCCATCCTTCAAAGGTTAAGTAACAACTCATGTTGAGCACTTGTTGATGTCTTTTCACATAAAATAAGCGAATGAAAAAAGACCATGTCTTTGTGTCTAAATTAATGTACGCTTTCAAATGCAAATTTTGCAAAAGAAATTGTCTTATTACTAAGCTTGAGACATGTCCTTTGTTGAGAAGCCTTCCTATTCTATACACAAGAAATCCCCATAGATTGTGACATACCCCTTACTCCATTTAAAAAGAGGAGGCCTATCACCAAGGTACTTTGTCACAAATGATCCAATTTTGGACCAATGGGTGCATTTTTTATTTCTACAATAATCTTGAAAGTCAACTATCTATCACTTTTGGGCACGAAGCATCCTTTGAAGGTAACCTTGGCATAACAACACCAAGTACTAAAAGTGTCCTACAAATTACTTTCTTTGAAGAATGCACCTATTCAATATTCATCCAAAAATTTGATTTTGTTTTTGACAAACTATTTTGGTGATAGGGGAACATCCTTCCAAAATTAAAGTGACAATTTTTTGTTCAAATGGCAAAGACATGTGGAGCTATACAAAACTTAAATCTAGACCTCTTCTACTTTTTGAAACAAAAACACCTTGCATCTCTCATTTTGACATTTTGAAAAAATGCCAATTCAATGATTACGTGTTCAATTGAAGAAGTAACTACACACTGAGAGGCTTTGTCCTCTGCAAGTAGAAGCAAACACATTGCTTCTCACTAGCAACAAGCTTGGAAGATGGTGGAGTACATGACGTTTCACCGACAAGAAGTGTAGAGAGCTTTGGATTATGTGACCAAGCTCACTACTTTCAGGCAACCCCACTGCAGACTTTTAGTCACTGCAGTGTGCGGTGAGAAGTGACACCATTCTCCCAATGCTGTAGCACTTTTTTTTTTTTGAGTAAGGTAGCTACTCAACTTAACTTCGGTGCAAAGGCTCCTCCCCTTCGATCCAGGGCCAACAAGCAACAGAGTGCATAAGAGTGCATTAGAGTGTGGCATACTCCAGAAGCACCACCTCCTGCGTCCCACAGTCCAAATGCAGACCTGGATCCACCCCTCCGAAGAATCCCTGCAGAAAATACAGGAAGTGTCCGATGCGATCCTGCATGCGAGTGTCTTCTCCGTGACCGCACTCGCCATCGCTGGCCTTGATGTTGATGGTCATCCCAAACCCAGGCTGGCGTTTTGCAAGAGTGTCGTTCTTGCTGGGCACCCAGCTCCCCACCATCACCTGATGAGGAGACGGTCTTGCCTTGGTAGGCGTCATCCAGTACCAAATAGCAGCCTGCCAGGCTACGGTTTCGTTCGAGGCTAGAATCTCAGGGTGGCGTAACAAGTCCTGGTGCAAGGCCACACCGGTGGGACCGTAGTTGTAATTCCTGCGCAGCACAGAAGAGATTACACTCAAATCTCGAGAATGACGTTTTAGTATGTCTTGCACACTTGCAACGCTATCAATTCCGGTGAATTGGTGGTAGTCCATGCACCATTTTGACGTTTACATTAGCAAATTGTGTCGATAGCTAGATCATTGCAAATTGATATGCAAATTGCGATTTTCATCCACAATATTGAAAATGCCGGGACTGACCCAGGGGATAAGATTCGAGAGGTTTGAGTGAATCAACTCTGCATTGAACGACAGTGAACGGGTATCCTCTTCTTCTCTAATTCATTCATCAATCCCTGCTACACGGAAACTCTTGCAGGATAGAGAAGGGATTTCCTGATCCTGTGCTGGACACCCAAAGATGAGTGGAATCTGCAATTAGAGAGACTGACAGTACTTCTGATTGCTTCCTAGCTCACGAATGGTGACTGTCAGGATTTGTGTTGCAGGTATTCCTGTAATTGCACACTTTATCCTCTCTCATTGCCTTTCTTTGGGGGACAAATGGCCTTCTAATGCCCTTGACAATTGTTCACAAATGAGCATGTGGAAGTTGTCCAATTACACAACATGACAGATTCTCGGAGTGTAAAGGGAATGTGCAATTAGAGACGGTTAAATGTTTATGATTAGCTCGTGCTTTGCCGCCTCTGCTGACATTGTGGACATTGATCCGAGTGAGAAAGACTCACTTCTGGAGGCCTCTCGCAAAAATTTCAGGCAAGGTGGCAACTGAGACGATTTCCATTCTTTGCTAGGCCATTTAACCAAGGATTCATAATTATAACTGACCAATTCGATAAATCCATCAAATTGTGAGAAATAAACTGTACACATAGTTCCCTCGGGACCTCATCAGAACTGCAAAAGAAAGTACCGTGGGCCCAATTTGGGCTTTGGGTTTAGGAACGCACCAGTACAAAGGGAGAGCTCCACGACCCCAGTAAGTAGCGCCAGGAGCACACGGGTACAGAAGATTGTCTTTCTTGCAGAAATCCGTGCTTGGTGAAAGCTCTTGATGGTAGCAGAGTCCCCATGCGTATGGGCCATCTATCGATCCTGGCCACCCGCCTGCTCACACAGCTAGTGGCCGTTACTACAAATGATTCACGAAATGGTTCAGGGTTTAGGGTTTATTCGCGTAGCAACATGGACCCAAAACTGAATATTAGAGCAATAACCTTAGAACATAGGAACATTAACGCCTACGAGAAGAAGGATCCACCGTTAGAAAATGACCAATTCAATTGATCATATTTTGAAAATAATAGAATTGAGTCGGGGCCAATTTACATCACCAGTATCAGTGAAGAGTCTTGGTTAAAAAACAATGAAACTGAATTGGACGAAAGAAAATACCACATGCATGAACTCCTCAAACATTAAACCCAATTTGAGCCTCCACATAAGATTTCATTCGGTGTCCTTATGGCAGCGATCTTACACGAGGTTTCATGAGCGACATGCGCAAAGAAAGCCGCCAGCTCCCGCTTCTGCACCTCCTCGCCCTCCACAGATCCGAATCCGTCTTTCGCGAACATCTTGGCAGCGGACAGGAAGCTGCCGTAGCTCCAGAAGCCCTGCGCGTGCGACATTCGGTCGTTTCGGTGCGAGAACATCCCCTCGAACATCTCCACGGTGAACAAATCACTCACGCTCTTCTTGGACTTGCTGTTGGGTTTTTCTTCTTTCGTGCAATCCATTGTGCGAGCTTCTATTCGAACCATCGTCTGCCAATTCGCTACCATCACTAACGCCATCACCGCAGACAGCAATGTTACCTTCGTCATTTTGCGTCACCTGTTTGCACACAAGTACGCAACAAGCACAACCAAATGATCGCCCTAATTGCTATGTCGTTCCTACTCTTCCATAATAGACAGTCTTGCATGAAACCACGATGCAACTAGTGACTTACAATCTTACAAACAATGTATCGACCAAGTCTGCATGTATGTAGCAATTTCGCTTTCTACCATCAGAACAGGCACTCCTACTACCTCCGTGATTGCGTCACCAAACTGCGTACAACTAATCTCTTCGTCAATCACAGCAACCGGATCGAGTTACGGCGCTCAAACAAGAATTCTGCTTCCATGCAAACCACGATGAAACTACTTGAGATTTTACAAAAAATTAATGCTTTCACCAATACTGCATGCATGCGATTTCGCTTTCTACCCTCGGACTTGAACAGGCAGTCATCTTAACCTCAGAGTGAGCACTGTCACTGCCAGTTGAACATGAGTCAGCAATGTATCGTGCTGTGCATTCCAACCACGATGCAACTAGTACAGGTCAATTTCGATTAAAAAAAATTGGCGGATTTCCGTTAAAAATAATGAGGCGAAGGATATGAAAGAAATTAGGGGTCCAGGAGGGGGTACGGGGGTGCACAGTATTGTGTATGAAATGTAATCTGCATATCGATCAGCACAGGAAGCTACTGTAAACGTCAAATGGCCCATGTAATACTGCCAATTTACGGAATTGACGTTAGTTCTGATACTCAATTTTACGAACAATGACCCACCAAATCTGCGATCATGTACCGCCGCATTGTAATCTTGGGACACGCACTCAAATAAATCTCAGAGTGCATACACTACAAGTTGAACATGAACCAATAATGCATTGAAACCACGATACAACTAGCATAGGCCCATCCCCGCGATGGTGACCGCGCGCTAGCCTCGCAGTAACGAAATATGTGCAAGCAGGCGACAACACTGCATGCACACCTGCGCGGTCAAGGATTGCATGTTTTTTCTCTTCAAATCTGAACGGCGCTTCTTAAATTCGGAATAACTGTTTTTTGATAAGTCCTTTGTTGCGAAATTATTTTAAGCATAAAAGTGGCCTTGAATATGTTCACTTGGACAAAATTTGAGCAAGTTTCAAGAAATTCTCAAGTTTTTATAAGCTCCTTGAATGTTAGGTGAGTGGCCATTGACCACTCTACAATAGTACTGATACCCAATTTCACGTTACAATGTATCCGCCAAGTCTATAATCATGTAGCAATCTGACTTTATTCCTTAAGGATATTTCAAAAGTTGAATTCTTTATGGATTCAGAGGTGGTAAACTGAAGCCTTGTCAATCTCTACGATGATAAAAAATTTGTATGAGGTTCACTTGGGCTCCAGTTTTCAGTTTAGGCTACTCAAAATGGCTTCAGAGTTATCTCGGGAGACTCAAAATTACTCCCGTTACGTTCTTCCCTACTCGGCCTCTATTAAGCCCGTCAAAAATGCATCAAAATTTTATTATTAACCCTGTAAGGACGCTGCTGTCCGATGGATGACTTCCTTGATAACTGTAGAAACAAAGAATGCACCTATTGATCCAATAATCGAAATCGAAGTAGGTGGTGATTACCTTGGTCATAGAGGATTGAACAGGAGCTTTAGACTGTTTCAGAAACTTCATGAAAAGATCTTTGCCGTGATTCATGGACAGGTCTCAGTATGGTCATAGTGATCCCTATGGCACTGTTGATGGTTTCTGGGTTATGGGTTGCAGGTTTGAAGAATCTTGGACTTATGGAATTTAGACAGCATCGTAAACAGAATCTTTGCCATGATTGATAGGGAGGTCTTCCTATATGGTCACAGTGAAGGGAGGGTTGAATGTGGTTTTCCGCATTTTTTGCCTGGTTTCGTTTGGATTTAGGTTTTAGGATTTAGGGTTTAGGGGATAAGTGTGGCGAATACAAGTTTACTGTAGTGAGAGTGGTGGGGGCAGTCTAGGACTTCGAATGTAATCTCTCTATCAAGAAGCTGCAATTTCAGCAATTCCACTCAAGTGTACACACGTGCCGTTCGATACGATGTCTACGACAATCATCTCAATTCTGGATTTCGATCAGTTACAATTAAGTTGGGTAGTCAGTACGTATACGATACGATACGATTTGCGTCACCTGAAGCCATTTAATACATGTAGGAGTAGGATTTTTTTGACATATATTGAGCTGTGGAGAGATTACTGTCGGGTAGAGAGCCAATGTTTGTTGAGATCACATCCTTATCACCGTACTTGTAAGAATTTAGTAAGCAAATTCAAAGTAGGAGTTTCCAACAGCAATGCAGCCATTCATAGTTACTAGCAAGTGGTGCAAGTATGATTTCGCTTACTGTTTTAGTATCCCTCTACCAGATACTACTGTAGCTGTTGAGATTATGGACTAATCCTTCACTAAAGGTGGATCGATTGTCAATTCGGCAGCCGGCATGTCGATCTGCAATAAAATATGGGCAATGGATATGAATTGCGAATCTAGGTGAGTGAAAGCTTGATTGAATTTGATTCAGTCCATCTCGATTCCAAGTGGCCAGGGCCCAGGGCACCCCTATTATATATTAAATTTGTACTTGCAACAACCCATTATTATTTTGATATTTGCAGCAATTCAACAGTTCGTTCTAAGCTAACGGCACTTGTTTTCTGACCCCACTACTGATGTGGCCATTGGAACGCAGACAGCAGATCGCACACGTTTGGAGAGCCGTAATGAAATCAATTCGATGACTGAACTTAGAAAATGTGGGAAGATTTCGATGCTGCCCTCCCAACCGAATGCTGCTCCCACAGGGTGAGTTAAAAGAAATCCAATCATCGCAAATTTGTTGCAGAAAATGCAAATCATGTGACATTTAAGGTATCTGTATTACTTCACAGAAGTGACAAATGTTGATCAGTGCAACTGACCACCTCGTGTCGATCGGCCGGCTTAACGTAGAGCCATGCTCGATCATAGCCATTTCTAACAGCCTTAAGTATATTTTTCTTTTCATAACATTCTATTCCAAACCTAGGAGCGCTCCACTTGTATCCCAGAATATCAAGACCTAATCAAGTGAAAGCTTCTTTGAACTTGTCCACAATATTACGTGAGATGATGATGAGTCAATCTGCACGCCTTTGGCCACGTGCGCAGTATGTAAGTGGGGCCATGCATGTCTGTGCATGTTCATCACGCTTCCTGTCATAGGCTGATCACCAAGTCCGAGATTTCAATTGTATTTCCTAAACTGAAATCCTATGGTAGAATATTTGACTCTCACTGCCCTGATGTTTATCTGGAAAGACTCTTCAAAGGAAGAAACGTGGTGGATTGTAGAATGTTCAGAGTTAAGCAATCGAAAAGGACTTGCATACTTGGAGTCCATATCTACAGCTTTCGTTGCACTGTCAACCAGGGGACAACCGATTAGAAGCTGTAATTGACATTTCCCCCACTCTCCAATTGCCACAGCAACTTCTCGAAGAGCCCCGCCTCGCAGGCAATTCGCAAGCCACCTCCAGTTTCAAACCCATACTCCTCTTCACTCTTGCGTAACAGCTCACGAAACACACGCTTGTACAGGAACCCCGTCTGGATGACAAACCGCCGCTTCTCCGGGCCAACATAGACTGCCAAGCAACCTTCGGGAACATCAGCTGGTGCATCATCTTCTTCGTCCCAGTAGTCGCTTCTCCCAGACCAACACTTCGTGCTCTGCATCTTCTGCAGAGCTTGTCCGGGTTCGGGTTCTACTCGCATGTAATACTTCTGCACCAATTTTCCAACCTTCTTCCTAGACACCATTGTGGCTTACACAAAACTGATATAAGAATCAATTTATTGCCACAATACGGTTGATTGCAACACAGTTGTCACACATCCAAACTATGTCATAGTGAGAAAGTTGGGATCCCAGTGGTAAGATTACCGAGCTTTGAGTGCAGGAACTAAGTCAATTTTCCAGATTCGCAGTTTTAGTCGACGTCCTTGTACGCCCTACTCAGCGATTCTAATCTATGAACCGTCATAAACCTTGCAATGAATATTAACTCGTGGTGTCGAAGCAATTACTTCGACACTGGAAGGCAGACATAGTGAAGCAGATAGTGGAGGGTTTACTATGCAGATCATCAGGAAAGGTGATTTCAATTCTAGGACATTCCACGAAGTAGTAAGAAAGACTAGATCTACAGCTCAACCAATTTCTGCAGGAGTAACTCTCTACTTCAACATCGAGGAAGGGCTACAAAGTTCTTTTGTCGCTCTCTCTGTCAGGTTCGAACCTTGAACAAACAGACTCTCAATGTAGACCGACTCCCGAAATGGACCTCGAGTTATTCCTCTCTCATCAACATTAACCAGGAGCTCGCTAGGCAAGCAGGCGAGCAGGAGGTTGAGAATGATCGGTAAAGACAAGAGTTCTGCCGAAGATAAAAACACACGTGGGGGCGGCTACAAAAAGAAGCTGTATTTGCAACTAGTCCCACTAAGAGATGTCGAGAATGAGAAACTCAACACTGATCGATCGAACTACGGGAACACCACAAGAAAATCACTCCACAGACACGGCACAAACACCACCCCGCTGCAATTGAAAGCTGAAAGAGCTAGAATGTGTTTGGAGAGGGCGGCTACCTAGTTGTGTATGCAATTGGGGATCGGAGAGAGTGTGCATGTCACGAATCCAGGCAGAGAATTTATATTGAGATCAGCTTGAGGTGGAGGTTCGGAAGACACAACTCAAGGAAGGCTGCAGAGAAGCAGCCACGCCTGCCCTGGCCTGGCCTGTACGTACTTTCGATTGAAACAAAGATACTCTTTTCGAGACACCTGGTAAAATATAAAGAAAGAGTTCCCAAGCCACTAGCCTCCTAATATATCTATAAAATATAACCCCAGACGGAGCACCTTTTCTTGCTTCTCTCTGACTTCTCTTTTCCAGTACTTAACTTATTAGCATAGTTGGGGACAAGCTAGCTAGCTAGACACCAAGTTGGCCAGTACTGCTGACTAGCTGCGCATCTGAAGAGGAACACGAGCCTCTTTTAATTTGAGCGAGCAGCTTGCATGAACAGCCAGTCTGTTTCAGTTGTTTGTTCAATTTCGATCAGGACCCGCCTTCAATTCGTCCTGGCTGTGCCCACACTCTTTTCAGGTGCATCTGAAGATATATTATATTACAGTAAATATTTGAAGATGCACTGAATCGATTCGATCACGATATGGAATATTGAATTTGGAATTTGGATTGTGAATAAACAACCCATGGAAACACAAGAGAGGATTGTTTGATGCATGCACAGTTGCACACCCTCAAGTGGATTCATTGGAGCTGGTAACGTTCGCCCGTAGAAATCATTGTTCTCGGTCCCACTCGGGGACTCCACCCAACTCGGGATGAATTGGTGAACAATTACATGTAACGGAGAAGCACCCAAAACCAAGAGTGCACCCAATCATGATAATTTCTAGACACTTGGTCATTCTAGAATGTAAATCTAGGTAGACGATAGATAGCTCATTATTTTGCTCAACAGACAATAAGCTGTAGAATGACTACCGTGTCTAGAAATTATTGCAATTAGGTACATTGTTGGTTTGTGGGGCTTCTCCCTTGATGTGTGAGTATCATTTTCAACTCATAGTCTACTTAAACATTATGCACACCTAGTATTCGTATTATGCACTTGCATCTTGGAGAAGGAATACAGTCAATACACTAAGTATTGCATTGGTTAGACTCTACTTAAGGTGGACCATCCTATTACTGGCTCCATCTCAATTCCATCCTTATGTACCCACAGGGAACATAAGGATCTGGAATATACACCATACGTGCTTGAGGGCAGAATTCTAATTTAGGTAGAAATAGGCGAGTCCACCTTAGTTAGTGT
This sequence comes from Straminergon stramineum, assembly GCA_963920665.1. Lineage (NCBI taxonomy): Eukaryota > Viridiplantae > Streptophyta > Bryopsida > Hypnales > Calliergonaceae > Straminergon > Straminergon stramineum. Next base: position 22,514,253 of record OY987266.1, read on the forward strand.
GGAATCTAAACCAAATTCCTTTTTCAAGATTGGTGCAATTACAATACCCAATGTACCTATGGCCCATTGAAATCTCCATGGTGGAGGCTTAGATTAGTTCCACTTCCCATGACATTGACAACAACACTTTTGGGGTTTGCTTGAGTGGAAATATAGGCAGTAATCCACTCTACCTTAGAAACCAAAGAAGGGATGTGCAAGTTACAATACACAAGGTTTATCACAATGCAATGGAAGTTTGTGTTTTATGAAACTTGAAAAATGCCTATGGTAAATGCACATTGAATATGAGGTGAAGGACAATTTTTGGAGATTAAAGCTACCCAAGCTACAAGACCACCACCACCCCAAAAAAAATTCCAAAAGCCCAAAATTGAGAGGTTTAATTCAATGAATACTTTGTCACAATACATCATGTACAATAAATTTAGAGATATCATTGATATCAATTTTAATAATTTTCAAAAAAATCAATGTAGGTCTTGCAAACCACAAAGATTGTACTTTTATATTTATACTATTTTAGAATTTTATTTATATTATATCCATTTTAATATTTTGCTTTGATATTTAAAACCTTGGATTAGTTTTTAAGGATTAAGAAGATTTATATTTGTCACTTTTCTTTTGAAAATGTTCTTTTTATTCAAATTTCTAAGGTGGAGATTGCCTGAATTTTGTAATAAAGGTCATGAATTAGTCGTGGCAAAAGGAGTGTATTGCAGTACACATTTTTGGTACTAAACTAGTGAAAATCAAGCATTTCTATGCATCTTTGAATGCTTGATGGGACTTTGTGTATTATAGTTTCTAATTACCCATGAGGAAATTGAGTCAAGCCAAATGGTGGATTATAAGTTTGAGTGGAAAAAGAAAGCATGGTAAATTGTCAATAAAAGAAGCTATCATAAGGAGTCATTAAATAAGTATCATTATTTATGTGAATTAGGGTGCTCATTTTTATTTTTTTAACATAGATGATCCTACTCTTAATTATGGATGCTCTACTATGATGAACTTTGAAAGTAAATATTTCTCTATTTTGGGGCCAAAATTATCTACTTTCACTTCAATACACATTTTCTTTTAATTGCTCAAAAACACATATACATTATATATATGGTCTTTGTTAACTCCTAAAGAATAAATTTTGTATGAAGTTGGTTTTAGCAGATGAAAGTGAAACTCTTATAAAAGATGCACATTTCTATAAGATTCTCTCAAAAATATAATTTATTTTGAATCAAGTATACAAGATAAGGCAAGAGGAGTTATGGATAACAATACTCGATATTAGAATTTGAGAAATACAATACTAGAGCAAGAATCTAGAGGTAAGATCCAAAAGATGAGTTGTTGAGATTGAGGACTACTTCACCTTCAACTTCTATATACTACCATCTAAGAGGTTCTTCAAGAATTTGATAGAAGTTTCTAGAAGATGTTAGAATATATACTATCAAAATATCTAGAAGGTTCTTGAATGTTCCTAACATCAGTTGGGCAAGTAGTCATGCAAGTTGTGAAGTTTTTTTCAATAATTTTGAACACTTATATCACACAATCTATGAAGCTGAATGGGCTGAATTTTTTCCCCATACATTCTTATAGTAGTATAGAGAAATAATGTGTGGTTGAAAATGAAAAAACCTTTTTTCCCCAATTTTTATTGAATGCACTAAAAATGACACTTTTAGAATAGTTTTAGAACCATTAGCTCAAATTCTAGTGCAAATTCATGAGATTTTTAAAATAAAAAAATTTGGATGTAATTGATTAAGAGAAGGAAAGACTTTTGTTGATTTTTCGGATTTTTATTCTTCCCCAAAATGAGTTTTCCAGATAAATTTGAAATTTTGCCCATGTAATTGTTACTTTTTGGACATCTTCTCAATTTATGCAAGATTTTTTTGAGTATGTTGGACACCTCCATTATCTTTGAAAATTGGCATGCAAGTAACTATTATAAAAACCTATTTGATGGTCCAAGTTCCAATGTTGAATAACCCTTTCTTTTCCAAAAAGTTGACTCAATACATGTTGCCCTTGTTCACCAAGGCACAATTTATTTCCTTCTAACTTAAAATGCTATAATCTTACAATCTATGTGGTCAAATGGTCTATAATTTTTTTCACAAATTCCTATGTGGATATTATGGTTGCATACCTAAGAGAACTTGGAGAAGGCTTAACCAATAGATTTCTATTGGTATTACATATTGAACCTTGTAAAAAAGTAGGTGACGACTTTGACTTCTTGATATTCTATTTTAAGTTGGCAACTCTTAATAGACGATAAACTAGCATACGCAATACTCATCAACTCTCATTCATCCTTTGTATTTTGCCATTCAAAAGAATTTTGCATAATATAGAATATAATTAGCATTTTTGCCTTTCATAATGAATATTTGATTCTTATGCAATTCCAATTCCAATCAAACATGCCAAATTTGGATTTAAAAAAAGCAAAATTCTATTTTTTGTAAAATATTTCATTTGAAATTTATAGTTTTATATGATAATTGATTGAAAAATATCAGTCACGAATTTTTAAATTTAACCCCTAAAGGTAAAAACTGTGTTTTTTGGCAACAAAGCAATTTTAGGTAGCTCACTATGAATGAATTCTTCATTACTTTTTTCTAAAATTTTTACCCAACATGTGCCCAAGAAGTAGCTTTAAGGCCCAACAATTTTCAAAACTTTTGATTACATAGTTGATAGTTATTGCATGATATGTCATTTTCATTGCTTGGTGAGTAAACTAGGCAACTCAAAAACGATTTTTAAAATCACTTTTTTTAGAAATAAAATTTTGGAAATGAATTTTCTAGATTTCTATATACATAAGAAGCTTTGAATCATTCCATTTCGATTAATGAGATGAAACTTGTGAGGAGTTTTAGTTTGCGGGTAGGTATAGTTTTTGAAGATTCTATACCTACCCACAAACTAAAACTCCTCACAAGTTTCATCTCATTAATCAAAATGGAATGATTCAAAACTTCTTATGTATATAGAAATCTAGAAAATTCATTTCCAAAATTTTATTTCTAAAAAAAGTGATTTTTTAAGAAGTTTTTTCAGTTGCTCGAGCTACCTACCAAGCAATGAAAATGACATATCATACAATAACATTTAGGGTACATGTAATCAAAAGTTTTGAAAATTATAGGGTCTTAACCCCAAATGCCCAAGCCTTTCCAAGTGTGTTTTGACTATGAAAAAAGGGCATGGCTTATAGTTATCCCCAATGAAAAAAATGTTTCTTTTTTAAAAATCTAATTGTATGGATGTCTAAAGAGCTTGCTTATTAGTATGCACACCAATTTTGAGTGTGAAATTGCATATAAGTTGTGAGATTATAACAAGAGAAACATACATTTTTTTATTTTTAGTATGTTGCCCCTCTCTACAATGTTTCATAAATTTGCATACAAGAGTTTTTTGGAATTGGAGGTAACATGACCAACTAAAAAATTGTGTTAGTGCACTAAAATGCACTTCCAAAAACCTTTAAGTTCAAATGAAGAGCTATCACATTACACAATCCATCTTGCAATTGTTGAAATGCAATTTTTTTTATAAGTAGAAATTGCAATTAATTCCAAATCAACATGTTTAAATTTTCAATGGTGAAAATTATAAAAACACTTTACCCTTTTGATTAGGAACATTTTCAAAGCAAATGGATAAGTATCATTCTTTAGATCTCAAATCAAGTGAAATTAGCAAGCTTTGCTCACATCCAAGAAATCAAGTAAAATTTGCAAGATTTACTCTTCTACTAATATACATACATGACTTTGAGGACCTCTCAAAAATCAAATATTTACCTTTTTCAATGAAAAATTTTAAAAATTTAGTAGTTAAACTTTTAAACTGTCTATAAAATTTTTAAAATCAGTCAGAGGAATTTAACTGCCCATCCCCAAACAAGCCTAAAATTCCAGATCAACCATATATGGTCGATTTGGTAGTAGGGGTTGAAGCTACTCCCTAGGCACATGTTGTGTGAAATTTTCAACAAAAAGTAATAAAAAATTTGTTCATAGTGAGCTGCCTAAAACCACTATGTTGCCAAAAAACATAGTTTTTACCTTTAGCAGTTAATTGCATAGATACGTAAGAAACACCCATTCACATCTTTACTATAAAAAAAAATCCATTAAGTAACAAACATATGATCAATAAAGGGTTTTGTCTAAGGTCTCGTATGACCAAATTTTGTAGAATAGATATCTCTATATTTTAATCCCAAAGACACTTTGGCAAGAACTCCAAAGACACTTTGGCAAGAACTCCAAAGACACTTTGCTACTATTGTCATGTAAAGATATTTGTTAGTCAAAGAAAACACAAAACACGCATGAACATGACTACAAGAAGCATAGCATTACTACTCAATAGGACTACTACACTATCCAAGAAGCGAATTACAAAAGTATTAATATTCAACAAACATCAAGTGGGAAGAATAAAGAATAAAGTTGCATTGACAAGTCAAGGCAAATAGGAAAATTTCAACAAGAAGAGTGGTACCAAATTGGACCATAATTGAATTTGTATTGAAACACAAGTCACTTATAGATTATCATTTAAATTAAACCCAATGTTTCTTCATTAACAAGACAAGTTTACAAGTAGGGTTACCCTACATGAAGGTCAAGATTCAGAAATGATTTAGACATTGTTGTGAAAAAAAGTGCCGCATGTCATCTTGTGATTGGTGTGAGGTGACGTGGCCCCTTGAAAATCTGACATGGAAATTCCATTTTGACACCTGAGTGACGAATCAGACCTTCCAGTACGGTACGAAGTAGCAGTCCCTTCAAATTACTGCCATTTAGTGGCTGTTGTAACATAATAGCCAGGTTGTAACAACCTGATGACATCCAGCTCCACCGCTGAATTCAATATTAATGACACCATCCTTTTGAAAAATTAATAAAATAAAATAAAATAGAATAAAAATTGAATGTTAATATGAAAGTTGATGTGGCAATCAGCCTTTTTTTTTGGCACCACAAGGTCAGATTGCACCATTTCAAAATAAATATATATTTTTTGCCAGAAAAAAGTAATCTTTTTTTGTCATAAATTTTACATTTCTATTTAAAATGTGGATGAATTTGCCAAATTTGGATGATGAAGTGCATGAATATGATTGACAAGTATTTTTTGGTCCAAAAGATGGATGAATGTAGAAATACAATACTTCGCCAAATTTTAAGTGATCGCCATCGTAACATTTTCTCAAAAAGTTAAAAAAAAAGAGGTGATGGCAATCAGCTACTTAAGCAACTAAACTTCCCAAAACTTCCTCTCCACCTTCATTAAGGTGACCTAATTTTAAGTGATCACCATCCTAGCACTTTCTCAAAAAGTAAAAAAAAAAAGGGGTGATGGCAATCAGCTGCTCAAGCAACTAAACTTCCAATAACTTCCTCTCCACCTTCATTAAGGTGACCTAGCCCATTATTGCACCTTCTCAATTCCGCCATCATGTATGGTGGGTGTACATCCCCCTCTGAAATCAACCCCACGGATACATGAAGGCAGCATAGAGAAGGTGGGCGGTAATGGGTTGGTTCACCTTAACTCTAGTTTTCAGCAATTTATTGTCAAAAATGGTGTCATTCATAGTTTCAGACATGTGCCTAGTGTTTCAGGGCTTGAGAAATGTAAAGATGATCCGCCGGGGACTTGTTCCCTTGGTCGCCATGTTCTGTTTCCCCTTTCAATGGAAATTGTCCATGTGTTTCGGAAATAAAATAAAATAAAATAAAATTTCAGACATGCCGCTCTCCCATATCATAAAGCGTCCTGTCTGTATAATCAGTGTTTCATCCTCACAACAGAACAAAACAAAAGATCAAACTGAGTCATCTCCAAATGTGCCAAATGGTAACCTTTGGATGAGGTCTTTATTTGTGTTGATTAAATAAACATATATATAAATAAATAAAAGGAGTGCAGTTGACGGATTCTGTCCCGCGCCTCACTATTTGTTTGTGTCAGGCAGATGAATAAAAAAAAGTAGGCAATCAAAATAGTACACCAAGATATAGTCTGCCTCTGCCTCTTGTACACTGAATAGGGGTATTAAGGGGACCAAAAAATTAAAGGGACTGATTCTAGAAAACTGTAGATGTTTGAAACATGATGTACATCACCCCGACACTCCAATAACTACTGATGCACAATAAAGGTAGATATTTGTTTAGTGTGGAATGTCGATTAATTAGTACGGGTCCCCTTAATACCCCTATTCAGTGTAGAAAGAGAAAATGAACCATGATTGGGAAGGTGATAAGTCTTTTTCGGACGTCCAGAATTGTCTGTATATTAATCTTTAGACATTCGGTCGGTCTAACGAGTGGCTGCATTTTTTATTTTTTATTTTATTTTTTTGGAAACACATGGACAATTTCCATTGAGTGGCTGCTTATTTTTGAAGAATGTGATGGGCATGTGAAGTTATTTCCACCAGGGTATGCTGGACCAACCAACTACCCTTCTCAAGTCAGCCCTCATGTACATTTTGGAGGGGAAATGCACACCCTCATGTACAGTACATGAGGGTGGTGGTGGTGGTGGGTTAATGGGCTTGTTTACCTTATGCCCATTCAGGTTCTCCAAGTCTTTGCTAGTCAAATGTCCAAATGACACTCTAATGAAATTGAATTATTCTGTAGATATAAGCATGATTTATTAGTACAAATAGTGTGTGATACAAGGAATCAATGATGGCTCTAATAAAGGTGAGAGGTTTAGGGCCTAAGTTCATAGGTATGTGTGCATATCTAATGATTCTGCAAAACGTCAATGCCAAAAATGATCCCACATCCATCGTTTTATGTCATTGAATTTTAGAGGCTATAATATTCCTACCCCAAAATATACAAAATTCATTTCTTCATATCTTAATTCAAGACAAATAGGAAAAATTCAACAAGAAGATTGGTAACTAATTGGACCATAATTTAATTTACACTAGAATATGGGTCAATTTTAGATTGTCTTTTATATGACCCCCAATAATGTTTCTATCTTGACAAGAGAAGTTTATAAGAAGGGCTACTAAATAGCAATCCCTTCAAATTTATTGCCATTGAATGGTTGTTGTAATGTAATAAGGTAGAATCACCCAAAAGCCCCCCTATTTTTTGTACCATTTCCCCTCATTGCAATGGAAATTGTCTACGTATTGAAAACAAAAACAAAAATGTCCTTGTTCCCATTCATGCAGAATAGAGTTCCCTTGAAATGTCCTTAAGCTTTCATTAAGTGTCCCTCTACAATTTCATTAAATTGTCCCATTACTTAATGTTGATTAATTGATTGTTGATTTTGTTAGTTTTTGATTTCAAATTGACCTATGTGACAATTTCAGTAGTCTAGGGAACCGACACTTTGAAAATTCATCGAAAATACATGCCATATCCAAAAATTATATATATCTTTTATTTCTTATTTTCAATTGCTAATACTACAAAAATATTTTTCTAGCAAAAGGTGCCTCCCACTATGTTGAATTGCTTATCTTCATGGTTTTGGGTTCTTCCACTATAGGTTGTATCACTAAATACCTCTAACAATCTGATGACATCCAACTCCATCATTTATTGAATGTTCATAAATGTAGCAATTAGTTGCTCAATCAACTCCCCCAAAGTACAATGAATAGGGGTATTAAGGGGACCAAGAAATTAAAGGAATTAATTGTGGAAAATTGTAGATGTTTGAAACATGATATACATCCCTTGGACACTTCAATAACTACCGATGTACAATAAAGGAAAATATTTATATAGTGTGAAATTCTGATTAATTAGTATGGGTCCCCTTAATACTCCTATTTAGTGTAGAAGGTCTATAAAAGTGCCCGTTTAAAAGCTGAAAATAGGTTAGACTTCTTGAAATATTTTTCAATAAACTCCCCTTGAAAGACAATTAGAATTGGTATCTAACCCAAGAAGTTTCATATTTTTGGGTGCTTTGTGGAATTAGTTATGAATTTTTGAAATTGAAATGCAGTGGTCTCCGAAAGCTTTCGCCTCCTCAAATGTACACCAGGCCTAACATTTGCGTACTATTCTTACGTTGCTAATGCCATCAAACAACAAAATATACAAACAGATTACATTTCAGGAGGTGAGCATTTTTAGAGCCCACACGCTTTATCCACCTCCTACCTCTATCTTAGTGTTCAGCAATTTTTTGTCCCCAATTGAGCACTTTATGGACCTACCTTAACTATTTTCAGCAATTTATTGTCAAAAATGGAGTCATTGAAAGTTTCACACAGCTCCCCATAAAGCATGTGTATCAATCAGTGATTTGTCACCACAACACAACAAAACCATATGATAGAGATTGAACCATACGATGAATAAAAAAGTGGGCAATCAAAATAGTAGACTAAGATATCGGTCTGTCTCCGGGCCTCATGTAATGTAGAAAGAGAAAATGAAGCATCTGGAAGCTTATTATTAAGACTTTTTCAACTGGCCAGAATTGTGTCTAGGTTGTTTTTTGTTTTTATTTTTTAAAAGGACAAATTGTCTGTAAGTTGTAATCTTTTTTTCTTCTGAAATGGGACAGTCTTACTAGTGTCTGCTCAAATTAATTCCACCAGGGTATGCTGGACCTACTTAACTTATGCCCTTCAGTCTTTCTCAAAGTCTTTGCCAGTCACATGTCAAAAACACTCAAATGAAATTGAATAATTATGTTGTACTTAGCATGATTTGTTTTGTTAGTACAAATGTGTGATACAAGGATCCGATGATGGCTCTACATCAATAAAGGTGTGAGGTTTTGGGTATAAGTTCGGAGGCATGTGTGCTTATCCAATGACAATACAACACATCAATGTCAATGATGAGAGCAAAGGGTTAATATGTCTATAGAATATGTGATTTGAAAACTAAAAATTGATTTCTTCTTTCTACGAGAATTGTTCATGTATTTCAAAACTAAACTAAACAATTGAGAATTCAAAAATTCAATTATAATTCAATTATAATTCAATTTTAATCAATTCAAGTGTACATCTAAAGAAGGGATCCTCAAACAGGTTTAGCATTTAATTTTAGTTGTCTTGGTTAAGAACATTTCCATCCTTTCACTGAGAAAATGCCATGTCAAATGGTATTTTAATTTTTGTAAAGAAGAGTGATCATTAAGAAGAGAAGCAAAGGGAAACAATCAATCCAGTTCATGTGGAAGATTCAGCATAAGGGGCAGGTTGAGAGTTAAATGTCACTTTGATTGGTAGAAACTACTAGAGCAAAACACATCGCTTTTGCACCAAGTATCCCCTTGTCAAATGGTTTTTTGTAGGCTCAACTATGCTTCTCAACTCCATCAACAAAGTATTTTTCCACCCTTTCCCTCTATATCTCCAACAACTTTGCACTTTCATTAGTGTTAGTTGCTATAATTGTCAAACATTTCAAAAAGTGTTACCAAAACATAGGCAAAAAAACAAGAATCCAAGCTTGATGAAGAGATGGAGGGGTCTATCAAGATGGAGGGTTGATGGCTTGTTTTACAAAGGCCAAGTTTCTTATTGCCTTGGATGTGTGCATTAGGGGAGACATGGGAGGTCATGCTCATAGTAGACCGGGCTAGGACCTCCCAATGAAAGAATGGAGATGCTCTAAATCTAATTCATTGGGCAAAAAATTTGGCAATACCTATGGGTGATGGTAGAGTTGGAATTGTACAACTCTTTTGATTTATTGAAACTTTTACCACTTTTTAAAAACTTATGGCTAATTTTTGCAACATGTTAGGATTTTTTGTAGTTGGTGTTGGTTCTGATGGCTAGCTACTTGAAAAAAAAATTGCTTGAAAGCATAGTCAATTTGATTTTTTGTGCAAGGATATGATGAACCATTTCTTTTTAAATTTTTTGATTTTCAAATGTAATGCACTTATAGTCTCACACAAACTTTATAAATAAAACTAGAATATTTAATGGCAAGCATTGATAGGTAACTAAATCTCGATGGTTGCTATCAAACTCTTGTCTACTAATCATTTTGTGTTAGAACTACCATGAATGTTACAATCTCCTTTTATAGATCTCAAAGTGTCCATCTATTGAAATTGGCCTACATAACTTGGCTCAAAAATCATTTCAAGGAACCTTTTTCATACAACCAAAGTAATTTATTAATATTTTTCTTTGAATCAAAATAAAATTTAGCCAATTTGAAGATCACTCGCTAATTTGAAGATCAATGATCTAGAGGGGAGGCAATTAATCCCACAAAGGTATTTGCAAAGAATTATGTATGGTACATGGGAAATCCACTTCATTCATTTCATAGAATGAGATTTGTCATTGCAATATACATCCTATTCACACCCTCATTTCCATATTTTTAACAAAATCTATTTTTCTTACAACATATTTGAAGCTTTGATTATCACTGCAAACAACATGGGGCAATTAGAATATGATAAATAAACAATTTATTGTATGCTTACAATTGGCTCATGAATAGAAATGAACCAAAGGTTTTACATCTACATAATAGACACCCCACATCCATCATTTTGCATCGTTGACTTTTAGAGGCTATGGTATCTCTACCACATAAATATACAAAATTTATTTATTAATTTTTGTGTATATGGTATCAACATTTACCTTCCTAGTGTTCTAGGATACAAAGATGTATTTGAAGGTGCAAGAAGACTTTCCTTCACACTCTTTTTATATAAACTCATGAAGTACCAATGGTAAAATTGTGATTTTATTGAATTTTTAAAAAAAAATTTCATACAATGTTGTAGTGAGAGAATTGGCAAAAATGATGAAGTCCATATATTATTATTTTAAATTTAGAGATTAAAATCCAAAACCTATATCAACTTCAAATTATACTTTAAAGTTTCATTTAACGAGGAATCATTTAGAATAGAAGAAGGACAATATGAATAATAATATTCTAGTAACAACTTGGTTTGGGCACCTTTTCTAGATGAGATCATCTTTTCAAAATTTCAATTCTAATTTATGAATAATAATGGCTTTTTTTTCTATCTCTCTCTACTTCAAACAAAGATTGATATGGTTAAAAAATTCACCAAGAAAATAGTAAAAAATATTTAACATTGCACTATGTTAACAAATTTTATTTCTATTAGCTAGGAAAAATGATTGTTGTTCTCACTATCAAGTCTCGTACCATAACTTACAATCAATTGAAACAAAAATTTAGTCAATAAAAAATACTAAAACACAAATACTTCAAAATTGACATGAAATAATCTCTCTCTATATATTTTAAAAATTTGATTGTATGAAATATCTCTAACCATAATGTTTAACATCATCTCTTTGGTTTGAACTTTGGAGTTTGCACTATGTATTAACAATCGTGATAACAAACAAGAATCCATACAAAATAGACATTCATGCATAAGATTTTTTGGGATAGAAAAAATGGATATGCTTCAAATGTAGGACAAAGATTTGGGCTCAAGTATGTAAATTGGTTCAATGTTTTAAAAATAAATATGTGTAACATATTGATATATTCATTTACAATGTAACTATATATTTGTTGTCTATGAGAAACTCTAAGTGTTTGTAAAAATGATTTTTTTTTCAATTACAAAGTTATAAAACACACACACACTTTCACTCGTTTTCATCTTCTAACCTCTACATTTCTTGATTTTCTTAAAGATTTTAATTTGATATGGTTGTAATTAGTCTTAGAAGCATTGTTGCTAACATGCGAGCTTAGGATCTTGAGTCCATGAGCTTAGGAGCCCAGGCTTCTATGTTATTGGTACCTATATTATAGATACCTTCCATAGTTGTAGGATGTTTATAATTGTAGGTGTTTATGTTGTAGGTACCTATGTTATAAGCACCTTCCATGGTTGTAGGATGTTTATATAATGAGTACGTAATTTAATTATATTATAGGTGTCTACATTTTAAATATGTATGTTATAGGTATCTTCTATGGTTATAGTGTATTTATATTATAGGTACCTATGTTAGAAGCACCTTTCATGGTTATAGGGTGCTCATATTATAAGTATGTATGTTATAAACAACTTCAATAGTTGTAGAATATCTACTCACATTGAGGCTCAAGGCTTATAGGCTAGCATTTCTAGGCTCACATGCTAGCCTTGTTGGTATAAAAAGCTTGTTGTGAAGGCTTGAAGTGCCCCATGAAATTCTCATATGTACTCATATTTGTAAGGTGAGATGGAAAAATTCCATGGTGAAATCATGGATGACCCTTGTTTTAATCTTCCAACCTCTATATCTCTTGATATGCACTTCCAATGTTTGATTTCGTTGTAATTTTGAGTTTTTTTGGGTCTATTTTGTCCTTAAAGATACAATTTATTCCATTAAACTATCAAAGATATCCTCATACTCAAGGTGAAAACCAAAAAACAAGACAAAATTTTAGGTCATATTTGTAAGATAAGTTTAAAAGAAACTACATCTATTTATGGTTCATTTAAAAAACCCAGATCCTATAGATGCTTGCCAAAAATGTACTCTTATTCTTCAAAGATGAGGGTTGCTTTAAGATACCCCTATTTTTACTTATTTAAAATTCATTTGAAAATATTCATTTTCATTCGAAATTCATAGATTATTCATGTGGTGTCCAAAAAATGTATAAGATGAGACTCTAAAATACTCTTTTGACTTCCAACAAGATCTGACTAAATTTTTTGCAATTTAATAATAAGAACATTGCTCAATTACTTATTTGGATGCAATTAGATGCGGTTACTTTACTACCTTGTCTTGAGGTTTTGTAGACTAGAGATTACATCACAAAGATAACAACATCTAATTCCATCCCCTTTCAAAAACCACCTCCTGTAGATTCTTGCCTAAATGTAAGTTATTCCCACCATTCATGCACGAGAGTCTAAGCTTGATTGATTTTAAAAACACCTATTTTTAACACTTTTGAAAAGTTAATAGTTTATTCATATGATGTCCCATAAATGCATTCTAACTCTAGAATCTAGAATCTAGAATCCCCTCTGACTTTTACCACGATCACACCAAAAAAATTGAATATAATAGTAGGAACCATGTTCAATTGCTTATTCAGATGCTTTAAGATGTAGTTTCCTTAAGGCTTGCCAACTGGCCAGCTCCCAAGTGCAGTAGTACTACCGATATTGGATCAGACCTGATGGTACAAGTTCCAACATAAGTTAACTTAAAACAAAGTTCCATGGCCTAGTTGGCACCCACGTCAAGTATTGTACTCAATTACTCATCATCTGCCGAGGCAGTTGCCCATGTGGAGTCCTCCGCCCATGTGATTTCACTTTTATTATAAATGTCACGATTTGTTTTGATGTCGGTCATATCTGGCAAATGAACCCCACACACAAATGCTCCTCAAACATGCTTTACTAAAATTTGATCAGCTATAAAATTTTGCCATTCATTTTTGTTAAATGAAGCGCACAATCTAGAAGTTCACCTGTGGAAATCAGTAACTTAGTATCCAATGTTGCTAGAGTAGCAATGGAATTCTGTTTTGTTTGTTTTGTTTTGTTTGATACAGTGAGATCTCTGGAATTGTACATCCCCCATTTGTCTTCTTGGTATGGCTAGAAAGTTCTTCGCGAGGAGGGACTTATTTAGCAGCCTTTGGACATACAATATGAAGGTTATGGATTTTTGAGTTATTATATAAGTTTAAATTAAATTATCCTAAATTAGGGAGCTTTTGTGAGGCAACATGATAAAATCATGACAAAAATTGGGCCAATACCACAAGGCTACACTAGTCCATACCTTAAGTTAGTTAGTTTAGTTTAGTTTAGTTTGTTTGCTTGTTACTGTGAGATCTCATGGACCGTATATCCCCCAATCGCTTGCTTAGTATTGTCAAAAAGCTCTTTGTGAAGAGGGATGCATGGGCTTTGTTTTGTGGCGTTTCAACCCATGGTGTGAAAGTTATTAAATTTCAAAGTTTTTTTTTTGGTCAAAAAAATTAGAAAATCACTTTTATTTTTTTGTAGGCTATGACAATGACCTAGGGCACACTAATGCATGGGCTTTGTTTTGTGACATTTTGACCTACAATGTGAAAGTTATTGAATTTCAAAGTTATTGTTTTTTAATCAAAAAAATGAAAAAATCACTTTTATTTTTCTTTTGGCTGTGATAACAGCACAAGGCACACTGAGCTTAAGGTAAGAGCACCCAATGGTGTCCCCATACCCAATGGTGTCAAACTCTACAGATCATAATAATTTCAAGCTGTAAATAGAAGTAGAGAATAGAGAGCTTATTTTTTTGACCTAAAATGATAAGATGTCTACAATCCAGCTACATTTGTGTTCTAGAATGGATTCCTTGCCTAGAAAGGGAAGCCATTGGGTACTCTTACCTTAGTCGTTATAGAATTTGCACTTTGAACCCCAGTGAACAACTGGAGAAGTCACCGTGGCCGTCCGGAGCATTGATGCAGTTCCATCCGATCCAATCCTGTAGCTTGGCTGCATATAATAAGTCAAGCTCCAACTGCAGCTAAGGCCCAGTGCAATTGAGAGGGGGATTGTGAAGAATATTCCTTGGACAACACATGGATCAACACACACAAGGCATCCGTTATGCTCTTGGAGGCCACATGCACTAACTTGTTAAAGCACAAGTAATAAGTTACAAAGTACGGTCCTTGGTTGGAGAGCTTTGAGGAAGGTCTAAGGATCTCAGTTGCCTTGTCCGATACGTCCACATCTTAAACTTGGGTAATCTTAAGTTAACCCCTTAAGTTCCTTGACTTTGTTTTCATTGAAAACTCTCGAAAATTGTCATTTCTAGTACATGTATCAGTTTTTGGAAAAAAAATCCATTTGGGGAACATGCAAATGTAGGATCTTGTAGTATGCTGACTTGAGAACATGTGCAATAATTTTCAAAAATTTCCACCATGTAGATTGCTAGATATGAATTTTCAAATTTACAGAAATCCTATTTTTGTCCTTGTAAAAAACTGGGTAGTTGCACTTCACAAGATTGCATTTGTATGAAAAAATGTCTAAAATAGTGGTGATTCTTTGGATTCATTCTTTGATTAAAGTTGGCTACATGCTTGAAAATTTTCAAATCATTTGGAATTGTACAACATATAGGAAAAATATAGTAAGTAGAAAGAAGTAGAAAATGATTCAAAATACAAAATTGTTAACAATTTATTTACGGAATTTCAAAATGCCAATCCCAACAATTGTAATGTTATAATAAAAAATCTACATCTAATATTTCATTTTTTTAAAAATATAGAAATTTGAGTAAAATGAAAGACTTCTAAGTTTATTTTAGAGTAGAGAATCCAAAATTGCCTTTAAACTAAAATTCTTCATAACTTTTGGCTCATTCATCAAAATTGAATGATTCAAAGCTTTCTATGCATTTACAAATATAGAGAACCAATTTCAAATTATTTTTTGTGAAAAAATGATTTTTTCTAATTTGTTTGAATTGCCTGTTTATGAGAAAAAATAACATATTAGGCTATAACTTTTGACTTGCAATTCCAAATGTCCTAAATTTTAGTCCATATGAAAGATATTCCTCATCCCCATCTTCTATTAAAGTTTAGTTTAAAAACATGAAAATCTCTACTCACACATACCTGCCCAAAATTTCTACGTTGCCAAAAAATGCAGCTTGGTCCTTCATGGGTTAAATTAGGAGGAATCTGATTGAGCTTGCAATTTCATTTTTTTTTTCTTCTTCTTCTTTAATTGAAACCGTTCCTTCCCTTTCAAAGATGGAAGGGGAAATAAAAAGGAAGGAACTGAAGAAGAACTTTGTGAACTGCATGCTCTCTTTGAAGGTAGACTTTGATACCATCCACTCGCAGCCACTTCAACGAACTTCACTTATTAACATTGTTAAATATTGGGCTGTTGAAGTTTCAGGAGGGCCCAGTTCCAGAACCTCGGGCACGGCGCAATTGAATGAGAGCCTTTTTGTTCATATGATCACTCAGTTGAGTGGGATCCAAGGGCTTTGGCAGCACACGAACGAACAAAATGGTCCGGACACAAATTGCACAACCTCACAAACAAAGTCTACAGGTGGCTTTTTGTCACATGCAGAAAATATGAGCAACTGAAGAACTTTGGCAGTTTTTCAAAGGTTCATATCTTCAATGTCATCATCCACATAATATATTACAGATGCAGTTTTTAAATATAAAAAATTAAAAAATTGGGTATGAATTTTGATGTAAAACATATAGAAATCAATTCTTTTCCATTGCTCGCCAACTTTGAGAAGTGGAGTCAGGGATTTGTTTCACACTAACTAAACTGTGTTACATGAACACAGGGAACAAGTAGGGGAGGCAATCCATTCCTGATCACCATCCCATTCTGGCAACATAAGGTGGAGTGATTTTAATTACGAGGCGATTAAAAATGATTAATGCTCACACAGTTCATGGCACACTTGTGTGTTGCATTATGATTGGCTACAAGACTCTCAATATTGCAACCAACTCTTGTTGGATTTTGCAACCAATCCATGGATGGAAATAAGAAGGTATTTATGAACAATATGGGTGGAACAAAATCTTCAGCTAAAAAATTCATAGTAATTATGTTTTGAGAAATAAAAATCTGAAAAAATTATGAAAATCTTGTGAACTCTATTTCTGCACATGGGAATTTTTTTGTTTAAGTGTATCTGCTTCAGTGGTCAGAAATAGGTTGCCTCCCCTACCACCCTCAAATGAATGCCCCTACGTAGCCAGTAACTAACCTCAAAAGTGGAAAACTTTGTCCACAACAGAAGTGTAAAGTCGTGTCAGTATCCGCAATGCCTGCTTTTTTGACATGGAACATAGTTGCCAACTTGCCATATTGATGGTCAGTATAACTTAACGTAGATTGCGTAATTGCAGTTCACCACCTTCCACAGCAGTGCAGCTGTGCAAATGAAGGTGATAGTCCAAACCCAAATTCAACTCCAGTTTCAGAGGTACATTACATCATTCTTGCTATGCAGACTGCTTGCCCAGGTTGTATTAAAAAGATAAGGTAGTAGACAAGCCTATTACCACCCTGATTTGCAATATGAATATCTTATCTTGGGACCAAATCCAAGAGGGGCACATAATTTTCTAGAGGTGTGCAACTGTTTCACAAATCAAACCCAAGTGGAATTATACTTTTCCGATTAAAATTGTAATTTACGTGAATTTTTGAAGTGGTTTGTCCTAAAATTACAAAACTGCTTATAGAATGGAGTCCTAAATGTCCTATAAGCAACCCATAACCGCCTTTCCATGTATCTATTAGCACTTAAGTATTCACTAAAGAAGGCTTGACACATTAATCCTTGTTGCTACTAATGCACTAAAATTGTCTCATCACAAAAATGACTGATTTGGATGAGTTTTGTGGTGGAATTGGGGCTTCAAATGGAACGGTGGAAATAGGTTGGTCTACCTTTATATGGAAATTGAAATTCAAGCTTTTGAAAGAAGCCACTTTGACAAGGGTATTTCATCAGAATTGTAGTGGTATTCACCACAAATTATCACCTCCAATCATCACCATGCTCTAGGGTTTTATCAATATGTAGAATTGTATGCATCATCGTAAGGTAGGAGGCTCTTGAAGCAATCATTCAAGAACTGATTGCCTTTGGGGGGAAGCGAAGCTCCTTGAAACAATTTTCAATAAGTTTTCGTACGAAAAAAGATGTAATTGTCATCTAACCCAAGCCATTTCATAATTTTTGGACCTTTGTGGAATTGATTACAAATTTTTGAAGTTGAAAAGCAGTGGTCATCAAAAGCAATCACCTCTTGAAATGTGCAAAATTGGTACATTGAAGAAAGCAAACATATACCTCTATGTCATGATCACTTTTACTGCCCAATTAGAGTTTGAGCCTCCTACTTTACCCACCCAACCCCCCCGCCAAGCTCATGACTATGTTTCATCTCAAAATGCTCCAAAATCATTTGAGATGCCGAAACAAAATGTAAAAGTACTATAAAAAAAATTGTTTTCGACCAAAAGATCTTGCCCTAGACTACTATGAAAGCATGTGGAAAAAATTCAAAAAATTGATGGCATGATTAACTTTGTCAGATATTAGGATTTGAAGAGGAATGAAAAGGTTTTTTTTGCACATGCAGTTCTAATTTTCCCAATAGGTTTAGCAAACGTTGATTTGTGTTGGTATAAATTTTTGCACTATGCAATGTCACAATGAAGATCATGTCAGATCAATTTCCAAAGATAGTTGAAGGGTGTAGCACACTTTTTAAGATCTTTCTATAAAAAGTGAATTTTTTTTTTTTAATTTATGTTATTTTTTCTGAACTCAACTTTTCATAACTTCTCAATTTTAATGAACATTCGATACAAAGATTAAAACACGTTCGTGAAGTAATAAGGGTAAGAAAATCCATAATTTGGGTGGATAATCTGAGGCTTACAGATGAACTTCATATGCTGTTTTCGCCAAGAGATACCTTAGTCCAGTTGCCCACAAAGCTCTCGCTTTAAAAACACTTTTTGAGTTTTTTCACAATGAAAGAGGTTTCCTTGGAAATGTTCAACTGGGAAACTGGAGAATAAGTTGGTAGGGACCAAGTTCAGGGCCGAGTTCTCAATCAACACAAGAATGACAACAGGTTGTTCATTTATGGCCATGCCTAAAGTTTGGAAGCTCATCCACTTGGGTGGCACAAGGTTTCCACACAATGTACAAAATTGCTAACCCAGAAGCACGACTGGGCACTTCAGGGTTTCCGAGTAACTTACATCGTTCGCGTGCAAATCCGCATCACAACCTGCATCACCACAGAAAATCCGTCAGTTCAATCTTCAATTTACAAGGCATAGAAACTTTCGATTTAATCAGATAATCTGCATTGACAACAAAAAAGTATAATCGCTCAAGTTTTTTAAAGGAACTCACATATAACAGTCTCTGGGAATGACAGGATGGCCTGCTCTTTAACTGCTCACTTGCGCCCCTTGCAGTCCTGACTTCATCTCCGAAGTTTCACAACAACTCTCCTCCTGCTTGGAGTCACTCACTTTTGATCCATGGCGGTCACCTTCAGAGGCTTTCGCAGACGGAAGCACATCAAAGGCATACTGTTCGTGGAGGTGAGGTGAGTCGGGATATAAGTCAGGGGAGTACGGCAAATCTACGTCGGAACAATTCTCGCGCTCGTATTTGAATAGAACCTCGTGATCGTACTGCATCGCCAAGGCAGGGCTTTTTGCATTGGCATAGCCCTTGATGCACTTACGAAATGAAAAGTCGCATACGGTTTCATCACGGCGGACCACAAAGAAGCAGCGCGAGCCGGCGTGGTTTTCATGGTTGTCCACCTGCCACGTTTGAGCCATCCATCCGCAGTGTTAGCCATGGTCCAAATGTTAGAAGTGGCTTAATAAAGGGCTGCCATATCACATTGATAGAAAGCTTCTGCAGCCGATGCAGTTTACGATGGTGACACAAGTTGATAGAGAAAAAGAGCGACTCACCTTGATACATTTCACACCGCATCCGACCTTCTGGGCGTAGTCCGGATGGAACAGTAGGAGCTTTTCCATGATCAGCTTTTGATCTTTATATTCGAGTCTCTGATTTGCTCCATACCTGGATCATCGATTGTGGTGCTTTATGACCAGATCCATTGTGGTTCTTGGTCTTAATGACACAACTACTACCCTAATTACAATGCTGAACGTTCGCATCACAACCAAACAACTAGCCAGCTGGTGCGAGAGGCGACCAATAATTCATGAAAAACACAAAGATGGATGCGAAGAAAGAAGGTATGCGCACTTACTTTTTATGCAGTATGTACTTTACAGTTCTGGACAACTGCAGTAATCTTCCCCATTCGTCTTTTTGTTCCTCTTTGCGACGCTCCAAGGCATCCTCAGCCCCATTTTCGGATGTATTCAATCTCTCCGTCGTGATTATAGAGTTCAATCGATGTCTTGCACCCTGATCCTCGCATCTTTCTGCAATGGGCGATACAGAACCGCTACCCATTGCTTCTGGTAACTCTAGGGGATGAACTCTACTAGAAGGTTGTCTGATTGCGCATGAGTCAGCCATCACCACCTTATCAATTGGAGTCTGTAATAGGGGTTGACCAATACCGCTCATCTGATCGCCTGCCGAGGCATGAATATCCAAAGGCAGAGGTGGTGGATCAAGATCCCTTTTAAACATTGAGCAGGGACTGGAGTTTCCACTATGAGACTGATCTAAGGTCTCGTTCGGAGTATGGAAAGATGAGCTATCTTCACGTCCATTAGCTCCGAGACTGCCCGCAGCTTCTCCGACAGAATCCGGCAGTGACGAAGGATCAAAAGCGCCATTCTCCAATTCGAAATTGTTGCTGACCTGATCAAAGTCATCGCTCGATGGTCTCATGCGGCGCAGTTTACGTCTTTCTCTAACCTGCTCTCGTACTCGGTTGAATCCATCACCAGAACCCTGATCCATGTAGATAGAAGACATTTCCTCACCAGGATTACCTTCTACTCGTATCTCTGTGGCATTGCCACGCCCTCGACAGTCTTGAGCGAGCCTTGCCTCTCTCTCAAACCGCCTATTTGAGCGTTGATGACCAAGATCAGAATGCTTGATTCCCTTTTTTAAGTCAGAATTTCTTATTCTCCTCCCATCACCTAATATGCCTTTAGCCCCGGCCATTGTTGGCCCAGAGGGTTTAACACTCCTATCACCAACTACGCCGTTGGCCCCGGCAATTTTTGGCCGATATGGTTTTATATTCCTCCCATCACCAAGGATGCCTTTAGGCCTACTCGGACGTTGAGGCTTTCGATCATCACTATTACCGGTAAATCTTCTCCTATCATCATCTCTATGAGGAAATGAATCCACGGGTCGTCGCGTATGAAATCTGAAGGCCGCAGCTGGCGTTTTACTCTGAAATATAGTAAGACTATTACGAATAGGAACTGGTTTACACGGTTCCTCTGGTAGTAGTGAGTTTAACTTTGCCACACACTGGTGAATGTCAACTCCCTTCTGTACAACACGTACAGGCTCTTCTACCGCCTGCAACCCCCAAGCCACTGATACATGTCATGACATACGGCAAAGAATATTTATGCATATAAGAGAAGGCTCGTTTCACAAGCTGTAGAAAATAGTAAATTAACTTTTAGCTAGTCAACCAGAAGAAATGCACTTAAGAACAAATAAGTTTGGGATAGGCCAGCAACATTACCTTAGCCGTCTGCCAAAATATTCCAAAGTTAGACCCAGTGCCCAGCGAGGTAGCCTTTCCCCACACGCTTGAACTTAGAGCTCCATCAATACTTTCATAGGCCCCAAGCCGCCCCGCGAGAAGAAAAGAGTTCTTGGGATTCTACGCATTCAGAAGCATCAGAAATTAAGAATAGCACCAGATAGTTGTATGAACATCCCCGAAATATTTCCATACGTAGAATCAACACTATGCATACCCCTACTCAAGTGACAAGGTGCCAGCATACCCGCTTATGACAAGAAAAAATGAGAAAAAAGCAACTGAGTTTCTGAAGACCACGAACCTCAAATGCAGCATTGGAGAAAGGAGTGGACCGAGACAAAGTTTTGCATAAATCCTTATAACCTGACAGGGATGCTCCGTTGACCTCCCCAGAGGTCAACAAACTATCTGCGATTAATTCAAGATGCTCCAGATTCACTCCTTTCTCCACTCCTTTCAGTGCCAACTCAAGTCTCTGAATCAACAATGGGACAGTTTGAGTACTGGCTGGTACCTTAAAAAGCATATTTCAAGATAAAGCTAAGATTGTGAAATAAAACAGTAAAACATTCTAACTGAAATATCTGTGTTGCAATCAATAACATTAGGTGTGGATTACGACATTACCTGCAACATGACTCCTTTTGCAGCCTCCAGCCCCAAAACATGGCTTATTTCCTTGATGCTGTAGGGCATGCATCGTTGCCAATCTAATAGTTGCATGATAGGGAGGCAGGCCATTGTCATAATTTCCCAAGCCTTGCCCCGTACTTTGCAAAATTTCTCCTTAACAGTTACTTCTACCAAGAGTTCCCCACTGCCATGTTCGTAAGCATTCCTAGCATTTAAGTTCTTTGCGCATCGAGGATTCCAATTCATTTCCTCCCACAGTATATTAAAGGACTCGATCCTTTCATCCCCTGCATTTCAGACATCCCAAAGTCATGACCTCTAATGCCAAATACAGTTCAAAAGCGAAGGAAAGAGAGTGGAGTGTAATCCAACTCTTCTTAAAAGCTGTTTTCTACTTGAAGTTGATTACATGGGAACTGGCCCGATGCATGACCTTGCCAATGCAATTTCACTACAGAAAACTGGATTGTGAGCTTCAAAACAAGGGCGCACCTTTTACGGTTGTGCTTAGAAGTTTTGGTAAAATGTATTCTTTCATTGCCTCTAACAAACTCGAAGAGAACACTTCATATTCATTGTCATCAAGTGTCGCAAGCCAAGATGGAACATCCATGAAGAAATGGATGCACGGCCTCTGCTCTTCTTGCCTGGCTGAAGACGATCCAAAGTGACACCTATTGCTGTGACACGGAACAAAAATACGATAAGTCCATATAAGTTTTGTAGAAGTTTAGCTATATCAAAAGAATAGTACAAACACAAATGCAAGATACCATAATCAGACCTGGAAGAGAATGTGCAAATTGAGTATTTATTCTCCAGGGTTTTTAATACCACTCCTACTAATGCTTGATGTGCTCTCAGCTTTTCCTGTTCAGATGCCACCAGAAATTTCATTAACAGAATCAGCAAACTCTCAGTGGGGCCTAAGAGCACTCGCTAATCAATATAATCGTGCTCAGAACTGACTTATAAAACGCGGTGAATGATAAATGCTCACCACATCGAGCCGAATGTGTCCGACCCATGGTGATTTCCTCCCACCTTCAACTTCAATTTGAGTCTTCCTGAACCTACCGCATGAGAAGCGCACATGGAAGAAATTTAAGAACTGCAAACTCGCCAAAGCTGGGCATCGTACCTCTTAAGCCTAGTCACAACATTTCAACTGGCATTCGTAAGAGGGAACACATACAGCAGCCATTATAAATTGTTACTGGAGGTCTGGTGAGGACTTTCAAGCAAGGTTTTGTAAGTGTCACATACTCAATCATAGTGGTTGATGCTACCATATCCAGCGTCACTGGCTTCAGATATTGCTGGATCCTTGTGACTCCCTTCTCTTGGCCATGACGTCGATTTTTCAGAGCTAAAGGCATTCTTAAGAGGACACGTCTGTCTGCAACCTTTAAAACTTTGCTTGAACTCAAAGTCTCCTGTCATTGACAAACATCAATTTAGTGTCGGACAGTATTCCGATAAATTTATAAAGCTCAAATTGCAAACTTAGCTTGTCCTCGTCAATGATTATTCTTTGGTGATCAAGCAAGGTTTTCCTGGGACCGATTTTGGAAAATAAAAATAACACGATCACCTGGGGTTTCTGAGAACCTTCACGAGGAAAATTAAAACTAAGGTAAACTTAAGATGAAGCCCCTCGCTTATAGGGGGGACCGCAATTTTGCAATCAGAAGCAGCACTAACAAAAAAAGGACCAGAATCAGTAAACTAGTATGAACACTATTGTTGCCTCAACTTGACTGCACAAAAACCATACTTACTAGCCTTTTTTCTTTTCATCTTCAGTAAATGTAGACAACAATTATACTTTGCAATTCAACATCTGAAACCAATTTCGTCCAAATCTTCTGAAACAACCTCCACTCAATTCCCCTTGGCGAGGAGCTTTTCAATCCTTCCAAGAACACTGGCATTGGACTCCTGGTCACGAAGATGTATGGCGTCAAGCAAACAAAACAAGCAATACAAACAAACAATTCTCTTCAAGAAGACATTAATCCTTATGGAACAGGTACTTACATTAATAAGCTCCAGCGGTCCCATTGACTTTGCCCCGATCAAATTTGGCGAGTCCAATTTTAGTTGGTAGAGAGGCTCCGTTATGGCAGTAGCTGCTAATATACCTACAGCTTCCCCGGCTTCACACAAATCAGTGATATTTTTCTGAGGTCTGGATGCACATCCCTTCTCTTCCATCTCTAGCAAGCCGCCATACTCATATTGAACAATTCGTTGCCCCTCCAAGGTCCGAACGGAGCCATCATAAGCTACATGCAGATCCCGAAGGAAATAAAGTAGACGCTTTAGCAGCAGGTTGGGTTGCTCAACCTTCGCTCGCATCAAACCATACCGGGATGCAATAGTGTGAATAAAGAATTCACGTGATGATAAACCATCCAAATACGAGCTAATTGAAATCCCTCTCGATACCCAATAACCCGGCAAGGTCACCAGAGGTGATCGGTTTTCAAATTGTAACAAATCAACTGCTTTCAAATTTGACACGTCTGTCACTTGTTTCTGACAAAAATCTTGTACACTCCAAGGAATAAGGTGCTCCCCCTTGTAAAGCTGGAGCCCAAGACTTATCGCTTGTTGATTTAACTTGCTCATTGATCCTTTGCTTCCTGCTTTGATCATCACAAGAAGTGGGTTCACTTTTTTACAGTAATCCTCTGCTAAACGACTAGTAGTTTGACCAAATTTCGATTGAAACCTTTCAATAGCAACCTTGTCCAAAGCTTCCACTCTCTTGACAACGCCAGAGGTCCCCAGATATAACCCCTTGCTTTTGCGGCACTCCGTTCCAATCGAAAGACCTCTCGCACTAGTCGGATTCCTTTTGAGTTCTTCCCTCTGAACGTATTCATCTGCTAGAAGCGACTGCATTAAAGCTTCCCGATTTGCTCTGGCCACTTCTTCAAGCCTCCTCTTCAGCAAATGACTTCGATCTCTCGTTAGCTGAAAGTCATGTATGCCAACACTGAATCCCCGATCTCGAAGGTAAATGTTCGCAAGGTCTTGAGCATGGTTTAGGTACGCAAGTGCTGCCGCTGGGCCATGACTCTTACTGATGACAGCTGTGAGAGCGTCAGGAGCATTTCCCAACCAGGCAGAACTTCCATCACAGACAAGGAGCTCACCGTCTTGTATGAAAATACCCTTTCGGGCATCAGTACTGAACTTCTTATCTGTCGCTCTGTAACAAATTCCTTTCGGTAGTACCGTGCTGTACAACTGTTGACCCGTCCAAAGAGGCTCATTTAGCTTTGGGGTTTTCAATATGGCAGGGATAGGTAGTGATACTAGGCTTGAGCTTGTAAGCTGGCTCATCTCCTTCTTGTCCAGAAACAAACAGGAACTACTTATCAAATATGCACCCAGCCGGCTATCCTCAGCCAGGGTGTTATTTGACTGACCACCTTGGGGATTTATCAACTGGTCGGACATAGACATTAGTTCACGAACTTCCGCAAATGACTCAGAAGATTGTGGAACGAACAGGTGCATGCAATCACCATCAAAGTCCGCTTGAAATGGTGCACATATCAGAGGGTTGATGCTCAATGAACAGCCAATGTGAAGGCGCACTTGCATAGCCATAATCGAATGTTTCGACAGTGACGGAGGCCTGTTCACAATAACCAGGTCCCCGTTTCTTAGATGTCGGTGAACGGTGTCGCCGACTTGAAGGATGATTCTTCTCTGTCTACTACCGGTACTGAGACACGTTCGGACTCTCCCTGGCCTGTCATGATACACAGCACCCGTTCGTAATAAGCTTGCATGAGGACCATTGTCTACGCTTTGCTGCAAACGGCTGATGTTCAAGGCTGTGACGTTCTCCGGAATAGTCAAATGTTCAACCAAGAAAAGTGGAAGCAATATTTCTTCAAGCTTGATGGAGGGGTCACCAACAACAACCATTCGTGCCGAGGCATTGTTCACCTTTGCTAAAATGTGACCTTTCATTAACTTGTCCTCTTTCTCTACATCTTTTTTGACAACGTTATATGTCTTCGGTTTCACACCATGCTCCCACTGCAGAATGAAAACACACGTGAGCAAGGTTGCGCAAGGCAAAATTGTGATCAGCTGAAATGATATTTCAAACATCTCCGGCGTTCAACAAAATGCGATGTGGTCACATTTATCGTACCTTACTACCTGTTAGGTAGTCAGAAACCATACTTTGCAGCTCCATGACTTTTTTGATATACCCCGCATAATTTATCTTGCCAGTTAATGAGCTTCCGAATAGCTTAATTTCCGACGCCAGGCGTCGGAGGAGCATATGTTGCCCATCCTGAACACACCTCAAAGAAAACGATTTAAGGGGTCTAGATAGTGTCACAGACTCATAAATCACAGCTTGAAAAAATAATCAGTTTACATGATCATGTGAGGAAATGGCGGGAAAAGCATTCCACCCCACATGGTAAGATGCACAAGATATAAAGAAACTGGTGGAGTAGGTGGACACCACACAATGAACACATGAGAGCGGACGCAATTTCCCTACGTTGGCTATTCTAAGTTCTGCATGAGACCTGAATGAAGAGAGAACGGATGTGGAACGGTGACCTCCTACCATGTAAGCTCTCGGTAAGGACGAGCCAAAATCCATTTCAGTGATCCGAGATCCACTGGGTGGCAAAGGAAGAGTATGCATTATAAAAGAATCAGGCCGTGCAAGTTGCTCGTCCATGCCTAATTTCCGTATCACGTTTTTCGACAAAGACTGCAGAATTTTGAAGGCCTGAATTCAATAAAAAAAACTAAAATCAATGACTTCAGCCTGACAAAAATGAGTGGAAATGGTAAAGCGTCAGACAATAGTAAACGTTCATCACTGTAACTCAGAATTTCATGTCCACTCTTTGCCCATTGAAGTTTATTTAAAATGTCTGTCAGATTTGCGCAACAAAAGTTAAGAACGAACCAGGTGATTCTCCTAAAAAGTGACGGATGAGAGAAAGAAGGAACCTCAAAGGGTAACAGGGCTCTGATGTTTTTACATCCTCCTGTATTTCCATGCACAAAACTCCAGTAATCAACTGGAATTTTTTCTTCCTTTCCAACAGCTTTCATTTCAATTGTCTCATAGGAATTGTCCTTCATCTTGGACAAATTCACTACTAGATTCGGGTATCGCTCATCCCGTTTCTTAAGTTTCGCCTGCCATGTATCACATGGCCATCAGTGTTTGCATTAGCTTAGTGACTACAAATGATATGCCCGATAACAAATTAGATAGAGTTGGAATGAGGTGCTTTGTGGGCTCGGGTAAAAGATTAAATCAACGGAACATCAATTCAAGTCACTACTGATCAATTACAGAACACGGCGGAAATTTAGTCGGAGAGAAAAAAAAATCAAAGTTAACTTACTCCACAATACTTGCAGCCCTCCTCATCGTCGGAAGACGCGCTTGAGTCTAATTCATCCCCCAATCGTCCCTCCCATTTGGAATTTTTAGAAATCTCGACCTGCAAGGTAAAAAGAACTATCTTGAGATGAACTTGCTTCAATTCAATAAGGATATAATTGTTCACCAATTAATTGAACAACATCTCAGAGCTGAAGATTTCTAGTACCTGTAATTTCACAAAGCATACCCCTAAGATTGCCCTTGTCACTCACCCGTTGAATGTGCTCAGGCTTGTCTGAGGCTTTCTGAGTGGCTGCACATCTAGGAGAATCGTCATCTGAAATATCAATAGGGCTAGGCCGGACACAGGTCTTGGTGCCAATAAATGCAGCTATATTGTTGCTTCGCATCTCCGAGCTTGTAGTGTTGGGCCCTGTGCTACGCTGTGCTACGCTGTCTAGCTTTCCCGAAGCGTGCTTCCAATTGCTCTTCAATTCAAACTCTTGCGTGCTCGATGTATTAATATTGAATCTGGTTTTCTGATTTGCAACCTCTATTTCACAGTCACTTTCGTTTAAAGATTCACGGTTTTCTATCTGCCTTTTGATCTCCATCCAAATAGCTTCATCTTCGAAGGTACCTTTCTTAACCTCCTGCAATTGTCACACTTGTCTTTAGAGATAGCTCGGCGTTATGCATCACAGAAGCAGCGAACAAGCTCCAGTGTGTATATTAGAATACTTGTGAGAAGCAGTGCTCAGAAAACAGATGAAGTATTTCAACGTCGTAAACATTAGTAATAACCGTTCGATCACTATAGTGAAGAGACAAGTTAAGGACTTTCTTAGGCGTTGTCAGCACGATCAGTATGGGAAAAGGAAATTCAAACACATTAATAATTGAGTAAACACTACAATATAGCAGAACTAGCGACAAGTAACTCAAACTCTTAGAATGCATTAGAGACAACTACTGAAGGAGTAGATAAGAGTCACACCTTCTGTCCTTTGAATCTATGGCATACAAGGCATACTCGACTTAGCAAGTTCCTCAAATAGCGAATGTGAAGAGGATGATAGATAGGAAGCGGGAGATTGACGTGTCCAAAATGTCCTGAAACAATACATAATAAAATTGAGAATTCGCACAGTATGACTGTGAACATCACTTGGCAAGACCACTATCTCTAATATACATTCCAAGCTGGAACAGAAAAAGGTGCAAGACTCATTGACTCAATAGACGCCAGATTTTCAGGTTGCTCAAGAATTTCTACTGCTCTTCCTCATGAATAACAGAAATTATACGAATATGATTGCGTACCGTCACAATCGCTAGCATTTGTGGCGCCGCAGGTGCCACAGTGATTGTCATTTCCCACGAGGTTGTAGACGCCAAGGCGATTATCCCAAAGTCCCTTTGGATTGTTGATCGCGTCGTTATCCTTTAATACGGAAATTTTTAACTGCGAGTTCCCCGTCATGTGCAGGAGCTCAATACAACAGGAAAGGTAAAAGAAAAACATTGGCTGCAAGCGCGTCATGTGCGAAAAGATATGTACATTGTCTCCGAACTCCTATCAGTCTTTGCGACCGCCAAATAAACACATCTCTGAGGACACAGGAGGAGAAACTTCTGGAAAACAAGATGCCTATCGGCAATAAAATTTCTTTCATACTGAATAAAAATCTCTCAGGGGAGAAAACCCCGTAGGGTCCGTCATTCTAAGACCATCACCATAACGAATAAGTATGGACCTCAAAGAGCGCAACAAAATTCCAGAGTCAAACCAGCACTTGTGACGAGCTGCTGACGAGGGGAACTAGTCAGACAACTAACCACTAAATACAAACAACTGCATGGCACGTGGAAAAACTTACAATCTCTTCTTTACTGAGAATGCCGAATTGAATGCCTGACAGCTCCGCCAGAGGGGGCTCGCCAGCTTTTGGATCCTGAAACTTCATCACCGGAGAGCTTCACGAAAATACGCCACACTCGAGGTGCACGCTGCCGAAGTCAATTTTGCTACCTTCACACGCCAAAGACTACTACTACAAGGTACCTCTGCTTGACTCCATATCCGAACCGGAGCAGCCTCTTTTCCAATAACAAAACATCTGACAGCCTCATAACTCTTCCAACATTGGCCATAGCTGACACATCATAAGTTTTATCCTTCTCATAATTTCGGCCTTCACAGACACGGACAGAGCCGCATACAAGCGCACTCTCTACTCCTCCGTCCGCTTCATTTGCGCATGTTTACAAACTCTTGTTCACTCTCCTTTGCGCACAGATTACAGTCCAATTCCGTGCACGCTCCTCCTCTGGGTGTGCTCTTGTTGCGCTCTAATACATTTTTTCTATCATTCCAATTGCAAACTCGCTAATCCATTGTCCATTTTCCACCTGGACAACGTCGACCTCGCCGAAATTTCCACGCCTCCTTTGCCGCGAAAGTACTCCTCGCCGCGAATTACAAGCACCAGAAAACGAAACGCCTGCGATGAGTGCTTCACGAAGTTCTATCAATTAAGATGCCTGTCACTCATTCAAAACCATCGCCAACAAACACCCCGACCCCCTCGAGCTCCTCAGTCATCATCGACACCAATTCTAAAAGCCTCCAATTCTCCGCTCGCACTGCATTCTTCCCATGCGCTTCACCAGGAGGCGTACAAATTAAGCAGCATTTTCCGCTTCACAGAAATGGTCTTCTCTAAAGTTTCCATGCCTCACTACTCACTTCCACGATCCCCATCGCCATCGCCATCGCCATTCCCAAACACTTCATTCTTCTTCCCCCTCCTTCTTCCCCCTACACCAGAGTCTTCTCGCAGATGCCCCCAGTTCTTTGCCTGTGCCTTGGGCTTGGTCCCGATATCTAAAGAAAATTTTAGAATCTACCGTCCACGGATATCTACGTCCCGTTCTTCGTGCTAGTTGTGAATCTAAAAATTTCCTAGATTTTGCAACGCCCATACTGACCTCCGTAAGTTAGAGGTATGTATTCAGTTTCAATACGTAGGGGTACCGAAAGCTACACGGGAATACCGGTATCTGTTCTTGCCGTGGTCGTAGTTGGCACTATGGTACTGTACCGGTGATGGAATGCCAAGGGAGAGGATTGTACTGTACCTGTATTTATGTCACTTGAAACATTTTCAGATAAATTTGTATTGAGTGTTGTGTACGAAGGGGAGCACTCGCTGGCTATGCCTTCATGGCACGGTTAGTAGAAATATCCCAAAGAGATTCTTCATTCATGCTGGTCCCAGGATCAACGTTACTTTTCTTTGTCTTTCTAAGTGTCATATTGGTTGCAATCTACGCTTGGGAAGTTTTTTGAGTTTCACTAGCTATTTTCCTTTCAATTTCTAAATTTAACCAAGGTTTCAAGTACAAAGACTCGTTTGTTTCTCTACTTTTCACTCAAAATAGAAATCTTATGGATTTTTTCACTAGTTTTTTTGTCAATGTTTGCAAATTGCATCTGGGGGTTTTACCAATTCCACTAGCTAACTTTGAACTAGCCGGTGGTTCTTCTCAATCATTGCTTGCAATACATTGCAATATTGAGACATGGAAAGGGATTTGGGAATCAAAGGCAAGTTTCTAAGTTGTAAACCAAAAGGATGGACACTTTGTGTTAACAAAAGCTATGCTTATAGAGAATGAGAAGAAGTTTGGGTAGGACCTTAGAACATTGCCACCCCAACTCTCCAAATGAGGCCATGACGACAAGTGATTAGGGTGAAATGGACTCCCACCAGGGCCAAATTAGCCAAGGCACAAGCATTTTTTCAACCAGCCTTAGTCAAAAAAACTCCAAACTCTTTAGCATGTGAAGCCCATCCAAATTTTTCCATGTGTCTCATGACTCTCATTAGATTCTTTCATACACTTTTGGGTCATGGGTATGATTGGATTTAGAAATTTCAAGAGGAAAAATAGAAAATGGAAAAGAATATAAGTTGATTTCAAAGATTTTGGCTATATACCATGTCTTGTAAGCCGGTTGAGCATGCCATATGGCTTTTGGCATGGGTTGGAGGTTGACCCACAATGATGATGCTCTTAGGGCATCCTTAGCTACTTGGCAAAAAGGTTGGATTTAAATACTACTCCCTTTGTCCCCAAATAAATCCAAGGGTTCTTGGAAATGGCTAGATCAACACGTGAGCTACTCCTATTTTTAAGGAATTGGGTAGTTATTGTAGCTTCTAATAAAACCCACTAGGTATGTAAATAGTGCAAGCCAACAATGAAGCGGCACATGTTGAAAAAAAGCAACGAAATTGACAAATTTCTTCCCTTTTAGAAACTACTCCAATGCTATTCATTTGGATCATTTTCTAACCAATGTTGGTACAATGAAGTCCAATGATATCCTTTGTATTCAATTATGATGATGTCTTGCAATTGAACTCCACTAAATTCCCAAGAAGAGTTTTGTTGTAGTAATTTTTGTACAATTGTGGGCTGAATTCATCACCTTTGGTTGGTTAGAGGTTGTGTTTCTATTCCCTTTGCAAGGATTGAATTGCTAAATAGTGGTATTTGTGGATTCTTTTGCTTCGGGATGTTTGAACTAGCTTCAATTATTATTGATCAAGTTGTGGACAACCAATTTCTTGTATTGGAAGCCGAATTTAATTTGGGACAAGTATATTTGGAAACCCAAGATTTATTTTGGAATAGAGGGAGTATTAATTTTTTATGAATGTAGAATTGCAACTTAAGAGATTTATAATTCAAATGTAGAAAATGAATGTAAAATAAATACAAGAATTTTAGAATTTGGACTTTTTAAAATCTACATATACCTACTACAAGCAATTGAAAAAGACAAAAATTGTAGAGGCAACAACAAATTATATTTTAAAAAAGAATGTCATACACATGCCAAGAAAATTTTGTAGTAGCCTCTAAATTTTTTGGTGTCTATTTTATGTGAGATTTTTGATGTGCTACATAAATGAGAGTATCTTCAATTTTTTATTCCATATCAATCATCGACAAATTATTTTACTTGTTGGGCCAATCTATCATGTGGCTTAATTATCCCCTTATTTAAAAATACAAATCAATGCTATAGGGGACAAAGCCTCTTATACCTTACCAATTTATTTTTAACAAAAAATTATTTCTTGTCCATGAATTTTTTATAGAGCTTTTTATTTGTGAGGTTAGGGTCCACTAGAAGTAATATCAAACAAGTTTGTATATGTTTGTTAGTAGCTATATGTCTATTAACAGACATACACCCACACCAAATATATGTGACTTGAGAATTCCTTAGTATCAAATTTCTTTATTCTGGTATTTTAGAAATAATCCCTACTTGTTCAAAGGGTAATGAAAACAATTATGAACAAAAAAAATATGGTAGATGAAATTTTTGAAGTAGTTTGGGTAATTTCTAGAAATTTCAAGAAGTTTTGAATGTCAAAATAGTGATGACTATCATGTATTGCCTAAGATATTTCTTAAAATTCTAAGGTAAGTGAAATCAATATCAGTACTAATAGCATTTGAACATATATACTCTTAAAAAAACTCAAATGATTTTTATTAGATCCTGTTGACAATTAAAAGAGGTTTTCCAAACAATATAGCATGCATTATTTGGTCACTGGATGAATGAGCTATGAAATTCAAAAGTATTGTCTGGAGGTGTACCAAAAATCAACATTAGGTTCTCCTAGGCTCTCATATGTAGATTGTGTACATTTTTTGTAATCAATATTTAGATTTGTGTGTCACTTTCAGTCCAAATGAAGGTGTTGCATCTTGGATAGTGATATGTATTAGTGCACATACATTAATTGCCAAACCAATTTTGCCTCAAGGATGATTTGATGGAATTGAACCCAACTACCAAAACAAATCCTGGAGAGATCATTGTCAACTTTTTAGAAAACTTTGTGGGTTAAAAATAGGTTCCATTTAATTCAAAGGGAAGAAATTTATATAAAATGTACGATTATTAAGAAATGCTACATATTCTTTTCTCTCTCTATATATACATGGAGTATAAATTAGGCTATGTAAAAACATCATGTGATAGGAATTTTTATTAATAAGTTAGCCTTGATAGATAGGGGCTACATATTAAGATAGGCATATAAACAAAATGTCTAATTTTGTATAGCCTTTGTGTGAGCCATATTCATTGGAAGTTTTGGTCTAATAGAAAAATGTAGATTTTTAACTAAATATATATCATACTCCTCAATACTAAGCTTTACACCTAGAACCTTGCTCACTATTTCTAGTTAAAATAGCATACAATGCTAAGCACTAAACATTATGATTCTTAAAGGCCAAAATCATCTTCATCTTCATTTCATTTTAAACTTATTCAAGTACATCTTTCCAAAATTTTAGAGTGAATATTCCCATTGCTTGCAAATTAAATGTGCAAAAACTTCAAAATGTCTCATTGTGTAAGGTCCAGAGTCAAATCACTCAAATGACCTTATAACAAAGCCAAATTTTCTTTGGTACTCATTTGAGATCATCACTCCCTATATTAGAAGAGAAGTGTATTTGAAAAATATATTATAAATGTTATTCTCAACATAATCAATATGATGCTTTTCATTAGAAACAAAATATGTTGGTATCAACAACTCTAGAATGCAAACATACGTTATAACTTAGTTCACAACTTAAAAGTATCATATTTATGTATGGGAAATTACATTCATAACATGCTTTTGCATTGAAGAGGTGTTGATACAAACATGTTTTGCTTCTAATGAAAAGTATGATATTGATTATGTTGAGAACTGCATTTATAACATGTTTTTCTTTTAGCCCTACCACCAACCTTCCTAAGCCAGGTTGATTGAGCCTCCTAAGCTATGTTGACAATTTTTGAATTTTGGAGAAAGGATACAATTGTTGGATCAAGTTGATCACTGAGGAAACAAGTGCAAAGGAATGAGTGAAAGTTCTTGGGATCATGGGGCATTATAGCTTGTCATGGTGGCCTATCATCATGACCATTGTGGCAATTTGATTCACAATTTGCAAAGTGTATTGTCACTTGTGTGCCAATGCCTTCATTGTCATCTTTGAAGTAAGGAAGAGGTCAAATCATGTCCTCATTTATTCAAGCTTCAATGGTTTTCTACATTAAAATGTGCACATCAAAAGAAATCATAATTACCTTATTTATTAATTTATATCATAGATTTATCTTTATTTTTATATGATAAATATATAGTTTTTTGAAATAATGGATCACAAGAATTCATAGCCCCTAAAGTTCTTAGATGTTTAGAGGCCCAAAATTGCTTCAAAATGCTCGTTGCCAAAAAAGGCTAAAATCTTCATCTATATTTATTTTTTAACAAATCCAACCATAGGATCCTTTAGTAAACTTGTTTTAATGCATCATTCCAAGATTTTAGAGTGAATATTTTCACCGCTTGTAAGTTCAATATGCCAAAACTTCCAGATGCCTCATTTGTAAAGCCTTTGTGTAGGTCATATTCATTGAGAACTTTGCTCCAATAGAGAAATGTAGATTTCCAACTAAATATATGTGGTATTCTTCAATAAACCGTATTCTAGAACCTTGCACACTATTCTAGTCAAAATAGTATAGAATGCCGAGCATTGAACATTTTGACTCTTAAAGGCCAAAATCATTTTAATTTAATTCTTATATTTAATTGCTATAATGTTATATTTTAAAGAATAATTTGATATATATGTATGAAGATAAAATTTTCAATATTTCATTTATTATTTGATATGTATAATTAATTACACTATTAGTAATACCTAACTTTTATGAATAAAAAAAATTTAGGGTTACAAATTCAAAAGCTTTCAAAATCCAATAATAATTCAAATATAGACCTCAATTGATACTTCTTAACTATCATTATTGAAGTATATACACAATTATGTAATATTAAATATGGTTTCTTTTAAAAAATATACATCAATAATTGAATTTAATATTAAATGGACACCTTCAATGTCAACTAGAATCCCTATTTTGTTAAATAAAATGAGCAACTAAACCATCCTTGTAACCCTTTAAGTCCTAAAGTTGTTTTGGTTAAGCAAGAATATAGATAGAATCTTTAGCAAATGTAGGCTTATTCAAGATAAAAGAGTTAAAGTGAAAAAAGTGATTGATTTCTTATATCAATTTTCATGGTCAAAATTCCTTAAAGGTTTGGAATGAAGTTCTTACAACTCTATTTGTAAGGTATGTACACCAATACACCATAATCAACACTATCTAATATGAAACATCTACATTTGGACCCAAAAACATCATTCTTTCCTAGATTTTGATTGCACAAGATGTAGACAATCAAAAGATGAAAATTTATGAGAGTTTCTTGTTGTTTTTTGGTACACCTAGAGATATTACTATGAAAATTCATTATCAAATAAATATGGTGTCCAAATAGTGCATCCTACAATGCATTGGAATCCTCTTTCAATGGCTAAAAAGAACTAATAAAAATAATCTACATTTGATAATAGTTGTAATACTCAATTGTAATTAGTGAAAATTATATATGTGTAGATAACATTGATGAAGAGGTATGGTTTTAACAAGTGAAAGCATTTTGAAATAAAAATAAAAATAAAGATTGGCACCAATGTTCAAGGGAAACCATTGGTTAGTTCACTATTAGGTGGTGGAATTGGGAAAAGCCCTAATTGCAATTTAAAAACATCAGAAAAATCCAATAATAAAATCTAGAAAATTTCTATTTAGAGTAAATGAAAGAGAAAAAAACAGATTTGATACTCAAAAAAACAGTTCTACATGAGAATTAAAAAACAAAAACAAAAACTGCTAAAACTCAAAAAAAATCCCCAAATTAACACAATACTAATCTGGCTCATGAGGAATGCATTGTGTCCGATGCATGTACTGTACAGTACAGGAGGACCTGTGAAAGAAGGCAGCCGGTTATCAATAATCGCAATCATGTCTCCCCATGCGGATGGGACGATTACTCAAGACCTTAACTTATTGAGATTGTTCCCACAAGCATGTCCTCATTCAACTTGAGAATAAATAGAGACTTATTATCGTACAATGTTCACCACTACGACATCAATATAAGGCAATGGATTTTGAAAATCAAAATATACCTATTCAACTTTGATGTCTTATATCTTTTGCAAGTAATATTCAAATGTCATCCTTGGACATCATTTAATTTTAATTACAATTTATTTGTGTGATAAAAAATGACACTTTTCTAACATACAATTATGTTTGTTAAAAAGAAAGATGTTCAATTTTTTAGGATACAATTCACCAGGGCTTTTTTTTTCCATTTTTTACGAAGTGCCAAAGTGACGATATTAAATGTTATAGTGGTACTCCAAATTACAACATTCATCTACATATTGGATGTATAATATGGTTTTCATCCACAATTTGGCAATTTCATCTAAGATTTTTTTAAATTTTAAATTGGTTGGTGATTTCATCCAAGTTTTTTGACTTTTTTTTGGCATTTTTTAGCCAAATTATTTTTTTCTAGTGCAATTTGGCACCAAAAGGCAAAAAAAAGAAGCCCTACAACTCACCTAAAGGTGCATTCCTACAATAAGTTTGTGTCCAATGAATGACAATTTAGAATGTTAAGTGATAGAGTATCCACAAATTTTATCTTTCATTATTTTGATCTTCTAGAGTCTACTTTGAGAAAGTTCTTATTTACATGTTTTGTTTTTGCTTGACTCAACCACTAAAATATCAACAAACACAAAACTAGAATAGATCAAATACTATAACACAAGGAGCACATTCACCTTTACCTTAGAGCAAATCAAAGCATGAAGATTAAGTTTAGGTGGATTCTTATGTTTGATTATACTTGTGATGGAAATTTATTCAACAAGCTAGATAAAATGGTTTGTAATTGATCCATTAACTATTTACCAAGCACAATATTTAGGTAATTTTGCCCAATCCATTGCCAAATGAGGGTTGCTATAATGTGAGCCTAGGATCATGAGCACAAGACCCTAAAAGACTATACACCTATCTAATAAGTGTCTATATTGTAGAAACCTTCCATGATTGTAGGATACCTATGTTAAAGATACCTATATTATAGATGTTTATGTTATAAGTTCCTTCAACGGTTGTAGGATATATATTTATATAAATGCTCAAGGCTCATATACTTGCATTTCCATGCTCACATGCTAGCATCATTGGGGTATGGTTTCCTCAATGTGCATCACTCATGACAATAGTCTATTATTGTATGGTTACTTTTAGAGCGATAGTCTTATATTTCACATGCAATTTCCAGAGACTCTTCTATGTTCTTCCAATCTTAAAATCATTTTCAGAGTGCCTAACTTCAGTTAATCTCATCAATAATCATTTCGAGTGAATAATAGTCAATCTATAAATTTCAATAATCATCAAAAACCATTCATTCTTCTTCACTATTAATTATCCAAATCCAAACCATAGCATACTAAAAATTTCAAATCATAGCAAAACTATGATTATAGGCATCACACACATTTATTATTCTAGCCTTGAATAAACATCCATTTTTGTATCATTACCAACTTTTAATTATGCATCAAATGATAGCTAAACAATGCTATCAAATCATAGTTGAATTACAATCTTTAAGCAAGATTTCAAACATTCTCACTTTTGATACAATTATATACTTGGCCATAGTCTTTGATTAACTTCATAAACTTCCTTGTGGATAGGCTTATTATTTTCTAATAGGAAAATTTTCAATTTGGGGTTTGAAGGGACATTTTTACCAATTTGGAGTTATAGATTTTAGACAATTATTCCTTCTAATGCTCCCAAGTGTAAGTCTAAATTTTTGATTAGGAAAGGTTTGCCTATTTGATAGTAGGAGAGTTCAAGTTGGAATGGTCATAATTCCTAAATTAGCAATTGAATTGGTTGGTACGGGGTGAGTCATTTTAAGTCTCTCTTCTCTAATTTGGAGGGGACCTACTATTGCACAATGTGTGTGTGAGTCTAGCCCCCTATTAGCTATGGTTGTATTTGTGGTTTTGATGAGAGTGATAAAGAGTGATAAGAAAAACTAAAATTGTAAACAATGAATGATGAATCAAATTGAATTATGATATGTTGGTTTATGCGGGTGATTGTGTCTAAGGAAAATGGGTAATTGAGTTTGCTTGTTGTGTGGTTGTGTATGTGTGTGAATTGGGATTGTGAGAATTGAAATTGGGAGCTGTGTGTCTGGAATCAAGTTGCCTTTAGAAAGGCCAAGACGAATGATTCAAAGTGTGCATGTTGTGCCACCTTGGTGTTTGGTCATAAATATTGGATGAGTCCTAAATTAAAAATCAAATGAGTGATTGTGTGTTAAGGAGTTGTGTTATTTGTTTTAGAGATTGAACCTATTAATATAGATTCCCTACTTGTTTGTTACCTTTGGAATGAACTTATTATATTAATGGATAATTTCCTAATTGGTCAATATTCTCCTTCAACATTTGGCCTCGCTACTAGGGAGACAACTAAGTAGGTTGGTTCATCTTGAAAAAATCAATTGCTAATATGATGATAGATCCAAATCTTGAAAAAATTTGGCCAAGAACATCAAGAGAGAATTATTTGCATCAAAATTGCTTGTAATTCTTGGGGTGTATTGAAGACTTCATCAAATTGGAAGAAGAAAGAGATAATATTTTAAGTGTAAGAGATGGTTTGTGGTGTGAGAGAAGCCAATTTTTTGTCAAAAGAGAAGACTTGTATTCTCAAATTTCAATTAGAGATGAAATTATTAATGATTGAAATTTAAATCACAAGAAGAAAATGAGAATACTCAAAATTGGAAGAACAAAATGTTGGAGGAAGAAAAAGAAAAAAATTAATTCAAGAGGAAATGAAGGATTCTCAAGAAAATAAAAGATTCAGTTAATTCATTCAAGTTTTGGTTATAAAGGTAAAATTGCAAACTTAAATGATGAATTACCAAAATTGACACAACAAAATAAAGAACTAATTAGTCAATCAAAGGAGAATTCAAAAATCCAGGAAGATAATGAATATAACAAAGAGAACTATGAATTAAAATTAAATTTTCTTGAAAATCATTCTGCAAAAGAGTTGGCCAAAGAAGTGGAAGAAAAAAAATGATTGTATAAGATGAAACCTCTTTAAAGCTCAAGATCTTTAAATTAAAACTAAGGTCAATTCATTCAACTATAAGTAAGAATTATGAAGATTTTACTACTATGCAAAATGACTTAAATACATTTTCATTGCAAGTGGAAAGTTTGAATAAGCAACTACAAATAGGCTTAGGTCCTAGTTGGAAATTATTCCCTAAACCAATAGTGTAAAATTTGTTCCTAGGGAGGCTATTAAAATAGGAATACTTCCACGCTAAATTCCTACTTGATCATTGCAATTATAGAAAATAAAGGAAAGTTCCTTAACCACAAGTATAAATGTTTTCCTCACGCGTATAATCTAAGTACTAGATTCATCCACTCACTCTTGATGGCCACAAGGGTTAAGACTTGCTTCCCAAATTGTTTCTTTAATCTTCAATACTTTTATTCTCCTTTATCTTTATCTTTTAACTCCTTTAAATTTTCTTTCTTCCAAATAGGCTTATAAACCGAATACAACTTGATTCACTGTAAGCTTCCTACTTGGGGAAAACTTTGATGACCTGGCTCTTGTCTTCACTTTCAACAACCACAAGATCTTTCTTTTCCAACTTGGAAATCATAGTTGATACACAATTTGGCTTTTGGATAATTTTGCTTACTGCAAAATTTGCAACTCTTACATGCCAATTTGGATTTTATCTTCTTCTCATCCATGACACAGGGACACATGCAAACTTCTCCAATTTGGCTTCAACACTTAGATTTAACACTCAACATCCTTCAGCATTTACACCCAAGATTAACTTTAACATCACTTAATCCAATTTGGAATTAACCTCTAGCATAGTCAACATTTCTCACATGATACACAATTCATACTTCCATTTTTCAACTACTCACAACATTTACAATCATACCCACTTCTAGCTCCACATTCCAATTAGTCTAAAAACATTTCCATGTATTAATTTCCAAATTGGTGATCAGATCACTATTACAAATGTCATAGGATGTATACATCCAAAAAACTAAACATTTTTGTACAACATCCCAACTAGGATCTACAATTGATTCGTATCAATCTGCACTCAATCCATATCTTTAACTCTTATTAGATCTCTAATTTCACCTCATTTCTTTCACTGAATCATCAATGAGGATTCACAACTTCCCATTCTATAGAACACCAACGTGAGACTAAATTGCTCATAGACATTTCATCACATGAACTGCACAACAAGAATTCATCTCCATTTCAACTAATTTCCAAGTAACACATCCTCCAACTAGGACATAGATTGACTCCATAACACATTAACACATACACGACCCTATAATCAAACACAAAATAAACGTAGCCTGCCTACCTAGGACTCACACTAGCATACTCTCAACAGTGGATAAAGCCAAATGATAGCAGAAAAATCCCAAATAGGAACCATCAAAGATGAAGACCAACCGCAACAACTGAATAGGCCAATTCATCTGACTCAGCTAACACTCCCGAATTGGCAACTAAAACGCAAACTGGGATCCCAAACCCATAGACCATGCCAACTCAAACTTCATTAACCCGATTGACCCACATGACTCATACACTCCAACTTGGAACTCATTCAATCCATTGCTTAATTAGAAATTGACTCATCCTAATTGGAACACTTGCCAGATCACTCATTGACCAACTCACCAAATTGGAAAATGACCACCATGTTCTAACCAACTCCCTCAACAGTAGTACCAAACTCACTCCAAATTGATTAAAACGCTACCCAAAATCACCAAATTGGAACACAAATGAACAATTAGGCTATCAACTATTTTAATAAAACCGCAAAAATATAAACAAAAAGTTTAACATATTCTCCAACTAGACTATCTACAACTTAAAATTGTTTCATGTGAAAGAAATGATCTCATTATAAGCAATATTATTATTTTTTAAATAT
Organism: Straminergon stramineum; assembly: GCA_963920665.1. Taxonomy (NCBI): domain Eukaryota; kingdom Viridiplantae; phylum Streptophyta; class Bryopsida; order Hypnales; family Calliergonaceae; genus Straminergon; species Straminergon stramineum. The sequence continues at coordinate 22,555,667 of OY987266.1, forward strand.
TTTCATCTTGGAAAAGAATAAATGCAAAGAATTTGAACAATTAAAAGATAAAAAGCTAAATGAGATTAAAAAAATTTGATACTTTGTTTATTTGATGAAGTACTAATTTCAAAAGAGAGGTTATCACTTTAATTGCAATGTTGAGGAATACTAAAGTTAATAATATCCAAGTCTTCAATATGCAATTGAAAATTCATAAGAATTGGCAACCATATGAATTGAAGAATTTTCTAGATTTATTTAGTATCTTTGTATTGTCACTTCTTCAAAGTGTATATAAATATGTAAATGAAAAGTAAAAATAAATTTATAAAAAATGAAAAAAATGAAAAATTGGATGTGACAATCTTTAATAAAAGGAATTTGGATTATCCAATATGTATTGATGTAATTATGAGAAAAACTATTATGATTGGAAAAGAAATTATAAACTCCAATATTGACAAGAAGCTAAGGAAAAAATCCATAATGGCTAAAAATAAAAAACTAGAAGATGAATGAATAAATTTGAATCTACAAAATGAAAGGACATCATATATGAAAAAGTATGATAAGCAACATGTTTGTAAACATATCACTATACATGCTTATTCTAAAAGCATTCCAAAGACTAGTAAATACAAACATTTGTTGAAGGGGGCGTGTGAGTCTAGTTGAATTGTAACTTAGAACTTAGACTGATATTTACATCGTAGAGTTACACCATTTGGTTAAATCAAACGATGTCATTCCCTTCTATAAGAAGATTGTCCATATATATTATTTATTATTACTATAACATACTTTCTATACATTCATGTGTACTTTATAACTTACACATTGTTCATCACATGGTATCAAAACCAAATGTATCGATCTGAGAAATGTGTTTTTGTTTGATGCCTAGAGCTGAATGCTCTAGTAAAGACATATTCGACTTATTCATTGCAAACGAAGAACAAATTGAAGTAGAAATACACTTACGCATCAACAATGAATTCTTTCAACTTGCTTTCGAACCAATTGAGCCAACATTCATAAAAGAGCAACAACAAATGAGCAATAGTTGCAAGTTTCAAACAATACATATGGGGTTATACAAGCACATGCAAGTCTCCCTCATTTCTTCGTTTGTGAAGAAAGTTTTATAGAGCCTCCAACAATCCATCAAGAACTTTGACTTGTGATAGAGCATCATGGTGTCAACATCATTGAACTCAACAAATCAAGCTTACATTATTCCACCTTTAATTCCTAAAGGACCATGACTATACTTTCACCCAAAATGCTTCAAAACTGCCATTTCTAGGACAAGCACCAAATTTTTGAAAAAAACACACATTGTTGGACAAATGTAACCATATAGTCTTGAAGTAAGTTGGTTTAAGAAGTTCCAGAAAAAAAATTCAGAAATTTCCATTGCATAGATTGCAAGATGTTAGCATTTGAAGCGACAAAATTCCTTCTTTTAGCCTTGCAAAAAATCAAGTAGCTGCACTTCACAAGATCACATTTCCATGGAAAAATGTCAAAATGGTGATGCTTCTTTGGATTTATTTTTCAAGGCAAGTTGGCTAAATGTTTGAAAAAATTTAGATCATTTGGAATTGTACAACATATAGGAAAAAAATAGTAAGTAGAAAGAATTAGAGAATGATTCAAAATCCAAAATTGTTAAGAATTTTGTTATGGAATTGAAAAATGCCAATCCCAATAGTTGAATATAAGTCATAATAAACAATGTACATCCTAAGATTTTATTTTTCTCAAAAAATATTGAAATTGAGTAAAGATAAAGGACTTCAAAGTTTATTTTAGAGTATAGAGAATCCATAACTACCCACAAACTAAAACTCCTTGTAACATTTGACTCATTGATCAAAATCGAATAATTCCAAGCTTCCCATGTATATATAACTCTAGAAAATCAATTTCAAATTTTTGTTTATGAAAAAAGTGATTTTTTCTCATCTGCCCGGATTGCCCATTTACAAAAAACATCAACATATTAGGCCATAACTTTTGACTCATATTTCCAAATGCCATGAGATTTTATACATATGAAAGATATTCCTCTTCCCCATCTTCTCATGAAATTTTAGCCTAAAAAATACAAATCTAGTCACATAAACCTACCCAAAATTTCTATATTGCCAAAAATCGCATGTTGGTCTTTTAGGGGTTAATAGCTGATAACTATGCATTTTGGAGCATCAAGTTTGAACTGCTTCTCACATACTCTGAAATTTGAGGCATTATGGATGAAAGCGATGCAAATCTTGCTACTAGTGATGTCGTAGGCTTCACAGCCTACAAACTACGTAATTCCAAAGCTCGCGTGGAACTTTTGCTACATTGCACTGAAAAACACTTAATATCCTTGCAATCACTTCCCACCTCCAAATAGGTGTGGGATTGTCTCAAGCAACTTTACAAGAAATCTAGTAAAGCATGACAAGAGAATTCACACAAGCAACTATAACGCCTGACTATATCAGATTCTAACGATGCTATGGCTTTATTAGAATGATGGCAATCACTACTTCATAAAGCTAAGATTGATGGTTGAATTTTTATGGACAATCAACAAATTAATTTGCTTCTTGGCACTCTACCGAACTCCTGGAACACATTCATTACCATGCAAGGTGGTATATCAAATCCTATGTTCACGACTTTGCTCTCCAACATTCTTCAATAAAACTCAATCAATCTTTCTAAGACCGATTCAACAAAATCGAGTGTTTTTTATCTTAAAGAAAAATTCATTAAACCAACGTCAAATACTCAAATAGATCCTCCTCACTCTGGAGTCAATATTCAAAAACAAGAAAGTCCAATTCAAAGTATAGGAGAAATTTGCCTAGTCAAAATTTATCTTATCAAAATCCTACTCAATCTACTCAACTAGTGATTGTTTGTCACAATTGTGTTGTACCTCGCTACAAGTCCTTTGATTGCAAAATAAGAAATGGAACCATGTCAATCCTACTAAGCATAATTACCACAACTTTATCAGTGGAGAAACTTTTTATTTATTTATAGCAAATGTGGCTCCTTTGAAACGTTGTCCTCTTCCTAGTATATTGACTTGGGAGTGAGTCAATACATGTCACCTATTAAAGAATTATTTTGTGATTACAAAGACTTGGACACTCCAAGACTAATTCTACTTGGCGATAATAATTTTCATATTGCCATTAGCCAAGGCTCTATTCTTCTTAGAATACCTAATCAACAAACTCTATTGATTTCCAATGTATAATTTGTTCCTAGATTAGCCAAGAATCTATTATTAGTAGCCCAAATTATGAGCATTGGAAATACTACCTTTTACTTAAACTCAATGCATTATTAAAACAAGATCACTAGATTCTAGGAAATAGATTCAAATTCTCTACCTAGAGATGGGACTTTATTTACTCTCAACATTGGAATTAGAGCTTTTGATATAACTAACACATCAACAACTTTACAATATTTTGATAATGATAAGCGCAACTAGCATTACAGACTTGAGCACCTTAATATATGCTTTTTGACTCTTATGAACTCACACAATTTGGTTACAAATTTGCCAAATATTAAATTGACTTTGTTATTATGTAAAGGTTGCCTATATGACAAACAAACTAAACAATCTTATCCAACTAATGTAGCTACACTTGCTATTGTGCCACTTGCCTTGATCTACACTCATTTGTGTGGACCTATGAACATTCCATCACTTGGTGATGTTGTTTATTTTCTTCTAATTATTGACGACTTCTCAAGGTTTACCACTTTATATCTCCTAACTAAGAAATCAAAAGTTTTATTTTATTTTCAAGATTACAAAAGATATGTTGAAAAACATTTCAATGACCACAAGATTTTTATTCTTAGATCTAATAATGAGGGAGAATCATTGCATGATATGCCCCTTTTCTCTAAAGTAGATGAAGTTGTGAGGTCAAAGCCGTAGAGGCAAGCATGATCACTACAAGAAAGGGGGCCCTAATCAACACAAGATCACCTGATTTGTGTTGATTGTGAAAAAAATGAAAGTTCGTGTGTTGATTCAGCCACTACATTTTTTGAAAAAAATAACAATCATCAAAAATATATTGATTGCTACCAAACCAAAACTTGCTTAGTTAATTTGGCAATCAACTAATAATATTATGAGTAGAAAGTAAGTACTCTTTGAATTAAAATTCAATTTTAGAAGCTTTCAAAACTTTAAATAAGTTAGTTTTGTATGTATCAAGTTAGTAGACTTTGAGGACCATTCTCCATCATGGTAGAAGAGGAGAGAAGACAAGAGTTTTATACAAGTGGGGTGGTAGAAGATAGGACAAACCATATGGGATATGTCTAATTAGGAGCTCAACTGCTTATAGTTAAGTTAAAACTATTAAACATATTTTTAGTAGAATTTCAAACCTTATTTAGGCATAGTAGAATAACTTTTTCAAAAATCTTTGAACTAAGAAAAGGTGGGAAATCAATCCAAATTTCACCTCCAAAAATCCATTTGGAATTTAGAGTCTCCAATAAAAAGTTATAGACAAATTTGAAAAAGGAAGTTTTAAATTATTCAAAAAAATGCCCCTTCCAACCCCTCTCTGAAATTTGTCCATAATTTTTTATTGGAGACTCTAAATTCCAAACGGATTTTTGGAGGTGAAATTTGAGTTGATTTCCCACCTTTTCTTAGTTCAAAGATTTTTGAAAAAATTATTCTACTATGCCTAAATAAGGTTTGAAATTCTACTAAAAGTATGTTAAGTAGTTTTAACTTAACTATGAACATTTGAGCTCCTAATTAAACATATCCCATATGATTTGTCCTATCTTCTACCACCCCACTTGTATAAAGCTCTTGTCTTCTCACCTCTTTAGTCACCAAGGTAAGTGTTCCTTGTAGTCTGTAGATTAGTTATGTACTAATCTGAATTAATTGTAGTCCTAAAATTTCCTGAAATTGAATCTTATGTGATTATAAAAATTTGATATAATAAGTTTTAAAATTTAAATCTTGTTTATGTGGTGGGAGTGTTGACTTGGTAGCCCTGCCTATGTAGCGGATTTTGCCTAGGTGGTAGTTGACAAGGTGGATTTCATTATAATAGAAATTTGACTAAATCACTAAATAAAATCAATAGAGTTGTGCTAATTATTGGCCAAATCAAGATGTCCTAACCAACAAAATAAACCAATATATATTTTTTCATTTTCATGTTAGATTGGATACTATTTTTTCTTGTAGTGAATGTTTGACTTTGAAAAGTAACTTTGAAAATCTATCAGCCCACATGGTGATAGTGAGAGTGAATACGAATTTGAGGATCTGAGATTGTACTTTCTCATGTAAAAAATGATAATGGAGGTCAACATGCTTGAATTAATTATAATATTTGGGATTCTCATTGAATACAATGCAAGACTAATTATTATGGTAAATTGAGTAAAGCGTACTAGGAAATTGAAGAGAGTATTGGAGCTCAGATTTTATTGCTTGAAGCCATAATAATTCCTTAGTAGATACAACTACATATTCAACCTCTCTGGAGGAAAGAACAACAATTGATTGTTTTTGGCTTTGACAAGAAATAATGCATGAAGAATCAAGAAGAAAAATGTAGCTAGAGGTAGAACATCAGGAATTAGTGTCACTTGCCCAATCGGCATCTCTCCATCTTGTACTAGTTTGAGAAGTGAAAGGATCAAAGTGAGCACCATGATATATGAGACCAATGTGCACTGTTCCTTTGAAATGATGTAGAATCCTTTTTAACACCAAACCAATGAACTAGGGCAGGATTGATCATAAATTAAGACAAATAGTTGATAGGGAAAACAAGGTTCCATTGAGTGCAGGTAACCAAGTATTGCAAGGTTCCAAGAACTTGCTTATAAGGCACAACATTCATAGCAATAATTTTGTTGTGGGTGAGATTCTCACTTTGGTCTTGTGATTAGTAAATCCCAACTTTGAAAGGTATGTTGATCGAATTACAAGTGGACATAATAAATTTGGTGAAAATGTTCACAATATATTTGGTTTGGAATACTATGAGTCTTATTGGATTAATCATGACTAATCTAGATGCCAAGTATGTACTCAATCTCATTATAGTTTGTCATTGAAATTTTTTGAGAAAATAGGGCTTTGTTAATTGAGAGATATTAAAGATCATTGGAAATTAAGACAAGATCGTCAATATGTAAGCCGAATAATATTATGAAAGAATGATATCTTTTAAAATAGACATTGGGGTCCATGGTACATTCAAGAAAACCTTGAACTAGGAAGAAAGTATCAAGCAATTTGTACAAAACACACAATGCTTGCTTCAGTCCTTAAAGTGATTTAAGAAACTGGTACACTTTGTGTTTTGTTCTCGGTTTGATGTATCCTTCTGGTTGAGAAATAAAAATTTCTTCTTGTAAAACTATAGAATGGAGAGAATTTTGTTCATTGGTTTCAGTTGAACCATTTGTTGTTTTAAAGTCAATGGTGGTGTCTTAGCTTTATGGTAGCAAAGTTGTGTGTGAAAAGGGGGTGAGTTTGGTTGGGAGGATTCAAAGGGTGTCCAAATTGGTACTTAGCCTCCTTCGTTGAGGATGTTTAGGACCCACTTTGAGAGAGAGCTTAGTGCGAGTCCCAACCCTCAATTGGTAGTGTATTTTATCTTTTGTCTACTTGGATTGACGAGATGATGACTTTCTAAATTTGTGATGAAGATTGGAGTTTTAGTAGGAAGAATGTAATGTAGTGAGTGAGTGGAATGCAAGTTGCATGCAGAAGACATTGTAATGGTGGAGGTCACCACCTCATATTAATAATAATAATAAAATATGTTTTAGTCAAATTGGCCTTGTGTGTGTTGGTTGTGTGAGTGGCTTAATGTGATGAGTAAGTGCAAATTGTGGTTCTAGTGTATGAGTGTAGTGTCATTGTAGTAATGTTTTTGGCTATAAAATTGCGAGTTGGATTCTTGACTTTAAGTCAATATATTTCAATTTTAGAGATTGAAACTATTAGTATAGATTCCCTATTTGACCGTCTCCCTTGAAACGAACTTATTATACCAATACAATAATTTCTAAATTGGTCATTATTCTTCTTCAACAAAAACACTATGTAGGAACTCACACTACAAGAACATGGGGTCTTAATCAACAGAAGATGAATGCCTTCATGTTGATTATGACAATTTTGTCTTGAGCTCTATTGATTTGGAAATCTTCTAAAAATCAATCAACATCATTGTATTGATTTGATCCAAAAAAATTTGCTTAGTTGATTCAACAATCCTGTAAACATCCTCGAAGTAGGATTTTAGATCTCATTTAGGTAGAGTAGAATAACATTTTATAGAAAGCTTTGAGCTAAGTTAATGTGGAAAATCAATCTACGGTGGGTACTCCCAAAATCGCACTGTGTCTAAAAGCGCCATCTACAGCAGATGAACATTCCTAAATTTAATTATGTACCTATTTGCATAGAGCGCTTTTAGAAACAGACTTTGACTGTGAATAACTTTTGCATATAATATCCAAATGAGGTGTTCTTTGGTGCATTGGAACCTCCTTTCTCTTGCCAACAAGGAAATATAAATATCTAATCAATCCAATAATAGTAACAATGCACAGTACCAACTTTTGGCGCTTTTGGGTGTATCTACCTTATTGTAACTTTCATCTTCAAAAATTAGTTTGAGATTTTGAGTCTCCAATCAAAAGTCATGGACAAATTTCAAAGAGAGGTTAGAAGGGACATTTTCTTTAACAAATTTTCATTAATTTAGTTCAAAGTTTTTTGAAAAAATTATTCTACACTACCTAAATGAGGTCTCAAAAGTCTACTTTAACCACAATTTGTATTATTGACTTAACTATGAGCGATTAAGCTCCTACTATCCTAATTTACATATCCCATATGAATTGTCTTATCTCCTAATACCACCCCACTTGCATAAATAGCTTGTCTTTTACTTTTTTTGTACACTAGGTAAGTGGTATTCGAAGTTCAATTGCAAAAAATATTGAATAATTTTGAATATAGTATATAATTTTTTTTAATTAAATTTTATAGTATATATTGTACTTTTGAAATTTTAATTAATGATTTGGCATCTATGTGTTGTATAGATATAGTACATGCCGATTTGGTAATCCTATCCACGTGGCAGGTCTACTAATGTGGCATCCTATATGGCAAATTTTTGAATAATAAATATTTAACAAAATCAACAAAGAAGTGTTGATTATTGTCTACACCAAAATGTCCTAACCAATTGTCCTAACCAACAAATATGAGTTGATTATCATGTGGGTTCAAACACTATTCTTTTCTTATAGTGGCAATTGTCACATCCATTTGATGGATGTGAGAGTTAAAGAATCATGTAGTGAAAGCTAGTAAAAGTCTTAAGGATATCATCTTGATAACAAGGGAAAAGGTTTTGTAAAAATCAAAGTCTGGTTGCTATGGAAAACCCCTGGCAACAAATTGAACTTTATATTTGGCTAGGGAGTCAGGAGAATTATACTTACGCTCCAAAAGCCACTTAGTGCTAATAATAGAACAATGCATTGGAGGGTCCACAAGTTCCCAAATTTTATTAGTAATCAAAAAATTATATTCTTTATTCATTGCAAGTTTCCAATCTCAAAGGCATCATCACTGGGAAGGACTTTGTTGACTGTAATGGGCTTAAAAAGTTGATCCAGAAATTCCAATACATACAAGTTTGTATCATGAAACTTTGGTGGGAGTTGTTGGCCTTTATTGGAGCATTGGGAGATCCGACATGGAGGAGAGTTATCTCTTTCGATTTGTCAAAGATGATAGCATTGATGCAAAATTATCGTAGGCTGAGAATTTGGTGGTGGATCTAGGGAGTCAAGAGGTGGTGGGGATCTAATGGTTGTGGGATCTATTGCATTTGAAGATTGGGACCTTGCAACGGATGGGCATGGGGTACTATTGTACTAGTTGCAAATTGGTGTTAGGTACTAGTAGCCTAGTCGAGGAATCAAGGATGGAATAAAAAACACTAGGGTCGGCAGGCCAAATAGGTAAATTGAATTTGCCATGAGAAAGAGAATCGCTACCATGAAACAACAAATTTTCAGAGAAGGTAATATCGCAACTTGTAAAGAGGCATTGAGTATCTCGGTTATATAATCAATACCCTTTGATGCTAGTAGGAGTACTACACCCTATAAATATGCACTTGATATTTTTAATGTCAAGTTTCTTTCTTTGATTATTAGTAATATGGGTAAGCTAAGAAACCAAAAGTATGAAGATTACTCAAATCAAGTTTGAGACCCATCCAAAGTTCATAAGGTGCATGTTACATTATTCAAATTATGTTGAAATATAGGAACAATTTTGCAAATAATAGGCAGTGGCAACAACTTCAACCCTAAAAGAGTTGGAAAGTTGAGTAATATGAATCATCCTATAAGCAACTTCAACTATGTTTAATTCTTATATATACTTAGAAATTCCATTTTATACAAGGTTGTAGGGATTGGTAGGCTAGTGTTCGATGCCATGATCAAGGCAAAAATTAGTGAAGGCTTTGGAAGTAAATTCTCCCCTATGATTTGATCTCAGAATAATTTGATCATAGCAAAACAATAATTACAGGCATCACACACATTTATTATTCTAGCCTTGAATAAATGTCCATTTTTGTATCATTACCAACTCTTAATTATGTATTAAACAATAGCTAATCAATGCTATTGAATCATAGTTAAATTACAATCTTTAAGCAAGATTACAAACATTCTCACTTTTGATACAATCATACACTTGGCTATAGCCTTTGATTAACTTCATAAACTTCTTTATCAAATAATTAAACTAAATCAACACAATTAATAATAATAGACTTCAACTCTAATAATACATATGTCATTCATAAGGAAATATAAAATATAAAATAATAGTTCTTGATCCAAGTACATATCAATCCAAAATATGAAACTATTAACCATGGAGTTCTATTGCATTAATTCACATTCAATTGCTATACTCAAGTTGTTTGAAATTCTCAAATTTTAATTGCTGTAATTTTCTATCCCTCACTATTACTTGAATACAAAGTGATAATAACTTATATACTTCAACTAAATACATTAAGAACTCATGCATCACCATTCATATACCATTGATTATAATTTCACACATGGTCACTCAATTCATTATAAAACAATTCACAAGAACTTGAAATTGAACATGAAAATTATACATATATAAAATGGTTTACATAAAAATATTTGTACATAAAAAAAACCATGGATTGGGGGATGCTAGACCATACTTGTTTGAGCACCCAACAAAAAGAAAATGCTACCTACTTATATTTGAAATTCTTGCCATCTCTTCACTTCTTAATTGCCTAAGGTATTTCTTGTGAATATTGAATAACCACTTTTAATCATCAATAGACACTTTTTTAAATCCATTGAGAATATGCATTCATACCACATTAATTTTCAAAAAAGAAATGATAATGTGAACTCTATTTACACCAAAACAACAATTTCCATTCAAACTTTGATATTTTGTGTTCACAATGTCTACCATCACTACACATAGACACAAAAAGAAAAACTTCCTTGATGGTGGCAATCACCACAATTTTTTTGCCTTTAGTGGTGCCTTTGGCAAGCTACAAATTGAAATTAAGGGACACAATCATGTACTCTTCCAAGAAAGAAGTCATAGATTACACTGTTATAGTACAAGACGTGGCTTGTATCCATCCCACATAGGGTAATGCAAACAAATCATATAGAACCAAATACATAGAATATTGTAAAATGTTTGAAATAATTGATTTTAAGTGAATTGAATCATTATGGTAATGGGATTGCTATGTTTTTTTTCATATTTTTTTGTGCGCACTAAATTCAATTTCCTATAATTCAAAATTGGCCACTCAACAATTATGTGTCCATGCCTGTAGCCTTCAAAAATTTTCATACTTCTTTCTTGCTACTTGTGAGCACTTATTTACCCACCCAACTAGGTTCTTGTTTTGGTTGTGGTTGTTATATTAATTGGGTGCCTAGGCATGGTTGATTGTGCCTTTTAAGCAATGAATCTTTTTAAAGTGCCTAAGTCACCATAGAGATACAAAAAGAGCAAAGGAAGTTCAACTAAATGCAAAAAATGACATTAATGACCAAATTCAATAGGCCGATGTGGTTTCTAAGTGAAAGCAGAGGCAATGTAAATTTAAGCACTCTAAATTGTAGATAATTTCATGAAATTTTCGAACACATTACACTCGACCTGATCTAACCATCCTACCAAAAGTTATGAGCACATGAAGTTTAGCCTTTGGAAGGGCTATTAAATCTTCATGCATGTTTTTATACTAGTTTCCAATTTTAATTTGCTTAAAGACTTAGCACACTTGCATAAAGTATAACCCAAGTTTGGAGTCAATTGATTGATTCCTTGAGCTTTTCATACAATTCCTTGTTAAAACTTCATTCTTCTATATTTTATGGAGGTTTAGGCCTTTTCTAGAGTTTAAGGTAAGCTTGGACTCCTTTCAACTGACTTTAAAAGTTTGTGTTCTTAACTTCTTACTTTGGCTCATCTTCTTAGTTCTTGATTGAGGTTCTTCGGTTCCTAAGCCTCGTTACTACTCTTCACAATTTACTATTTTTACACTTTCAATCATTTTTGTTTGTAGAGGATAACTCTAGATTTCTAAAACACTATGACACTTAAAATTTCAATTCTCCTTATGGAAGCTATGCATGGATGAAGTTTAACCGCTAATCAATTCCTCAAACTTCATCCACGATTTTCTTCTAACCTAAAATTCAAAACTAATTTTTGTTTTCATTTTTTACTTCTATATTTTTACTACTTTCTATCTTTATAATTTTGTTTTTTTTGGGTGAATTTTGCTGAGCTTCATCCATTCTTACTTCTAACTTCTAACTTCATCCATTGATATCTTGTTCATTTTGACTCTATTTCTTAAGTGTCATATGTTTTCGGAAACCTTTGGACTTATTCTATAAGCTTACAAATAAAAACCTCGGAAAAAACTAATCTTAACACTCTAACTTGGACTTGTAATTTGGCTAAGAGTTTAAATGGCTAATCAAGAAATTCAAAGGAAAAGATAGAGTAATTAGTGACTTACCTCAAATTGCATAACATTCAATAGAAAGTCATTGGTACTACCTCCCTTGAATGGAATGATGTGGAATATTCCACACTCAAACATTAGCTATGGGGATATGTGTCGGAAATTATCAAAATAGTGAAGGGCACTCAATTGGAGGTTTGTTCGGATTGCAAAGGTCAATAGAAAAATAATTTTACACAAATTCATTTTGAATAGACAGTCATTTAATTAACGAAAAACAATGTTATCAACCTTGGAATTCCCAAGGTTGTGTTTTATAAAATGTTCCTAGATTGAGATTAGAAATGAGAAGACAACTCTTTATATACATATGGGGTGATAGGACTTAAAACAAAGAAAGTGGGATTTGAAAATTAGAATTAGTAAGAGCTCAATCACTCATAGTAAAGGCAAATTAAAGAAGGAATTGTATTTGAGGTAGAATTTTAGACTTCATTTAGGCATAGTATAATATTTTTTTCAAAAAAATTTGAACATAAAAAAAACGTGGGAAATCATGTTAAAATTGGTATCCAAAAATCCATTAACAAAAATCCGTTTGAGATTTTGAGACTTCAATCAAAAGATATGGACAAATTTTAGAGAGGGATTGGAAGGGACATTTTCTTTGACATTTTTAAACATCCTCTTTGAGTTTTGTCCACAACTTTTGATTAAAGTTTCAAAATTACAAACGGATTTTTGGAGATTGAAATTTATATAGATTTAAAAACTTTTTTTAGTTTAAAATTTTTTTAGAAGAGTTATTCTACTATGCCTATATGAGGTCTAAAATTCTACTTCAAACATAATTCCTACATTTTGACAATGAGTGTTCAAGCTCTCATCTTCAAATTATCCCATACTTTGTGAGGATTCATGATGGACAATGGATTTCTATAGAAAAATAACATATCCACCCTTCATTCCTACATATGCCTAAGAAGCATATTTTTCAATTACCTTTAAATTAATTTTTTTTATGAGAAATGGATAAATGATATTTATATTTGATTCAAAGGATTCTTTGGACTTTTTGGTCACCATCTTAACATTTATTTGTTAATTTTTTTGCTTGTATTGCCACTATCAATACCCTAATACTTAAGCTCCCTTCAAGATTTTTGACATATGAATGAATTTTGTGGATGAAGACACCATAGAGGAAAATGTAGCCTTCCTAAGGGCTACTAAACGTTATATGGACCTCATTTATGAGGTGGTCAAATACACCCTTATACTCTTCTTTGTTTGCCATATTTGGTTTCTTTTAATATTCTTTTTCATTGCTTGAAGTCATGAAATTAATAGAAATTAAAAAAATTTGAACTTCCAACTACTTTCCTTCTTTTCCTTTCCCCTTCTCTCTTTTCCATTACTACTATTCCTCTTACACCATTAATGACCCTAATTAAATTTGCAACTTCTATTGCTACGAGTTTCGAGTCAATTTAATGATGCATGAACATTCTTCTTCTTCTAATTGAGCTACTCAATAACTACCTAATCTACATTGTAATGGACAAGGAGGATTTCCAAGATTTTTCTTCTAATCTTATCTCCATGGCTAGCCTTCTCTTCTAAATCAACTCCTCATTCTCCTCATCCCTCACTTGCAATTTGTGGTTCTAGTTTGAGAGCTTCTAAGTGTTGGTGCAATGGAGAGAGTAGAAACCTTGGTTTTGAGGTACTTTGGCTTCTAGTTTAGACTCCTAGATTACAATAGTTTTGGCAATATTATGATCTTTTCCTCTTTCTATCTTCTCTCCAATTCTAGACTAATTCTACTCTATGAATTTGGAAACATCAACCTATTTTTTAGACAATTTTCTGGCAACTAGTCTTAGTTTGGAATCCCCAAGAAATACAACATGTCCAGTATTTGGGATCTAGAACTAATTAGTTTTTTGGATCGAGACTAATTAGTTGAACACAAGTAGTCACAATCATATTTTGATCCTACGTCTCTATATTTCAATTGTATTCTAACCATATTTAGACCATTCTAGCCTATAATTGTCTCGCAAAAGCCTTGCCACATGGTGTGGTGTGTTGACATGGCAAGCCCTCATTGGCTAGACCCCTCCAAGACCCAAAAATTTCAACACATGCACAACTTTGTGGTTTTGGTTTTAGAAGGTTTTTGAACCTTTTTTCCTTCTAAAGATTTCTACTATTTTAATTCTAATTTTTGGGAAGTTCTAATACTAAAAATTAACACTTGGTGGCTAAAATATTTTAAATGGTCACAAAGATAAATAAATAACTTGAGTTCTTTTGGTTTCTAACTTTTGGAGACTAAACTTGGCCCTTTCCAAAGATCTTTTGGAAACTAAACTTGGTGCAATCTCACAACTTCAACTATTTTGGGGGGAATTTCCTCAAGCCCTATATAGTCAAAGCTTTATTGTAGATTTGACTACCTCCCAAGTTCTAATAAATTCAAGATATCTAAAATCAAAGTTTTGCTGTAATTTTAAAAATCACACAAATACTATAATAAATTTTATGACACAAAGCCAAAGCTTTGTTGTCTAGATAGAACCAAGGGAACTTCTACTACAAATGAAACAAAGGTAGGGAAGTTTGTTTAACACATGCGTTAGTGAACATACATAAATTAATACAAGTTAGTACAAAAATATATTATTACAATACTCAAATATAAACAAATTTATAAATAAAATAACAACAACTTGAATAAGAAATCACACTAGAGTCCCTTCAAAGTAGCATTGCCAAAATATAGTGGGGGTGGACTCTAGAATTAGTACAACAATATAAACATGAACAAAAATTCAACAAAACTCAAAGGTTAGTATAAACAACTCAAACAAAACATAAAACAAGTTAATAAGGTTTGAAGGGACCCCAAATCCTTCCAAACTTACAAAACAACAAGTAGAGCTTGAAATGCTTCCAAAACACACATTTTTCAACTTTAGTGTAAAGATGGCCAAAAAGTCCAATTAAATGGACCAACATGTTAGTGCCAAAATAAAGGCTATAAGGGCTAAAGATGAGAGTTTTGAGAGGAAAATGAATATCTTTTTATATTCTTCATAGGGCACCCAGCTCCTCTCATTTCTACATGGTAATCTTATTACTTAGTATTTTCATCCTAATCTTCAATTTTGGCTTTCTACGTTGGTCTAAAACTCTAACTTTTAAAGAAAGAATCCAAATTACAAACAAATTTTTCCATTGACTTCAGAAGGCCATTTTTATTTTGATGAAGCCCTCCACCAAGTTAGGACTTTTCTTACTCCCTTATTTCATCACGAAAAAATCAATATAACATAGCACCAACTTAACACCAAAAAATGATAAAAATTCAACTTTCGGAATTTGACTTTTCAATGAAAAGTAACTATCCTAGGCTATTAGAACTTAGAAGGCATGAGGGAGTAGGAAAAGTCCTAACTTCATCCCCATTCCATTGTTGTACGCTTCTAGAACATTGGTCAACTTCACTGTAATCTTTAAATTTGCCTATGACTAGAGAATCTTGCCAATTTGGGTACTTCTAGCTATTGAAATGCCTTGAACCTTGTTGGATCTGATTATTAGCATAAAAAAACTAGAATAACTTTTAATGAGATTTTACTACACCTTGAATAATTTCTGTGAATTTTTCATTGTGAATTTTGGTGGTTGATCATCTAGAAGAGGATCTTTTGACTATTGAAAAATTCCAGAACTTGTGGAACTTCTCATTGAATCTCACAAAATACTTGCAAGTTCATATTTTTACTTCATACATGTGAAGGAGGAGAATCTCGGCAAACTTACTTTGTTATTTTATACTCCTAGTATAATTTACACCTCAAAACATCGTACTTGGATTGTACGTAGATGCCCTACATTGGTCCATCTTAAGTTTTCTTCACCTATAGGCTAACAATTTGGGGTTCTATTATTTTGTGAAATGAAATGAAAATTGAAACTTCTCTTTTGGAATCAACTAAGGGTTCTCACCAAAGTTCCCTTTAACCAATTTATCCATGGTTTGTCATATGTAAGGTAGATTTGGACAATTTGGGCAATTTCTACTAAATGTCTATAATTTGTGTAATTACTAGGTTTCTATCCTATTTACATGTGGGATTTGGATTTATTTAAAACAAAACGCTCTATTTAGGACCAAATGCTATATTAGCATGTGACATATTTATTTTGATTTTACACTCTTTGGAGGGCTTTTGTATATAAAACTACACTCAAAATGAAAAAATGAAAAAAAATGAGTTCTAGATGATGAATTGGGAACTCACACTATCTCATAATTAGTTGTAGATGGATTAGTCTTTACAGACCAGTAAGAGAAGGCCCAAATAGTAACCAAGTTTTATCGAAATTTATACTCATAAGGTCCAGAAATGCCAAAAGTTGTGGCAACATTAAGTCAAATCCCACAAAGCTTCTTGACGGTTGTTATAGAGGATTACAATAAGAATTTTTCAAGCAATTTTCATTGGAAGAGCTACAAGAGGTCATAAAAGATTTGTTCATCAAAAATGCTCTCGGAGATGATGGACACTAGAAGAAAATTAAGGGTTTTACGACTAGATTGTGTAATTGTTTTTTCAGTTGTATAGGACACTTACAACTAGTTTCTGACTAGTTATATTCTAGAGACTTGTAGTTGCAGTGAACACCCTAAAATCTAAGAATAAGGTGCAGCAATTGTAAAAGTTATGCCTTGTATGCAACTTGTTTGTGACTTGGCAATTTGTAGATTTAAAAAACATTAATCTCAATGATTTGTAGATTTCAGAATTTCATATCTACCTTCTTTCTAGATTTTTGAATTTCAGAACTACATTTTTCTAGATTTCAAATTTTCAAATCTACCTTTTTCTAGATACAAATCTTCCTTCTTCCTAGATTTCAAAAATTCAAATATTGATATTTAATAGATTTCATTGGTTTAGGATACCTTACAATTCCATAGATTTTAAAATTTCTAGAATTTTAAATATTTTTTTATTTCTATGGATTGTAGAAATCTATATTCTATAGAAATTTACAAATCGGAAAGATCTAGAAATTGTAGAAATCTTAGAATTCTATCAACGAAATCCATTGCATAACTCTACAACAACTTGCAAGTCTTATATGTCCAACCTAATGGTACTCTTTACAATTGATATGGGACCATTGATATAAGACAAATGGGAATGAACTTTGGAAGCAACTAGGAAACAACTAGAAAACAACTAAGAAACAACTAGTGTACAACTTAAAAGCGACTAGGAAACAACTAGCTTCAATACTAGAAAATTCAATTTTTTTGTTGATTTGGTTGCATTCACTTTTCTATTGATTTCTATCCTAATCAACAAATTACTCTCCAAATCAAGAGAAAAGTGAATCAAATCTATGCAACCAAATCAATGGAAAAGCTGAATTTTCTAGTACTATAGGAAACGACTAAGAAACAACTAGTGTAAAACTAGAAAGCAACTAGGAAATGACTAAAATGAAACTAGGAAACAACTACGGTCATTTTACAGTTGCAATCTTTTCCTAGTCGTTTCCTTGTTGTTTTCTGCAACTACATGTTGACTACTTTGCAACTAAAACAATGTATCAATGTTGTAAAACAATGACATAAAACAATTACATTAAATTTGGTACTAATAGAGAGGATTACAATCACAAGATAGTTGTATAGGACACTAGTTGCATAGTGGCCAGTTGTGCCAGACACATTTTTTCTTCTGGTGGGAATTCCTATGGATTTCTTTAAGATTTGTGTGGATTTAGTTCAAGATGAGCTCTTACAAGTTGTGCAAGAGGTCTTGAGGACAAGAAAGTTATCAAGTGGGTATAATAAAGGGGTTATAGCCTTGATATTGAAAGGAGAGGATGCGAGTTTGATAAAAAAAAAATTGTCTTATTAAGTTGTTATCATCCTTTTACAAGTTTGTAGCAAAAGTATTGGCCAAACAATTACAAAAAATCCTTCTAGAGATTGTCCACCCCAAACCCCAATCAAATAGGTTTTGTGCCAAGCCAATGCATAATTGACCATTATTTTTGGTGCAAGAAGGAATGCATTTCACAAAGGAGTCAAAGCAAGATCCTCACTTTATTATTGCCAGACTTTGAAAAGGCATATGATCGCATCTTGTGGATTTTTATGAATGCAGTTTGGAAGAGATAAGGCTTTCACATTGATTTCATTCGTGGAGTCATGGCCTTGTATAAAATTGTGTTTTTAATGGTTGTCGCGAATGGAGAAATTGAACCAAAATTTGACCTTTCATGCTCAATTAGGCAAGGTTGTCCTTTGGTGCCCATCCTTTTTTTGGTTATTTTGGACTTATTAGGCTATGTGTTTAAGGATAGACGTTATGGCATTCAAGGCTTTTCACTACCAGATGGGTCAACGACAACCGATACTTCATGTCCAAATGATACATCTTTGTATCTTTTTAGCATGATTGAAAATGAAAATCTTCATAAAGCATATGAAGTGCTATAATGAGGCATATGAGGGTCTGGTTCAAGTTGAATTGGAATTAGACTTGGGTCATTGCAAGAACACCATGGAGTTTTTGTAGCATTTTCCACAATATTTTTTTGCTGGAGTACCTTATAAGTTATAATTAGAACAAAAATTTAGAATGGAAAAAATATTTTTATTGTATAAAGGTCTAAAGAGAAGGTACCCTAGGAAGGAAAAGCATAGAAAAATTCTCTAGGTCAAAGAACTAGAAAAGTGTAAAATCTCATGAAAATTGGCACTTTCACATTTTAATTTGTAAATATTCAGAAAATCATTTTTTTCTTAAATTAAAAAAAAATCCATTTGGGAAGAATCAATGGTGATGAGATTTCACAAAAAGAATAATCTTAGAATCATCTCCAATGTTCAAAAATTGTATACAATGGGAGTGTTGTTTGCACTCATGTGGAGGACACACAATATTATATTTTCAAATTTTCTTTTGTAGATATATGCTTTCCTACTATGCAAAGAGACTCTAAAAGTTTCAACTCTAGATCATTAAATTTGGAGACTCCTAATGTAGTAAAAAACCCTAAATTGCACTTGGTGACAAATTAACAAAAATGATTTTTAAATATAAAATATTTTATTAATTTCCAAAAAATAAGGAATTTGATTACCATCAAGTTAGACATGTTCCATAGAAATTTCATATTCATTGAAATTGTGCATCAAAAGTTATAGCAAATGGCAAAAAAGCCACTCTCATTGTAATAAAAAAAATAAGACTGGTGTTTTTTGCAATGATCCACCTAAGCAATCTAGGCGTTAAGAAACAAGAAAAATTTCACATGGGGCAGAGATTTGGGTATTACGTGGGTTCTTGAGGGTTGAGGGGTTAGGTATCTTGGCCCTTTAATAGGGTTACACCTTCCTCTAAATTCTAACATAGTTTCGTTGTTTGCTTTCATTAAAAAATCTAAGATCATAGGCAGTCAAAATGGTTTCTACATCAAAGAGATTAATTTTTTTAAATGAGGTTTTGCTAGCCACGTGTTGATACACCACAACATGCTTAGGTATATTACTTAATGAAAATTTGTGACACTATTTGTGGATTGGTGATGCAATACTTGTGAATTGGGAAAAAGAAGGGTCGATGCGCATCATGTATTAAATAAAAATTATATATCTTGTTGCAACTAGAGGGAGGAATCGAGCTTATTGAACTTGAGTTGCAAACACAAGCTTTGTTGGCCAAATTAGTTATTTGTGGATTGTCGCTTGGAAAAAAATCTTGAAAAAAATTGTCCTATTATAAGATCATCTTGGGAAGGTCATTGGATAATGCAAAATGGAACAAATTGTCAAAGTGGTTATTTTACAGCAAGGGTATTAAAAAGGAGAATCATTCACCATTTTTGTCTACTTGCAATAAGGCTTTTATTTTGGTAAAGGGAAACCTAATCCAGAAGAAGTTTGAAATTACCAATAGTATTCTATGACAACTACTATTTGGTATTCTAATGATATTGGAAGACAGGGGTTCCCCATTAGGAATGTTGCCCAATTTGGATCTCCATCTTTGGGCAAGGGCAAGGGGTATTCAAATTCAAGACATTTGGGATGGGAAGACAATGGATTGGCTTAGCATTGAGGACTTATATAAGAGACTACCAAGGTGTTGTCTTAAAAAAATGTTTCTCCTATATAGAAATCTTATTGAATGTAGTCTTTCTTTGAATTTTAATAATAGCCTTCAATTGGGAAGAAGTTAGAGGGAGAAAAAGATAGGGCTTGGTGAAAACCATAGTTTGTTTCAATGTTAGAGATTCATGGAGCTTGTTACCGGATCTTGGGTGTACCACATCTTGTCACTAGTTCAAGGGGGTGTAGATGGCCCATTGGCTATTTTTTTCCCGCTTCCACTAGTTAGCACCAAGTCGCAGGCCACCTATGGTGCTCAATGGGTTCGACAGGAATCAAACCTTTACTGGTAGAACAACCTTCAATGAAACTTGACAACCAACCAAGTCTGTGATTTAGTGATCATTTGCAAAGGGGTGCAAAATTTAAACCTTTGGGTGTACTTGTAGGACCCTATCTTGAAATTTTTTCTTTCCTTTATTTATCGAGGAAGGTTAGACCAAAGAAGGTTCACTAGAAGAAAACAAGGGGTTTTGCAACTAGGTGATAAGTTAGAGTTTGCAGTTGCAGTGGACAAGTCGCACTAGTTGCAAAGCAGTTGCAAAAAATTTCAAGGTGGTTTCTCATCTAACAACCTACTTGAAAGTTTGTCGATGAACTCTTCAGACGTAGTTGTTGATGTGGAAGTTATTTGTGTATGACTAGTTTGCAACTAGTGTGCAACTAGTTTACAATTGGTTTCCAATTGACATGCAATTAGTTTGCGACTTATTTACAATTTGTCTATAATTCATAGATTAAAGGCCCTATTTGTTATATTGAGACTTTTCACAGTTTCATTTTTATCTTGGAATCGAAGATAAACCACTTTATCTCTTTACTCATATTTTTTTATAAATAGATAACAACAACAACTTTTAGAATTTCATTAAAGAATCACTATTTGAGTATTATTTATTTTTGGTTTAAATTACTATTTTTTTAAATGAATTTTCCAATAACTAGCATTGTATCTCAAAAGCTACAAAAAGTCTCAATATATTGAATATGGCCTTAATTAGTAGATTTAGAATTTCATATCTATCTTTTTTTTAGATTGTCAAATCCAAAAATTTTAAATGTTTATAGATTTTTGTAGATTGTAGAAATCTATAAGTTGTAAAAATCTACAACATGTAGAAATATTAGAATTTCGTAATCAAAATTCATTACTCAAGAATGCTATAACTTACAATTCTTATATGTCTAACCTAATGATATTCTTGACAATTGATATGGGACAATTAATAAAAGACTTAATAGTAGTTGCATTTTAGTTGTTTACTAGATGCAAGCTAGTTGTTTTCTAGTTGCAATTGCTTTCTAGTTGCAATGGAGTTGTTTTCTAATTGAATTGCTATTAAATTTAGATTATAAGCAAATGTAGATAGACACATTGGACTACATTGGATTACAAAATGTAAAATTGCCCACATCAACAATTTTAATGAATATTAGGTGTAAAATACCTCACATCAACTCTCATGTTACATTCCTATAATCATAACTACATTTTGCGATTACTTTGCAACTATTTTGCAACTATAGTGTAATTATGTCAAAGTTGGTGCAAATACAAAGGATTGTAGTTGCAAGCCATTTGCATAGGACCCTAGTTGCATTTCAATCAATTGTAATAGATGGATTTTTTTTCTAGTGAATTGTCTCTAAAATCAAACACTAAAACAAAGGTACATTTTTCTTGCTTTAGTATACCAATAGTGTATATTTTAGGAGGTGGTTGCTTTTAGTGACCATTGCGTCTCAACTTTAAAAATCATCATAACTAATTCCACAAAGGTCTAAAGAATATGAAACAATTTGGGTTAGATACAAATTTTTGAAAATTGTTCCAAGGAGTTTAGCTTCCGTCCAATGCAAGATTTTAGACCCTTGCATTAATTGATAGTCCCTCTGAGGCATCTAGGGAGGCACCTTTGTCTAGTTATATAAACAATGTTTTGTTGGCAATAAGGTAGTCTGCTCTTATTGCGACCATCTTCTTCAAACAACGAAGTAGGCCCTTTTGAAATGGGCAATCAATGGTTCTAAAATGGATTGCCATAAATTTTAAAGCATAATTAAGATTTGTCATGAGATGATTCATACTTTGCCAATGCATGGAATAAGAGTTAGAAAGGGTCCATTTCAAAGCTAGGGTATGTCCACTTACTTTTTCTAGATGAAAATTGATTGCCCAATTGCCTTCTTACAAATGTTAAAAAGAATTTAGAGTCTGTTTAAGTTTAGTAGTGGTTGCATTTAAGAACCTTTTGTATTACTTTTTGAATGTTGAAGTACTTGTTTTTGGTCAAGCCATATCTTTTTTCAGACTGTGTGTGTGGTTTTTGCAAGGCCTATGATCACAAATAGGTGCCTACCACATAATTCTTTGAAAATTCATAAGTAATTCAAAAATGCTCCAAACAATATGAAACCGCTTGGGTTAGATTCCACATCAATTTTTCTTCAAGTGAAAAATAAGGAAAAATAATTCCATGCATCTAAGAACCATCGAAAAGGCCGACCAGCCCTTAAATGGTTGCTTTAAGAGCATACTAGTATACTACCATAGCCTTTTCTGATAACGAATTCCCTTTTGACCATTTGTGGGCCAAGTACACCAAGTGAACCCCTTTCTCTTCACTGTCTGGTGTCTTTTCAGCTGCCTCTTCGCTAACTTCAAAGCTCCCTTCCTTTCTTCCTTTCTCGCTCAGATTCCCTTGAATTCCCTTCCATGCATGAGCATCTCATCCCCTTCATCACAAGGTGCAGATTGCATGACGGGGTGGGTGGAGACGCCACTTTGACCCAATGAAAAATGGGAATTTAAAGTAGCTTCAAACTCAGATACCGTCCACGACTACACGCACTTTAACTTTCATGCAAGCAAGCTCTGAATGGTGCTGAGAACAATTCTCGAGCTAGCGAGGATGACGTTCCTGTCCCCGTTTCTGAAACCAAACACTAGCTATATACTAGTGCTCAAGTCTCCCTAAATTATTCTTCGATCAAGTCAGGAGTCAGGACGAACGCACTGCTGTTACTGCAAGCCAGCTAGCTTTGCGGAGAACTCAGCTGCTGGTTCGATCAATTCGTTCACGTACTTCGTTAAGTTATCACTGGTTTGGAGGTTTAGAAGTCGAGTCTTCGGAGGCAATTAAACATGCATGATCAAATGGCCCAAGGTGCTGGAGGGAAGAAGGCGGAGGCGGAGCTCAGTGACGCTGTAATGGCATTGGATTCTTCCAAACGGTTCAAGCGAGTCTGCGTGTTTTGTGGAAGCAGCAGTGGCAACAAGGATATCTTTGGAACTGTGGCTCTCAGCCTTGGTCGCCAGTTGGTAATAATATAAATTCATTTGAATCTTTGTTAGTTTGAGTCAAGTGTTGCACTTTATTGAAATCATGTCTATCTGTCCTGGAACACAGTTGTTTTCAATAATTTCGGGTACTCTCTACAGTATCGATATCGATCTATCTCAGGAGGGTAGTGCGAGAAGAGGCGAACGCCCTAAGATTGATCATGATTTCGGGAAGTTAGGATACGCTGTCTGTGTCTGGAAGCTGTGCGTGGTTTTCTTTCTTTAAGCTAGTTTCTGTCGATATATTCAGCTGCAGTTTAGAGATGGACAGTGGTTGAGCATTCAGTACATCAAGTTTGTTGGGTAATTGAGTATAGAATTCGTTCTTGTGGCAATTACTAAGGAATGATCGAGTCTGAGTGCTGCCAAATTTGTTGGTTATTCTCAAGTTTTGATTAACTATCCTAGCTAGCCTGAGTACGTTTGGTTCCAGGTTGTATGATCGATTCATGTGTGGTTTCTACAGGTGAGTAGGAAAGTGGATTTGGTTTATGGCGGAGGGAGCATTGGTCTCATGGGTCAAGTGGCGCAAACTGTGCATGCCGGAGGGGGTCATGTAATAGGGTACTGAGTTCTCCATCTTCAACACAGGAGTAGAATTCTACCAGGCTATATAGACATTCAATCAATTTATGCAAAAATTGATTCGGGTGCGTGCATGACATTCTTTGCATGAGTGTTCTATAGCATTCTAGCTCAGGGAATTCCATCTAAGTATTGAGTACTGAGGAATTGCACAGGGTTAATGAGAATGATCTGACACTTTGGATTGTGCATGGATGGCTGGCAGGGTTATACCGAAGGCATTAATGGGCAAGGAGGTATAGAATTTCCCTGCTGATACTGTTTAGTCGTTCAGTTTCTCTAAATTCCTCTAATTTCTACAAGCTTCTGAGTGTTTGCAATTGGAGTCACGTCAGTTGCACAATGAGCGCTCGATCTTTTCCCTTTTTCCAAATTTCTGATCCCTCCCTTGAGCAGCAGGCTGTCAAATTTTCCTTTCTTGGTGAGGATGCTGAAACTGTCCTTGAATGTTTTCTCTTTTCCAGATTTGTGGCCAGACAGTTGGGGAGTTGATTACAGTGCTGGACATGCATCAACGAAAGGCAGAAATGGCTCGACTAGCAGATGCGTTCATAGCCCTCCCAGGTCATAATATCCGGCTCAAATTAATTGAATCGTGCCATACACACAGCACGCACTTGAAACACAAGGAAATTCAGCCATAGGATGTATATCACGTGGAAATCATATATGCAGTATCGGCATATCCTGATAAATAATATGTGATTGTGGGGCTTCCACGCCACTTCCAACGAGTTCCTCTTTGAACCATCAGATGTTCTCCTGCAGGTGGCTATGGCACATTGGAGGAGCTCCTGGAGGTTATTACCTGGTCCCAACTTGGGATACATGAAAAGCCTGTGGGTACTCTCTCAACTCGTCAGTTTCAAGTTGATCGATGTTGCAAAAATTGAAATATTTATCAATAATTTGTCATTCAAATACAAACCCACTCAAGTTTCCCTCTCAAGTGACATCACTCTTGAATTGCAAATATCCTGCTTATCCTTGAATGCTTCATGTTGTGCAATCCATCTAATTGGACAACTTCAATGTGTCAAGTTGTGAACACATGAGATACTGGGCTGATCTGGTGGCGCTGGTGTTATATTTTGAATGACGCAGGTAGGTCTTCTAAATGTAGATGGCTACTACAACTCACTCTTGGCCCTTTTCGACAAGGCTCTGGAGGAGGGTTTTCTTGGATTTTCTGCTCGGAGCATTGTGGTATCAGCCCCAACTGCCTGTGAGCTTCTTGACAAAATGGAGGTTTGTATAGATTTTTCCGAATTTTTTGTGCCGATCGCTGCATTCCACCCCAGTTTACGGTAATCAGAACATGTGATGTATCAATGGCAGCATTTGTAAAGAATTGGGTTTTTTTAAGTGGAAATGATTTAAATTTCTAGTGGATGAACCCCTTGAGCAGGCGTATACCCCGATTCATGACTGGACCATTCCCAAGCTCTGCTGGGGAGATGCCAAGAGCTTGGTTTACGCTCCTGCAGTTCCAAGTGCCACGCAGCTGAACAAGGATAGAGTCAATTGCCTTTCCTAGCTAGCGATGAACGCTTTTACCATCACTTGCTTGTACAAAAGTCTTCTCACGTGATGGTCTTTTGTACCTCATGAAACTCACATCAAAACGGTGTAGAACTTGAGGTTTTCAAACAGGTTTTTATTTGCTGTTCCCTCTCTGGTTGCGCTCTGGTGGGCTCCTTCGGGCTTCGTTGGTTGGCTGGACTGTCACTTAGGTCGCTTAGTTGGTAGTCACTTATTTCTGAAAATTGCACAAAAAAAATTAAAAAATTCTAGCCGGGGTCTTCCCTTGGGTCGCTGTACTGTTTCCTCTATCAATGGAAATTGTCCATGTGTTTCAAAAAAACAAAAGAGGTTTAGGTTTTCATTAGCTGTTGAGAACTTCACCTTGCTCAATACTCTTTTTCATAGCCAGGCAGGGTTTAGAGTTGCTCACTCAGTGTAAATATTTTCACAACAATGTTTTTAACTTAGGAATTTCCATGGTTTTTGTTTCTTGGAAAAACGAGACGACGGTGATCAACTTTCAGTTCCTGAATTTTGTACAAATGACTCAATTTCAGTATCGAACAATGTGAACAACAGATGTTGAAAAGCTATGGTTCAATGTCTAGACTGCATCTCAATGCCCAAGAGGCATATCTATCCAGAAAGGTGTGAGTTGCCTTGCGCTGACGTACATTACAATTTGGAGCTGATCTGTGAGTCGGATGGTCATAGTCAAACTGATTCGTCACTTGTGGCCTGATTTAGCAACTTCAAAATCAATCTGCCAGCAGTTGTGATTGTGTAAGCACACGCGTCTTTAAGAACTTTAACTGAGATGTGACCGTGTGAGCATCCGTCTCCTAGCTTGTGTCACCTTCTAACTTTGTAAGTTTTTCTCCATACAAAAGCTGTGAAATTGACCATTACCCCCACGCAGTATACGAATGTATATATAGTACAATTCTAATTTGATTTTGATGAGATAATTGGCTTTGTTCAAAGGCTTAACCCCCGAGCAACCCAATGCCTCAAATCTGGCCTCCCCCAAATGAAAGGTTGCCATGTTTGACTATTATAATCTTTTCAACAATAGGGTCATTGCAAGAAATATTGTGCATTTTTTATAGTGTTTTCCATAGTACTCCTATTTGGGGGGGGAGTATTTTATAATTAGAAAAAAAAAAATTCTAAATGGAAAAAATATTTTTAATGGATAAATCTTTAAGAAGAAGGTAAACTACGAATGAAAAGCATAGGAAAATTCTCTAGGTAGGAGAACTAGAAAAATGAAAAATCTCATGAAAATTGACATTTTTACATTTTAATTTGTAAGAAATAGGAAAATTAATTTTTAAAAATTAAAAATTGGGCATTTGGGAAGAGTTGATGAAGATGAAATTTCACCAAAAGAATGATCTTAGAACCATCTTCAATGTTAAAAAATTGTGCACAATGGGAGTGTTGTTTGCACTCATGTAGAAGACATAAAATAATAGATTTTCAAATTTCCTTTGGTAGATACATGCTTTCCTACTATTCAAATAGACCATGAAAGTTTCAACTCTAGATCATAAAATTTGGGAACTCCTAATGTAATAAAAAACCCTAAATTGCACTTATTGACAAATTAACAAAAATGATTTTTAAATACAAAATGATTTTTTTTTATTTCTAAAAACTAAGGGAACTAATTACCATTAAGTTAGACATGTTCAATAGAAATTCTTTTCTCCATCTTGGCATAACTAAATTATTAAGTATCACAATTCATTCAAAATTTCTCGCAAAGATGAAAGACAAGGAAGATTGAACAAACTAGAGCATGAAACTCTATATGGTAGTCTGCTCTTAAAGCGCCCATTTAAGGGTTGGTCGGCCTTATTGATGGTTCTTAGATGCAAGAATTATTTTATTATTATTATTCACTTGAAGAAAAATTGATGTGGAATCTAACCCAAGTG
This sequence comes from Straminergon stramineum, assembly GCA_963920665.1. Classification (NCBI taxonomy): domain Eukaryota; kingdom Viridiplantae; phylum Streptophyta; class Bryopsida; order Hypnales; family Calliergonaceae; genus Straminergon; species Straminergon stramineum. Next base: position 22,583,366 of record OY987266.1, read on the forward strand.
GTTTCATATTTTTCGGAGCATTTTTGAATTACTTATAAATTTCTAAAGAATTCTGCCATAGGCACCTATTTCTTCATGGTAGGCCTTACAAAATCCACACATGTGTAGTTTGAAAAAAGATATGGATTCACCCAAAACAAGCATTGTAGCATGTAGAAAATATTAGAGAGGGTTCCAAAATGCGACCTTTTCTAAACTAAACTCCTAAAGGGCCAAGGCCTATTTTTTGACAAAAATCACTTGAAATTGCCATTTTTGCAGCATTCATTCAAGAAGGAAAAAAATTAAAATTAAAAATCTAAACATAGGATCTTGTATTATACTTGTATGAGATCATGTGGTAAAAATTTTATCAAGTTTGACCATGTTAATTGAAAAATATTAGCATTCAAAGTTGGGGGGGAAATTTTTTTTGAATACAGGTAAACATTTCATAAATGGACCCACCTTGGCTCTTATTCCATCCACTAGCAAAGTATAAAGGAACATTTGACAAATGTTAAACCGCTCTGATATCATTGACAAAACATTGAATGCTTTACACATATCCATTTTACAACCTATTAATGTCTATTTTAGACCCTGGCTAGGGACGGTCTGAAAAAGAGGGGTGGAATTAGAGCAGACTACCCACTACAAGAGAAAGGGATGTTTTAAGTATAGTCCTAAACATATAGTCCTCCAAGCAAAGACCTTAAAGGAGTGTTTTCAATAAAAATTTACTAGAAATACATGTATGTTTAGTAAATTTTTACTAAAAACACCCCTTTAAGGTTATTTCTTGTAGGACTATATGTCTAGGACTATACTTGAAACACCCCTTTCTCTTGTAGTGATTTGATTTGAGTTTTGAGTTTCATATTGTATTGTGGTCACAAGATGGATTATGAAAGATTCCAATACTCAATGAAAAGGGTTTTGAAGTTGAATGTATATTTGAATTTGCAAGGTGGCAACCAATCTAATGGGATATAACTTCGCTATTATAATTGATGATAAACCTCCAAGTTTCAACCTCTATATTTCTCATTTGATACCTCTAGTGTTTAAACTAATTAAAACTTCAAATTTCTTGGGTTGAAATAGTCTAAAGTACTGGGATGTATTCTACTAATTATTAAATATACCTAAGAATAGGGGATGAAATCAATCCTAAAATGGTTTAAAGGACAAAAAAATGTCAAATGATTAACTTTGGAGGTTATTATAGAAATGAAGAATGCACTCTTTTTCATCTAGAAATTTGATAATTTTAAGTCGACTACCTTGGTAATTGGCCAAATGCATCCTTCTAGGCTTAATCCTTGCAACATTGCGGAAGACAAAAAGTTCCCAATGAATGATTTTCAAGGTTCACAGAGAATCTAGTAGAACAAAGCATATCGTATAAGGATAGGGGGTCAACTCAAATTAATTTTTTAAAATGCCTATTTTTTTACTAATAGTAGGACTAGATAGTTGAATCTACAATGTACTAAAAAGGGGCAATAGATCTTTTTTTTTTTATAAAAACCTCCCTCCCTCCCATTGTCAAAAAGCCTAGGCCATCTAATCATTTTGGGAAAATTAAACCACCCCTAGCACCATTGATGTGGGTGGGCAAATATTAATGTGGGGCATCTCATTAGGCCCATCACAACTCTCCAAGACAAATATGGAATTCACATATAAAATATAGATACAACATACACATATGGCATGCTGATACAAAATATGGATACAACATACACATATTGCATATTGATACAAAATTTAGAGACAAAAATAGATATGGAAATCCAAATCCAAAATTACAAATACAAAAATATAGATACGATGTTTGAAATATCCCAGATTGTTTGTCAACCAAACTAATCTGACACAAATACAAATGTGGGGTGGGAAGGGGGGCAATTACAAGTACCAATCTCAACAAATGAGAAAATGCCATGTGTACCCATTTTAGATTTTTTGGAAAATTTTGACAACAAATGGGAAAATGCCATGTGAATTCCTTTAGAAAAGCATTTGTGGTTTTCCTTGAAATTGATGTCCTCTCACAATGTGTTCAAATAAATGTATTGATAGTTTGCCGAATATCAAAAAAATCTATTATAAGTCCATTGAGTCAAAAAAGTATCCATCATTTGACATCTACCATCAACAAAAAAATTTAATGGCAAAATGAAAGAATTACTTCATTGATATTTAATCGATGAGAAAGAAAGGTGGAGAGATTGTTTTTATAATTGAATCCGATGTGCATCATGAAAATTGAAAGGGTATAGGATGATTTGAAGATGAGAGATTGATGGCTCATTATTCAAAGTTAAATTATGAAACTCATTTTGGCATAGTAGAGTAAATTTTTATTTATTTTTTATAAATTAACTAAAAAAAAGTTGGAAAACCAAGCTAACTATCATCTCCCCCAAAAGGTATGGAATTTTAGAGAAGATGTTAAAAAATGTCAAAGAAAATGTCCCTTGCAATCCTTTTTTCAACTTTGCCTATAACTTTTGACTAGAGGCTTCAAATCTCAAATAGGTTTTGGAGATCCAAGTTAGCTTCATTTTCCACATTAGCTTAGTTCAAAGGGTTTTTTTGAAAAAAAGTTATTCTACATTGCCTAAATGAAGTCTAAAATTTTACTTCAAACACAATTCATGCTCTTGAATTGACTATAAGCAGTTGAGCTCTTACTAATCCTAGATTACATATTCCACATGGGTTGTTCTACCTTCTACTTCCCCCACTTGTATAAACAACTTGTCTTCTCAACTTCCCCCTCCCCCCACATACCCACATTAAGTGGCTTTTGAAACCACATGAGAGATTCATGTATAAGGTGGATAGTTGTAGTAGGGTAGAAAATATAGGTGAAGTGAACATCCATGTGAGATAAGGTGGGTACCCCCAAAATTGCCACTAATTGCTATCACACCTAATTACTATTATTAGAACATCCATTTTATTTTTTGGTATTTTCTTATTGGCAAGTGAAAAGAAGTTCTAACACACCAAAGAACACAAAATTGGGTTGCCGTACTCAAAAGTTACGAAGGAACAAAGTTTGGTCCTAAAAAAAAAATTCCAAGTAGGTACATAATTGATTTTGGAGATGTACACAAAGTGAAGATGGCAGTTTAGGGCCACTGGCACATTTAGGGGTGCCCTCCGTAAAGGTACTATGGGTTACCTGCCCAATCCAATACAGTATACTGTCCCTTATTTTTTTGGACTGAAATCCCGTATTTTTGAAAAACTATACTATTGCCGAGTGCCGAATCTTGTGACTTTCCAGTTTCCAGTCCAGTTAGTTAAATATTGGGCTCCCCAAGTGCCAAACCTGCTATCCGAGTACGGAATGTATTGGAATTCCGCCAGTACATTAAGTTCCATAACGAAATTCCCCTGCCTGTACGAAAATGCCCAGCCTATCTAGTCTAGTCTAGTCGTCCCTAAGCTAAGCTAAGCTTAGTTCCTGTGGAGAGCCAGAAGGAGCCCAGGACGGAACGCTTCTCGAGAAGCCGCCACTGCTTTTAATGCCGCTTCCTTCACCTTGCATAACTTAATAACAATTGACAGTAAAGAACTCCCCTTCACCAGCCACAGCAGCCCAGGGCTGCGTCATCGCATATTGACTTCTTAACTTATTATTCACATCTGGTCTTCACCGTGTGCGTGTGGAGTGTGGAACACCCAACTCTCTAATAGCATCGCCACCCATTCACGCCAAAGCTGGCCGCCCCGGTCTATGGCGTGACCTCCAACAAATGACCTACTGCGGACTTGGTTAGGGTCCAAAAGAGACTGTTCACTCCGGAAATCTCTCGGCAAACACTAAGGTGGTTTGCTCTTAAAGTGATTGTTTAAGGTTTGGTCAGTCTTTTCAATGGTTCTTAGATGCACATAATTATTTTTCCTTATTTTTCATTGGAAGAAAAATTGATGTGGAATCTAACCCAAGTGGTTTCATATTTTTCAGAGCATTTTGGAATTACTTTTGAATTTTCAAAGAATTTTGTGGTAGGCACCTATTTTTCATCATAGGCTTTGCAAACCTCCTCACATAGTCTGAAAAAAAGATATGGCTTGACCAAAAAAAAGCATGGCAACATTCAAAAAGTAATACCCACAATTCTTCAATGCAACCATTACTAAATTTAAATGGACTCTAAATTCTTTTAACATTTGTAAGAAGGCAATTGGGCAATCAATTTTCATTTAGAAAAATTAAGGGGGGACACCCTAGCTTTGAAATGGACCTTCTTTGACTCTTATTCCATCCGTTGGCAAAGTTTGAATCAATACCTGACAAATCTCAATTATACTCTAACATTTGTAGTAGTCCATTTTATAACCATTGACTGTCCATTTTAGAGGGGCCTACTGGGTTATTTGAAGAAGATGGTTGCAATAAGAGTAGACTACCTTAGGACACCGTTCTTGCCATGCTTGGTATTTGGTTGCTTGGTCTTGTGAGTTTGTTGGTTTGTGGGCCACAACACATCATATCTTTCATTTTTAATCAATTAGCATGTTGATTGGCTTCTTGGTCTAACAAGTCATTAAAGCTTGGAGATTGACTTGTTTTGGTTTGGCTTGAGGGCAGGAATGATTGGAGGACAGAAGCTACTTGGAAGCTGCCAAGCTCAAGCCACTCCATTTCCCAGCCCTGTTTGGAGGGAATGGGTCAGGGTTCTTATATTGGATGAACCATCCGCTTGTCCATCCGTCCGATTTGTCCCTCCAATTAAAGTGTCGCACATCCGATGTAGTCAACACATAATTGACTTTTATAAGGTAAAAGAAATCTACATGGACTTACCTTGTCCATGGTGTCCTACACGTGGCAACCCTATCTTGGCGCACACACAAGACAGATAGGGCATGGATGCCTGTCTCATTGTCTAGGTGCGGATACAAGTAGGGAGGGGCGTTGATGCTCATTTCTTTCTTGTGTAGTGATTACAATTTTGAGAATTATGGAGCATGTAATATGTCATCAGAAAGGTCTCCAATAAACCTTTTCCATTGGTATATGACAAGCCTTCTAATTCCCAAAACTCTAATCACAAATTAGAAAACAAATCTACTACCAAGATGGAACACGCAAGGACAGGCGAGGACATTGAGGCGTGGACGCAAGGGCATGAAGGTCACTCCCGAAACCATGAGATTTAGGGACACTCCCAAAACCTTCTCCATTTCGGGACAAATCCTCAACTTTTATGATTTTAGAAGTGTCTGGGCATAGATGCATAGACGGAGCGGGGACTTAAATGGGTCTAGGCAGGGACTTAACCACGCCATTAGAATGGGCGCGGATGTTGATTTCTTTCTTGTGTAGCAATTGCAATTTTGAGAATTATGGAGAGTGTAATATGTCATTAGAAAGGTCTTCAATATACCTTTCCATTGGTATATTACACGCCTTCAAATTCCCAAAACTCTAATCAAAAATTAGAAAACAAGTTTGTTGTTGGGATGGAATACATAAGGATAGGCAAGGACACTAGGGCATGGACACTATGTGAATAGTCTATAGTATGAGAGCATTTGTTTTTTTATGGAACCCATTCATTCAATGTGCCATAGGATACTTTTTCCCAAGTTAAGGAATGATAAATTCTATTGTTGGCAGCTGAAATTAACACATTTTTTTAGATCTTCATCTGGAAAAGTATCTTTTTCTAAAATTTGATGTACGAAGAATTGTAAGAGATTTTGGTAAGAATTTTCCATTGTCATAACCTATAATACAACATGATAAGGGTCTTTGTATAAAAATCACTCTGTGTACTAGGTTTGATACTTTGATTGTTGTAAATTCAATATTGTTTAGAAATTTAACTTTAGGTCATTTTTGTAGATAGGTACAAGGAGTCAAGGACTTGTCATTTCAATTGTTGAAATCAATATTGGAATTGCATTGAGATTTATATCAACTACCTTATTTAATTTATTTTAAATTCTTTTGGATTAATTTAGTGGTTATATAGAAAAATTTGTCTTTAAATTAGTGAATTGAACATTGGATTTATTGGGATTTTATTACATTTGTCTTGTTTAGGTGATTCTGAAAAAAAAATTAAGCCTTCATCTTGAAGTCGGAAGGTGTTTTCTCCTTTAACAAGTAAATGCCCAACGCAATTTCCAAGCTTTTAGGAAATTGCTCTAAATTGACCAAAAATCTATCGCTTATGTAATTTGTATTAGTGTTTTTCTTTTTGTAACCATACAAATTCAAACTAGACATGTTAGAGATCACATAGGAAAAGAAAATACAACAATATCATTTATAGATTGAAAGGTTATAATGTTTGATCATGAGGACGTTAAAATTGCGAAAGTAATTTGAAGTCTTTCAACCTTCTTTTGATATATCAAATCTTTAAAATTGGTCACCAAAAAAATATGAGGTTAAAGGGCTTAACATGCATAACTTTGATCAATTTATGGCTTCTCAAAATCTACTTCTCAATTTTTTGAAATGAATTTTGAATGTGATTTGTTTCCAAAATCTTGTGTATTTGAGGCTCATTTCCAAGAGCCCCTAACATGATGGAAAGTCAAGATTGCAATGGACAACCTTGCACAAAATCTTCAATAGAAAAATCATAACCAATCATTTTCAAAATTGAATTTTAGATGCTAAAACTAAACTTCAAAAAGAATTTTCAAAAATATAAACTACTAAAAAGAACAACGTGGTTAGGTTTTATCTTACTTCAAAGTATTGTTGACACCAAGATTTGGTGCCTTGGGCATTTAGGGGTTAAAAAATCCATTCCAAACAATCATTTCTGTTGCAACTTGCAAATAGCATAAAACCTTAAATTTTTTTTGCAATTCTAACTATGAGGTCTTGTACTAGACTACTTTAAAAATATGAGGAAGAAATTTCATAAACTTTGATAGTGTACATTACAAGATATTTGCATTTGAAGTGCAGAAATCCAATTCTTATGTACCTTACTTAACTAGATTTTTTGGCTTTGATTATTCTTAACTTCAAATTTTTGTACTATCCATGATGAAATTTTGAATTTTTATGTTGAAAAATTGAATTGAGAGTTTAGAAGATAAAATGAAAAAATACACATTTTATTTAAGTCATTAAAAAATAGATAAATGGAGGTAAGTTCAAGATTGAAGGAAAGACTAAACTATTAATAGCTATGAGATGGAATGAAGCATACTGATTAAAATGGTGAGATTGTTCTAATAAGGGATCTAAACCTTGTAAAACTTTGTTTTATTGAAAAATTCTGAAAATTGAATTCATGAATGAATTCTAAAAGTTATTTTTTCAAGAAGATGCTTTGATTGCTTGAAAAAGAAGATTGTCCACAACTTTCACATAACAAATCCAACCTTCTTTTATAGATAAAAATATAACCTGTGAGAAACAAAAATTCACTTTTTAGTTTAAGTTTTTGTAATAATATTTTTCAATCCACCAAACTAAAACTTGGATTTATTGTGTTGTAATTTTTGATCCTAAGCACCAATTGAAAAGAAAAAAAGGATATTTCCAAAAAGCTCATGTGTTTTTTATCTTCATGAAAAATCTCACAAAATTGCAACAATTCTTGAGACTATAAGAGCCTATCCAAAATTGTCCCCATAAGGGGACATTAGTACTTTAGGGTTAATGGGTATGTAGAAGGGTTTGATATTTTTATAAGTAAAATGAACATTTGAACTTGAAAGGAATCATATCAAACCTACTTGTATTTTTTTATTCTCTTCAAATTATTTATGTAGGTACATCCGTACATTCAATGAATTCTTTGAATGAATGCTATATATATGTAGCATGTAGCATTTAGGAATTAACCCCTAAATGTTTTTTACTATGTTTTCACCAAAAATGCTTTGAAACTATCATTTCTAGTACAAGTACCAAATTTTAGAAAAAAAACATTTTTGAATACAAGTAACCATAAGATCTTGTACTAAATTTATTTGAGAAGATGTGGAAAAAATTCAGAAATTTCCACCTTGTAGATTGTGAGATATTAACGTTTGAAATGGCAAAAATCCATTTGGGGGCCCTATGAAAAAACGGGCAGTTGCAATTCACAAGGCCACATTTGTATGGAAAAAAATTCCAAAATGGTGGTAACTCTTTGGATTCATTCTTCAAGGCAAGTTGGGTACATGCTTAAAAAAATTCAGATCATTTGAAATTGTACAACATATAGGGAAAAACAAGTAAGTACAAAGAAGTAGAGAATGATTCAAAATACTAAATTGTGAAGAATTTTGTTATGGAATTGAAAAATGCCAATCCCAATTGTTGTAATGTTGTAATAAACAATCTACATCCTATGATTTTATTTTTTTCAAAAAATATTGAAAAATGAGTTAAATAAAGGACTTCAAAGTTTATTTTAGATTAGAGAATCTGAAAGTGCCTGCAAACTAAAACTCCTCATAACTTTCATCTCATGAATCAAAATGGAATGATTCAAAGCTTTCCATGTATACATAAATCTAGAAAATCCATTTCAAATTTTTCTTTTTAAAAAAAAGTGTTTTTTTCATAATTTTTGGGTTGCCCAAAGATCAATGAAAATTACATATCATGCAATAACTTTTTAACCATGTAGTCAAAAGTTAAGAAAATCGTTGGGCCTTAAAGCTACTCCTTGAGCAAATGTTGTGTGAAAATTTCAAAGGAAAAAAGAAAAACTCCATTCGTAGTGAGCTGCCCTAAATCGCTATGTTGCCTAAAAACACAGTTTGGATGTTTAGAGGTTAACTCAAAGCATAACAACTCCACCTTTTATGGCAACGGTGCTAGTATGTGAGCCCAAGAATGTGAGCTTGTGAGCATTAAGCCTACAATATAGGTACCACACACTATAGAAGGTGTATGTATCATAAACACCTACAATATAGGTATTTGTAATATATATACCCTATAATCATAGATGGTTTCTATAGTATATACACCTATAACATAGGTGTGTAGTATTCTAGACTCAAGGGCTCACACTCCTATACTCACATAATAGCAACCCTCACTATCTTAGCTACTTCCCAAGCCTCTTCAACTATTTTCTGTTATAAATAATTCCACAACAATATTGTATGAATATTCAAGCCACGCACTATAATAAATCCACGTTTTTTGTGACAAGCTCATAACGTGGTAGGTACGTTGTTTTGGACATCAACCATGTTAGCATGGATGTCCAAAAAAATGCATTATAATGGACAAGCTAAAAAACATGGAAAATCACAAAAAACATGGTCTAATTTCAAGCAAATTTTTGAAGACATTACAAAAAAAATGGTTTGAGAAGGTCATGAGAGGTTGCCACATGGCTGCCACCTTGCCTCCACGTCAGCATTGACTAAGCGGGAAGTGCCATGTCATCAATTTTTTCATCCGGGCCTTAGTTGATGTCATTGGTGCATTGAGCCTTGGGTCATGTCAATTTTGACATTTGCTTTGACACGCACATGTTTTTTCTAATGTCAATAGTGACATGAGGTTAATTTTTCAGAACATCACATAGCATCCACCATATGTTACGGCACGTCCGCAGAGACATGAAAACTTCACAGACAACATCTTACAAAATGTGTCTAATGTACATGTTTCAATCTTTGAAATGTCCACTAGGACAACCGGATGTTTTTTGTAGTGTCCACTTGAATGTGTACCATACACAATATACCATATAGAATAGGCCATTTGCAATACACCATACACCAAATATTGTATACAATACTCTATATATAGTATACCATATGTGGCAAATATATCACATGGCAGAAAGTGCCACTTATTGTGAGTATATTGACATGAGAAGATAAGGTATATATACAAGTAGGGTGGTAGGAGGAAGACAAACCATATGGGATATGTAAACATCGAAATTTGATTAAAAGTTGAATTTCATACATGAGCATTGTAATAAACACTATGTTGTCTCAACTGACGTATTAGAAACATTTGGATGTCTAAGTTGATGTTGCAAAAAACATCTGGACATTTCTATTGATGTCTTAGTTGATGTCACAAATGACATTAAAAAAAGAGTGTTAGAATTCTTAGATGGCGTTTAAATTTGATGACATGGCATACCAAATCATCCTCATTACATGCCATGTCACTCAATTGCCACCTCATTGACCTCAACTTGCAATTGCTACCTTTTATTTGCAAAAGTATACTATATGGTTGCCCTTCCCCTATTTTTTCACATTTGGTCAACCTTTTACCTCAACCCCAAGTAACTTTTGGATATTTACCCAAAGTCAAAATTTGAATCCTTGTTGACATGGCACTAACACGTTGTTTTGGACATCGCAAAAAACATGCCTACATTTTATTGGATGTCTGTCAAAACATTCACCTTTTCTGTAGCATCATGATGTTTTCCTAGTGACACCACATCTTGTCTAGGATGTCCACCATAATTCTTCCATCCATTGCCTTAGAGTCTTAGATGTCCTTATGTCAAAAAAAACATGACACATGTTTTGTCTAATGTGAGAAAAAAAGTGGGTTTCTCATAGTGACATTGAGCAACAATTGATGATAAAGTCAAGTAACTTCAAAGAATTAACTTCAAAGAATGGGCTTTGCATCAAGCATTATTTTGCTTTGAATAAGACATTTTTTGTTGAGCGAAAGCAAGCATATCCTACAAGTAAAAATAAGTTGAGTCTTTGATCAAGGTTGGTTCACCTATGCAAGTCGTATGTTAAATCCTCATGTAAAGTGATCTTACCACATCTAATTGTAATTCAAACATTGAACATAGATAGGTTATTATAAGGTGTGTGCATGATTGAGTGGACTACTTTTTAAAGTCTCAATGTTGTTTTCAAGATGACCCTTGCATTGCAAACCACATTGTAGATAATTCACCATATTATTGTAGATATAAATTTGAACAAACATTCTCAAGTTGAATGCAAAGACAACCATATGTAATTATGTAGAAGGTCTCTTCTTTAAATAAAGAGCAATGGACTCTTAAAGTTGCAATATGAATTAAAAAAAACTATATAATGCATTGTATAAGAGTCTTTTTAGTGAAGGGAACATTTTTGTTATAGTATTAGTGAATCATCATGTGTTGTAATGTAGATTGAGGTGCCTAAAAATTATATTGTTCTACTTGATATTAATCTCAAAATAGTAGTTCCGGACTTTTGAAGGGGCTAAAATGCTAAATTGAGTCATATTTTCAAAAGTCCTTAGAAGAGTCATTTGAAACAATGTGTTTTCCAATTTTTTTGGAATTGTAAATGTTAATAGAAATTGCATATGGGATTCAAATCAACATTGATGATTGGATCAATTTCAAATTGTTATTATTTTCAAGATTTAGGGTACCCAAATGAATAGATGATGTCACTTGGCATTTTTGATGAACCCTTTGCAGGATTTTGAAAAAGATCCTCCAATGCTTATCCTGCATTGCTACACATCTTGCTTAGGATTATTGTGTTCACTCTCCTTGTGCAAAGTTTTCCTGGCTAGTCTTGTAGTGATTCACATGGATATAAACTTCCATTGATTTTGGTCCATTCATTAATGCACACACCCTACAATGAATAGATTTTTACGCACTCTTATTGGAAAATCAAAGGATGTCAATGCATAAAAAATGAATGATTTGGATAGCATATGCTCAAGATATTAGTACAAGATTGGATTGATACTTGATCTAAAATCAACAATGGTTTAAATGTCAAGGTATATGTTCTTCAAATCAATAATCATTTATTACATTTAATCTATAAGTTTGATCCAAGATTTTACCTCTGCTTCACACTTTTGCCTCATAGAAATGGATGAATTAAAAAATTCAATGGATGAACTACTTACAAACCTTTTAAAACTAATTATTATAGAGGTGCACACTAAAAGATATAGAAGTTGAAGGTGAAAGGTGAAATTAAGTATGATTTTCATTAATATTTCACCTTTTTTAAACCCCTAAATGGTTGAGAACCCCATATGTGTTTTTTGCATTTTGGGAATAGTCCATTATAATTTATTTCATTTAAATTCAAATGTATTTTTTTTTTAAATATGTCATTGTACCATATTAACTTTTTAGTTCACTAGTTTATACCCAATTTGAATAAGTAGTTTATAACTTCTAAGGTGAAATATATTTTCAATCTCAACTTAGGTAGCTTAAAAATGATTTTATATTTGGAAACTTATCTAATACAACCATAAAATCGTATAGCTAACTCATTAGAGTATAACGTGTCAAAAAAATTTAAGTGAAAAAACTCAATATTTGTAAAAGACTTACCTTGAAACTTCAAAAAAAAGTTTTTTCCATGACTTTGCACTTGCACAATTCATCTTCCAAAAACATTTTAGCAAAATGTATGAATCTTACAACCTTTCAGGTTGATGAGTTGTTTTGAAAATTGGTTGGAAATCCATTAAAGAGAATTAAAGGAAAACAAACTCAAGCATAAAAAGGTTTCCTTATTGCTCAATGTACCTGGGTTGAGAATAAAAAGACTTCATTGGTGATAAATTTGCAACCTCTAATCAAATTTCTATGAAATTTGTATTGCATTCCAAACAAACCTTGTGTGTATCTATGTGCAAAATTCCCACTACAATATTGATAAATTGAGATTGCAATTGCATGCCTTAAATTGATAAAGAAAAAAAAAGCCTCCCAAACATCCTAAGTCAGTTAGGGGGTAACCTCACTTACAGAAACAATTGCTTATGAGAATTCAACGCATAAAAACATGACAAATTTTGTTACACAAATTTTAATAAAAGTTAATTGAGCAATTTTGGAGGTTTGCAATTGAGTGTGTGTTCTAGGTCGGTGCACAAAGTATAAACTTGTATATCTCAAGCATTGAAGTTGCTTAGTCCTACTAACTTCCATTGCCAATCACATCTACAAACCAAAGTGAATTGGAGCAAAGCTCACCTACATTATAGAATCACCATTTTGGAGGCGGGGGGGGGGCAAATCCCTATGGCAAACCACAAATAGTAGGCTCAACCACTACTTTGCACTCGACAAGCCCAAGATGTTACTATATGGGCCAATGATGTACAATTGAGTTCTACTAATTGTGTTTGCTATTGAGTTTGGGCTACAATCAATGTGGTTGTAGTTCTTTAAACAAAAAAATCAAATTCAACCTAAAAAACACTTAAAATCGGTGTGAAATCAATCAATTCCAAGATGAGTGAAAATGAAATTTTCCACTCATAGGTGAGGTACCACAAGCAAAATTTGGCACAATTAGTGGCCAAAATTCTGTTCCTAGTGCCACTATTAGGGGTGCCATAGATCCTAGTCCCTCCCCTTGCAATTGCCATCTTGGGTGGTTATGTCCTACTTGTGGTTCCTTTGTGTCAAATAGTGTTTGGTTTTATGTCTAGGTTTATTCTTGATTTCCTCCTCCATAGCGATGCCCTCGGCTTTCCGCCATTTGTTCTTGGTTCACTCTTGGAATAAACTCGAGGTTTCATAAAAAAATTGACAAGGGCGGCAACGTTGTATTAGCCAACTACAAAATTTTAAGTGTAGCATTTTGGTAGGTGTCACAAACTCATAATTAGGTATCAGTAGTTAAGGTAGTTTGTTTCTCCAGATCATTCCCATGGAAGCTAAGATAATATGCCTTTTGCAATGAAATTCCGTTTCATTTGCTTGAAAAAGAAGAAGAAGCTCAAATTAAGTTAGGGAAGGGTGTTTGCGTCCCGCCCCTCCCTGCTCTCGCCGTGGGTTGATGCGTCTTCTTCTTCTCTCTTTTTCTGTTTCTGTTTCTTTTTCTGTTGTTTGGTTTCTGGTCCAGGCCGTTTGCGGCTGGGGTTCTGTATTTGGTTTCTTCTTGCAGTAAGTTAAAGGGTTCCTTTGCTTGTGTCAAAAAACAAAAACAAAAACACATGGACGATTTCCATTGATGGGCAGGCAGTTTTGATCTTCAAGTGCATGCAAGAACAAATCAGATCCAGATACTTACTTAATTACAACATCGAGGATCATTTGCACAACTTAGATACAATATGCAGGGACAAGATCCTGGTACTTAAGGAAAAGGTGGAAGTTAGTTTCTCGAGAACTGCCGAAGGCCGGTTCTCAGTTCTCACTCATTATAACTGATATTGTTTATAGTAAGCCTAACTAACTTCATTAGAACAGGAAACTTCCGTTAACTAGATGAGATATGATCAGTCACAAGATATTAACTTAACTTATCGCAAGTAGTAAACTCATGATCCGCTCATGAATAATTTCCAGGTGTAAGTTGCAGTCTTGCACGGTTTGCATCACCGAGTTGGGCTGAAATTTCTTAATCGCATATACGTTCATCAATTCACTTGTCAGTTCGATCTGATGATTTAGTTAGTAGTTGGTAGCACATCACTCCAGAAAATTCCAAAGGAATTCTAATCAGAAAATTTGTCATTTTTAGTGCATTGGGCAAACTTGATTTTATTTGTTTGTTTGTTTGTTTGTTTGTTTGTTTTTGTTCTATTGTTCCAAAGAATAGGTAGGTGGGAGGTGCAGAAACCATCAATTTAACCCCTAAATGCCTGAGGGGACCAAAGGTGTCCTCACATAGTTTCAAGTCCAATTCAAAGTGTTGTAATTTTTGCATCCCATGTCTGAATTCAATAAAACTTGTTGGAAAATTTTCTCTCTCTTCTAGTTTGTGTGGTAAAATTTTCAAACCAATCCAATATATATAATGGTTTTTGGAAACCAATCAAAGTTCCGAGGTTCAATTTGAGTTCACCAAATTGCATTTGATGGTGCCAACTTTGGGGCTTGTATCTCCTTCATCCAATGTTTGTTTTGGTTTAAATTTGTTGGGTTATGTTCCCCTTAAAGTCTAGTCATTGTGATGAAATTTTCATGTCAATCCAAGATGTTTTGAATATTTGGGAGCAATTTGAAGTTCTAAATCCCGACATTTTTGGATTATAATGAACTTAGGGATCTTGATTCTTCTTCATGCAATGTCTCCTTCCAATAAAAAAAATTGAAAAAGTTGTGCATATTAGTCTAGTTTGAGTGTTTAAAATTTCATATCAATCCAAGCTATGAGTGTCTAAGAAGCATTTTAGTAGAAAGAGGTTAAGCCTCAAATTTTGCACCTTTTTGTGTTTTTTTGTAACTTTTCTTGCTATTTTGCAAACACAATGAGTGAATTGAATGATATTTTCTTCCACCAATGTGTTTGAATGTTGGTTTTGAATCACTTTATAGTTAAAATTTTTTTTTCATTTGAGTAGGTTTAGAAATCAAATTTCACCTCAAAATGTGTTGCTAGGAAATTTTCAGCATCCTTTTCAACACGAAAATATTATAATCTTGCAATCTATGTAGCTAAATGACTCCAAATTTGATTCATGTTATCTACAACACACACTACAAGATTGTATGATTGAGATTTCTATACCTTACTAGCATTTAAATCTATAATGCTTCAAAAGCTTTTATGTTTTTAGATCCCAAAAGGCCTTGGGCTTTTAGGGGTTAAGAGCATATTGGCTTAGGATCTTATCTATGTAGATCAAAGCATTTTCTAACAAGTTTTTAAAAAAAGAAAAGAGGAAGATACATTCATCACAATTTGATTCATAATTTTTAGATTTAAACTAAATTAGACATGATTTTCTAAAATTTGCAATTGTAAGGTGCTATTGAAGGCCATAAATAGTGATGTTAAATATCAAACAATTGTCCATCAATGGTACATATGGAGTCCCCAAATGAAGGCTTGCAAAGTGTACAAAGTTTGCTCCATAATTGATGGTTTGAAAATAATCATTATAAAGTGTTATTTGGAAGAATATTTTGGAATTGACATATGAATAAAAGTTGTAGAGTGTGAGTTTAAGATTCCATCTATATGGTTAGATTCACCAATGTTGTCACCAATATTTTTTAATAAATACTTGAAAAAAAATTCAAAATTCCTCCTAAATTTGATTACAAGCAAAATCTTTCTTGAGTAAAATTTGTTGTAATGGATTTGAAATGAGGTTCTCTTGACAAGGTGATTTTTTGGAAAAAAAATTCTTAAATCTATGACCTCATTTTTGCAATTCCAATTGTGAACTAGAGTCAATGCAATTTTGGCTTGGTCAACCACTTGACCTACTCCAACATTTATAATTTTAGAAAAATATGTAATCTAATAACACCAAATCCAACCATTATATAGGACAACAACTTAACAAAGTATCTCTATGAATTAGGATGACTTTGATCTTAGTAGTAATGAGGATGAAACTTGAGTTTCAATTTGGTTGTCATTGAGAAAGTGGACATCGGAGCACTTACAAGTGAAATTTGAACAACATGGTGCATGTAATTGCCTAGAATGGAGCAAAATGTCCCACCACTCATAACTCAACATTATTTACATTGAAGTTTTGTCTACTTCCAACTAAAAATTAGTCCCCCTTGAGCCACTTATAAAATTGTAGAATACTAAATCCCAATTGGCAATAATTCTCATTTTGCATTCCTATAATAACAATTCATGGTTCAATAGTAGGGACAATTCTTAGAATACATACATGATATGGATAGACTACCTTAGACTTCATTTCATGCAAAGGACTTTGATGTCACCGACCAAAGAAACGATATTGTATTCAATGGTCAAGGTTGGCATGCCTTGTCAAATAATAAATTAAAATTTGAAAAATGTGATTTGGCATCTGATTTAAAGTGAAAAGTTTCGCACAAAACAATCTATTTTTGAAGAGTAATCCCTAAAAAATTCCATCATCTATTTTAGAATTTTTTTTTGCCAACTTCAACTGTTGTGTATGAAAGTAGACCATTATTGCATTGTGTACTTGAATGTGTAGAAAGAAATTTGGAAACTTTCACCTTGTAGATTGCAAGTTCATAGTATTCGAAGACCGAAGACTTTTATTCTAAACCCTACCCAACATGGTTAATAAGGTTTGACTCATCTTTGTGAAGAATTTAGCACTAACTCTACAATCTTGCCCACAATCTTCGGGGATTTCACTATTGCATAGATAATCAAGTTGGTTACATGTGTGCTAATTGTCAAAGATAGTTGAAAGTCTAACAAACCTAATAATCATATTGCAATGAGAAGATTTTTGAAGCGAATAATTCCCAAATAGGAAATTACTCTTTAGTATAATAAGTTCGAACCAAGGGAGGCTTGTCAATGGGAATTTTATATCAATTGAAAATTCATATTTGACTTCTAGTTCCAATTAGGGTTCTATTTCCAATTCAATGGCTCAATAATCCCAAATAAATATAATCTCCCAACTTGGAAAATATCAACAATCACTACTAACTACAATGATACTTCAAACTCTAATTGGGATTTGCAACTTAAAACCAACAACTCCACACACAACGATTAGGATTCATATTCCATAATTTTCAATTAACTCATATCCAAATTACTTAAC